>VXAZ01010408.1:2719714-3344822 GCA_013399875.1 Gymnorhina tibicen | reverse complement strand
TGTGATCTCTGTTAAAAAAAAAAAAAGCTGAATTTTAACAACTTTTTAATATTTGTTCAAAAATTTTTTAGGTTTCAACTCTTAAACTCTGAACTCAAGATTATCCCTTTATTTCATGTTCTGATTTCCCTTTTTTTTCTGAGATCTTGATACTCTGATATTTTTTTCCTTATGGGTTTGGCAGTTGAAATTAAATAAAGGAAATAAATATGTGTGCACATCCCAGTGATATTTATACAAAGAAACAGGCAGTGACTGTCTGTACAGGAGAAACAATTCTTGCTTTGCTTTTCAGCCTCATTAGCTTGCTGTATAAAAGTAAAAAGAGAAGGAATGGGTATCTTTTAGGTTTTTATCTTGGGCAGATACTAGGCTCCCCAATTTATTATTTAAATCACATTTCAGATTTCACAGTGCAAGTTAATAAGCTACTCTACAGGAAGAAAAGAATATTTTTCCTCAGATTTATTAACTTACTTTCAAATTGAGACTTGCAGAAATGTTCTCTACATTTGTGACTGTAATATCTGATATCTAAGTAGGGATAAAATATAGTCTTATTCCTGGGAATAGATTTTCTTGTCTTTATGTAAAGATGATTTCACAATAGAAATTAATTGAATTTTAAAAGGCTTGTCATAATTCCATTTCTTTATATATCTTTTTAGTAAACATAAAATAAAAAATAACTGAAACCTATTTGAAATTTTTTGAGTGAGAATATTGGAGAAAGGAAAAAATTATTTTTTTTCAAGCTTATCAGCTCATGTGCATGTATTAATTCTTTGGGGTTTACTCTTTCATCTGTGATCTATTTCACATTAGCATCAGAGATCACGGTAGACCAAAGAATGTTTCTGTTATTATCTCAGCTTTATCTCAGTGAGTTTTAAGCTATTCAGTCATGACTTTAACCCTCAAGGTCTTTTAATGAAAAAGGACACATTTCTAGAGTTACAGCTACCTGTGGCTCAAATTGGATTGCTCTGCTCTATCCAAGCCTACCTCCTATTTGAACCTTATAAATTGTGACAAGTATTTTTCTAGCTGAAAAATCACTGCTTTTATTGGGAGCACTGATGGTATGTGCTGCATGAAATGTATGAGAAGACTTCCATTGGGATGAAAATCATCTTGTTCACCAGAGGTTAAGAGATAGTTTCATTTCTTTTTTTATCAATTCATGATGTTATCTAACTTTTTACCTTGGTGAAAAGAGGAACTTTCTACTCCCTAAGCAGTGGCCTTAAAACAGTTCTCTGAATTGACTGAATAAATTACTCACTGTGAAATGAAGCAACAATAGAGAGGATATGTCAGCTCTGTTCTGTCCAGGTTAAAAATAGTGCTGCCATATTGTCCAGTCTGGGGGCCTCTAGAAGTTAAGACTCTGACACTGGCTGTGTCCCTTACTAAAAACCAGGAGTTCCTATAAACTTGAACACAAAAACAGATTCTACATATTACAATTTTGTCTTTCTACATCAGGCAAAGCAGGGGACAAGTAAAATAAATGAAGCAATAGAATGTAGAAGTAATTTTTCTGAATAGATTCTGAAAGAAGTCCACAGCATTTAGGAAAGCCCTTGAGCTGACATTCTTCCTGGCACACCCCAATTAACCTTAGTAAAAGCTAACCTGGGTTTTCCTATACACATTATCCAGATTTTTCCGAGATTAAAATGGTGTATCCATTGTTTTAAAAAACATATGAACAGACTGGTTCTAATTACAGACATTTTAATGAGATACCAAACCAGGAGACCAGACTGTATTCTCAGTATTTCCAGTGCAATCACCTCAGCATGCATAGTGCAACTCTGTATTCTTAGGTATCTATCCTGAACAACTCAGAACAAAATTGGCTTTATGTCTCTCTGTCCATTCAAAAAAAAATAGTCCAGTTTGTTAATATGTTCAGGCAGCCCACAGGCCTCAGGTACATTGCAGCCACTGAGCTGAGGAAAGGTTCAACTTCACAGAAAATTTCCTCTGCATGTAGTAAATTATAATAATTTTGTCATTCAAGGATATGTTTTTCTTATATTACGCTCACTCCCTACATTAACAAATGCTAATTTATTTTTATTAAGATCAGTTTGGACTCAATTGATTAAAATAGTGTAGGTAAGAGCTATGCAATAAGACAGAAAGCCTGATAGTGGTCCTTGTTTTATATCTTGGAATCAACTTTAATTAAAGAACTAAGGTCCTGAACCTCAGCTGATGTCTAGTGACGTTGTTAATGGAGCTCGGACAATTTTCATTCATTTGATGTCTGATCATTTGACTGTGCCTTGTTTGTTTTTCACTAGGTTTGTTCTCTTTCACTGTTAATGAAATGTTTCCTGCTTCATTTCCTGAATAAGAATGTCATCTGGCTGAAAAAAAGATTCTTCAACTATACATGTATTAGCAATCATATTTTCCCCAATGCCCACTGACACTGACTTCCATAGAGATTCATTAGTTTAAAAGGGTTGAGAAGCTGGTCATGAGGCCTTCTAATTTTTGACAGGCTGTTAAATAAATACCTGAACTTGAACTTAGTGTTAATGAACCATACCATTTTTATAAAGTTTACAAATTTAAGCAGTATAATATAAATTAATCACTATTTATTTATCCATTGGCAAGCAGAAAAACAAACAGGGTTTAGCACTCTGCAAAATGGCTTAAGAATTGTCTCAGTTAAAATAACTAAATAAATGTTCATTTTTCAGGTTTTCCATGGATATATGCTTTATGTTTCAATAGCTGCATAATTTACTGGAAGTTTGATTATAGTGAAGTACACAACGCAAAAGGTGTTCTCGTTGGCTGTGTGCCCAAACATTATGAAAACTTCAGAACTCCTGACAGAATTTCAATATTCCACTCATTACAAAGCTTCATTTCATACAAGTTAATATTTTTATATCAGAAAGTTGAGCAGTTATGGGAATCAAATTTTTACCAGGTTTTATATGTTTATCAAAGCTGATGATGGTTTCTGTGGAACGAACACTCTTAATGATAAACATTCCTTTCTGCATTCTCTGTGCAAGGCTGGCTATTGAAGTAACAGCTTTTCAAACTGTATGAAGGATTAACTTCAATAAGAAACAGTGCAAATTGAATTAAACATAAGTTCTGGTAGGATTATTTGATTATGGATCTGAGCAAGCAAGTATGGTCAAGTTTATGGTCATACAGTAATTAAATACAAGATCTTTGGCAATGATAGAATGATTGAATTCTGGAGAAAACAGAAGTTTTCAAACTAAATGTTTACCTCCAAAATGTAGATGGGACAGCTTCCAAGGGACTAAAGTATCTGCATGGTCCAGCCTGTTGTCTTACTGAAAACCCCATCTAAAAGAATTTTTCATATAATATATTAACGTGATCAATCCCACTGACTTCCCCTTTGAATTTGACAGGACAAGACTTTTATCTTTAATGTACTCAGTTTATTTTAAAAACACATAATAGAACCTTTTTACTCATCAAGGATGACTAACCTTATGATATCTACATATCACAGATGTCTAGCTAGATATTTCTAAAACCACATCTACAATTTTATTAAAAATACTTGCCTGACAAAGTATTACAAAATGCACTTTGTCTACAAGATTACATGAGTCTTCTTCACAAATTTTGCTGTAATACGCAGAAAATTCCACTTCATTCCCCATTTCTATTTTGAGAGTAAAAAAGCATGTTTAAATAGAGAGGAAAATATTTTCTAAATGTCTAGAAGTACGAGTGAACCTTGGACTGAAAATTTATTTTTATAAAAAATAGCAGATGTTCTGAGTTAAGAGAACTGATTACCATGTAAACAAATGTGGGAGTGTTCACAAGAATAGCTCCATCACCACACAGCTTAGCTTTATTATCCGACTCTTAGTGACTTCACTGGGGTTTCAGGAACTAGCAAAGGTAAAATGGGGGTTTATGTATATATATATTTTTTTTTTACTTTATTTTTTAAAGAAAACTAAAAAAAGGAAAGTCCCAAGATGTCTGCTTCAATTTAAAGTAAACCCCATAACTCTTTCGTAGTTGCTGGAAGGATTTTACAATAGGTTTAATAAAAGTGATTTCTCTAATCTGAACTTCCATTGTCACACAAATAGGAGACTCAGCTTAGTTGAACAGTTCCTATTTCTATAAATTTGTTTTTACAAATTTATAGAAGCCTTTTGATCCTTGTTGCAATTACTCTTACTATTACTATTGCTACTTAATTCAAGAAAAACTAGATCTGTAAAAGTCTAGACTGAATGCAAAAACCACCAATTGGTTGCAGTGATCTCATAGTAATATAATTTTTATTTAATTCTAGATTGGCTAAGCTTAACATGCCTGTGCTATTAGAGAATGCTTAGTTTTGAGGTTCCAGTATTCTTTAGGCCTGTTGCTCTCTCTGTGCCAATTGGTGTATATAACTTGTAGTCTGAAATGCATAATTTGTTATTTGGACTGCAGCTCTACAGGTGAATTCACACAGAAAGATCCTCCACATCTATCTCAAGCCTCTGTACTTGTGTTAATGAGCATATAAATGTGTTCTAGTGTAAAAACAGGCTGATGACTTAAGCTGCTTTTAATAATTACTCTGAAGTGTCTTCATATTGCCTATGTTTAATATTTTTCAGCTTCAAAAAGTTCCCAGTATAATATACGACTCAGCTCAAAAATATCTTCCTTCAGAGGAAATAATTTTTTAAAAATTAAATTTTACTGCTTTTCAAGCTTTCTAGTACATTTTAGGAAAGAAAAGCTTTAGTGTATGAATCACATATCTGGCTTTAAAAGCAGCAACTATTTATAAACTGTAACCCAAACCAGATCATTCCTATCTGATATTTTGACTGACTCACTTGCAGCAAATGCTACAAAACGGATCGAATTTCTTCCTCATGTCCTCTAAGATTATTATCTTAAATACAATAACAAAAATATGGTTTAAAAAAAAATCTCATCTAGAAGTGTAGAACATTATCATGATGAGTACTCTCATACACATTCTCTTACAGTTCCAACACATTTACAGCTTGCCTTCTTGTTTTAAGTATTTAAGGAAAACCTTAAATCTGGCATGAAATTAGTCCTATAAATTTTATTCAGACTATGAAAATTAAGACAAAGAATGAAAATAAGGGCTACCTGTACAAAAAAGAAGACTGTGTTACAAGAAGCTCTGACCCTGAAAGATGATCCTTCTGGTCAGGCCTCCTGGTCTGAGTTTGACCCTGCTTATTCAGGGCAAATCTTCAGACAGGTGACAAAAGCCATCCCCAAACAACACTTTTTTTGGAAAAAAGTCTAGAACTGTATCTTTGTTCTTTACTGTGCCATTTACATACTGTCACTTTTCTGTATTTCTCCTTTCATAATATTTTTTACAGTGCACATCATATTTGATTTAATAAGCTGTTGGATGAACAAGTGCTGAAAAGAAATTTGAAACATTTAAGCAGAAGGTTGTTATGGGGTTTTTATTTGTTTCTTTTAATGTAGGCTGATTATAAGTTCCACTGGCATGAATGATGAAACTTCTATTCATTCTAATCTGGCTTTCTGGTATCTTAGTTGCTTTTCTTGCAGTGTACTTAGACCTTGAAAATGTGGAACATATTCCTCCATATGTTTGGGCTTCTTATGCCACTTAATTTTATGTGCTAGGGGCTGGAAAAGTGAATCTAGCTCCTTACTTCTAGTATCAGCATCATGGGAAGATGGTATGAACTACATCATCAATGGCTGACTCTTAAAGAAAACTATAGTTGAAAAATTTGTCTGCTTTAGAAAAACAAACCTCTAAAAGCACTCGGAACTGCAGCTGACAGAATACTTCAGAAAGTTTACCACAAATATATATTCATTCTTGTACACTTTTCTCTGTAGATGCTTCCTATGCCAGTTGCATGAGTTACGAAGGTAAAAAATTCCTTTAAAGAGTGACATCAAAATTGTAAATATGCTTTCAAAGTAAATCTTAGAAGTATTTTTTCAGCAATTTTCATGGAAATATAGTTAAAAGCTACATTACTTCTGCTAGGGGCATACTAAGACAAAAAGAAAGCAAAACACTATTTAAAGAGGAACTCTATATGAGTTGAAACACAAACCTAAAAAATACATATCAGGGATAAAGTTTTATTCTACCCTTTTCTGGGGATCAAATAAGGAACTATGAAGTTAGGAACACAATTCCGAGAAAGCAAAAAATACAAAATAAGTGACTTATATGTAATGTACGGTAAAAAGGTCGGTTAATAGAATTAAATGAGAAATATTTTGTCGGCTTCTTGAAAGTAGCAATCTGCACCTACTATACTGTGCTCACTTTTCAGCATTATGAGTTCTAAATGCCACTACTAGACCCTATATTCTGTGTTTGTTAGCAATATGAATATTCTATTCTGGACAGAATTATTTTAGGCCCTTATATGAAAGCAAATTCATAGGGTTCCCACACTTTGAGTTATGTCCTGTATTTCTAGAAACTTCTTTGGGTATGCAGTCTACCACTATAAGTAAAACAGTGACGGGTTTGGAATTCCCTTATAAGACACTTTAGACTTCTGTCTCTTTGCCAGTCAACAAAGCATTTTTGAACTAATCCCCCCCTCTTTTTTTTTTTTTTTTTGGACCAGATCTTTTATATTCTGCTTACTCTTCATAGAACAATGGCAATTGCCTCCTTTTCTGTCCTGGTGTAGCTTTGAAGATAACTGGAATATCTTAAGCCCTTTCAGCGTAATAAAAAATCCTACAAGATTTCAGTTTGATCCAATCTTCTTTTCTGGAATCACAGGCACTTCTTCAAGATTTGTTGATCTTTAGTCCTGCTTCAACTATTGCCTTAAGGACCCCTCTTAGCTCTCAGAACTGAGGGTGGAAATAGTAAGGAGCTCCTCCTTCTTTCATAGCTTTCATTTCCAAGGAGAAAAGTGGGAAACCAGTATGACCAGAAATGACTTCTTGGTTCTCTTTCCCCTTAAAGCCCTTTTTAAAATGTTTTTTCTTCTCTCAATATCTGCCTGTAATCAAGCTGCTTCTGAAGACCTCACTGACAATTTTTCATGGTTTTTTTGTGTGAAGAAAACAGTTCTTTTGCTTTTCTGAACCATTTTTAGCCTTTTCTCTGTCACTGAAGAAACAGACCTGCTTATATTGTTATCCACACAAGGCACTCAGAGAAGGTAGGGCAAACACAAAATGGATGGACTCATTTGCAGAAGAGCACATTAAATTGCTGATAGCCAGTGGTGGTTACTTTGGAAAGTGATGACCATGGCACTTGCAGCTTGTGATGGTTATACCAGAATTTGTATCATTTTCTACTGCCCTAGCCTTCATAATGCATCAGACCACATTAGGACAATTTGCTCATGTCAATTCCTGTTACAGAAATGGTAGGCACATGGATGAAGCACTACCATAGTAATAGCAGCCTGTCTCAGAGGCTGTGCTGAACTGTTCTGTGATGTGCCTTGGATTTCATAAATAATTGAAAACAGTAAGTGGCAGGAGAGCTAGCAGCAGGAAGCACACAACTCACTGTAGTCTGCGTGTGAGCAGCTCCCCTGGACTAAATAAAATCAATAATCACCAACCAGCCTTTCTTGGGTACTATAAAAGCTAAAGATCCCATATTGCCTTTTATAAATGAAAACCAAATAATTGACAGCAGTGACAGCTGGTGAGAGCATACTACTCACTGCCTGTACTCAGTGCCTCTTTCCTCTGCCTCCACCAACAGAAACAACAAATATATTGCAAACACGAATGACTGGCATTGCTGTCGTACACAAAGAAAGAACTCACTTGTTGCCTTATAATTGGAAATGAAAAAATGGAAGCACTGCCAGCAAAATGTTGTTAATGAGGCACTCTATGGGCTCTGATTTCAAAAGCTAAAATTTGCTTAAATCAAAATAATAAGGAAGAATTTTCTAGGATACTACTGAGAATTCAGACAGCTCTTGATGTGTCCCCTCCATCCCCATCTAGTTCTATACATTCCGTAGCACCACCAACTGGGAATAATAATAGGAAGGAAATGTACTACCTGACTCAGTGTATTGCTGTGAGATTATTAATCAGTCAATGTTTGTGAAGTACAAGGAAAATGAAATGCTACCCACAAGTGCTAAATATTATCTTTTCACAGACTCATTCTCCCCCTCCAGCCTTTCAGCCTACTCTTATTCCCTTCTCTTGTAGCATTACTATATACTTTGGAGTGTGTATTTCCAGCATACTGAAATAGCACACCGGGATTCCAAGTCTGCAGAGTGAGTTTGCTATCAGGAGGCGAGGTCTGTTCTGTGAAATGTGTGTCTGAAAAACTTTTTACAGTCATTTGTTGTAGAGAGCCCTGAATAAGCTATTCCTTTACTGAGTTTTCTTTCCCACTACCTTAAAATTACTCTATACAATATTTGAAAATATTGCAGCTAAACTACTTTATACTGAATCGTTGACTCTCGACTACCTAAGTGCCTGGCTTTGTACCTGCATGCATCCCATGCTGATGGACTGCTTTTCTGCTACTGAATGAGCAAGACAAAAACTACATTCAGTGTAGAACCTTCCTGAGGCTTACTGGTGCCCTACGGCACACATAGGAAATCTTTGCTTTTTACAGGCCATTCACACTCCTTTCATGATGAGGACAGTCTACAATCCCTTCCCTTGAAAAGAGACAGCCTAAGGTCTCCTCTGATAGCAAGAGTAGCTGGAAATCCCTATTTTAAAAGAGATTCTGAGACACTGTGTCTTCCTACTGCTATCACCCCAATTTCCCTGTTCAGGTCCTTCTTCTGTGACTGGAAAATGATGAGGACTGTGACACTGAGAACAGCAGCCTCAGCCACTTCTCAGAGCGCACAGGAGAGCACAATCCTTGGCAAAGCGCCAGGGGGAGTGACCGCAGTAGGAGAGAGCACCATGCAGAGCAGAGCTGGAGCGAGGCACTCGTGACAAAGGGTACCTTGCAAAGCAGGTAGAGAGTGCAGAGAGGCAGCAAGAAAGGCCAAGGGCTCATGTAGCCTCCAGCCAGCAAATTCAAGGGTCAAGTTAAGTCTAGGTAAAACAACATTCATTTGGATCGTGCATGTTGATAGTTCTGAGTTACAGGGGATGCCTTATGTTAAAAATATATCACAAACATCGAAGTAAATTTGAGAGCAGTTCATTTCTCCCAAATGCCAGCTTCTAATTAAAAGTATAAGAAGATTTCTCCCCAGAGGGTTTGCAAATAAGTGGTTCATTGCAATAAGAGAAGAGCCATGATGTCTAAGAGAACTCCCAAAATGCAGTAATTCCAGACAGTATCATTTTAATTTTGAAACAGGATAAAACTTCAAAATTGTCAGCTATTGGAAAATATGTTGATTTTGACAGGGAAAATGTGTGTTAATGTCCTTACAGACAATTCTGTGGGTGAAGGTTTGGGTGTTAACGTCCTTAAAATGGGTCTTAATGCCTCTACTAACTCTGGGCAGCAGGTTTGTTACGGAGCGCAGACAGCTGGGCTCCTGAAACAGACAAGGGCTTGTAGGTTCAAGGGGGAATATAGGGTAGGCAGTTCGGGAAGGCTGCACCTTCCTGGTACCTCAGCAATGGGGAAGGGAAGAGGGCAACACGCGGCCGCGAGTTTGGGATACAAGGAGGCTGCGCCCTCCGAAACCTCGAGAGGGAAAACCCCGCGGGCGTGTGCCCCGGTGGACTCTCTCCCTTTAATCGAATAAAGTTACAGGACTCCTCTGTCTCCTTTATGGGCACCGGCTTTTCATAGCGTGATTTTCTGTACAATTTTATATATCGATGTATTGTCTATCTAATTTTAAATATATTAACTATCTCACTTTGAAAGTCCCCCATTTCACCTCCTTTTCAAATTACACAGCCCAAACAGAACAATCTGCTAATCTGAAATGTACATGCTTAACTAGGCATTTGTCATAGCTAAACAAAACATTTCTGGGAAAGTGCTGTTTAATATGTAGCAAATGCTTCTTTTGCCATCTTCTATATTACTGTTATGAAGATGTGTTTTTACTTTAAATGAGTAGACTTCACATTTTCACAGCCATCTGTGCTGTGAGTGACACAGGGCCTATGTTAGTTCCCTATTAGAAAAAAATCAAATTTCCTGCATAATTGAGGATAGATTAAAAGGACTTCATTGGTCATTGTTCAATTTGGCCTTTCTCATTTCTCTAAGGCATTATGTTCTTAAGTATGCAGAACTGGGTTTTTTTTTCTTTTTTCTTATTTTTTCCTGAAGTCAGTCTCCAAATTCAGCCCAAACTAGCATTTTATTTGATGGATCTTCTGTACCTTGGGAAGAGCAAGATATCAGGACTGTTATACCCTTGTGTGATGGACAACGCCAAGATCTGAAAATCTCTCCGTGACTGACAAGGATTGAACTTTTAAAGTTCTCAGACCTCAACTGAAGGATGACCTTTTTTGTCAGTCTTTTATCTCAGGATGGCAATTTTGGTGTGTGAGGAGTTCAGTAGTAAGAGAACAGCTCCAGTAAAAGAGCTGAGATAGTGCCCTTTCAAATGTATCATGTCCAAAGACTAAGCACACTGATGCTAGTTAAACCAAACCTCCTAAATTTATTCCATGTTCTGTGATTTCACCTCCGAATAAATATTTGCACACATTTACAGAAGACATGAAGTACACACATACCTAGGAAAAGTTAAGTACCAACTGAACATTTCTTTCTTCTTTTAGGATTTATTTTTTTCCCTGTCATACATGCAGCCTGCAGCAGAGCTTCATAAGCATCACTGTAGTTTTATCCTGCCTGCTCCAAAACTTTGTAGATATTACAGGGATAAAGTATTGACTCGTTTACTCCAGCTAAAGGAGACTGTTCTATAGTTCCTAATAGAGAATCTTTATTCTCTATATATTAATATTGGGTGCAAGTTTATTTGATTTTTATGTCTTTCATTTTTATTCCTGTTCAAACTCTGAAAAGCCACCAATATAAAAGCAGTCTTGGAATGCAAAGAGCTTTGGCATGAGTTTCTCTCAGATGGCACAAAGAGTCTATTGGCTTTTATGAAATCTGCACACAGGTAAGGAAGAAGTGCTACTTAGGATTAAAAAGCTTTCTTTATTATAATTATACCACAAAGCATTTTTCAGTATCTCTAAGGCAGAAACAAGGTGCATCTGCCCAACAGATGGATTCTTGAAATGAGTATAATAGAAATTACTCAGATATGTGAGAAATATATGTAATAATTTTGAAGGATTTGTAAATTTCTGAGTGCTGAGGGTGTAAATTCATTGAGAACTGAATAATGCTTGCTGCATAAACTTGTCAGTTGCCAGCCTGGGCAATTATTTAGGAAAATTACCAGTGGCAGTTTTCAATGGATTTCCAGCTCAGGAAGCTGGGAAAGCTGGGAGATTTAACACGGAAAGGATTAAGCCTTCTGTACTCATCAATGTTCTATATTCCTCCCTGAGCATCTGCTATTGGTTACTGCTTAGGATAGAATATTCAGCAAGGTGGAACCTTTGGTCGAACAGTGTGGTTCTTCCTACATTTTTATGTGCTTGATAACAGCATGTTCTGTCACTGTGGAGTTACATAAAACGCCTCTGTGGATTTATGTTCATTTAACAGAGAACTGGGGGGGAAAATTGAGGAAAAATCTTTCACTCTCGCTTGCTCTCTTTTCAGAACATAAGCTCCTGCTATGAAACAGTGAAGCAGCTTCTTCCTCAGAAGAGTTGTGTGCAGCCTCATTTCAGCACAGCTTCCAGCATCTGCACACTTGCTGGTTCCAAAAGTCAGCTTAGAGGGAGTAAAGCAGTGGCAGTGCGGCAGCCCAAGCAACAAAGATAAATTAACATATGCAGTGGTAACACAAGGTAGTTACCCAGTAATGTGAAATCGTGTGGAAGCATGGTCACCATAACAGGCAGCTGAATGACGAGGTAATTAAAACATTGATCAAGGACACAGTTTAGTTAAGCTTAGCTGAATCATGTTAGTTTACTGATCCCATGTGTTTTCTGCCTTACAACAAGATCAAACCTATCAGCAGAATGCTGAATTTTGAACATTTTCAGACACCTCCCCACCCCATAATTACAGGCAGCCAGTACGAGATGCAGCTTCTACTTTAAAGTAATGCTAATTATGAGAAAGAGTGAGTTGTTCTTTAAAAACCTCAATATTTCTTTTAATAATTAAACCTGGATTTGAAAATAACTAATTTAGAAAATACTTATCTAAATACTTCTAATTTAATCTTTAATGTAAAGGCACTTTAGCCAATTGCTTTATTGCTCAATTTAAAGAAAATACTGGGAAACATTTTGTAAAAAGCAAATGATCAGTTCTGTAAATTAAAATACTCTGTTTTAGAATTACTACCAGAGAGCAGGAAAACACCATAAAGACCACGTGTCCATTCTAATGAGCTCGGATTTCAAATGTGGGAATACTGACTATGAACTGCTTGCAAACAATCTAAAGAATTATTTGCAGACATTATTTGGCAAATTCACTGAATAAATTATTCACTATGAATTATTCACCCAACTCTATTACTTACCCTCATCAGACATTAAAGCCATCGAAACTTGAGCTTTATTGTTAACCATTATAACTGTGAATTATAATTAATTCTTAACAATGTTGTCAAGAGACTGAAACATGACTGAAAAGTGCACAACATTCCAAAGGTATCAGTGACACAAATAATTCCCTCAATGCAAAACATGGCATTAAAATAGCCTGAAAATAAATCACCACCAGTGAGTAAGCAATATAATAATTTACTACTAAAACAATTAACATTTCAAATGTTAATTCTTCTATTCTCTGTAGCCCAGATAATAATGAGTCACTGAGCTGGAGAAAGCTGCAAGCAAATCTAACTGGGCAACACAAGGGGAAAAAAATTCCTTTGGAGAATTACCTCCTATCTCTTTGTAGCAGTTGTTGGGCAATTTTTAAAGCATTATTTGCCTCGTAGCTTAGTGCTACTGGGACTCATGCTACATAAATATTTCTCTGGGTCTTTTTTAAATAAAAAAACAAGAGCAGAAAATGAAAGAGGTGATAGCCCCCACACCTGTTCACTGTGACCATCCTGCCTACAAGACAGGCATGAATGAAAAGTTCATTTAAAATGTACTCCACCATCCTCTAATTATTCATAAATAAAACTGACTGTCTGTATGTTGTATGTCTTTGCCTCTTTGCACCATATTTCTGCAAGAGTTGTACCCAAATTTTACTTTTCTCAGATTTTTTCTTCATTTCTTCTTTCAAATTGCAATATTAACAAATATTGCCATTTCCTAGCTGTAAGAGTATTTGATCTGTAGTTTGGAGCCCATTAAAAACTTTTCTCTGTAGTGTGATGTCCTTACTACTATATTTTTAGTTGAGATAATCTTGTTATAATAATTGCTGCTGTCATCATCAGTATTAGAGTTCATTTTGATTTTTTTTTGAGCCTACATGTTTGCTTAGCTCTTCTGGCAGCATGACTAATCAGGATATGTGAGACAGGAGCTTCAAAATTTCCAGTATTTGTGTGGTCACTTGAAATGTGGAGGCCAGCAGACACTTCATTCATTGTCTAAAGAATCCTCAGAAACATAATTGTTATTGGATTTAATATTGCAACAAACTCCTGATTATGGTTACAGACACCTAAGTTTTGCTGCATCTTAGCAGCCATTTTGTCATAAGCAAGCACAGTGCATTTCATTCTGGCTGTTTGAACAGTTGTGACACAGAGGTTTTTAAACCACACCACCATCACTAAGTATTCTGCAAGATTGAAAAAAAATCATGAAATATTTAATTTTTACCCTTTATTCCTACTAGTATAGAAAGACAGATCTATGAAGGCAGTACTGCATTTTGACCTAATTACCTTTAAAAAAAACCCACTACATAGCCAAATATTCTTAAATAATTGGAATACTACTACAACTCCAGATAGCTAAGACATGAATATCTAAGGATATCAAAGTGGTTTTGAAGCTTTCTTATTTTTAATAGACAAGAAGGTATCAATAAGTATTACAGCTTCCGTGAATACATAGCAAGATATTAATAAAATATCAGTCATGAAAATCTGACTTGTTCATAATTAATTAGAATATATCTGATACTTTTCTTAGCTAGAAACCATATTTAAAATAAATGACCTGTCAAGTAGCATTTTGAATACAAACTGAAGGTTAAAATAATTCTAATATGGGCAAAACTTTTTTATTCCTGTGAACTAGTATGACAGTATAAATGTGAAAGATATCATATGTCACTACCATAACACAGGTTTTTTGAGGGGAAAAGGAGGAAGGACTATGTTAAGTAGATAACTGTATCTTAAAAGTTCATGGCTATGCATGTTGCTTGAATGCAGTGGCAAACTAATTTAGTTCCACTTGTGATCTTGCAATAATTTCTGTCAATCAGGATGGCATTAATAAAAAACCCCAATCTAAACAGAAGTGCTGTGCAGCGTGTATAATGTATACACTCATTGAAAGAGGCTGAAAAGATTGCAGTCACACAATTAGGGTAACATTTGACAGCTTTAATCACTTTGAATCTCTTCACATCACTTTTAAATGTCAAAACCACCTCCAGAGATCTCATCAGAACAAAGCATTACTTAAATTGCAAATGAAACTATCCAAATTCAGCACACTATTATTAAAAAATATTAAAAATGCCCCACATTATTTTATGAAAAACATTCATAAAACATTCTATGATGCAACACTGAAATGAACAAAACAAGAAACAACTATGGCTCATTAAAAAAAGGTATTACTGCTAAATTTACTCCCCATTAGCATGTCATGAGATGTTATTTTTCACACTGTGCTGTGCTGTCTTCCCCAATCATCTAGGATTGCTTTTTTTGTATTAAAAAAAAAAATTAGGAGTATTTAATCTTTGAGATCTTTGTAATTTGGTGAGGAAAGATATATAGATAGACAGACAAACCTGTAAACAGTTTTTGTACTGATATCATACAGCAACAGGCTGCTTATCCTGTTCATTTACAGGTTTTTGGTCCTTTTTTCACAACAGTTGTAGCTGCTACCTCCATGGCATATTGCCACATATTGTGTGACTGTACAAAAATTATGCAGTGATATATGTGGGAAACGCAAAAAAAGGTAGAAAGGCTCTTAAGTGTGAGAAATAAAAGCAAGTTTCAGAAAGAAAGCAGAAGAGTTTAGGATTAGCTTTCGCTGCAAAAACTTGAAGAAGATACAATTGTACATCAAGCAAGGACATTAAAACAATGGTTAGAGTTTCTAGGTTTGGCTGACATAGCTTTTAGAGTTGCAAAAAAATATGTTTAACAAGATAGATAAGGTTAAGCTTAATAATGGAATACTGTGCATTGTTGTGTAAGGTACAAACAAGCAAGTATTGTGTGTAACAGGTGTACGTGCGCTAATGAGGATTGGTTAAGGCAGTTGTCTGTAACTTTTAAAAGTACGCTATTGGCTGAAAAGCTTTTAAGAAAGCTCTGTAACCAGGAAGTCTCTGGATGCCTGCGGCAGTGCGAGGCTTTATCACCTCCTGTGTCTCAACTCTGTATGTGAGACTGATAAAATAACAAAAAGGCTCCTGGAGCGTCTGTCCTGGCTCCCCATCCCGTTTGGATTCGCCGACAGTATATCCCTAGGTTCTAAATGCATTCTATCTTTTAATTTTTTTTCTCTGTGTTCACTGAACCATACTTTTGAAAAATTTAAAAATGCAGCAATATGAAATCTATTACTAGATTATTTTTTTTAGTCTATAATATCCCAGTTATCCAGTTATTTACTATTACATTATTTTTTTTTAATTGTTAGGTTTTTTCCCCATCTATACCACCATCCAAACTGAAAGAAAAATAAGCAGAAAAAAATCTCTTTGTGTCAATATATTCTTTAGCTATTACTCAGCAGATATTCCTGTAATGAAGCAAACAGCACTTTACACATATCATTGTACTTTTTGATAGCCTTTCAGACTGGTAAGAAAACCATCCACTAGAAAGTTGAGGTCCTAATAACAGACCTACAGGTGGATATTTCTTGCCATCCTTTGAAATTCTCTTGGATGATCTCTGGGTGTGTGCCCAAGCAAAGCACTAGCCCCACTTATTTTTTTTCTTAATCCAGAGTTTCATGATTTCCTAGTTTTTGAAAATGTCAAGAAAATATAGTCCTACAGTGTCTAACCTGGTATAAGTGGAAATTATATTTTCTCATCATTTTCAAAAAGCAAGGCTTCTAAAGAGATACAAAAGTATTGATGACAAACATTAGACAGCAACATTTAAAAATAATCTTAAACATGTGTTTTAGTTTTATTATTCATAGTATTAGTTTTAAAAGCCAGCTTTGCTGGAGTGGTGTATTTGATTTAATTAACAGCTAATCTACGTTCAGTGTGAAGAATGAAAAGAGGGGACTGAATAGGAAGACAATTGCTTCTGTTGAGATGTAGAGGAGTCAGTTGTTATTGAAAAACATTTATAAACTGCTCATCTCCCAGACTCAAAACCATTGCAACAATCAGTAAAATTTAAGCAGTGTCTAGTTTGAAAAGGATACAGCTGATCACTAATACAAGGACTCGTAGCCAGGAGAGACCACACACAGTATGCCTATTAACAGGTCACCAAGTTGCTTTCTCTTCTCAATATACCTCAGTGCACGGCAGCCAGTTTTCTCACTCAGCAACACTCAGCATGTGCAACTTCGAACAATTCTACACTGCAGGGAATATTTTGCAGAAGCTACATGATAAGATTACCAAATGGCTTACTCCTAGCTCCCTTTGTCCTTGAGTTTACTCCCTCCAATCGTGGGGCAAATGTGGTGTACAGTATAAAGGAAAGGTTACTGCCTAAGTGTCACATTTCCCATTTCGTGCTCTGATATAAGTAGCCGTAAGCCTTCATATTTCTAGGTTTAAGCACACTTTTTGCCTTTGTAGATCTTGTGCAATTATATTACCCGATTTTTGTAACAGGCTTTATACCTTAAGAAAATTGCAAATGTTTTGTGACCTGCCCTCCTGCCCTGCAGCCAATCTTAGTGTTGTTGACTTCCCTGGAATTTCACCCATTATGTATGGGGTTAATTCTAGATAGCAACACAAAAAACAGGTTATGTTTCTTGTTCTACTCTTTTCTTGTGTGACCTTGTATGAGTCATTTTACCTCAGAGGGCCTCATTTTTTCATGTGTAAAATGTTCAGAGAACATTCATAATCCCCATTTCATTGTTCTGCAAATCCCTTAAATCAAAAGAATTAAAGTAATTGCAAGATACTTCTCCAATTATCAAATATATGGTGCTGACCAGAAAGGTTCTTTATTCTGTTTGGGCATTCACAGATCTGAGCTGTGGCACCCATTCAAACTGCAATCCGGTTGTTTACTTACTTTATCTCATAGTGTCACATACAGTAGCATGTTTGAAAAAACCAGTGAGGTGACTGGAACATCCTCCCACAGGGCCAAACACTCTAATGTGAACATATATTATTCACTAGGTTGTTAGCAAGGGAAGGCAATTACAGCAGAAAAAAAGAAATGCTGCAGCAGGGGCAGCATTCAGTATGTTGTACAGAAAAACAGAGGAGTATTGAAAGTCAGGAATCAGATAAACTTATCATCTGTTACTATCACAGTATTGACCAAAGGCCAAACAAGTTTCAAGGCCTTATTAAAGTTGATCTGTACACACAGTTACTAGAAAGACAATACCTGACTTTAAGAGCTTGCAATCTAATCAAAGGCTTATTATGAGAAACTCTTTCTGCGGGAGGATGAAAAACCACAAATGGATATGTAGGGGCAAATAGAGACAGCTTGTCTGCTCAATTAGATGTTGATTCAACATTCTCAAAACAGCCCTGAGTGAGACAAACAGCGCTGCCATGGGGCCACTCTTGCTTGTGGCCTAGAAAAAGACCAGAATGGTAAAACACAGTTTCTGAAAGTGAGGTCAAAAAAGGAATGGACTTAGCAAATTTGTTGTAAGAGCAAAACAAGTGGTCAGTGGTTTTGGCCAAATGTTTTAAATATGGAATATCATCAAGGATCCAGTGAGCAGGTTGCTTGCTGGTACAGTGGTGTTACAGAGAGTGACGATTTCCTCTGTTGAGGACTACTGTGTCATTCAGCTAAATGACAGATTTAGAATTTACTGTAAAAGAGACTGGCTTTCTTATTTTGGTACCTATGTAGTTTAGTTTTACAAATTAACTGCTTTGGCCTTGAGCAACAGCTTGTCAGATTTATTCCATGATAACTATCTCTGATCTGCATTGTAGAAACTTCCCATCAATACCTGAAGCAGTGAAAATAAAAACATTATCGATTTTTCTGTACTGTGATAGAAGCTATGCACAATTAAAGGCAATATTCTTTTTTAAAATTCTTGGAAAATATAGCTGTTATCAGTTTATGGAGTATATTCTTCTCTGTCGTGCTAATGAAACTGCAATGAAAAAAAATCTGATTTAAATGAATTCGTTTGAATGTTAATTGGCAGGAGGTTGACATGAAAATGAAAGAAATCTGAAAATTCAATTGGCTACTTGGCGAAATATCAAGAATTTCTAATTATGCTATGTAAAATATATTTTTTGCAACTAACTTTTTTAAAAGGGAAAGATTTTTTCAAACATATACTTGGCTACTGACATATTTGTCATAGTCACTCAAACATGGTTTTCCCACTGTTTTGCATATGCTAAATGCCTAATGCTCTATTGAATGGCAGCAGATGTTTTCTTCCTCTGTTAGCATAGTATTTTAAGGATTTCTGTGTATATATACAAAAATTAAGCTTTTTGCTAGTCAATTATAATTCAGAACTCATCTAAGGACTGAAAAAGACAAAATTATTAGCAAAAGAACTGGGCATGCCCAAGGCTGATGTCCTGGTGAGGAGGGAATTATTTTAATAAGTGTGAGAAAGAGGTTTAAGACTCTAGCTTTCCCACTGGGAAAAGAACTGAGCACAGTATGAATCAAAGTTCTAAAGTAAACTAAGCAAGATAGACTGTAACACCATTTAGCAGGCCAGCTCTTTAAGTTATATTATCCAAGCTTTCATAATGTAAAGGACCTTTCTTCAGGGATGAATTATGGATATCATGTTAAATTTATAACCCACTTCCATTACAAAGACCTATTTTAGCCTCTTGTCTAATTATGATTTAGAAAATTGGTTTGGCCTGAAAATTGTCTGATTTACTCTAAAGGCAAAGGAGAATGTTTCCACAGAGTGTAAAGATAATTTATGGCATAGTTTTTCAGGCAGAGGTCATTCAATTATTTCCCTGATTTAAATTTTTGTCTTTTGTCTAACATTTCTTCAGCTCCACCTAGGTCAAGAATAGCTTATTGTTATCTCTTCAAGTACAATTTTTTTTCTTCTTTTTTTTTTTCTTGAAAGGGGGGTGTTGGGTTTTTTAGATTGGAAACAATTGAATACTTATGAATTATAGTTCATAAGTGATAATAAATATTCACTATTATTTTTTCTAACCTGTTGTTTTCTTTCACAATTCCACCTATCAGGCAAAAAAAGCTCTAAGCAGAAGGGTTAGACTGAGGTTTTTACAAAGGGCAGTGTATACATGTATGGTTTTCTGTTATCTTTTTGGAAATCAGAGGGACATACAAGCCAAAAATTATTTTAGTCCATATGCATCATGTAATTACAGACTCTTGCCTATTTATAGCTTTAGTAAATTTAGTCACATTTTAAAGCTGCTGTAGACACAAGTCTTCTGACAAATTTGTGATAAAGTTAGTTATCTTAGTGTGAGAAAACTAAAATCAGTCCTGTCTGAGGACATTGGAGCCATGTTTAGGAGCAGGAGAAAATATGTGGGAGGCTTTTCAGTGCCTGCTGTTGAATGAGTTCCTCATCTGGGGGGCTATTTTTTTTCATCCAAACAAAAAGAAAAACAACCAGCAGAAGAATGAGAAGTTCATCAGCAGAGGAGGGAACACTCAGACATAGAAGGGAGACTAGGTTAAAATTCCTACTCTAATAAACTGTAAATAAAAAATAAATATATACCATAAATGTAAAAACAATATACTTTTCTTTCAAGCTCAGTGGCTTTAAAAGATTAAAATCTCATTAATTATATATAAATATTACATTACTTTGAGAGATGGAACAAATTCTGCAATTGTAATGGAAGGAAACATCTTACGATACCATTGAAAGTACTTCATAAAAAAGTTAAAGAATTGTTTCTTGTTTGTTTGGGGTTTTTTTCCCAATCATGTCCAGAATAAAAGGGCAATGTCCACTTTGAAAATTCTGGGAGTAGCCAGCTTCTTTTTGACTGACAATAGTAAAATTATATGGATGACATATTCTCAGATGTATGCATTAGAATTTTAATTTTCATATCATAAAATGAAATACCTTGTAAAGTGGGAGGAGTACACTAGTACTATGCACTTAATACAAGAATTTGGAGCAAGTTATATAAAGCTGACCTCATGTAGGTGTTTCCTACACCAGTCCTAGTGTCTTACTCCAAACATCCAGCAGGAGTTTCTTCTGTATTTCCAAGTCTTCCAAATTTGAATACCATCTTAATGATTTCACCAGCCACAAGCAAAATCCTTCTTTGTCCGGACCCTCAGTACTCCACTGACAATGCCGAGACAAATATTGTCAGGGAGGCTCCCACAGAGAAATCCAGACTCTCTTAAAAGGTAAATTACAAATTGAAGACAACCACAAACTAATCAAAATGTAATAGGAAAATAATTTCACTCTGGTCTGTGTTTGTCAATGCAGTTAATCCAAGCTTGATTCAGTAATGATACTTTCTGTTTCTTATGAACTGCCCTTGTCAACCTCCTCAAATTATTATTTGTTGGGTGAATGTTGTCAAAATTACAAAAAAATAGTTTAAAAAAAAGTGAAAAGATAAAAGGTCTCCACAGCTCTGAAATGTACTCTACATAGGAACCTAAAGTGAAAGGTGAAGAACAGCTTTCCTATATATGTGAAGCCATACCATTTAACACTTATTTATACAAAGATGTTCATGATGTCACGTAGAAAATGAATTTACTGTATAATCTTTTTAAGCTGCTCCCATTAAAAATCTCACATCAAATTTCTGCTTGCAACCTCTTAGTCTGCTCTGCCTTTGACTGATATATTAGAACATAAAGGCATAAAAAAAACCTCATAAAAATTGCTCAGTGTCTGTAACAAGATGTGGTGACTAAAAGCTGAGACCTGCATTTACATCTTTCCTATGTTTCCCCCTAGAATCCTATCCTTTCAACATTCCTCACTAAAGGAATTTCTTTTCAGCAATCATTGCCATTATTCATACAGCTGCTAACTGGCAAATCATAAATGTTGGATACAAGCGAGTTTATTCAAGGTATAAGTGAGGCTGAACTTGGGGAAGAGGGATCACAGATTGAATTCATACATTATAAACATTATAAATAATAAAAGAATATTTACAGGAAGAATTGCCAAAGTAAATTAGAATTAAAACCAAACTCAATCATGTCCTGCAGAGCAAGAATTTTTAATTCTTATTTTTCCCTTGGTTTCCTTGCCTGTGGTGTCTCTGTGATAGACATGATAAAAGTTTCTTCTAAAATGTAAAGTGTGAATGCTAAAAAGGACTGCTATAGTTCCCTTTTGCAGCACAGCTGCCATCCCTTGTCTCCAGTTCTTTCTTGCTTTTCTCTTAACCCTGTGCAGCATTACTTAGTGTAGGGTCTGCCAAACAGGAGGTGAGAGATGATGGACCCCCTGAGGAATGAGAAAATGGAGAGGTTGACTGCACACATTGCACATGAATAGCAGGAGGAGATGCTATTCTACTCTGGTTACTTTCTGCCATCTAAAGGTATCCTCTAAAGTAACTTAGCATTACATAGTGCTTTGAGCAATGAACTGTGAGCCAGGAAACCTGGGTTCTATCCCTCACTGCATAATTTTGAATATATCAGTTGCCTGGACTCAGTTTCTCAATCTGTAAAACACTCATTATGACTATCTTTAAAAACTGCTTTATGATGTGTCACTGGAAAGCAAACCAGAAGTGCAAAATTTCTTTAAATCAACTCTTCAATAATGTAGCAATGGAAAGCCAAGATAACCAATGCAGAGGAAAAATACAAATATTTCTAATCCTTGAAAACTAGCACTGCTCCATGTGAAAATTAGACTGGAGATGTTTCTA
Organism: Gymnorhina tibicen; assembly: GCA_013399875.1. Classification (NCBI taxonomy): domain Eukaryota; kingdom Metazoa; phylum Chordata; class Aves; order Passeriformes; family Artamidae; genus Gymnorhina; species Gymnorhina tibicen. The sequence goes on along the minus strand of VXAZ01010408.1, from coordinate 3,322,546 downwards.
CCCACACATTGTGCACAACCTGCTTATCTCCTCATTATAATGGATAGTTGATCATAAACTGCTATGATTATTATAAAATGAAGGGAGGAGGAAGACAAAAGAAGAACAAGGATAGTTGCATTTTCTAATTTAGGGGAGTCATGAAGAGGAGTTTTGCTTAAATTTTGTGTCTACCACATTGTTTCTGTACTTCCATTTTGGCAGCACATACTGGACCTAATGACTTAGTGGTCTTTCTGATCCGTGTTTCCCTGGATCCAAAAAAATGAGCGGCCTCTATTTACTGCTTTTATTGATAGTAAAATTCTGATAGTGCATGTTCTTCTTACAGGTTCATAAAATTATAGGATAGTGTAAGAGAACACAGATTTTCTTACGAATAAATGCATATGTTAATGAATAAAGCTGGAAGTGTGTACATAAAGACTGCACAAAATTTGGGGCTTGGGAAACAGCAATCACTGCAGAGATGACTTAAATGTTGAGTTAAATATCATTTTCATCAAGGCAGAAAGAAACAGGAGTCTAATTCTGAGTTTGTGGAAGGCATGTTCAGCACGATATCTTTTATTTTGGATGTCTAGTTCATTGTTACTATTTCAGGTTAAAAATAGTACCTTCTTCACATATTACTATTAATCTTGCCAGCTACATCTGTTCCTGGGTAAATCCACCATACTGATCCCTTGGCCATGTGGTGGCCTGGCTCACATCCATACTACTCAAGTTTTCGTGCCCTACAGAAAAAATGGTTAAGGTCGACTGTGTCTTTACTGCATATCAACAGAAGTTTGTCATGCTGTTGTAAGTATCTCATTATCCTTTACTTGGCAATACACGTCTTTCTCTATTCACTGCTCCGTGGCTCAGCTGTCAGGAGGGCAAAGTGTGTGAAGATACTGTTTAAGGAATCAGGTTCCCTCAGAGCTCCAACCACGGCACAGCTCATTCTCTCTCTGTGTGCTGGGCAGCTCATCTGGCAGGCTGACCTCTGAACCCCGACTGGCGACTCTGCTGGATGGACTGCCTGATCCAAGCTGGACTGGAAGGGTAATGCAGCATACGTGTGAAGGAAGACACATCCACTGGAGGCTTGGAGTCCTGGTGAACCATGTGCAGTGAATAAACTTAATGCACACGTTTGCAGTGACCCACTTTCCCATTTCAGAAACAATACATCAGTGCCTGCCTTACTCATAGGCTTGCTGGGGGATAAAACCTGGAATGGCTCCTGGAATGGAAACCTGAAATACTCCAGGGTCAGTCACTTTGATTAGTAGCTTTCTTTGGGTTCTGGCATGTCTGTAGATTTAAGGATCAACAGAAGACAACTAAGGCCAACCTATTGAGAATGTCTTCCTAGCTGTTTTGAAGGGATCTAGCTCAGATCAAGAAGATTCTTTTAAAAAAGACAGAAAAACAGTACATGAGATAATCGTGATCTGGAACAAACACATACATAAAAAGAATATTGGTTAATTTGTAAAAAGGGGGAAATTAATAATAACTCAAAGAGGAAGTAGTAAGAATAACAGCTGGTTAGCTATAGCTTAATATTTTGACACTTAATATTTTTTTTAAAAAAGTAGTAATAAGTAAAAAATCCCCCAAAAAATAACCTAACCATCATTCTCTCACTTATACTTTTAAAAAGAGCTGGAGCAGAGGTGATTATTAAACAGGGGTGTTTTCCTTTCTGATAAATTTTGTAAGAATATTCCAAACAGACAAAGGAAGAAATTTAGCCTAATACATTTTTAAAACAATGGAATTGTGTGTTTACCACACATACACACACACATGCACAAACAAACAAAACCAGAAAAAAACCCCAAAGCACATAAAAAGTATAGACAAATACAAACAGATATGATAAAACAAATGAATATGTATGGCCTCAAAATTCAGAACAAGAAGATTTAGTTATTTTTTCTTTAATTAATATAAATCTGAAACTCAAGGAAAATCTTAGGCTGAGAAATGATAAAACTAAATACATACAGACTTGTTCTTTTTCTTCCTACTTCAGATAAACTGAATAACATTTTTACTTGTAAAGTATTTTAATACTAACGCTCCAGAGAAGGTAAAGAAAAACATTCATTGTGCTAAATTCATTTCTCAGAAATATTTAGGTAAATGTAAACTTAATGTTGAGTTCCTTTTAAAATTTTCTTTTTCAGCCTCAGTTGCACAAGTATTTTGGTCAGCAGGTTTGTGTTATTTCAGGCTATAATGAAAAATAATCTAAGGTCCTTGTAGAAAAGGATGGCCACTGGTAGATTTTAATGTGGTGAGGATGGCAAAGGGTGGATTAGTAGATCAAGGCTGTCTATAAAGCAGAAACTTCCTAATTTCTCTGAGGTGACAAAAGGCAGACCGAAACTCTACCCAATAGGCTGATAGGGGGCAAACAATCACTTTAAAGAAGGTAAATTAATCCTTAATCTCAAAAGTGCTCTGTATACAGGTGGCACTTGTACTATTACTAATACACCATACTGATATTGATTATCATTGATTTTAATGTTCAATGCAGCTTTGCAAGATGTTAAGTGCCAATTGCAGATGGAAGTCTTTCAGATACTAACCAAATTATATGGTATTTTATTCAGATCTTTCTTTCATTAACCTTAGGAAGTTCCATTGCCATTCATATTGTTACTTATCAAACCAAATAACCAGCAACCACGAATAAAGCAAAAATCCTACATTTGTTTCCTGCTGAGCTGTATAACTTTTTACATGACACTTTATTGTAATTCAAAACTTTTATGTGTATTCTTCTTGTGCGTGCCAAAGTGGAACTGACTGTCTCAAAGTTTATCAATGAGAAACAGCTTGTTTAGCAAATGGAGCATCCTCACACAGATTATTTTAGTGTTGTACTGTGACTTGTGCTATGACATCCTTTAATTCTTATTTCATGCCTGAAATTTAAAATTAGATATGCTCAGGAAGTTGGCAGGAATTTCTCATTTTAAATATTCTCTGGATTTCCTTCTGATAAGCATAGTAAAGTTGCAGTTGGGACTGCATCTCAAATGGTTGGAGGGCACGCTTTCAACATTTCACTGAATTTGCAGCTAGGATAAGGAAAAGCCCAGCAGCAATAATGAAAAGCACATTTCAGGATCCCAGGGAAAATGAACGTCTGGTCATCTCCATTTTTGTTGCAAATAGTGAAAGCGGAACTGTTTCCATCAGTTGGCTTGTACAGAATAGATTTATATTCTGCAACCATAGCACAGAGTACATGGTTGTGCAGAGTACATAGTAGTACTAACATAGTAGTGCAGAGAACATATAATAGATGTTTATATCATCATTTATCTCCAAATAAGTAGCATATTTTTATAGTACCATCCCATGAAGTTTATTTTGTGAGTTTAGTCTCTACAAAGAACTTTCAGTTAAATTAGGCAGTAAATGCCACTGAGGTACAAACTGAAGTTTAATTTATAAATACGCTTGTTTCTTTCTCATTGCATAGGTACTTAAGCATCACAATGGGTAAGCAAAACTTAAAAAATACCTTTTGTTCACTATTGTAAATTATGTCTAAAGAAGAAAGGATTCATTAGTCATGAGTCTCATGACAATGTTGGAATTGATTGAAACACAGATGAAGCATTTTGTTAACTATAAGTACTGATTTTTCAGTTTATGGCTACAGGAAAAGAATTTTTCTTGAAATAAAATTTTGACTTTACAGATTTAATAACATTACATTTCCCTGAAAGGTAATTTTTATCTTTGGTGTGTTTTGAGAACTGAAGAAATATTAATACCCAGGGAATTACATAGCCACACTAGCATAATTATTATTAGTCTTATTCATTCGTTATTGAAGTTTAATTTTATAAGACTCATGACACAACATTTGTCCTGGAAATCAAACTTCATAGCTGTCATCATGTGGGAATCGCCTGCAGTAGCCAAGCCTTCACTCACATTTCCTTGTATCCCCCTACACAGCCCTCTCCACAGAAGTTCTCAGTTCCGTCTGTGCTGCACAAAGGGAGGGAGGTGCTGGGATTCTGGCATTGCAGCACAACACTGCACCAGAGCTAATCAGCCCTTTTAAAAAATGAGTGGCTATACAGCCCTGGTTCCATTGCCACACTGATATAGGAAAATACTTTTTGTCAAATATGGGAGCTGAGTAGCTTTGAGGGCATCCATGCAGAGCTTCCGTGTCGGTGTGCTGCCTACAGAGATATTTGGGAAAAAAAGGGAAACTTCAATTGCACAGTACATTGTTGGAGAAAATCAAGTCATCTGGACAGGCACAGACTAAGTCAATTCTCTCTGCTCCCATGCTGGAAACATTAGGAAAGATCATTTAGTGCTGTCTGAGTTCATATATGTCTTGGTCTTTAGAAGTCAAGCCTTATGAAAAGCAGTGAAATTCTGTGCACAGAAGCAGAACTTTAGGCTCCAAAAACGTGTGATTTCACTCTCAGCGGCACGGACAGTTAATCAGCTACTGCCCACAGCCTTTCTCCCACTCAGATGTTATCCTTTCTCCTATGCCAGCATAGCTGTGTGCACACCACATGGAAATGCAGAGTGAGGAAATGACATGAGTAAAAGAAATCTTCTATCCCTTTGCTATTTCTTTTTTGCCTTCAGCCCTCACTTCCCCAGCGCAGTTCACTTGTGCACCCTCTCACCTATGCTCACACAGACACCGGATGGGAACAAGACAGGGACAACAGCTTCCCAGGCTAATTCTGCTCCTTGCACAGGAGCAGAACAGTAATTCCTTTCATTTGGTTTGCAAAAAAATTTATGAACATCTTACCAGAAATGAGTTAGAAGTCAGAAATAATTGTTAACTCTTGTGGAACTCACTCCCACAGTGCAGCAGAGAGAGGAAGTGAATAAACTTGTTTTGGAACATAAACCTCCGTTTTGTGTTCCCCAACTGCTCACAGCAGGGTTTTCTGCTCCCTGAAACTACTTAGTAATGTCTACCTTTAGAGGCTACTGGATCACATCACCTCTTTGTCTCATGGATATGAATAGTTTGTGCGTCAAATGAATTAACTCTCTTTCAAAGCAGTTGAAATGCCTGCAGATCCCCAGTGATCCATTATGCCTGGTACGTTTGTCATTGACTAATTTTGTTTTAATGCACAAAAATTCGTGCTCATTATTTTAGTGGAGTCATTCACTTTGAAATTAAAGTAAATGTTTACAAAAATATTATCCCAATTGTTATACTTTTTAACAAAATGGAAGTCATCACTTTACCTTGCACTGGTATGTTTAATTTATCCCCTTTAAATTGAGAACTTGTAAAACAAATCTGATGAGGCAACACTATTTTTTTTCTATTTACATTTCTAAATCTGTTTGCACTAGCAGGAGTTTGGTTTTGGTTTCGGTTTTGGGGTTATTTTTCCTTTTCTGGAAATAACACAAAAATAAGCTAAAATCACACACAAACAGCAAAAGGAGACAATCAAAGGACTTAGAGGAAAGTTCTTCTAAATACTGGCAATATATATAGCCTTCCTTTCTCCTTCACTTGTGCTGTATGTCACCTCTTGAAACATTCTCCCCAGAGTATTGAATGTGCTTTAATGTTTTCATATGGCAATCAATAATTATCAATTATACACTTAGTCATATAGTGCCAAACCCTTTCATTTAATACTTGGTTCATCAATTGTTCATATATACGTTCTGTCAAGCAGCTTAATGGTATGATTGAATTGTGTGCTATTGATTTTCTATCTGTCAAGTTTATGCAGTGATTTGGAAATACTGGGCCTATACACTGATGTAATTTCCTTGACTTCAATAGAGTCATTATTCTATTGGTGTAAGGGACCTGATAATCAGATTGCCAAACATCTGGAGTGAAAGACCTTTTTGGTGAGGGTATAATGCTGCCCTCTACAGTCTTTTTGTCTAACAAGGTTAGGTTCTAGTTCCTTTTAAATTGTAAGGGATTACTTTGTTTGGATATACTTGATTACGTATACCCTTATTGTACCTGTAACTAACTGTAAACTAATCTATATGAGCCTTCATTGTTTAGAAATATATAGGCTAATCATGAGGAGATAGGCATGTCAAAATTCTGTTAAAAAGATGCCATCATCTTTAAAAAATCAAAATAAATCAAAACTTTTACAGGCAATTGAAAATGTGCTTACACAGGGTATTTGCAGTAGACCTGGGATACACTGGAGTAAACCCAGTTAGTTCACTGATTAGATACCTATTACAATAAAATTAGCTAGGTCAGTTAGACATTAGCTAGACAGCAAACATAAGACTAATGAGAATTTGGAATAGTCAACATGTCTGACAGCACAGTATTTCTTGTGCTCTTGTATTTTCTTTTCTGAATGCCATGAAATACTACTTTTCCAGAATAATACAATGCTTCTTTCCCTCCTGCAGCTTGAATTTTCTTAAGAAAAGACAAAGACTGGTAACGATAAACTCAAATAACTGAAAAAGGAATTTAAATACTAAAAACAACAGATGAAAAATGCTGAACATCACAGCTATTCAATGGTGTCTTAAACACATATCTATTCTAGGAAACCTGAAAATAATTTCTCTACTTTATTTCCTGATGTGTTAACCTTCCTGCGTCCTCCTGCCAGGAAAAAAACCATCCGAACAAAAAGGAAAAAAAAAACAAACCCTCATACAAAAATGAAAAGAACCCCTCCACCTCGATATAACTGACAACAACTTTGAATGACAGTACGTGGAGCAAAGGATATATATTCAATCACCTCACTCTTATAATGGGTTGCTTTTCATATTCAAATAAATGCCCACTAATAAATACCAGAATCATAACTACATCCCACAAGGAAATCTCATTAAAACTTATTCTTTCCATCCTTCTATGTCCTCTCCAAATGTCAGAGATAAAATCCTCTTTTTAGTAGTCCTGGAAGATTAACAAGTATAAAACTTTTTTGAAGCAGTTGAACAAATAAATTTTAGTAAAGAGTCTTTTCTGACAAGATCTCCCTCATACTTAAATTATAGAAACCAGAACTTAACTAACAGCTTAAGTATTCCCATCTTCATAGTATGGTGTATATAGAAATGAAATCACTCATCTTGATAACAAGCTATACAGGGTTGCTATGCAGTTTTCAGTTGATTATATTTTACAATGGAAAGACATGGTGGAAGTTACTCCTGACACTGACTTGAAGAAGAAACTTGTAGAAGAGTCTCCATGGATTATATATACCAGGGAGACCAATTTAAGGATTAAGGGAAACATTCTGACATTATAACCTTTTAAAGAGCTGAAGCGGAAGCTTTAGGGAATAGGTGCAGTTCCATTGACATCAACAAATATAACATCAACCCATACATACCTGAAGGCAGAATTTCTCTATGAGACAAAATTATAAAATAGTGAAATCTTTTAAATGGTGTGAATTTATACCAGGTACACTAAGTTGTCTTTCTTTTTTCCTCTTGACAGATTAGAAAGCAACATCCAAACTGTTTTTAAAGACTGGTACCACTAACACTGCCTTTATTTTAATTTATCCAATACAATATATACCATATCTGCATGGGATAGGGATATCATGGGGGATGTGAGACTAGAGGTGGGCTCCCAAATCTTAGATGCTAAATTTTCCTTGAGCTATCAGTACACAAGATACATTTCTAAAGACAGTCAGTTTAAACAGGTAGTATAATACAGCAGCACCAAATAGATCAATAAGGATTGAAGGGATTTTAAAAGTGAAGATTTTCATTGACCTTTGGAATTGTATTAGTGAATCAGAACTTTTTATTTTCTGTAATTATCTAATTTATGTCACTGGTGTTTTACTAGTTGCTGCCAACAGTAAACATGTACACCCAGGAAAAAAGGCGTTCCTAAACTGCTGTCAGCATTGTAAACTAAATTATATAATTTACTTTGAAATTTAGTAAACATAACCATAATATGTAACTAAAAATGGGTCTGCATCCAACTTTCAGCTGAGCCAGCAACTATTAAGGTTATTCCAAAACATCTATATCTCTTTGGGCTTAGACTGCAAATCTCCAAACAAAAGTCTATCCTGTTGTTAGGAGTATCTCCTGATAGTAGCTGGATCAAAAGAAAAACTTTCCTGCTATTTTTTGCTCCCAGCTGCATCCTAAACCAAGATTTGTAGTCATGGGAAAAAGATAAAAAAGTCTGGTTTTCAGAAAAGGGGAATAACAGTTATGAAAGGCATTGACTTGACAGATCTAAAGATTAATATGCCTTACTTTTGTAAAACAGATCACTGTGCCTTTTAAGATTCTAAATTCATTGCAAGTAGGTAACAGATCACTTTATGAATTCGGGCCTATGTGTATAGGAATTTATCCCTGCAGTTTAGCAGTTTTTTACCTTAATTCTGAATCAGAAAGGGCCACGTCCAGAGCAAGTCTGCTTCACTGTGATAGGAATTCTGTAACACAGACACGCCGTACTGTGGCATCTCTGAGTTGATGCTACAATAAACAGCAGAATATTTTGGTCCCTAGCTGTTCAGTAACAATTTAATATCAAAGATCTTCTAATCCCATATCATCTCCATGTTGTATAATGTAGAATAATTTAATTCCTTCTAGAAATGGCACGTCCTGTTGTGAGAAATACAGAAAAACTGCATCAATTCCAACCCTGATCTTTCCCTAAACTTTCTGACCCTTTCAAAAGTTTTGCTTTGTTTCATCCTTTCTCCCTCCTGTCTAAAATCTCTTGCTACAGAGTATCATCTAAACTGCAACTCTCTGAGGTCAGTCTAGTCAGTGGTTATTCAAAATTAGGTGCCAACAGAACTCGTATCATGTTAGAATAAGTGAACAAAGTTCTATCAAAGCTACAGAACTGCTAGAAACTTTATTTAAAATTTAATATCATGTCATATTACTTGAAATATTTACAGAAAACATCCATATATGTCCATTGAAATGCATGTTAACATCTCTCGTTTCTTCTATAGCATTGCAAGCATGAAACAGACTTCTAATCACGCTTAGAGGATGAATATATATAAAAGCTGATGACTGTGCTTGTGATAGATGTCTCAATTTTTAATGTCTCTGAGAATTCAGCAGGGATTTTGAAATAGTATCTGAAAAATATGTGTGGAAACCCAGAAAAAACATCTAGACTGCCCACACTGCAGGTAACTTGAATACATCTCATCATTACCACACACAAGATGAATATCCACCAGTGCTTTCCTTTTATGTATCTGAAGAACATTTTACATATCTAAAACTCCAAAAGGTTGTAATTTACTAGTTTCATAAAAACAGCTTATCTCTTGCTCAAAATAAAAGTGTCAATTTTAGCCAAATTTTGTGAGAATGCTGAAATGTTTAAAAACTTCAGTCTGTGAAGAACATAGCTCTGAGTAAACAAAAAGGGTAGCCTTTTTACTAGTATACTCTCATTTAAAATATTCGAAGTGATGACTAGCAGGAATTTGAATATTTGGGAATGTTTTGTCCTGAAAATTCTATTCAGATACCTTTTAAAGTGATATATAAACAGTTAAATGCAATATAGATATTTCTGCCAGTTGATTAAGTGTCTCTGTATCTGAATACAATATTTGTCTCTGGTACTACTGCATTTAATCCATCTATGAGTCTTATCTATAGGCTTATTTTGTAATTATTCATTAAATCATTTCTAGTAACTTCGGCATGAGGTATAGGAATCTGAGACAGTTTCTTGCAGACAGTTTCTTGTATTTTGTTCCAAGTGCTCTGTAAGAACCAGTGAAAACTACATGGAATTCTTATTCATCAGGACAAGAACAAGAAAGTCAAAAATTTCTAATACACATGAAGTAACTCCACATGGTTTAGAAATTTTTCAAAGGTTTTTTATTTTATTCTAATAGTCTTGTATCTCAATGTGTAGAAAATAATTTGTAGAGTTCTGTTGTCTTCAAAATACTTGGAGTAATGGTGATGGTGAGAATTTAAACAAAAGGATGAATTGATCCATTGCACTAAGGTTACATAATAATATTACACTATTCCGTCCATTTACTGGAGAACATCCTTAGAAGTGTTTGCCATGCACTGAGCCATGCTTTGAGCTTTACCTGGAGCTGTATAACTACAGATTCAGTCCCAGAGCTTTTTTTTATCATGGCCTTTGAAATGCAAATAGTATGGTAAGAGATGTCTCTGGAGTACTCACATACAGAGCAGGTTGTTCTTTATTTTGAAAGAATAGGCACCATTTCCACGGACTGGCATACTTGGATCAGACAGCTGGTCACAATAGGCAAGTTAATGAAATTGCTGCTCTCCACTTTGCCTTGGCTTTGCTGCTGCCTATAGAGGAAGTGGGAACTGGAGAGCCATCTCTCTCTGATTTTTTTCCAGGTGTTACTCTGCTCTACTCTCTGGTTTCTCTTATTTTTCTTTGAGACAAAAGAAATCTCTGGTTTCTCTTATTTTTCTTTGAGACATCATTTTATCCCAATAATATTTACTCACCTCATGCTGCAAGTTACACCAGTTCAAGGTTACTCTCAGGACATAACCTTCTGCAGAAGATGATAGGTTGTCTTATCAAGCCTGATCCCATTTCTGCTTCCACTCAGTACCAAACTTCTTTGAAAAGTGGCATATTTCTTTTTTCTAGGTTATATAATTTGAGTGCATATAATTTCTGAATCAGAACAGAGAGGACAACAAAAAAAACAAACTGCAAAGGTATTCTTTTTTGGTTGTGGTTTTGATTTGCTTATTTCTTTAGTCAATTGCAGAATAATTACCACTATTTTGGTACAGTATCATGCAAGTTGATAATTGGACCTTTTTTTTCCTGGTACTGGCTTCATGATTCAGCACAGAAGTGATAATTCTTATATGACAGAACCTTTTTTCTTTTCAGTTCAGATCCCTCAGTGTCATTGAAGTGTCATGGTGAAAATAATTTTTCTGTTGCTGTTTTAAGTCGCAATTACACCATTTGGTTTAATGCTTTTAAGTTATTTTATTTTCTGTTATTTTAAATAAAGGTTGCCTACATAACAGTGCAACATAAAAGGTATTTACATAACAGTGAGAACCCTTGGTGATTAGTCTCAGAATTAATATCTGCTCCACCTAGAACTGTGAGTTGTAAATTAGGTTTTATCCAGATCTTTCTCTAGTACCAGTGAATACACTATATTTTCCTCAGATTTCAAGTTTAAAAAAAATGTAACCAAAGTACCAGAAAAGCTGTAATCAAAATACGACATAATAATATAATTGCAACCATTTTCAATAAGTCAGCACTTCTTTTAGTTTTTGTTTTCCCTTCTGAAAAGCAAAGTAGGCAATTATTTTAAATTAGGTTACATGAGAATATTATTTGTGTAGCAGAAATAGGTTTCTTATTGTAATTAAATTTAATGGCTCTTGCTCTGGAGATGAACAGAATCAGCCTTGGAAATACTGGGTATCTCCAACTGCAGGTATGTAGTACAACTCTCTAAAAATTTCTTTCTTTACATACAATGAATATAAATCTTTCAGAATTTGGCTTTATTTTTCTTGAGTTTCTCAATTTCATTCAACCACTTAGATTCTGGTTCTTTGCTTTGCTATGAAAATATATTTCAGCATACTACCTGTTGCTGCATCAAGGATTATTAACTGAAAAATTGCCACCCTGACAAGGAACAATGAGCTCTGTGTAAGAATCAGATCACCAATGTGTGGTGAGTCATGGGAAGCTGCAACAGTACCTACATTGAAAATCTAAGAGGAAATAGGCACTTTCTACATAATTGTGATAAAATGCAAAGGTCTACCACAAAGTGTACACTGGACACAGGAAATGCAATTCCCTTTACAGAAAGTAAAGTTAAGTCAGTGAAGTTAAGGGACCAGGACTAAGACTTAAAAATAAGGTACTAAGCACCAGATTTGACAACTTACTATTTTTACTGTGATACTTCTGGTATCTGATACTCTTCTTTCAACTCAGTCTCCTTTTACTGAAGAGCAGTTGGCATACTTCTTGACACTAAGTAAAAATAAATATAAATAACTAAAACAGAAAAAACCCTCTTAACCCAAAAAATTAAACAATCCCAGATATATTGATTTTAAGATTTCTCATACCTTCAAATAATCTTATAATAGGAATACTTGTGGCTTTTTAAAGTTTGCATTTGGTAGTGCTAATATAAGTAAAATAGAAAAAATGAAGCTCATGCAAAAAGAAATATTAAGACAAGGAAAAAATGGTGGACAAGCAAAAATAACAAAGTTGGAAATGTTTTAGAAAGGGAGAAATTCATTGACAAAAACAGTATGAGTTTTGGTGTGAGATAGTAGAAAATGGTCAAGATGCCTAACAAAAGGAAGAAAGAGATAGAGAAACGATAAAAATACATGCACAGGAAAAAAAATAGGTAAGTTTAAGTACGAAAATGTGGTTTGGGCTAAGAGAGCAAAGAATTAAACTGCGTTTCTGGCAACATTCTCTTTTCCCTTTGTAAAAAGTATTGTGGGGTGAAAAAGAGACAAATGAAAAAATAGCTTAAAATTTCAGCAGGCATACAGGAGAAAAAGCACAAAGTTTCATACCAGATATAACCAGTATAACTGATTAATCTAAATAGCATGTAAACTTGCTCCAGCCTGAGCACATAAAGAGGGAAAATAATATTGACATGAAGGTAACTTTAAAGTTAGGCAGAAGTTAAAAGACTTGTGTTTAGAATGTGCCTTTGGGAGTTATTGCTGAAAATGTCTTTCTTATTGCTAAGCATTATTTTGTTTCTGTGCATAGATATACCCACCTCTTTTTCACCTGAGAGATTTAGGCTAAATCTTCAAGATGACTATCAGCACTAGCTGCAGAGAAACGGAGATACTCATTGTAACTGATCAGGTTCACAAAGCAGAAGCACAGTCACATTATCACAGAATGTTTAGTCACACTGTATTAGTCTGGAAGGAGCTGTGTTTTATTCCTGGCAGCACCTACACTGTGCCGTTACAGCTAAAAAGTGTATTTACTGTCTCTGTCCTGGCCATGTGCATTTGCCCTCACAAAGCCCCTCCCAGGACCAGCCAGCGTGGTTGCCATTAATCGCAGTTGTCACTGAATTCATGTCAGTGATGAAGCATCTTGCAGGATACTTCAGTAACACTTGCAAGGGTCATAATTTTTCTTATTCTGACCTAACTTTATTGATCCTCTCCTGAGAGGAACAGCACCCCTTGCAGCTTTATGGGACCATTCAAACAATCTAAGAATGATTTATATTACCCTAAGGAAAAAGACATCAAGACTTGTTACTTGCTTGCTGAGATTTCCCTGAGATCTCAAGCTAACAAATACTAAACACAAGTCAGAATACACCTGAGCAGTGGAAAGCACTGCAAAACTTTATAACATTGTTAGGCTTCATGTTATAATTGGGTGATGCTTCCACTTAACACGCAATTTATTTTATTCAATATTGATAAGATTTAATGGATGATGTATTTGATTCAAGGCTTTGATACAAATGTAGAGTCTTAATTAACAAGTGATATATTTGATGCAGTGAATAATGCATCTGATTTAATAGAGGATGCACTCTATCTGCAGCTGAAGGTGATTGGTCTTTTTAGTGAGAGATTAATTCATTTCAGAAGATGATGTATCACTTTCAATATGAACTAAATCAAATTTTTAATACATATTTTTTTTCGGTGTGCAAAGTAGCACAAGGAACAAGTTTGCCCTCAAGTGGACTTCAAAGGCAGATCACACCTCCAAGGCACTAGGCAGGTTGAATCTGTGGTTAATTCATTCATATTATGATAGGGGTGGAACCAAGTTCTAAGAAGCTACTGCCTTCTCAATCAACCCTTGGTTTATTCCTAAGTAAAATTATATTACGTTTATTTAATTAGAGATCCACAAAAGTGTAGTAATCTATTAAGTAGGATTGAAAATAAGACTTGAAAAATTCAAGGTACAAAATATATTTGAATTTGAGACATTGAAGAGGTAAAACGAAATGAACTATTTTAGCATGCATTTTTCTTAGGTCACAAAAAAAACTGGTAAATAAAAATATGTACTTTAACTTTATAAATTTATCTGATCAATGCCAGTGCCTTTACATCTTTTAATTTTGAGAAACTGTTATTTATTTCCTAAGTCATCAGGAGGAGTCAATGGGAGAGCTCCAGTTTTTCAGCTCCTGTATATAGAAACCTAGCCAGGTTTATCACATTCAAAACACAGGAAGACTACATGGACTCAATATTTCATTTATACTTTCTGTGATGTGAAACCTCTGTGTTCACTTATTATTCTATCAAGCCTTTATTTTTCTGTTCACAGCTCCATAAATTCAATACTCTACGCTTTTAATCTAATTTGTTGACAAGTGAAAATGACCTAGGTTCAACACAACTCCAGCTAGGCTTTTTTTGTTTTATTTTAAATTCCATATTTAGAACTAGAGAAGTATTAGGACATGCATATATAACCCAATGAGTATATAATGGCTGTCATGCTAGTACATAATATTCCTAGGAATTTAATTATAAACATCTGACTCTTTGGTATTTAAACAGGAAAATGACTGTTAAGTACAATGCAGTTAAAGAATAATAAACCTTCTGGCATATTCTTCATTCAGATGTTGCACTCAAAAATGGAATTAAAAGAGATTCACCAGCAATGAAAACTATTCTGAGGTAAACTGACTTTATCTTTCTAAACATATGATGGATATTATCATTGTCTTGGACATACACATTCAGTTTAGCATGTACCAAAATTAAAAGCTAGAAGTAAACAAACAAACAAAAGAATTTTTTTTGGTCCTTTTTTTCATTTTTCACCCAAAAGTAAAATCTTCCCATGGAACCACAGCACAAAAAATAGCATCATAAAAAGATTATGATGACATTTAAAGAAACCCACTTAATTGAAAGACAAAACTTTGGATCATATAGAATTAAGTACTTCACAACATAAAAAAATAATATGCACATCTTAATGATGCTTAGATAACAACAGGTGGTGTATGGAGTAAGACAAGATTTACAGGTCACAGTTTTTGACAGATCATGACATCTGTTTCTGCAGCCCAGAGACTTACTGTGTGAGATAAATCATTGAGAAATAATTATAAAATTGCATCTCTATGACCCATATTAACTCTTTATAAGTGATTTCAGTTCATAATAAATTGTGAGCTATCCACAACTTACTTGCCTATAACTATAGATTCAAGCTATTAGGCTTTTCAGTGGTCAAAAAATGTTAACCACAAAATTCTAAAGATAAGAATATTACGCAAAAGCAAGTGTAAATATTATTTATATCACACATGGCAAATGATTCAAGCTGCTAAAAATTTAGAGTTAATCATGCAACCTGAACTAGTGGAAGGTGTCCCTTCCAGGGCAGAGGGTTTGGAACTAGATGATCTTTAAGGTCCTTTCAAACCCAAAGCATTCTCTGATTCTGTCTTCTTCCGTCCCTAGCTCAGGGTGGCAAAATACCACTGCAGGATTAAAACTAAGAAAAGATGACGCAGTATTCATATTCCTCTTTCTGCTGTATGAGATACAGAATAGGAAAAAGTAATTAAAGGTAAGAATGTTTCCATGGACTGTAAATTGCTCTTTCAATTTTGCACTACATACTCTTTGACCTCTGGATGTGGCTATGGGGGCAAGGATATACAAGTCTTCATAAGATTGCCGAGGATGTAGCCTAGTTTTGTTGATCTACATGTGCCTCCTACATAACTGCTCTTCCTGTGGTTCTGAGTTACAGTGTTTTACTTTGGCGCTGGATTAGAAAAGGTTAAAAACAACCCAAAAAATGGTAAAGAAACAAAACCAAAAAAGTACAACCCCAAAAATCAACCAACCAAAAAAGAAAATGGTAAAAAATAAAACAAAAGCTTCACAACACTAAAACTGTATGAAAAACTACATAACATGGTATAACGCATTTTTTCAATGAGGATGAAATGTAAAGAAATGTGCATAACCATAAAGAATGAAGAGACTGATTTTAGCTCCAAAATTACAGGAACAGGAAAATGAGTTAGGAAGTTGGAACAAAGAAGAAGACCACCAGTTGTGGAGACAGGAAAGAAAGAAGCTCCATATCTACCAGAAAGGAAATGGGCTGTGGCAAGGAAAGTTGGCAGTAGAAGACTACAAGTGTTTTTGTTGTTTTTCCAACCTTTTTCTTGTGCTAAGAACTAAGCAGCATTGTAATTTTTGAAGAGTAACTGATTTCTCCGGTTTTGAGGAGAAAAATAAAAAATGGCCTCTGATTAGAGCTCTGAAAAAGGTATGTTTAAGTTACTGAGGTATCTCATGAAGTCACTTGTGATGTTGAAGACATAAGGCAGCTTCAAACAGAGCTAGGTTCTACCCTCCTGAATGTGTAAAAACCCAAAAAAGACTAGAAAAAAAACTACCAGAGAGGATGCAGACAAAGGTCTTGGATGCAGCTCACTGACCTCCATCAAAACTTCTCAAATACAGGATATGGTGTGCTGGATCTGCAGAAAATCGTCAGCCTCAGAAACACCCAGCAGTGGAAGTTCTACATAGTTTTGTGTGTTTTGTTTTGTTTTTTTCCTTAAATTGCTAATTCAAACTATAAATATTCAAACCAAACCAAAACAACCCCATCCCTCGCTTCATCTTCCCGTAGATTTCCTTTTATTAAGATTTTCAATTCCTAAAAAAGTAAAGATTTGTGTTATGTTCATAGTCACCAAGGATGTATTTCTTTACAGAAATAATTTTTCAATTAATATATTATCATAAGTACTATAATGAGGTAAAGAAAATTCATTAAATTAATGACAGAAAAAAGGCTTAAAACATACAGAGGTGTAAAGGCATGTACACTCACTGCAGTATGAATTAAATACTTTTTCTGAGCACCTGGATAGGTTTTATTCAGTAGAATTCTGTTGTTTTGGAATGGCAGATGAATGGTCCCCTCAGCTTTCCAACAGCTGTTTCTCCAATATGTTACTCAACACCTGGAATGTAATCTGATAAGAGGGAAGATGATCTGTAATATCTATGAGTTGGTCATTTGAGGAAATTTCCAATGGTTGTATGTAATATTTTAATATTAATTTGAAATGAATCAGATCTTATATTCATTACAAAGCAATGCATAATTGTTTTATTAATAATTTAACAAAATTTTCTGATTTTTGTTCAATTAAAGTAGAAACAGCAAAAACCACACCGCCACGAGGAACTACCAAAATAGTGCCATGTTCTCCTTGCCGAAAATCAGATAAGAAAATTGCCTGTGCCATGGAAATTAGGAAAAGTAGCTAAAAAAGAGATTTGTGATTAGTGGTACATGCTTTATGACCTTGTGTGTCTTCAGTGGAGTCATCAGCAGAGGTTTGCAGGCATGTGGGAATCCTGCTTGATAAAAGGGAGCTGAAGTTGTGTTAGGTGAAGTGTTTTTAGAACAGGGTTACTAAGGGGCATAAAGGAGTTTAAGCTACCAGAAAATAGGAAAAATAATTGTTCAACCTATTAACAATTAAGCTTGAGGAGAATTAGAGTGGAAAAGATGGTCAGAATGACCTGATATTAAACAGGAAGGAAGAATAAGGTTTACTTTAATTAATGTCATGCTTTCTTTAAGATAAAGGTTATACAATGCCATTAACTACTAATCCATAATTGTTGAATAAAAATGTTAAAAAACTGTTTTACTACAATTTTTATGGAGTTCAGTTGGTGCATTTTGTTCTGACCTCAGGTATCCTCACTCAACTCCAAAGTAAAATTACAAAAGCTGACACATTCCTCTAACTTAGTCATTCTTCTCCATTTAAATAGGTGAAGTACTACATTTACTACCCCAACCAAATGGGGGGAAACTTGTTGCTGTAGTAAGTTATGATTTCTTGGCAATCAGCAAAGCTGATCCCTTCTCTGCAATCTTTTTTTTGTATTTGTTGAATAAACATAAATAAGACAATTTTTTTGGTTTTGCCAGCAAAATTCATTAAAATTTGTCTAATCACAAAAGTTCTCTCCTCATAAATTCTACTGTTTTCAGTCTAATTTCTTTCATGTCCCAAGGATTGCAGGTTTGACATATTTGAAATTCTAATCAAATAGTAAAAACAGAGCAATAATCTTTTTTTTTTCATAGGAACCATCTTGGATATTATAGTCTAGTCAGAATAAATATTAAATATGTGCCTTTTTTCCACATTTTCTGAAAAATTCCATTCCAGTCATTTGTAGATATTTTAATATTCTTTAATTCATTGATGCCAGATAACTGCACGGTATGAAATGCTCAATTCTAGGAAGAGTTGTTAGGGACAATTTAAGTATTGCACCTCAGTATTGAGAAAAAAGACAAAACTTTCCTCTTTTGACATTGCAAGAATCTTTTCCTCTGTTCCACATACAACTGCAGTATTTCATTTGGTTTACAGTTTATGGTGTGAGAAGTGATACAATAAGTGAGGTTTTATCACTGTTTATTTATGCTAAAGTAGGCCAAAGATGCTTCAGTCTTCCAGGTTTTAGCATGTGTTCAATACTACAACAAATTTAATCTCAGAAGCATTCATTTAATTACAAATTCTTTAGTAATATTAATATTATTTAAAATACCAATATTTATTATCCTGCTACTTATAGTTATCTTAATAAAAATAGGATATTAAATGTTTTACTTAAAAATTGTAGTGAAGTTTTTCTTATGAAAGAAATGAGAGATTTTATAAGGAAGGACATTTCATTGCTAATGATTTCATAACTACAAAGGATAAAGCTGTGTTCTTCTTCTATTAGCTTTTTTTATTCAATTTCCCCAAACTTTGTGTCTGCACTAGTGACCTGAACTAGGAGAGGTTATTTACAATAAAATTATCAGTACTCTTGAAATTTAAAAAATTCAGATCTCAGTGAATGGCAGTCTTATGATCTCATGATGCTTTTTATATGGTATGTTTTACTGGATGCTATAGAATTTCCAGACACAAAGATTTAAGCTGAAGTTAAGACTTTGACTTATACAAAGAGTCGGAAGAAAAATGATAAAAACACTACAGTTTGAAAACAGAAAAATGGCCTTTCAGTAGGCAGTGGATTACTGGACTTCTGCTCCCAACTGTCTCACTGACTTCCTGCACAAGCCAGATTGATCATCACTTTCCTAAGGAGAATAATCACTACAGTAAGGCATTAGGCTAAGATTCTTGCATTATTATCATGATTTGTAGTCATGGGTATTATAAGGGAAATTTGGGAACTTCTGACTTTTCCTCCAGTATTTTAGGGGAACAATTCTGACAAACAACTTACGTAATCAATTTTCATTTTAAAGGTAAATACACAGTTTAAATAATCAGACTTTGCAATTCCAACCAAATGCTGTTTCCAAAGAAATGGCATCCTCTTCCTGGGCATCCTCTTCTTATGTGAAATTTTTTGTGGGTATTTGAAAACCTGCCAGGATAGGTTCTGACATCTCCCAGGCTGTCCAATATCTTGTTCTTGCATCTCCATGACAGTAATTTAACTAGATCTTTGCATGTCTGGTCAACTGGGATGGTGCAGTTAGGCAATCCAGTGGCTTTCCAGCTGTGAGGAATGAGGATCTCTTGTTGGGTGTTTCCACTGACGAGAGTGTAGTCACCTAACAGGCTAATTCTGCACAAAGGCAGAAAACCATTAAAAATACTGATGATTACAAATGAAAAACCCAGATAATTCCAGAGGCAACAGCCACCTATAAAAGGCCTTAATTTTCTGGAAATTTTCTGACCAGGATATCAGCAGTAATAACTCATCAGGTATAGTTTGTTCCTTACAAACTGTTGAGAATTCCTCTCTAGAGACAAATTGAGTCTCATGTTACAATGAAAGACCTCTTTTTTTGCTCTTGGTTATGAATAAATAATATTACAGTATCCTCTGTGAGAAGACTCAATTGACTGACCAGGTCAGAGGCTGGAAGGTAGCAGAGATGCTTTATGATTCAGTATGTTTTGTTAACACATCTAAGAGAATTTATTTCCCAGTGATCCACATAAAGTTCGTAAGATGCTTTTCATGTTCCCAGTATGGAGAACAAAAGTCTTTCATTTGTTTTAATTAATCTATATTCTACACAGAAAAAGAAAGAGAGAGTTATATCAATTCAAGTTCACATCATTTTATGAAGACAGCAGAAGAATGAATATGTTTTATGACCCAGTTTATCATCTATGACTTTGACTGTTACCTTCTTTGAAATTTAGGTTTACAGTGTAATAATAAATTATTCATTTCAGGCGTTTCTAGATGAACATGAAAGCTTCATACCATTGCTGAAAAACACCCAATGGAAGATGAGCAAAGTAACAGTTTTTCACATTCCAGTTCTCAATACTTGTTCCCTGATAGAATTTCCTGAAATAATCACTTGTTTGAGAATGAATCCTTATTATGCATGATAGCAAGAAACAGAAATTGACAGAACAGTATAGAGGTCACCACTCACATCAGCACTACCAGGTGTGTTCAACTGCTGGGCCAAGCAATGCTTTGAAAGGGTTTGTAAATCCTGTACACTATTACTTCTCAGTATGACAGGTTTGTATCAATTATATATGAAATAACAATATCTTTAACTTACTCATGGTTAAGAGTAGCCTTGATCGTTTCAGTGACTGGGTAAATCACTGAAAATAAGTTCATGCTATATTCAGATTGAGATATTAGAATACTAATTTTTCCTTATCATAAAGTCACGTGGTATATATCCGAATGTGCCTTCTAG
Organism: Gymnorhina tibicen; assembly: GCA_013399875.1. Classification (NCBI taxonomy): domain Eukaryota; kingdom Metazoa; phylum Chordata; class Aves; order Passeriformes; family Artamidae; genus Gymnorhina; species Gymnorhina tibicen. The sequence continues at coordinate 3,301,743 of VXAZ01010408.1, read as the reverse complement.
ACAAAGTCTTCTAGCTTGGTTTCGAGCTAAGATTAATATTTTCTCCTCATTGTCTTCCAGCAATATCTCAATCTTGCCTTTATGTTCCCTCATACGTAAAAAGACCCCAGAGTATTCCCCAGACATCTTATACTTTAAGACCTAGAAGCTCCCGCTGAACAGAGGAAAGGATTCCTACTTGACTGGCAGCATTGGGTATTATTTCTCACTCTCTGAATTTTAATGCAGCCATGTCCAGGTGGAACTAGAAGGTTCAGTGCTACAAAGTGTGGTAATTGACAAGTGTGGATAATGTTTGCTCAATGTGATGAATAAAAAAAGAAAAGGGTTTTATTTTATTAAAAAAAAAAAGATTTTAGTGTAACCATAATCACAACAATTATAATCTTCCCTTGATGCTAAGCAAGAGAAGACAGTAACAAAACCCATACTTTACATAAATTTCATCACTTTTCGGAAAATGTGTAAATTTTCAAAGAAAAAAACACTTTAGATTTTATATAAAATAATCTTTTCTTATCCTTGGAAATTCCCTTCATTAAAGAATTTATAAAGTCCTAATATTTACTAAATTTACAAAATTTTTAAAATGAATAGCTGATGAATTGCTGCTGTAAAATTTACCTCTCTGCCCTGAACTAAATGTTATCAGCGTTTCCAGTTGTTCTTTACTGTTGCTAATGATACTTCAAATCGATAATGAACTCTGTTACTATTTGAAACAAAAAATGCTTTTTTGCAAAACACATTTGCTCTGGATTAGCAAATGTGAGTATCTATTTAGATGCAGCATATTTAGGAATAGGGGTTTTCCCCACTTGAATGTACTCATTTATGAAAATTTTCATCTGTGTATCACACCAAAATATTGGGGCAGGGTGGGGAGGTATGTTTAGAGGTGTTCAGACAGATATGTAGAGTAGAAAATCTAAACCAAGCCCTGTAGAATTACAAGCTATGCCAGACAGTTAAAAATCGAATGCAACCTCAGTTCCTTCACAGTTTTCCAAAAATTTTACTGGAGCCAGAGGGAGCCTGCTTTCTTGTCAGTTTTTTTTTAAATATAAGCTATTCAATTACTACACTTTGCAGCCTACTGTTACATGAAAACAACTTAAAACATCTAACTTAGACTTCTTTAGAAAGCCAAATCTCCAGTTTTCTGGATATAAGTATTAAATCTTGTTCAGTCTAATAGAGGAAAGGTAGCATATTGTTTGGAAAACAAATTCCCTTCTTAGTCACTGCTGACTTTCAAAATCAGGGACATCTCCTTTTTTTTCTTGAACACCACCTCTGTTCCTCTGTTTACTTTGACATTTTTTCTTACCAGCAGAGTGAGTGGCTGCAGCCTGGGCCAGAGGGTTTCAGGGCTGAGGGCTCTATGCCCACTGCCAGAAGCACTGAGGAAATCCAGGGAACCGTCCGGCACTGCAGCCTCTGTGTCCAGGGCACAGCAGGGGATGGGAGATGGTGGGAATCACCCATTCTGTGCCCAGCCCTGTCAGTGGGCTGGGGGCCCTGAGGGGAAGGCTGGGCAGGGCACTAGGAGGGGCTGCCACAGTCCCTGAAGGCTTCAGCAGGGCCAGCCCAGCCAGGTTCTGTCCCAGGACAGAGGCTTTTTGTCTGTTGCTTTGTTTTTCCTCAGAATATATTATCTTGGTCATACAGGCCTCTGTGCATCACCATCCTTTGGATGTTAGTTCCTTGAGGCATGCAGTTCTTTCCCCAGTGCAGTGAAGGAGAGAGGTTTCTTAGGAAAATTATTTCCTTCACCTATGAATAATTCTAACATTAATGCTTGAAATCAGAGTACCCAAAAGCTACCACCATCCTCAGATCTCATGTGGGTGCTGGTGAAGTTTGAAATCCTGGTTTGGGTTCCTCCTCTCTTGTTTTCACCTACTGATGAGATTGTGCTTTACCCAGATGTATCCAGGCGGAGTTGGCCAGGATAATTGTCTGAGTTGGGGTCTTGAAGCTGCTCCTATCCCACCCCCTCCTCTCATCAGGATGCCTGTGGCAGTGGGGAGCCCCTGCTGTGTTCAGTGGCTCTAACCCAACAATCCAAGGCAGGTTCTTCCATGGCTGTGACAATGCTTTGAGAGCTCCCTTTGAGTCACTCGTCTCTGAGCTCAGGGATTTTGCACAGAGTAACTTCCCTTGAGTGACTTCAGTGACTGTAGTTATGAAAAGTGAGCAGTGGGGCTCTATCTAAATGTGGGCTTGGACTATCATGAAGCAATACTTTAAGTAGCATTACTTTAATAAATCCTTTTTCTGCCTGTACTGTTCTTATGGAGACTAAATTTTGTATCCTTGCATGAAAGCATCATTTGTTTCTATTAAATAGACCAAAGTCTTTACAAATGCTTTATTTCATTTATTAAGACAGTAGAGTTTATTGCTATAAAATTATGTTTTTATGGCTACCAGACTGTGTGTTCTCATGATGTGCCCTGCTGTGCAGTCAGAGGATTAGGTCAATGTTTCTCCAGACATCTCTCATCACTCCAGGAGCTTAGTTAAAAACCTACAGAGTCATAAGATTGTGTTCTTCTTTGTATGCTTTTTAATGCTTGATAATTTCTGGAAAGATAATTTTCTGTGACTATCACTATAGTGAATATTACTTGTGAATACAGAAATCATAGGTTCATTTCTTCAAGTTTCTGGTTTATCTTCATGTTGTAAATTAAAGTTGTATGTTCCTGAAAGAATTATCTGAGGAATGAGATCAGTTTATCTTTGTTTGGGTGCTAAACAACTTATCAATATATTATTTATATACTGGTCAACTTATTTACTCTTGATCAGATTGGGCGAGGGGGGGGAATTATTTCTCTGGGTTGCATGGCTGTCTGAAAAAAGAGCAAAGTTCTGCTGATAATTTCATTGTAACTGTGATGCCACAGGTTCCTGCTATACACCCTACACTCTTGTCAGTCACCAGTTGGTATCAATGCAGATGTCCCAAGTTCTTCATTTGGATTTCTGTTGGAACTGAAGATTAATTACTTTAACTAGACGTTTTTGCTAAAGTCTTGCCCAGTGTGCATGCATAGAGGAGCAACACAAATAATGAGTAGAATATTTTCATGTAGAAGTAAAACAATTTTTGCTTTAAGAGTTAGACATTATTAATAAAGATGTAATAACTCTAAAAATGAACCTGGAAAATTTACTTTCATGTAAGCATATGGTGAATATCCAACCCCAACTCTTGCCATGTGTGGGGGAAGATAAAAAAAAGAGGTCTTATGAGGAATAGCACATGAGAAGAAAGACACACAAAAATCCAGCATTTACAATGAGGCACTTTATTGAATTTGGGTCATATATTGTGATTGCCTTCTCCTAAGTGCTTTTGCTACTTGAATTGATTCAGTACTTTGGAAAAGCCACTTTCCTTTTGATATTAGAATATTGGTAGGCCACCACAAACACTTTAAAGTAAAGTAAATACCTGCACTGATTTAGCTTGACAACACTCATACATTTTTTTAGTTTTTGTGTGTTCCCTACCTATACATATTGAGCACAAGAATTTTTGGCAAAAAAGTTTTAGAAAATTAGCAATTTTCATAGACTTGTAGAAGATATTCAAGGTAATCAAATTCTGAGCTTGTAAATGTAAATATTCATCCTGAAAACCTGATTTTTAAGGGCTCCAATCAGAGAACAAACATCCTGTGTAATTCATGTATCTAATCAAAGCTAACCAACACAGCCTGAATTTCAAATGTCAAATGTTTGCAGTAGGCAAACAACACACATAATTCTTCATCTGTGCATATTCAAAGAATCTGTGTGAATCAAACATAAGTTACAAAAAGAAGTTGTATTTATCAAAGTATTTACTCAGCTCTTGTGAACAACACAAACAGCTCTAATACCAGGTTTGTTATGGGGTTTTTTGCAATTGATCAACACTATATTAACTTTTTCTCTTAATATTTTTATTGTTTTCTCATAAAGAATATTGTTCTCATGGACCCAAGTATATGAAAAGGAAAATCTTTCTCCTGAAAAAATTTTTGTCAATTCTCCATGGTTCATATAATCACACTTTCCAGCCATCTTTTAAACATATTTTGGGTTTCATCTGATAAACTGAAATTTTAAGGTCCTGGTATATTTTTGATGGTTTTAGGGTTTTTTTCCCACCTCATTATAGTTTAGCTAACTTAGTTTGCCTGTATTATTTCTGCAGTGCTTTTTATCCATTTATAGTCTAATTTTGGTGTCAATCTATATCATTATTACACCACCCCATAAATCTTTCTATTGGTTCTTGTTAAAACAGCCCATTGATTTAAAGATCTCATTACCTACCAAAGTATGTTCTGATTCTCTGACCTCTTCACACTCCTTCGTGGTGACTTCAGTTAATTGCAAGATTATCAGATGATAATGTGGTAGCATTAAAATGAATTAGCATGTAATTACTGCTGTTCCCAAGGGAGATAGCGTACATAAAATAAAGCAGTTCATGGTATATCATGAAAAGCATGAAGCAGTGTATTTCTCCTGGTGTACTCAGATATCCACAACTCTTGCTTTATACAGCGTGTTCATGGTACAAAAACGTGGAGGAGATCTAGAGACAACTGATCAATTTCTTATTTTGCATCTTGGGTTATTGTCAATTTCAAAGTCTTTAATTTTTACAAGTATGTGACAAAGTGATTTTCTATGATCTAATTTGGGTTGTCTCAGTCTCATTGGCATTTGTTTACTACAAATATTATCAAGATTAAAAAGTATAGCCCACAATAATGAGTTGCCAGAAAATTATTCTAACTAATTAAAATTAATTAATTCAGTTTAAATATGAAACAATATTTAAAAAATACTAGTGTGTCAGTAGTGTTTCAGAACTTGAGCTATGAATACAAAAGCAGGAAAAGTGCTTAGGTTATGGGATATATTATTAATTACATCTAGCTTCTTAATCTGAAGAATTTAACTTTTAGGAGTCCCAGTGTCAAGGTGTTATTATGCAGGACTATATGAATGGAATTCATTCTGTCTCCAGAGTAGTGTATTTACCTCTGTTGCACTGGAGTGCCTGGAAACCAAAGGAAACTAAATGGAAAAACAGTTTGTGTTTTAGTATTGATTCATTTTCTAAATATGACATTTTACTGCTCTGACTGTATTCTCAAGAATATTTCTGTCTTTCAGTTGGACACAACATTTAGGATTTAAAAATGTACATAGACTGGAAAATTACACAATTGATAAGGATACGTCTAACCCTAATTAACTTCTTTTTGAGATAAGATCCATAGAATCGTAACAGTAGGTTCCATAACAAGGGGCAAAGTATAGAAAGGACATGAGAAACAAAAAAGTGTTCACTTGCACTATGCTGTTGTGCAATGATTCCCTGGAAAAGCACTAGAGATTAGGCTCCCAAATCCATGGTTTCACTGTTGACTGTCTGCTTGAGTAGGGGATGCTTACTTATGGTGGGACCTAGCACAGACACACCTAAGTCACACTTCTTGGAGCACAAAAAGTAGAAAGTTTTCAGCACCTAATTTGAAACTGTTACTATCCAGAAAATCTGAGCCCTTAGATTTTTGAAGTACTTTGTGGATATTATAGGAAGATATAAATTCTAAACTGTGAACACCATTGTGTGCTGTTACAGATAACGTATGTGAAATGTAGAGTGCTAAACTGTTAGTGATAATGGAACAGTCTTCTATCTGACATGCCTTTAGTTACATTGCAATTGTTTTTTGTTATGTTAAACCATTTTCTTGAATTTGTACTAACATATCCGAATGCAAGGTTTGTTCGGGAGGGTTTTATTTGGTGGTTTTGGGTGTTTTTTTCCCCGTATAAACTTACACAAATATGGTTGAGGAGAGGAAATAATACAAATTACAGAATGCATTCCGTTTCATTTCATAAAACCAAATCCACTGAAAATGCTTACATGCTTGAGGGAGAAGTTAAACTTAATCATAATTTCCTTTCCAGCAAAAAAAAAATCCCTGACCAACCAACATTTGTTGGCAGGAGAAAAAAAAGAGGGAACAACAAATGTATCTTATCTACATGTGTTGCTTGCATCTTTAACTGAATTACAGATCAGATTGCTTGAACTGCTTTAGCAGTAAATGCAGAAACAACTACATGGGCATCTGGATATGCCTGTTCAGGATTTAATTTTTCAATATTTATAAAAAAACCCAAAAAATTATTTTGGAAGAATTAAGAAGTATATTAAATTTCTATTATTTTGTTTCTCTCTTTCCATAAAAAGATGAATTGATGACTTTTAGAAATTTGGTGTTCCCAGATAACAGGTTGCTTCTTCTAGGGTTCATTAATTCACCTGATGACTTTAACTATTTAGAATCTATGGTTTTAAAACAAAAGCCACAACTGTGCTTCTGCTGATGATCTGAGTTTTTTTCTTGTATTTCTTTTCCTGCTTTCTGAAAGAATTTTTTTCTTAGCTTTTCTGCTTTTATGCCACATTTTTTATTTCACAGCACTTCTCATATTCCTTCTCTTTCCTACTTTGCCAGTATTCATGGGTTCTCTTCCTTTTTCTTTTGTTTTGTCGATAATTATAAACACACACCTATGAAACATTACTGATTTTACTTTTCACAAAGTGTATTATTGATTACTTGCAGGGTCTACAGCACAATCGTATGCCTTTACCCTCTCATAACAGATACTGTGCAAGTTACACCACTCTACTTTAAAATTTATAGGATTTCTGAATGCCAGTGTTTGTTGCATGTCAGAAGCAATGTTTATGAGGAAAAGATTAAGGGGGAAAATATCATGTCTTTCCTTGTCTGTATCCAAGAGCAGAGAGAAGTGGAAAGTTTACAGCAGACATGACTGATTTCACTGTGGATTGTAGTATGTCCAGTCACTTCAGTAATTTTATAAAGCTACCATTGGAGCGTTGTCCATTGCTTCATTGAAAATGGGTTTATGGTATGTTTCAGTCCCTCGTCCTCACTGGGCCATAGGTCACAACTCTCACCAGTACCACCTGGGTAGGTAATAATACTCATCTGATTTTTGCTTACTGTTTCTTGTACAGCTGCATGACATTATGTTCTCCTTGATACTGACCAGATTCTGATACTTTAATTTAAAGGTTTTCAGAATGTTTTCCGGTATCTATTTCCTTATGCTTTGTAAATTTTACTAACAAATATTACAGATTTCTCTTTTGATTCCTGTATTCTTGACCTGCTATCACCGAGAGCAGTACAGAGTTTAAAAACTTTGAGATTACCTCTGGAATCTACACTTGTCAGGCATCTTTGTCCTCAAGGATTTTTAAAAAGTTTTCATTTTCTTACTACTTTTGCTGGGGGTTTTTTGCCTCTAGCAGACCAGAAATGCTTAACAAAACCTCTATAGAAAAAAAAACAAAATCCCAAAATTGTAACAATTTGCATTTCATTTAAATATTCAGTTTGATTTCTATCTTCAAATTTAAAGAAAATGTGCCTTGTTTCTGTTTGATGCTCTTGTATGTGTGTGTATGTTATATGCATGCATGTTTGTACACCTTAGACTACTTCATCTGACTTTAAGAAGGCAACTTTGTAGGAGTATCATGCAATTTTCATAATTATTAGAACAGTGCAGCTTGGGAGGATATATTTTATGATAAACACAGCCTTTTTGGTTCTTATCACAAACTGTGCAGCTGATGCTGAAATCGTGTATGTATGCCAGAGTGATGTATCATTTTTATCAGTCTAAATACATCAAGTGACAGAGTTTGAATGTATTTTAGGAGCAGCACAGATGGGAATTAGCAAACAAGTGTTTATAGTAATATCATAGTGTTTTCTAGGTATAGATTCTTCTATCATGTCAGACTTTCCCTGGTCTGGTTTTCTCTCCCCATAGCATAATGATCAGAACAGTCATGCAGACTGAAAGGGCTTTGAAACTAGAAAAGAACAGAGTGGTGTGTTCAGAAGTTGCATCTCTAGCCTCCAGATCTGTCACTGAACCCACCTGGGATGAACTGGATACCAAACACTGAAAGCTTTGTTAACTACACAGAACTCAATAGCTGTCCTGGTACCTTAAGGAAGCTATGAATCAACTATCAAAGGGCAATCTTGAGAAAAGAATCAATGGAAAATGTCCTGCTTGCCGAGTGCTTATTCCTAGCAAACAAGATTGCTTTGATGACAGAGCTGTTTTTGTTGCCACTTTAAAAAACAGTATGTGGGATTTTGCTTTTATGTCTTTGTTGGACATTTATATGCCCAAAATGAAATGTGAGCTGAGACATCACTACTATTCTGAGACCATTTGGGTCTGGCAATAAATAAGTTTGCCAGTGAATTCTAAAAGTCTGATGGAGGGAGTAAAAGGGAGTTTTTTGTTTGGTCAAATTCACGTGCATGTCTATATATGGCATTCAGATGTTATAGCGGTGATAAAAGAAGTCTGGATGATGTTTGCCCATGCTCACTTTTTTCTTTACCTTCTTCCTTTGTCAGAGAAAAACACCTATCTCAATGTAGATTATAATTTTAAAATCTCACGATAAAATATTATTCAAGCATATGGAAGGTGTGTGTGCTGTCAGGACATTCCATGAGGAACAGAGCTGTCCAGTTTAACAGAACTGATAATGTTCTAAAAATATTCAGTACATCCTTCAGGGATTGCAAGAAAGGTCACTGTTGCTATAAAGTTGTTTTAAGTACACGTACCAGGGACATAATTCTTGACTAAACATTTTGGCACAAACTTGAAAACAGCTATCTAATTCCAGGAGCATCTAATTATTTTGGGTCAAAGCTCTTAAGCAAGTGAGTAAATATTTCATATGCTTAGTATTAGGTGAATATAACATTATGGAACCATATAGGACCCTTTGACACAGTGAGTGCAGAGACCATCTGTTAAATTCCCAGCTGCATGTTTGCATGAGGTTTTATCCAGTTTATACACCAAATCTTCAGTGACTTTGCAGACACAGCAGTGAACGTTTTTTGTGTCAGTCAAGACTTTCCTGCTAAAATTGATCCGCTGATTGTAACTTGCAGTTACCTAGCTGGGCTTGGGTGTGAAGAAGCAGATACTGTTATAGATTCATTATATCTGCAGTAAGAGGCATATGAAGGCCATGCAATGTGTGCTTTCTTCTCTGAGGGATTATTTCCAATGCAGTCTATTTTCCCAGTGTTGTATTCTGTTAGTTTAAAATGCCACATACAAAGTAGATTTATACTACAAAAGGGGAAAAAGGTAAGAACTTAATGACAACAACACTGAGATGGAAATCCATTTTTGATCAAAGAAGCACAGAAAGAAAGCAACTAAATACCCAGTGCAGGCAAGCAATAATGTGAAGTTCAAAAAATTTGTAGTTAATATACCTCCAGGCAGTAGCCCACTTACAGATTTTGAAGATTGGCAGGCCCAAATGCTGATACTCATATTAGTAAGTACCAGAGAGAAAGTTAGAATCCTGTAACAGGCACTGACTAGGAAAAAAAAAAAAACCTAGAAAGCAGATAGAAAAAAGAGAAAATTATTTTACAGTTTCAAAGGCTGCATTCTACACTGCAAAAATAAAATAATTTTTCACATTGGTACCTGTGTTGTGCTGCTGCAATATAAAATTTCAATGACAGAATGATTAAAAGAAGATATCTGTTTCAAATAGAGACACCAAAGTGTTATTCTTTCTTTTCCTTGATTTTAATCTATTAATTGGTTTAACATGCTGCCCAGCACTCTGGTTATTTTATGACCTGTTTCATTTAAGGAGAAAGGGGGGAAAAAGAGAGAAAGATCAGAAAACTATTTTCAGAGCCAGGTCTGAAATTACCTTGTACTCAAAATTAGATAATGGGTTCAGCTTTCTGGTTATGGCACCCCTTCTAAATATCTTTTCTTAACACTCACTTTGCAGCTGTATTTCTCTTCCTCTGTTCACAACAAGCTTAACAGGAATCTTGTTAGACCTTTCTTGAGGATGCCCAGAAAACAGATTAGGCCAAGGTGTTTGCTTTTTAATTTGTGCTTCCCTAGAAATTATCGTTCTGTTTTTATTATTTTCTTCCTTCTTCCCTAGATATGCTAACAGTAAGATCTTTTTCTTTCTTGTTTTTTAAATCATGTTAAATTATGTTAGACTACTACCAGCCATCCCATGCTGGTTTAAATTCACGGGAGGCTTACATAAGTAAAGAATGATTTACATGTTCATTAGGTGACATTTGACATCATGTTTTGCTGGCACCAAATGAGTTTCCTAAAGTTTGTGTCACCTAACAGAGTGGTAACAAGCCCACTTAGCTTACAGTCCTGGTTTGCCAGGACTGAGCATTCTTGCCTCGTGTGCCATCCCCTAAGCAGCAGGATGGGGATGGCTGTGCAGCTGGGACCTGTGTCTCAATCTTGGTCCTGAACTGCACTGTAATTAGGTTCAGTCAAATAAACCCTGGAATAAAACACCTTACACTAGTGCACTATTAATCAATAGTACCTATCTCGAAAATCTCTGGTTAATTTTTTTGTCTGAAATTTGAGAACCTGCTTTATCTAGTGTTTTGAGTACAAGCTGGAGATTACTAGGAACTAGGAATTTTTTGTAAGCTTTCCTGATTTTGTAAGTTTTCCTGATTTTTCAACTCCATCCTGGCATTTTACAGCTAAAGCTTCTTGAATTTTAGTTGTTCTTCCATCTTTTGTCTCCCCTTTGGATACTTGTTGTGTTATTAAAAGGGTACATCAAAATGTTTTCTGTAAAACTCATTTCATTCTGAATTGTTTTTCCATGGGCCAAATACAGAGATAAGAAAGGACTTTTAATGAGATTATAAATGCTTCCAATATTCTGTACACTTTCAAAATGCCTGGATCTACTTTGAACTTTACATAATGACAACATTTATTTTTTTATTTCCTTCTTTTTATTCCTTTCATCTGGTATAAGGATTACATTTTATACAGCTGCTATTACACAAAAAGAATGCAAAGATGCAAACAAGTAAAACTTCAATAAAAAATATCTGTATCAAGTTGTTTTCCCTTGGTCTATATCAGATCTCAAGCAGTACTTTTTAATTCCTCTAGGCTTGCATGTGGATAAAACTGACACTTTCTTTTTCTGTATACCTAGAAAAGACAGGGCTCAGTCCCCTGAGGCAAAGCCAGGATGCAGATTGCTTATATTCCAATTCTCAATTTTTTTTAAGCTTGGTTTTCTCATTACAGTCTCCTAGCAGTTTCCTTATTCCAATCAGTAGTCAAGTTTAAAACCATCAGATTCCATGCTGTTTGTGCTGGGTTTAGCATCCATTGTCAGGGAAAAGCTGATAATATATTTAGGACTGAACCCCTTGCTGTAATGGGTGTTTTTCAGCAAATGATTAATGCTTCCTGAGGTATCTACTTCATTGTGAGTTACTGGCAACAACTATTGCCATTTATGTAAGTCATGCTCAGTTATTAAAATAAAAATATCCATGAGGAAGGATATGCATGTGAGATACTAGAGGACCTGGAAAGATTTATAACCATGAAAGACTGATAGGTGTGTTGTCCATCAAAATGAAAGTGGGTTGGATTCATTCCTAGAAGCATTTTCTGCTGATAGGCTGCATTTCTTTCCTAAATGAAAAATTCTGAAGCCCGTAGATCTTCTGATCACTTGAAATCTGTCAAGCATTTGACTATTTGAGAAATTATTTCTCTCTGTCTATTAAATAACCCTCTCAAGCTCCACTGTCACCCTCAGCTCTGTGAGAAATATTATGACTGTCATTATTGCATGCATCATCTGCATGGAAAACCACAACAGAAGGATGTCTCTGTCTTTTAATGATGTTTGTCCTAGTAACACAGAAGGGAATTGCAATAGCAAGACATGAGTTCCTGACTGAAAACTGAATTTGTAAAGGAATTCTCTAGCCATATGTACTTGATTGTCATGAAATTTAAATGAAATTAAAATTCCTGATGAGAAGCTCTTAGGAGAAGAGCCTTGAACAAAGTGTCTCATGAGACAGAGACCAAAACTATTTGGGTCACTAGTTACTGCTAGGAATGCCAAAATTCACTCTATAAGGGAAATATAGCCCTGGCTTGTGACTCCTTCAGGAAGTGGCCAGGCAACAGGTACTCAGAAAAATTTGACATCTGATGAATGAGTCCCAGACTAGGAGAGTAGTGAACACAGGAAAAAAAAATCATCCAGGACCATGAGTGTCCTCTTCTGAAAGGCTTTTGATAAAATAGATTACAACGCAATAACTATATTTGTAGTTTGTTTCTTTCAAAACTATGATATAAAACAGAAGAACACATTTTGGTTCCAATAGTTGAATAAAATTGGTTTCAGAAACCTAGGAGATCTTAAATCACTGCCAAAGGTTTTTTTTGAAAAATTCAAGGAAAATCTTCTTTTTGAAGAAGTAATATTGAGAGGTTTGTGTAGGACCAAGCTTTCAGGGCTTTACCTTAACTGTTGCAAAGAGTTATAGGTGAGCTCTGTCACCCCCAACAGACAGGATTTTATTTTTCTGCTAGGATTCAAATACCTCACCAACAGATCTAGAAAGAGGTAAACACTGATACAGCCCTATTATCTGAGCCATTGAAAATAACTGTGTCTGCAAACGACATCAAAGAAGTTTCTACTTGTCCAACACTTCGCTTTGTTTACTTCTCCTCGTATAAGTAAGTCCTGAGAAGTGAAAACCATGTTTCAAGTATGAAATACGTATAAAAACTGTAATTTTACCAGGAAAAACATTGACGTTGAATATAAGTAAACTAGGCAAACCATTCACTTTAAACATATTTAATCTAATTAAAATAATTGCAGATCGAATCTGTGGTAGCTTGGTGCTGTTTTCTTTCTCTTCCATTTTTTTAAAAGAGGAAAGACTGTTCAATGATTTTTGCTTTTAGTTAATTTATTATGACAATCTGGTTTGCCAAAGTATTCTGCCTTTCATTACTGGTATATGTTCATTACTAATACGCTGCTGTGGAATTTTACAAAAAGTAGTAATATGTCTGCTGCCATAGCACCTGTCACTTGGAATTCTACAATATAAATTCTAGAGATTCTGATAGAAACTAAACAGAATAAAAATTTGCGAATGCACCAGGCATCTTTAATAATTTGTAGGTTTTGTAGCTTTTCAGTGTTACCAAAATGTCTTTCAGCCTTTCAACAGAGAAGAAACTTTCTGAAAAAAAATCAGTTGAAGGTTGTAATTGAAATATTTCCCTGGAATGTAGCCCCATATAACAAAATACATTAGGCTCTTATTCATCAAATAGTCTTGATTTTTACCATTCATACTAATGCTAAATATCTGTAAAATTCAGGCTTATTTCAATTTTATCAGTATGACTATGATTTAATTCAGTCTTGACCACTGTGGCTCCTAAATCACAAAGTAATCAATTGTGCCTCCTGCAAAATGAACTGAGAAAAGTCTGCCATTTTATGAGCTCACCACATGTTCAAGACATCTCGTTTAGAACACTTAGGAAAATCTTCTCTAATGAAATTTAGCATTTGAAGTCTGGACTGGCTGTTAATGGTCCAAAAATAGACCAGTCCCTTCCGGAGTATATTTGCCTACAAAATGCTATCTATTGAAGTTTTCTTGAAGCAACTGCTTGTCTTTGTCTATCAAGAATATCAGATGTCAGTTTGTGACGATTAATTATAAGAAAGCTTGCATTTAGTGTTAACCCTGTAAATTAACTGTCAGTGTATACACTCTAAACCTGTGTCAAATAAGCTTTAATAGGATATATGCAAATTCTCAGAATGCAAATCTAAAACTGTCAGATTGCTGATGTTATTTCAAACCTTCTTCTTTTTCTTTCATAATTTTGAGTCAAGGGGAAACAGTTCTTTGCAAATTGAGGCAGTCTCAAGGGGCATATGGGGGGATAAAACACAGCTGGCTTTTACATGGCACCACAGTGAAGCATCTTTTCTGTGCCAGTGTACTACATAAGTGATGTCTAAAAATAATGAAGCAGAGAGAAGGTGGCATTAAAGGGGAAACCATGTCCTGTAGGCTTATGAAATAAAGATAATATTGCAGAAAGAGGATAGGGACTGCTTATACCCTAGTGTGGTAAACCAAGTAGGATTCCAAAACATGCTGTTTGTTATGAAATTCTTAAGGTGCAAAGCATGCATAGCACTAAGACAACTTTTATGGCAAAACAATTTAGAGTTTTTTTATTGAATATAAGTGTCTTATGCTTCAACTCATCTGGAAAAGCACTCTTTTTTTTTCCCTTCATGAATTGCTGAGATTTTAAATGTAATAGGCCAACTGGTAAGCTGGTTTAAGCTGCAGAATTCTTTCAGTTTTCAAAAAGTTGCAGTAGTTGGAGAGTACAGCTAAAAGAGTACAGAGACTATACCTCCGTCTCTCAGCAAACTTGAGATGAAGAATCAGTGTTCCTTCGTGATACTGTGTTTTGTAGACTGTTTTAGGGAAAGGTGGGACAATATTGAAATCTTCATTGTCTTGACTTTGCTCTGACTTACCCAGTAAAACTCATACATCTGAGATGCTTTGTGACCAAACTAAGAGGGTGAACCATAAAGTTACCCTCAAAGCAACATATGCCAATTATATACACTATAAACCCCTCAGTTTAATTTCTAGAAGCCATGCGTCCTGACTGAATCCTTGCTGAATGTCTGCGTATGAAGTTGTCCCTGCCATGATTTACAACCAAGAATGCTTTATTTCAAGGGTACCATGCACTGGACCTTACCTGGACATTCAAGTCTGGAAGAGATATATCAGGTAGCAGAAATCTCACCGTTCCCTATTTCTTCCCTATTTCTGATTTCTCAGACATTTTACATACTACTACATACTACTTTTTCGTACATAAATGAAAGCAAATAACACAAATGCCCCTGCCTGTAACTGGCTACTCAAAGGAATGTAGATCATTCTCAGAAAACTATGTAGAAAACTGAATGATTTTGGAGCAGGTTTCCAAGTATAAAACTGGAGTGGAAGGAGAGATTGTACAGTAATACATAGCCTCAGAGTCAGCCCTAAACAGTGGGAATTGGAACCAAAACGGTAATTTCATAGTTCAATTCTTGGCAAATATAATATATCTAAAAAATGTCCCAGATAATCATCATCTGGCAGAAAACATTGACCAGGGTATCTGTAGACTAGTTCTTCATCAGTACAATGTTTTTATGATCATCCATGCCTGTAAATTTTTGTTCTCAAGGGCTTTTTTAAGTTAGTAGAGCATACTGGACTGGAGAATGTCTTCTTAGATTATTGCAACATAATATTATTTAATCTTTTGAAATCTTACTGACATGGAAGAAAATTCTTATTCTTGCCCTGGTACCTACCTAGAATCTCATCAGCTTTTAAATAGTAATACCAATATATGGTCGAGTTAGTGCTGTATGGGTACCACATTTACCAAGCTACTTAATAACAGTTGTGAAGATAAAAACTAGTCTGAACAGATGGCAACTTTCTCTGAGAACCTTGTTAAACTTTCCACTATTAAAATCTCTCCACTGTAAACTTCCTGTAAGGTCAGGTTTTGAAGAATAAGGAGCTGTTTCATTACTAAAATTTCCAGTAAGAAGTTAAGCCTCAGAAAAATGACAGCAGTTTTTCTTGAAAACTGTAAGAATGTTTCTCATAATGGTACTTCAGTCTAACTTAAAATAATAATAATAAATTAAAATCTACCCTTTGAGATTTAAACTCGGATTTCAAGCTTCTTGAACAGCTCAGATTTGCTGGTATACCTGGAATATTCAAGACAACCTGCTTTAATTCAAACCCTTCTAGTTCCATCTTTTCAGTGACCATTAGTGGAATTTTTATGTGTTATTCAAGTGTTGGGGCTTGAAAATTTCTATTTTAATTTAACACAATGCATAAAATTAAATTATACAAAGTTCAAGGTGCAATTATTTGTGTAGTCTATTGGTTTGTGAAAACTAAAAGTGAGACCTGCGAGTCATCAGATTTAATCTTCACTATAGAGGCATTCAATTGTTTTGAATATAAAAAGCAGGACAGTCAGCATATTGTGTATACTGGAATGAAAAGAGAGGAAAAAATGTATGCTCACTAAAGGTTTAATTCTCTTTTACCTGAAGTACAGGTCAGATTTGACCTTATACTCTTCTGATATACATTTCATATTGAGATCAATCTTTTTCATAGCTCTACTTAAAAAAACAATTTTGGAGAAAAGATGAGTGGTTATCAATGCCAATTAACATTTTTGTCTCCAGATCAATCCACCTTTGAAGATTCTTGGTATTCCTCAGCTTTTTTTTGTTGTTGTTGTTTGCTTGTAAGAACGTGCAGTTGGATTCTTCAATAAGCATGTATTTGCATGAATAAATATTCCTAATTCTTGCTTTTAACAATCACTTAAATTCCTTTTGTGTAAATATTATGATTTATTTTTCATGCAGTTGCACATTTTTGAGTACTTTTAATATATAGCTTCTATTTTAAATTGTCCACTAGAAGGAAAATTCCATGTTATATTTCAGAATGTTAGTGAGTTAAAATTCTGAAATGTTCTATATTTATAAAAATATAATAATTACTTTTCTCTTTTAAAATCTTATTTGTTGACATTTAGATATGCTGCTAATGTATCCTCTTAACATTGCAGTTTCTGATGTATTTGAAATCTAGGAGAATAAATCTCTGTGACTTTTAAAATACCATCAAGCAAATTCTATTCTTCTCTTAAAAGGCTTTTCAAAATATGAATGTTCCAATGTTTGATTGGAAACATCTGGACTTTTCACATAGATTCAAAAATTAGCAGATCCCATCTTTTATCCCACTCCTAACTGTATATTTTTTGTCTCCTTTTTCTTTGTTTCCAGTGATCATCAGACTTCTGGAATTGCCCAGTTTCATTGAGGTTTAGACTTTACAAAGAGAAAAGTATCAAAATGTGCAAAAATATCAAGACAGATACAGGGCTACAGGATTTGAAGAAGCCTATGATTTGAGGAAGATCTTCACCTGCACAAGAGCGGGAGTGCGGTTAAAGGTGCCCTGTCCTGTGCAAAACACAGTCAAAGAAACATTGGAATATTCATCTGCCTTTCATATGTTTCACAGAACTGGTATATCTTCCTTCAAATATCTTTTAAATGGTTTGTGCAAAGAAGCTTAGGTGTCTGTTGACTAAATAATCATTTGGGTATCCTATGTAGCATCTCAACATGGTTGCAGTTGTGGTACATATGGATACATTTACAGACTAATCCCATTCTTGAATTTTGTTGTTCCTGGGCTAAAAAGCAGGTGAAAGCACAGCTTTTTATCTGCTATTTCTGATTATACACAACCATACAAGAGGAGTACATCGTTAGGAAAATTCCAATTCTTAACACTGAACAGTATGGAATGATTCTTTTATATACGAGTAAATCCTAACTCTGAGACACAGAAATATTTTACGTGCTATTCTTAAACTACAACTTAATTTAACTGCAGCTGCACTTGAACTGCAGTTGCATTTTAAATGCAACTACATTTTTAAAACTCTCTTGAAAATCCAAAACCAACTCAAAGCCAGTTGAGCTGATGAACATTTTATACATGGATTTGCACTTTGCAAGCCTTAAGAATCCTTGCAAGGACTATGTTTAAAGAGTAATTAAGTGCCACTTGCCACTTGTGGTTCTCTGCACCATTATGCACACTCTTTGACACATAATAAAACTTTTTTCGCATCAAACTTTAATTGTAAGCAATTGTGCTCTCTGTCTTACACATAATAGGATATGGTACCTGGAAGAGTACAGCGGCTGCTGTACATTTCACTGTTCTGCTGTTGTTGCAAACTTGTTCTTGGGAACAATATGAACAATATGGCATTCTTTATTTTAAACAGGTACTGCATTTCCATTGTCCAGGAACTGACACCTGAAAGATTCAGTTTACAGGCACCAGAACATCAGTTTTTACTATTGCTGCCAACCTTAGTTTGGAGACATGAAAGAAATATCTGCCATGAAACACGTCAAAACAAAGTTTCTCACAAGATGGCTTGTCCAAACGCACGCTAAAAGAAAAGAAGTTTTTTTCAGTTCAGTCCTGTGTGCTGTGCAGTACTAGTTTCTGTATAGCATTAATTCAGAATATGTTATCCATCTGTTTCCTGCAATTGTTCTAGGATGCTTGGCTTTGGAAAAGTGCCAACTGTTGCAGCAGCTTGATAACATATGTGTATTCCCAGACTGAAGGTACTTCAGGTACTTGATTGTGATCAAATAACTTTTAATTTGTCAAGTAATCAGTGGCAGAGACAGAAATAAAATGAGGGATTCTGTGATTCTAACTCCCTACTGCAACTTCTAAAATGCATTCTTGAAAATGAAACCTTACTGGCAGGATATTTTCTTGCAAAAATTCATAAAGTAAATTGTTTCACCATCTTTAAAAACACACAGTTTATATGTCAGGTGTTTGCTGCTCATCTTTCCACAGATCATTAAGATATGAATTGAAAGAAGTCCTCCTTTCCTCATCTTTGTTTTTCTTTTCTCTATTCCAACTCCCCTTCTTTGATGATTAACTTTTGAGATTGTCTCTGGAGGGATCATGTGGAATGTAGTTTTTGTAAAGTTCCTAGAAAATTAATGAAAGCATTCTGCAGTCTGCAGAACATTAGATATACTTTGAAATGTTTTTATATCTTGTTTTTCTTTTGAATACTCATGACTTTGATTGCTGGCACTGACGTGATGAAATACACTTTATAGGTCTCTAGATCCCATGTCTCTAAATTGCACTTTCTGAAAAACTGTCAATTTCTGTACACAACACAAAGATTGAATGCAAGGCTGTAATTCAGCTTTGGTTTTCTGCTGATGATATAAACCACAAAAGCTTGTTGGTTTATGAACAGCAGCAACAACAATACAGAGAGACTGTATTATTGCCCGTGTATTCAATTAGATATAAAGAGGTATTGCCCACAACCCAAAAATAAATGTATTTGCAATTTCCAATTTAATTGTAAACAGATAAACGGATTCTACTTAAAGTGTAACGAATGAATGAAAATGGCTGACCAGTCTGTGACATGCTGCCTAAAACAAATATGGCCTGATTTAGACAAAAAGAAAATTAAATTATATTTAATAAATTTCTGTTGGCACCTTCTTTCCTTCTGTTCTGTCTTCAGCTAGAAGAGATATTTCCAAACCAGGGATTCCATTATAACGGACTAGCACTGTATATGGCTGGCGCTGAGATATCCTTCCTCTAAATATCTTTGAGACAATTGGTGACATCACAGCAGCACTAGCTAAAATTAGAGCCATCTCTGTAGCTGCATGAGGTGATATAATATAGCACCTCCTTGGGAATACTCTTTTCCGAGTCCTTCGTGCTCCTGCACACATTTCTGAACCAGTAGGTAGGAAATAAGTGACATTTTCCAAATACAATCAAATTCTTAACCAAGTTTTCTTTTATACATCCTGGCAGCAGTTGGGGGAAAAAACACCTTTTTTTGATTGAATCTTATTATCTTCTACTTAGGTGACAAGTCTGCAACAGGCTTAGCAGAGTGGTCCTAGCAGAAAATCATCTTGTAGAAGAATTTCAGTGGAAAAATGGTTTTTATGTGATTAATGCATCTTATCCATTAATTCTCTCAGTATGTGACTGTTACTATAGTCCCTATTTGGGCATGAAAGTCTCTTCTTTCATCATTATTTGCGTGACAACACAGTAAAAAAAGCCTTTGAATGTTCTTTCATAAAATGGCATTTATATTTTATATGCTACAGTGCTCATTTGCCACTAGTCCCACCTTTTACCACCCAGTATATTTGCGGAAAGAACTGAGCATCTCACCAGAACACAGGTTCACCACATGCTTGATTAGTAATGCCCGGGGGTTATCTGGCTGTATTGAATCCCACCTCTAGTCAAATCAATACATGGAAATAATTCATTTATTTATAATATGTAGAATATACCATAAGCTAAGAAAAATTTATGAAAGATAATTGAAGAAATAAAAAAAACCAAGCACACAAAACAAACCATGCTGTTACCACTTAAGTATACATCTGTATCATTTACTCCTTTTGTCAAGCTGACTTTTCTGCAGAATCCAGACACATGATCCCATATTCTGTACTTTTTTCCTGCCTACATTGCATTCCTTAGAGAAGGGTATCTTCCATAGAAACTCTTTCACTTTTATAACTAATGATCTTCTGGGACACCTCCAGGAAGTCTGGATTTCTTCCCTCTAAAGTTATTTATTTCTTTATTATTCAGCTAGTAGTCTGGAAACTTGAATAAGCATTCTTTTCACTGCTTGGGTGCTGCAAACCACATTTTGTTAGACAAGTTGTCATGTCATGAATCTGACCATTTATAATTTTCCTCAAAGGGCAGCAGTACTCTCCCTGCATGCCCTGATGAGTCATAATAAAGTGTCTCACTCAGTTTTAGATTTGATATCAACTGTTACATTAACAGACACAGCTGAAAGGAATATTTAAATGGAATAATGCATATAGTTCACTCCTCACTGAAACTAGACATGACAGTAATCAACAACTTCTGAGGCAGCCACAAGCTTTAAGTGCTTTGCCCTCAGAGACCTTTCTTCTAGTCATATTGTAACACCTATAAGCCACAGCCATGAAGAAGGTGGTGTGTGAGAAGCTAGAAACATCAGCAAAGAAGGATAGCAATCTAAATAGAAATTACTATCTTCTTGGATACTGACAGGAAGATATGCTCAATGAAACAGGGCTATAGCTCTTCATGATAGGAAGTGTTACAGCTAATAAAAGCTACTGGCAGTGTTTGATATCTCAGAATCTAAGAGATTTAGGGATTACAGTGAGGTACTTTGGTTTTTGGGGTTTTACAGAAAGTGAGGAACAGCAAAGTAGACAGGTAGCAAGATAAAAAGTCTGAAAGTGAAATTTAAAACAAAACCTGGTGATGGAGGCAAGTATATGTTGTAGTGAGGGCAGGAAGGTAAACAGAGAAAGGGAGGTAGTAGAAGTATGGTAAGAGAGCTAACGTGCTCAGAGTGGCAAAACATTAAAACGATCTTTGGACTATATGAATGGGACAAGATTGTATTTTTCAAGAGTCCAGGGTTATAATTGTACTGTTATAATTGAAAAAGGAGGGAGTGGGGAGGGGAAGTGAGCTTGAGTGGCAGAGAGAAGTACAGAGGGATTAACAGATTTTGTTTATGCACAAGGATACAGCCCAGTGAAGGTGGGGAAAGATGTGTGTAGTTGTTAACGCACCACCTAACAGGGGAAAGAACTATGCTTGAAGAAGACTCTTCATTTCCAGGTTGCCTCTCCTTCATTAAATTTACATGTGAGAAGAACAGGTGTGTTAAAATGTGCTTTTTGGCATTTATAAACTAATGATGTGGGCAGGTTTGTAGACCAATCAAAAATATTACATGAGAAAGATAACAGATAAATATGAATGTATCTATGTAGGAGAGAGAAGGGTACGTGTCTCCTGTCAACTGCAAGCTGAATATATTCCCTGGGGTAATAAAAGATTTTCCCCTCTTTGCTTTTTCTGTAATGGTTGCATTATTTTAGTATATTTGGAACACCAGTCTCTACCCGGAAAGCGATGAAATATTTTCTGCTTCTGTTAATGTCATACTGAAGAAATTAGAACCAGAATTTATGACAAGGATGCTTAGAAATATTGTGGCTGTCATTTACAAATTAAGTCATTAAAGTCACATTTTCCCCAACACTCACCATCAAATTTAACTTGCTGGAAGTGACTCTTGAATAAAATTACTGAAAAAAAATTTAAAAATTGAGAAAACATTATCTGGTTAAGAGTGAACTACGTCACTGTCTTATGAAAAGCTGCAATACATAAGAGACATATAGCTCACAGAGAAGCAAGGGTTAGGGACTTGGTGCCTGAAATCTGAGAGAAACAGAATGCCTCATTTTTATTTCAAAACTTTTAAATAGACTTTCTCATGTCACTCACACTAATTTTACTAAATGCAGAGTTTGCTAGCACTATATTGCTGATCTTTGCAAAAATGGATGCATTCACATAATTGTGAGTCCAACAAAATTTTTCCAATATATTTCAATCAGTGTTAGCTCTCTATCTCAAATTATTAGTTACACCAGTTCACAGCTAATTAATAATATTTCCACGATGTATAGAGAATGAAAAAATAGTTTTGTTGGTTTGGTTTGTTGTTTGCTTGGTTTGGTTTTTTTTAGCGTGGAATCTTTAGAAAATGCTGGACTTATGTGAAACAGCTTTTATTATTTGTTTTTAAGAAATCTGTAATTTTGGCACTGATCTATTTAGTGTTTAACAAGGCAGCTTATTTACAGGGCCTGTAAATTAAATGTTTTGGAAATGTCAAAATACACTTGCAAATGCAACCAGATTGATTCCTGCTAGAAACGGTGAGAATAATCAAGAAACACTCAGATTTAACTTTTTTGTAAGAAAACAGTTTGAATTTTTTCTAAGAAAAAGCTGTGATTTCCTGGTGCAACACTCACTTGTAAGGTAAATCCTACATTTGCAGAGTTTGCAAGTGCTTAGCTTACCTTTTTATGTAAAGGCATTTTGGTGAGCATGCAGTTTTCCTTCAAATTCCTGTAAGCACTCAAGAGACAACTGCTCAGTCTTCTCTTCCATGAAGAGCCAGTCATAGAAGAGTATTTTAGATACAAACACAAATAACAGAAAGAACAATATTAAATCTCAATGGGTATTACTGAACTGTAATTCCATTCAAGGCACATGTAAAGTCATATGTTATAGGAGCCAGCTTAAGAAGTTTGGTCATAAGAGTTCTGACTTGAAATGATGAAATGATGAAATGAAAAGCTTTATAATCGAAAGGGAATTTCTTTTTGTATTGTAGGGATATAACATTTTAGCCATTTCCTTCTTTCTATCCCACATCAGGAAATCTCAGTGCTATTTGAAAACTGAAAAACATTATGCAAGAGTTTGGAAAATGAATGAAAAGTAGGGAAGGAGAAAACATGATATTATACCAAAGGTATTATAGCATCAGCTAGGCAAGGTACTTTTGATCAAGTCCGGACTTAAAGCAAATGCTTTCATAATCTGAACCATGAGATAGCTTTTTGGAAGACTGAATAAAAAGCTTCTGAAACATAGATTAGTAGAACCTAGTCATCATCCCCTTAAGTATGTGGTAGACCTTTCTAACTAGATGTATAAGATATATTTCTTTTATTAAATGTCACAGTAGCTAAACAATCTAATGCAACTGAATAACAGAGAATAAAAGTAAATGTCAGGGGATACTGTAAAACTGCTATTTATTTTTTTCCCAGGGCTTCTGTAATGTCATAATTGTAAAAGTAAACTTGAGAAGGTTAGTTGATAAAAACCCTAAGGAAAAATAAGAGCTCTTACTATATTCTTTAGCGTGTATGAATTATATATAACATACTATTGTCCTTTAGTCTAAAATAACTTGAAATAACCCACTAATCATTAAAATCTTGAAAACTACCACAGGGTTTTGGTTCTATTTTTCCTTCTAAAAATCTAATATTTTGTTTCATTTGTACAGATTATATTGTTACACATTGGCATTTATATAAATGTTCTGTATCAGGTGACTTTTGCCGAAAAACATCTCTAGTAGACATTTTATAGGTTTTTTAGAAGGGTATTCTTCACAATAGTCTCCTAAAACAATTATTAGATTAATATTTGCAAGAAATAACATTTTAAAAAGTGACTTTCATCTTCTAGTCATTCCGTAAATATTAATTGATGAGGATATATAGTTATGATGAATGCTGTTGAGTCTGGTTGACTGGTTCCTCACTATAGAAGAGTTTTCTTATCATTGGATATGCTGTATTAACAAGTTGCCACAGTTGAACAGAAATTCTCTTCAAAGGCAACCTAATTGGGCTTAAATATGTATTTATAGACTTCAAGATTTGATCATTTAGAAGTAGCAGTTGTTGGAAACATCTTTCGCCTTAAATTTTGATTGAAATTTTTACTCCATGTTTTTTAGTTGTCTGCAGTTAATTAACAGTTGACAGAATGACCACTAAATCCACTGGATTGATATTTAGAATCCATCTGTTTCAGTGCTACCAGAAGTCTTGACTGTCTAACATCAAAAAAGGATGGTGTACATACTTCATCCTCAAATTGCTGAGTGCAACACATAGCTTTGTGGAGCAGACATGCAATGTCAGATATATCTGCAATGAACATAACTATGAAAGGAAGAAATTGGACAAAGTGCTATTCTAGGGGTTAATACCTGTTTTTCATTTTAGGAGACCCAAAGATTTTTTTTTTGTGAGAAAAAAAAATTTTGTACTGTAAGGATATAACATTTTAGAATATAGAAATAACAGTTATTCCTCCAACACTGACATAAGATTTAAATACTTTCCCATGTGTTATATTGCTACACAATTTTTCATTGTACAGTTTTCGTTCAAGTATTTGAAAAGTTAGGAATTGTTTCAATAAATCTGTTTTGAATTGTTTGTTTAGGGCTTGATGCAGAGTCATTATATCACTANTAAAAAGCCAACCCCAAACTTTGTAAGAAAGCTATGAAAACAGTTAAGCCACTCAGGTGTGCAGGACTCAGCTTTGTGATACAGTTTCTTAATTTATTTATAAGGTAATTAGCTGACAACATTATGACGTACTATAATGGAAACTCAGTTGCCCTTTGTGAGACAGATAAATTTTAAAGTTCATGCTGAACTAATGTTTCTATTTTTCTTTGTGGCCATTACTCACTGCATTGGCGTTAGCAAATATGTTGTAGATCTGCCAGTCATTGTTCCAATAGCAAAAATCGAAGAAATTACTAGTAATCTGCAGATCAGCTAAAGGATAATTATCACCCACAACATGTCCAGTAGTAAACTTCCTTCTTCTTAAAGAATGACGTGTATAATTAAAATACAATTAAAAATATATAATTGTGATGAAGATTTTCATTTAGCCAATGCTAAGAAAAGAAAAAGGGCATTTCAAAGCTGCTTAGACAAAGGACTCATTTCATCACTGCTTTAATTTTCACTGGCAATGTTAACCAGAAATCAGTATTTTCACTGCAGCTTCAAAAGGTATTAAGCAAACAGCAATTGAATTGCTACTTGCCAGTTTGCTGTAAGGATTCCAGCAGTACAAATCAAAATCTGTTGGGCCAGAAATATAATACATCATCAGAGCATTTCTAAAATCATTTGAGAGGACTGATCTGGATAATGGTGGGATAGAATAAGGAATTTCTTTTTGTACAAGCTCTATATGAAGTGCATATGGTTCAATATTTTGAATCCAGCAAGTTACTTAAGCACATGAATAACTTCAGCTACAGTCACATTGATTTAACAAATTAATATACTTCCTTCAATTGGTTTATGTAGCTGACCACCTCCTATGGAATAAAAATTTTAAAGGAAGTTGAAATGTCCTGGAAATAAACAGCCTTCTCTCATACTTATGGAAGTTCATATTGATTTATGAATAAGGTTGCATCAGTACACCTAATTCATTGTGATTTATTTCCTATTTTCTATAAATGATGGATTTAATATAGTAATTCCAGTTTTGTCTATTGGAAAATCTGGTTTCCTGTTGGTGTTAATTTCTAAACTGCTAATTTTCTGAGATTAGAGGAAAACAACAATAAGACAGATGCAAAAATGAAGGTGTTCATTGGCTTATACTATAATACTAAAGATTTCATTTATTTATAGTTCATAAAGGTTTAATATATGATACATAAGAGTTTAAGTAGTAGACAAACAGATAGTACATACTGCAAAATGCGGGGAAATTACAGGGAACAACTGATTCAAATATGGTTATAACTGATTAACACTGACATACAAAAAAATAAGAAATACATAAGTAAAATTAAGAAAGGTATATTGTGTTTAGTAGAAGGAGTTTTACTCAAATGATCAGTTGAATGATAGCGAGTTAAATTCTCTAAATTACTGCAGTGGTCACATATACCTAATGTTATCTGCTCCAAAGATAACCTTAATTTATGAAACCTTCTTCAAAGACAAAACATATTCTTTTTTTTTCTCCCTGAACAAGTCACTGTTAGATGCTTTCAGACTGGGAATACTACTTTCTTCACTGCATTCATTTTTGTCCTTGTATACCCTTCAGGTTCCAGACAGATTATTGCTTCCATCAGAAAAGGGATTTGATTAATCACCAGATCATATGTTTTATTCAAACCCAGTGCCCTCCATCCTTCATTCAGAGTAAATTAATGAAAAATTCACATAATTTGTGCAGAATATTTTATTAACTGTTGGGGTTTTTTTGGTTTTTTGGGGTTTTTTTAGTTTTGTTTGCAGCCTCAGAATAAAATCTAAAAATCAGGAAAGAAGAGAACTACATTTAGGATCTTGATTTTTAAAGAGTGAGTTGAAATGAAGTTATATTTCATCAGATTCTCTTAGATAATTAACTGACTACATAAATTAGCCTTCACTAGCAAAGCACTTGGGGATTTGAAACATCCCTGACTTGATTTTTCCATCCCACATACAACTATGTCTTTTACTGAACAATCTGTCTTTTGGGGTGCAAGGATTATACACTAACAAGCTGGTGAAGCACAGCATTGAGGTTTCAGGTCTCAGTGTTGTGGATGTTCCCATCTTTTAAGTGCAAAAAGTATGAATTTGGAGTCCTGAGCAGGTTGTATGTTGAACATCAGGACAAATATAGCAAAAGGCAAAAATTCTCTTTTGTAGCTATGTGTTATTCTTCAGTTTAAGTAACATACTGATTTTTTAATTTAGAAATGTCAAGAGATGTCTCCCACCATGGAGAAAAACTAAACATTATTGTAAATATCTAAGATAAAAAATTGCTCTAAACAACAGCAGTGCCTCATCTTAATTTCTCATAATTTTTTCTTTTGATAAATTATTGAGACAGATATTTAATTTGTCCATGTTTAACTTATCTGTATCCTGAAGTGAAGAACTTCAATTGTGACATCTGAATCAGCCAGCAGCCTGTCTTAAAAGGAGCAAAAAAGGTTTAATGTGTCACTGCTCTTGATATCCACCTTAGAACTGCATCTATCCAACACAATGAACAGAGAACATCTGCGCAGGAAAAACTTGAGCCTGTGCCTTATTTGGCCAAATCCATTTGATTTGCTCATAGATTGTCAAATAAGCCATAGCTTTTAAGATCATCCACAATTTGCTAAGGTGTGTATATGCTAAATGCCCAGGATACAAGGCCAGCAAAACATGATGAACTTCCCAAAGCTATCAGTTTCTTCAAAAATCTGTTAAAGATGCTCCTGAGCGGACAGATAGAGTTTACCAGAGAAAAAAAAAGGGTGACTCTTGCACTATGACCAAGACTGAATGTTGTTTGAAAAAAAGTAATAGATTAATTATTGCTCATCACAGATGATTTTGAACAAAACAGCTTCACTGGGCTACATCACAGGTCTGTCTATCATTGAATAAAAAAATAATTGTTCCTATATAAAACATTGCCATTCATGGGTTAAAAGAATTTATGCGAAAAGTAGGTATTCTTTGTAAATCAGTGTTTAGCATCTTGATTTTCCAAATACTGTCTCCCTAACTTGGAATTTATTCAGCCTTTTAACTAGAACATATACCTATCGTGAACAGAATGATTGCTCTTCGTGTTGTAACTTGAGGTAGTGAAGGAAATATACGTCCAACCCGCAGCAGAGGAACTGTGACCCCAAGAAGTGGTTTGTCACATTTGCACAGCTGCTGTTGTTGGTCAGTTGCATTAAGCATCACAGAATCATGGACTATCCTGAGTCAGAAGGGACCCACAGGGATCATCAAAGTGTCACCATGTTTTCTCTTAAAATGAGTATCATCTTTACCCTTGTGTCTGCTGTTGAAATAATAACTTTTTGAAAGTGGAAAAATATGAGCAAATCTTTTGAATGTGATCAGCCAGTACAGGTCACTAGTGATACTGAATGTGTAATAATGATATTTTTTGAATGTTTTATGAAAGACTGTAAATTATTTTCCTAACTATGTTGGACTGGAGCTATTTCCTTGACTAAAATACTGAATGGTTAATAAGAGTTACTAACAAACTTTTTCTTCACATTACACAGTTGTCTTGAGACTGAGAAGAAAAAAATGTCCCTGAAACTAGTTATGGATCTCCCCACCAAGAGCTGTGGATTGAAGGGATTTTTTGATATTATAAGCCAGAAAAACTGGAAAGACACCTTCATGGGGAAGTATGATATGACAGGCATATCAAAAGAGCTGATTTCTGGTTTGGGCTTGAAAGATAGGGCCTAGGGGAAGGAGAAAAAGACAGAAGAGTGAGAAAGGAGAAGCCATCTCTAGGTGTGCTGACAAAGCAGGGTCAAAATATTGATTGATTTCAGGAGACAGATGTTTTCCTTCACATTTTAATGTAATTAAATTTTATCTGTTATTGATTATATTGTTTGAATTTATGATTTTTACCCAAGTGTTTCTTATTATTTCTGCATTTTCTGTGTTGTTTAAAGACTTTGAAATGTGCATTTTTGAAGAATGTATACTAAAAGATAGAAAAACACTTCCTATGTCCTGAGAACAGATGAAAATAGTTATATTTTAATACGAAATCTCAATTTATGAAGTTGAGGGGAATCAAAGGCTTATTTGAAAATAGGAGGCTAAAAGGATGGTGTCCAGTCTGAGGAATGTTAGGGCCCATTTTCCACAAACATTTGTAGGCAAATAGTAGAAAATGAAAGCCCATTGAACTAAAATTCTGTTTAGGTGGCTAATTTTTCTTGGTTAAGGTGGTTTTAAAATATATTTTTAAAATAACACAATAAGATGCAAACTAAACTGTGTATAGTAACATACCTATGCTTAAAATGAAAGTTCTGTTTGCAAATAATTTTAAAATGGATCTGTATCCAAATTGAAAGAAAAGTTTTCTTCAAAATACACATGAATATTTGAAGTCTGTACATTCGAGTGTTTGAATTATCACATACAAAGATATGAAGACTTTTAAAA
Source organism: Gymnorhina tibicen (assembly GCA_013399875.1). Lineage (NCBI taxonomy): Eukaryota > Metazoa > Chordata > Aves > Passeriformes > Artamidae > Gymnorhina > Gymnorhina tibicen. The sequence goes on along the minus strand of VXAZ01010408.1, from coordinate 3,272,615 downwards.
ATCAAATTTAAAGGTCATTTTAAAATTTAAAATAAAAAAATTAAATATTATATTTAGTAAGTGTCTGAAATCAATGTGCCAATATTATCATTATTTGGAGTCCTATTTTAAAGGAAAATATCAAAGAAAATGTACTAATTTTGCCATGAAGTTTCATTTAAATATAATTCAGTAATATTAGATATGGTGACCATTTCACTTATTGCTCTTTACTCACTATAGTTGTATTGCTTTGACTGTTCTTAAGCATTTCCAAAACTGATCTAAAGGAATCTTTGTGACAGTTTTGTAAATTGCAGCAAAAACAATGGAAGACTTTAGGGAACCAATACCATGAGGAAGGTTTATACCTGAATTTGGTGTCCTTCTTGGGAAAGAGACCAGGCATGCAGAGCCAGTCCTAAAATATTTCTATCAAGAGATCTTGTGAATGTCATCCAGCAGTCACGCTCCAGACTCTAAATTGGCCTTTCCACCCTTTGGGGAAGTCACTCTTCTCTTCTGTCAGTATGTATTAATAAGACAGAAATAAAAAACAGTAATTGAAATGAACACAGCACTGACCAATTAGTAACTTAAGGATAAAATTATAATGTGACGTAAATTCACTCCATCAGATCTGCCAAATCATTTCTATCCTGATTGCTACAAATGATATGACCACAAGTCTCCTTTTATTACTAAGAATCAGAATTAGGAGCAGCCAGAGGCATAGTCTGTTTGGACTTTGTACCAGAGAAATCTTTCTTGCTCTCTAAAGCTTGTTATAATTAGTATCCCAATGACAGGGACCAAAGACATCAGTTAGTAGAGATTTCCTCCAGAATGTACAAAAGATGCTTTTCTGCAAGGCTATCAACAATTTTCTCTAAAAACAACACTAAATTTGAAAACTCTTTAATAAAGTTAATAAATATTTAGTGATTACTCTTCATAATGGAAAAAGTAAATTGTTCTATTTCTTTTATTCCTAGGGTGTCAATTTTGCTTGAGTCTTTAGAACCCATCAGTAAAGTCTGTCCAGCCATGGGTTCATGTGTCTTTTCTCAAGGATTAAGAAACTATAATGAAAATGTAAATGAGATTGCTTATTTGTTGTTGTGTTGTGGTTTTGTGCTGGTGGTGTGTATATGTGTATAGTTTGTTGGTTTTCTTTGAAGAAAAGTCCTAAGTCATGTGAAGAAAAATAATGGTTTGCCAAATGTCATTTATGAAATTAGGACTGGCTTTTGCATATTTAAATCGTCCTGTGACCAGGTTCAAAGTTATTAAGTTCTTAATATGGTTAACTGTTGTGTAGCCACTAGTTGGGAGATTTCTGCATTGTTCTTTGTTGAGCCTCTGTTCACAGTGATTTTACTAGTTTGATATCCTTTTAATCCCCAAAGAGACTGGAAATTTAAGTTCACCATATCAATTTGATTTCGAAAAGCGTTATAATATTTTGTTGCCCGTCTGTACCTTTATTTTTTATCCTTCTCTTAAAAAGGTTAAGTTGGCAATACATGCCATTTCTAGCCTAAGTTTGAGTCCTACACTAGTAGGACGCAATATGTTTGTAATGCATTTTATTTCAACCTTCTCTTCCTCTCCCCTTTTAAGTAGAGAGTTATCATGCTGTTGCTTAATGAGCTGAACTATGGTTGTAAGCTTATTTAAAAATTTAAAGTTGCGTTAAGCTTCAGTAAAATTCTGTTTCAGTTCAGTGTTTTGCAGGAAAGCAGACCCTCATAAGTAGCCATGAACTGTTTTTAGTCCAAAACCATTAACCTGCAATTGGGTTCCATGGCAACATGGAATTTTAACGGGGACTTTTCCCCGCCACTAAAGCCAGATGACATCACCAGAAGGCTGTCCCCTAGCAGCAAGCGAGCCATTGGCGGAAGGATATTACATCATGCCAAGATTCCACCAATCACCATGTGCCATGGGGGCCAGGCAGGGGGCGGGTATGGGCGTGGCCAAGGGGTTATAAAAGATGCTGCACAGCCTCAGCAGCTGTTTTTTGCCTCTGTAATAGCCGTGGTGAGGAGCACAGCGTTAGGGTCACAGGCTTATTTCTCTTATCAGAGACTCACTTAACAGATTTCTGCTTTGGGTTAGCTGAGGCAGACCCAGCGCTGCAGATCTCTACCCTGGGTAGAAAGCCTGTTCGGTTCTAAGGGTCTTTAATCTCTGTGTTCCCAGCTTTTGTCATTTTAAGTTGAGGAATTCAGACTTTTGTATTTTCAAATTATTTTTCTTTTAATAAATAACATCTTTTAATTAAACACGAGAGTTGTCCTTATTTTTGACACCAAATACATATGCTTTTTAGTTTTCATTAGTTAAGTTTGCATCTTCAACCTTTAAAAGTCATTTATTTAAGAAAAGATACAGTTTCAGACAAGGAGAGATGCTGTTGTTTTCACCAAATTAGTAGTAAGATTGTATTTGGTTTCATTAATGCAGAAGTAGATCCATGTTTATCCAGCTGATCAGCCAAAAACCTACTAGCAACAGAGATAATAGGTCAGATGGAGAGTAAACTGTCTTCTATCTGTTAGCAAACCATAGAAAAATTACACGGTATGAAATCTTTGCTCTCTATCCATGTACTTCTGTATTCATATATCTGAGCACAACCACCTATTCTGCCTCCCTGAGCCCTTCACACCCAGTGACAAGTCACTCTGCTTAATAGTGAGAAATTAAGCAATATCATTGCTAGTTAAAAATTAAGGTAAAAAGCCCCTAGCATTTCAAACCAGTAGAAGCTAACAAAGTGCCTTGATCAGGAGTGCTTTCTTAACTATTTAAATTGAAACAAAATGTAAAAAAAAAAAATCAAACACTTCAAATTAAAAAATAGTAATAATAATACCCAAATCCATAATTTAGAAAATGTTAGAATTAATATTTCAACCAAAAAAGACACAATATGGGAACACAACACACATGCGAATCATTTCAGTGCTGCCTAGTCTTTAGCAGTGTGTTGAAAACTTGGCACTGTTGTATTCTGAGATCCCCTCCACAAATAATTTTCCTCTATTCCCTAACTCTTATTCAAATGCTTGCTCTCTTTCACTTTGAATAGGTTTCCTAGACTGATCTTCATATTCTCACCTATTAATGAAAAGTTGGGAAACCTGCATCCTTGAGAAGCTAAAAGAAGACAGAAACTTAGTATTTTCTACAGCTCTAAAAGGAAAAAAAAGATACAGTCTAGGGCTTAGTCTTTGTCTGTCTGCAAAGGAGTACAGAAACAGGGGTTTGCAGGACACCCTTCTCCCTTTTGCATGTCTCCTTTCCCTGGGGAGACTGTGTGCAATTTATCCATGTTGCACAGGCAGGAAAAAACAAGACTCTTAGTGGCTGTGGATCACTTTGGCCTGAAGTACTCTTGATGAATTCTGTCTGTACTCAATCAGAATGAATTCTAAATACACTGGCTTGTTACTGTGTTTCTGTTGAGCACAACTCTGTGTCAGATAGGAAATATTATTTCGAGTTCAACAATATTTTATCTCTTATATTTATGTATACAATACTACACAGATTTTTTTTTTTTTAAGGGAGGGTTTCAGAATGTAGCCGTAAAACCTCTTCTTTATGGTAGTTAGGGTGGGTTGCCTTCATAAATTTTCATTTTTACTTCTTATCTAGTGTTTTACAGAACTTGTCCCAACTAAATGATGTTTCTAAACAAGTAATTCAGTTATTTATGAGGTGTCAGTCTGGTACTTTACTGAAGCAAAGTTATTATTAAAAATATTCTTGATTTTGTCTTGTTTTGTTTCCTTTCATTTTTCCAGGCTTCTCCACATGTCTGTCATTAAGATAATGTCAAAAATATTAATCTGGTGGCAAGGAAGAACCATATTCACAACAGAGGTAAGATACATCCCACAAAATTATGCATGGAAGTTGGCATATGTGCAAGGCAGCATCTTCCCATCCCGCTTGAATCCAGAGCTGCAAGTGCCCTGTCTGTACAGCAAGGTGCAGCAGATGAGCTGTACAAGATACTTCCCATGCAAATCATTGCAGTTTGCCACCCTGGTGACACCATGGCTGCATGTCAGCCTCAATACCTGGTTAAATATAAATATATTTCCAGGTGGGAAAACTAGAGTACATTTCTGCACTTTTCCCCAGCATGCAAAAACATTTTAAGCAACTTGCTTAAAACTTGGATGAATCATGACAAAAACCATGTTCATGTAAATCTGTTTTGATTATCCTGCTACACTCCAGCTCTACCTTCCTAAACTGAAGTTTTGGTATAATGATTCTTTTCTTGAAATAAGTAAGGAAAGCACTTTTTACTCCTAATCTACTCTTCCAGTTCCTTTGTTTCCCTGTTTTGGTGCTTTGTCTTGATTTTCACTGCTTGTTCTTCCAGCCTGCTATCTCCTTGTTTGGAATCATGCTGGTTTTTCTCATGGCAAGGCTTCTTTGATGTTTACAGTGGAAGTTAATGAGCTCTCCCAGTACATGCTGGTCTTCTGAGAAATCTTTGTAGAGTATGAGGAAGCTGATTTTACTTAAAAGTCCAGCCACATGTAGAGTGAGAATCTTCTGAAGACATAAAACAAACATTATGTATATGTCTTCCTTTTTCTATTCGTAACCTTGGAAACTGTTATACAGCATTATCTTTTGAAAGTGACATTTCTACACAAGCAGTTCTGTACAGTAGTTTCTTCTCTATCGCTATCTGAGGCTGACAGAATACATACCTTTGGTCCATGCCAAGGAACTGAAGTTTCTTTCCTCACAGAAAAGGAATTTTTCTTTGATTTCACCATGATCTTCCTTATCTGCTCATAGCTGTTGTTTTTCCTGGCTTACTTTAGTATAAATGCTACTTTTCATTGTCTAGAATCTTTTACTGGTTAACTTTCCTCAGTTCCTGTTTCTCTGTCTTATTCTTGTTTCACTATTCTTTTGCTGCTATGTTGCCTGCTGCTTAGCTTTTCTAGCAGTTGGTTTTCTAACTTATTCTTGTCTCACTGCTATTTGTGAATTTTCTTAAAAGTCTCCTACTGTTTTAACTTTTTCAAGCAATTTTTTCTAGGTTTGTTTTTCCATTTCTTGAATTTGTTTTAAAAGCCACCTGCTATTTGTCATCTTCTAAGTGTTGCTTCTGTAGAGCATTCTCTTCTCCGAAACATTCAGTACATTCTATTTCCACACCAGATTCAAGTGTGAATTCAGAGGAATTCTGTACAGCCAGGTTGATCTGAGCATGAAGAAGAGAGAGATCATATACAGTCCTTACGTGTTTTCTAGCAAGTATGTTTTTAAATATAATAAAAATAACTTCAAGTTAGTTCCCTACAATGGAAAGTAGCTGTTCTTCAGCTTCAAGGTTTAGTCCAGAAAATAATTTTCCATTGATAGGCTTTTCATTCTTAATAAAGTAGCATGCTTACTCTTTCTAAAATATGTTAGATATGAGTTTTCAAGATAGGAATCACAAGCTTTCAGAATTTCAAATCACAACTGATGTTTTATTTCTGAGATTTAAAATAATTCTGAACTCTCACTGATACTTAACAGAAGAACATTCATGCAGGGTCAAATGTGCACTCATCACTTTACCAGAGCACTGGAGAGAGACAGTGAGAGTGAGACTTTATTAACAACTCTTTCTGGTGTTATTCCATCTTTAGTAACTTACTCACTTGGCCAAAGACAGCAGCAATATTCAACAGACAATATTCAGGGCACTCACTTGGAAAGAGGAAGTCAGTAGTTCATGTCTTTGCTCCAATAAACATTTAATTATTCATATGAAGTGGAACAGTTCCAGATGGAAATGCTGAGAAATATTCATCTCAGAATACCTTGTAACCCACTACCTTATAAAGTGAAGCTTGAAATTCACCCAGAGTTTTCACATCTGAAGTGATTAACTCAGTTTTTCTGAATTGGTCTTTATTATTGTCACTTATTTTGCTAAGTATTTCAAAAATTCCTAATTCAATCCCAGTGGGTAATGAGGCATGAAAAATATCCAGATTTTCATAGAATATTCCATACTCACTCCAGTTGGTTTTATTATAGATTCTAGTCTCCTCTTGACCTAGCTGGCTTACAGTTTGTTATGTGGCTTGTAAAAAACTAATTTCTCAATGAGTACTCGACTAGTTTGATACTCTACTAAATTAAGGACCAGTTGAAATGTCTTATATTCCAAGGATCTTCATGGATTTTTAATAAAAGGAAGTGCTTTATGTCACAGACAGTATTTATTTCTTGCATCTTTCCAGTATGAATGACAATCTCTTGCCTAACGCATTATAAAATCCTTATTCTAAGAAAGATTCCGAAACTTACTTGGATTACGGTCACATACATTACAAATAGTTGCAGAAGTTGCTAAATACTTCTGGAAATTAATGTAGCCCCATGATTATAATATAAAAGTGAAAAAATTATTAAATGCTTTTGAAAGTAATACAAGAAAATATAGCATTCTCCTTATACACACTTTTCATTATTAAAACGTTCTCTCTGCAGCCCTAGAATTATTTTTTATCACCACTAGAACTTCACCAAAATCATAAATTGCAACCTTGTTGGATGCTTACGGGCTTATCATATTCATTCATACAGACCTTTTAGGTCATTCAAGTGATGTTTACTGTGACCATAAGTGGAGGACACTGAACTGAGTGAAATGGTACCTCCTGCTTGCTTTCTGTGCAATACCAGACACTGTCTCAATTTTAAGGTGTGTTAGCTGAGCAGAAAAATTTTCAGCCCTATCCCATTTCACCTTGTGCTCCTCTTCTTTGGCTTTGAGGTGCAAACCTGGCCTCAGCAAGCACCTGCTGCTTTTGCGAAGGACCAGGTTTTTGAGTCGTGAACCTTTAACATTTCAGTCTCTCACACTATAGCTTCTAAATTCCACTCAGTAGCTCCCTGCCTTCAAGTTTGTAAAGATATAACTTGCTTTGCTTACAGAGAAATTTATAGTAGTTCATTAATCTTTTTTCCCTAAGGTGTATCTCAGTTTTGTTGGCAAAGCCTTCATTTGTTCTCCCAAAGAAACCATCTTTAGAGACTGACATTTCTGGAAGACCAGTAATAAAGTGAGAGAAGTTCCATAGCAGATAGCTTGGATAGTATCATCCTCATGGGAGCTGACCAGAAGCAGCTTCTTTTGATGTCTTTTTATTTATTTATTTTCCCCACATTAATCTCCAAATTCTCTGACCTTTCTTCCTTTATCAAAAGAGAAAATAGAAAACTGAGGTAGTGTTGGGGTAGTGAGGAACAGAAAGAGAGGAATTCAGGACAATATCTTACTATTTTTAGTCAAATCTTTTTCAGCAAAGTCAGTTTTGTTATGTTGTTTGTTTGTTTGCTTGTTTGTTTGTTTTAATTCAAATGAGTATTTTTTCCCATACGGAAAAACAGTTTCTAAATTAAAAAATGCCATCTCACAGTATGAACACTGCTAACATGCCTCTCCTGTGAAGAAAATCTGTATTTAAGACATCTTGAGCCAGGTGCACCTTGTAGGAGAAAGGGAACAGATTTTACAGAATCAGAGTAATAGAATAAAATCAGAATCATAGAATGGTTTTGGTTAGAATGGACCTTAAATATCGTCCAGTTCCAACTCACTGCCATGGACAGGGACACCTTCTACTAGACCAGGTTGCTCAGAGCCCCCCATCAACCTGGCCTTGAACCCATCAGGGATAGGGCAATGACAGCCCTGGGCAACCTGATCCATTCTCTCACCACCCTCACAGTAAATAACTCCTTCCTGATATCTAATCTAAATCTACTCTCTTTCAGTTTAAAGCCATTACTCCTTGTCCTATCACTACATGACCTTCTAAATAGTCTCTCTTCAGTTTTCTTTTAGCCCCCTTTTAGGTACATGAATGCTGTTACAAGGCCTCCTCAGAGACCTTTGTCAGTAGCTTATTTCTCAGTAGCTTATAATTTACTAATGACAGAATATAAGAAGAACTCATTGGTTTCAAAATTCAGGCCTGCCTTCCAAGATATTTCCTTCCAATCCCAGCAATATATGCCTGAGGCATTCACAAAGGCTATTTGCATAATCAGTGTGGCACTGGATCCAACCTATAAAAGGGAGGCTTTTACTCACTTGCAACTAACAGCAGAAATGAATCTACAATTCCAAAGATGAATTCTTTAGCTGTCAAGATTTTAGACAGCATCACAAGCAAAATGTGTATATATTTTCTTGACAAAGGCACAACCACACATCCTGATACAGTTACGGCTTGAAAGCATATTCTTAACTATTGAAAAGGTCTTTGAATGAGAAAATTGTGAAGCTTTCAGTTTTAATAATGCCCTGGGTAAAGAATGAAGCAAGAAACTAAAATAACTCAAGAAAACCTCATTTCTTATAGCCTTAAGTGTCAAGGGCATTCATTGTGTTCTTGATAACTGCAAACATTGACATCACTGGTATTCCAGATCAACAGCAGTATATTTACTTGCTATGCTATTTCCTCTCATATGAGTGAAAGCAGAGTGAAAAGGTCATATAAAGTAAGCTGCAGCAGATGTTGACTATTTTTTTAGTTTCAGAAAACCAGAAAGAGTCTCCTTTTTTTTATTCCCATTGCTTCAAATGTTTTTTTTCTATTTCTGTACTAAGAAAAAAAAATTGTCCAAAGGAAATGGAGCTTAAAGTTATGGGAAGAGGGAATGAAATGACATAAAAAAGGTCAAGGACCCAACTTCTATGGACTTTGAATAGTAACTGGGTCCTCAGCTGCCCTTACTTCCCTTGAAAATCTCTCAGTTCACTTGCTGTAGTATTTCTATGATTTTAATGAGTAAGGAATAATGGAAATGTCGCCATGTTGAACAGAAGGATAAATTAGAATGGGGGCAGAAGTTGCAAAGGAAACTGAAGATGAATAAGGTGGGGTTTAAAAGTTGTCTTGGGGTAGGAAGGAAAATATTGCAACTATCTAAATTTATGTGGTGGATCCAAAAATGTTATCCAGACTATTTCTGGTAACTTCAGGTTTCCTTATTTCTAGTTATCAGTGTTCATTTAGCATTGCTGGTCTGGTCCTGAATGTTCCTGATACCTTTTACCTGCTGCAAGTAATTAGTAAGGAAAAGGAGAAAGTTCAAATTTAAGGAAACATCTTCTAAACACCACTGTAAGCCCTGACTTCAAAACTGGAGACTTTCTGATGCTCAGCAGACCACAACTCAAAACTTGAATGGAATTCAAAAAAAGAAACCAAACCAAGAAGGTGCATCAACAAGAATAACTTAAAATTCTACATTTTTAAGTCTGCTTTGCTGAATTTAGCTGAGCAGCTATTGGGCCACCTGGTTGCTTTTCCCCCTTCTGCAGCAACATCTTACTCACAGCATGCGATTGTCAAGTCTGGAGGTCCTGTCACTTTTCCTGCTGGGTGGCAAGGCACAATTCCAGCTACCACTGATATTGTAAAATCAGCTGCTTCTTCATTTCACTAGCCATTCATTGCTCTGCTTCATTAGGGCACTGTTTTTTAAAGTTTTTGATCATTTCATCTTTTATGATTAGTTCATGGTGAAAACTAACACAGTTGTGAGATTCTTAAGATATTTCTTCATCCCTCCACATACTAGAATCCTCTTTAAGTATTCTTTCCATTCAGTTTCTAGGTCTTACCTCTGCAGTGTGAGGTTGAGGTTCTTGGATATAGCAACCATTCAGCCTAGGTGTAGACTTACTATTACATTTTTTTTTCTGTTTTTGTCATGCCTCTTTCCTTCAGTTGAAATGCTTCCCCAAAACAATCAACTGACAATGTCAAAACAGGAGAAATTTCCAAGTTCCATATTTCTGAAGGAGTTTGATAAAAACTTACAAATGGCCAGCAACTGTAAAAAGTCCAACAGTAGGAGTGATTCTTCAAGTCAAATTCTGTTGATTTTCACCACAATAATAACATCTCTTTCTTATGAGTGGTTACAGGTCTTACCAAACCTACATTCTAAATTCTGTAAAGTCTCGGCAATTCAAACACGTCTCTCGCTTTTGAAATAGAGGCATAACTATTAGCCAACAATAAAAGAACTATGAGTGGAGATACCTCCAAGGCCCCTTCTTAAAACTAAGGAGCTCTACAACTGAGCATGAAATGTTTCACCACCTAGGGAAGCAAGTCAAATTCTCTAACCTAAATGTTAAATTATTCATCCAGAAAAGTTTTATTTCTGGTTTAATGGACTCCTTACTCATCTTCCATTAGATGGATATTTAATATGAAATCCAAACAAGACAGCTAATAGGAGCCAGCTCTCCTCTCTTCATAAGGTCAAGTAGCAAAGCAGCCACCTGAGATGAGAGGCCCTGTTCCAACTGGTACCAATTTACACTAACTGGAATAGTTTTAGCAGTAGAATTTCAGTATTTAGCTGCAATAATTTCTCAGGAGGTGAGAGGCCTCAATATGTCCAGATCATGGAGAATGAGAATCCAAAAGGCATCTGTCAATATTTCAAGTCAGATTTTCAAGATCTGAACTATCAGAGGGACTTTTCCCCAGAGATGAGGAGGGGAATGATTTAAAGGTTGAGAAGAGCTAAATGCTCTCGATGAGCAGAGTCAAGTGTCTTACAGGGTTTGAGATTAGCTTGGCTTTTCAGCTTTCAAAGTCTGTTTAGAGATATTTCCTCTCTTCATATAATTTTTGAGCCTTCCTGTGAGTCTGATTATCAGGAAAGTGACATAAAGTGTAAATATTCCCATGTGAAGTTCCTCAGGGTATACAGTACCTGTACATCTTTAAAACTCTGGCCCTAGAACATGTCTGCAAGATCTGCAGGGATTCTTTGGCATTAATATAACACGTTAGACAAGCTGTGGGCTATCTTGTTTTCTTCGTGTGATTATGAAAGCTTCCCTCACATATAGAGGCAGTGGTAGCTGAAGTTTTATATTAGAGAAGTAGCTGTTAGGAGCAATTTTGTCACAAACTTTTTCTTGAGGCATATTTCTTCAGCTTTTTTTTTTTTTACTATATTGTGACTTGTATAGGTTCGATCTATAGAAATGGTCTTCAGTGGCTTTATAAATCTATGTGGGTTGCAACTAATCTTATGACCATGAAAAGTAAGAAATTTTAGATAATCCCTACCACAGCAAAATGCTATTCACCAGAGTGACTCTATAACAATACCATCCACAGTTTTGGACATGCTTAGTTTAACAGTAACTTTTAAACCTAAGCAGAACTTAAACCTGCCTGTCCTGTCCAATACAACACAGTCTTTGGAGTTTTCTTGGTGGTTTTTTTTCTTTGTCTATAAGAATGAAGAGCATTTATTACAGAAATATTTGTTTTTATTCAAAATTCCGTCTCCAGTGAGAAAAATCATCACTACTCTCTTTAACTTCTCTAGCTCAATTAATCTATAACAAGTGGAGTTTATTCTCTTCTTTATTGTAAACAAAGTCATTTACTGAAGTCCAATTAGTTACACTGTGATTATTGCAGATTTTGATATTGACATAAATTTATGCATATAAATCTTTTCCAGGTCATTTTTACCAATGTTTTTTCTTAAAATCATACTTTAAACAGCATAACTTTCAAATCTAATAGGCAAATAATCAAATAATAAAAATTAATTAAATATGAATGGAATATAATATCTTTCCCTATCTGGCAGTTCGTTAAATAACATCGGTCCATAACTGAAATAGATATATCTGAGATCTGTGCTTCTGTGCAACTCCTTTATTTTTTTTTTTAGGTTATCATTTCTGCAAGTAAACATTTAGTTAAATATTTTTACATAGCTGAAAAAGAAGACCTGCCTTAGAAAATATACGTTAGAGTGGAGATACAACCATAAGTTAAGATTCATCAGGTATGTAACGTTAAGTTTGTTCTAGTGCACAGAGAAAGAAAAAAGTTGCGGTATATAGTTTTGTTTAGTTTGTTGTTGTTGTTGTTGTTGTTGTTGTTTGTGGGTTTTTTTAGGGGGTTTTTGGGCGTTTTTTTGATTCAGGAGTGAAAATGTATTTTTAAAGTGCTTGAGAAAAGCTATGACTGATATATATTTCGTTTTGGTTTCTACTATTACAGTGCTACTATGAAGTTTAGTTGATGTATTTAAACCATCCTTCTAGGAAAGGATCTATGAAAAAATAATCACCTCTCAGGAGAAAAACCATCTGCACTTTGATTGGCATTTCTATTTTGTCTTAAAAGAGCTTGCAACTCTGCCCTTGAGGGTTATCCTTCACCTTGTCTTCTGAAAAAGATACTACTCCAAAATGTGTTCACACTACAGAGAAAACACATAAGCTTCAAAATACTTTCTGCTTACAAGTACCCAAAGTTAACTAGTTTATAACTGACATTTATTTTTTTAAATTAACTTAATTTCTTTTTTTTTTTTTGGTTAGTCATCTACTGGAGAATCTGGTTCTTAATCAGAAAATTATTTGCATAAACCTGGATGTTATTTTAGTTTGATTAGTCCTTGCTTAGACAAACCTCATACTGGTCAGAGAACTCACTAAGGCTGTTTTGGTTATGGTATGTTCCAAGTAAACTATTAATAGCAACTTCCATTATAGTCTAAATATGTTGTCTACTGACTACTTAAACCCAGATGCTTTTCAAAGACAGATAAATTATGTTTAAATCTGGTCCTGAGAGATGCAAGATTGTTACAAGCCATCCTAGTTCTCCTGAACTGCGTGGCATTGGGAAGTATGGGAAGTAGCTCGGTTGTATTGTCATGTGAATGAATGTGCAGGGACAGCACAAGAGCTTAAGGCAACCTCATCTTTTGGTGAAGGTAGAATTGATCAGGGAAGTTACATTAAAGCCAAGGTGGAAGGTTGCATTACTGGGCGCTGAGAGCCAAATTGTTCTGAATCCATAGCACAGCCATTCTGTCTAAAGAATCTTGGACTTTTCCCTCATTTATTAGGGGGACAGGTCCTTGGGTCAAAGACCATAAAACTGTTTTATAAGGCAGATCATTTTGTTGCATGGCCACAATAAGATGATTTTAGTTCTCTGAAAACTTTTTGAATCAATGAACATGCCAATAAAAAATCCTTGATATTGCTGCTGTGTGAAATAAGAACTTCTAAACTTTAAAGTGAATTCAAAAATGAAGCTCATTATTTTAGGTTTTATCAAAACAGACCTCAGAGCAAACTTCCTTACAAGTTTATTTGTAAACACTCATATATTAGGACAGTTGCATAAATATATCTAAGAGACGCAGCAGGAAATAAAAGAAAACTGTGAAAACTTTCAAATTGCAGCATAGCAGTAACTTCTTTATTCTTCCAATTTCTACTGAAAAGATAGGCACAATCAGCATAGCCAGTGCTGTGTGATTCCTCTAATATGCCTTTTAAAAGACAATTGATTTGTGTATGTGCACATCCCTAATCTGATTAGTGAACATCCTAGCCAAATTATGCAGATTGATTATCCATAAAAAGTGGGTTAATTGAATAATAGACATTGATATAAATGGCTAGTAGATATTTTACTACACGTATGTGTGAAGTTGACATATTTTGCTGTTAAATAAAATACAGTGAAAACAAGTATATTGATTCACATTAAAGTTGATTAATCTATTCATTAGTGTAATTTAATTGTCTGTAAAATTAGTTGCTAAACAGTAGGGGAAAAAATCTATTATTATAATTGTCTGTGTTACAGTAAAGGAATGATTTTATTGAGTGTTACACAAATAAATTCAAATTTCCCAACTATATGTATTAGAACAAAGGTTGGTGTCATTTGCAATTACAGGAAATACTAGGAAATTATAACAAACAGCTATTTACCTTATCAGCTTCATTATTTGTCAGACTCACTGTATTGAGCAGTCCTTGTTATAGAGCAGCTTAAAGTGAAAGCCACATAAAAGAATTCATTATCAATAGGAAAAAAGACGACCTAATTGAGAAATGTCGGCCACTGTTTGCATCCTCAATAGAAGAAAAATGAACTCTATCACAAAATGCCAACTGTGGCCATGTTCTCCAATTTTCTTTTTGAGGACACGAAGCAGTAGATTGGATTAAAAAGGAACTGCCAAACCCATTATCTTTAACTTTCAATAAAAGTGCACTGTGTCCAAATGAAAAATGCCAGACATCATCCCTCCTTTCTTGAGGAAAATAGTAGAACCAATTAAAAAAATCCTGGTCTATAAATCTTTTACATTTTAAGCTTTCTAGGAAAGAGCAATAGAACACTAAGTCATTAAAAAACTGCAGTAGGAAAAGAAAATTCTCATGAACTGCAAATGAAAAATGAGATGGGAGAACAGGACATCAAAACAAAATTAAAGATTGGAAATATGGCCACCCTTTAGCTCTGATGTATATATTTGACTAGGTTTGGTATTCCTCATACATGTAAAATGCCATTTTAGTTCTGAAAGGGAGGATCTTCAAGAAATGTCTGCATCGAAACCTAAAACAGTTATTTTGTTTCATTGAATTTCAAACTAGGAATAGCCATATCCTAAAATTTAACAGGACAAACAAAAATGTTTAGTCCTACCATATGTGGATTACTTGCACTCTCTCAATGAAAAATGACATGCTAAGGACGTTTATATTCTTATTCAGGAAAATCCAGAAGCCTTTGCTAACCATAAGTTGTAAATGTGAGAGTATCCAAGTAGGGATGTTTTATCAACAGTGCTCATCACAGTTACTTTCCTTTCAAAGAGATTCCTAAAACCAAGCCCTAATATTCTGTTGTCAGGTTAAAAATTATGTCTATTTTATTTCTGATTGTAATTCATGCTGGATAGAAGAAACTCCTGGACATGTTCCTGGACATCAGCTGGGGGAAGAATGAGCTAACTGCATCTTTTGTTATCCATTGACTCAAGCAGTTTTCATTTTGCATTGGGACTCCATGCAGGAAGACGAATATAATGGTCTTCAGGCCCTGTATAATCGTGCAGCTCTAGGATAGCTTCCCAGTGTACCCAGGATCATTCACAGTCAGCCACTGACTTCACTTAACAGGGTGGTGTGCTCTGCATGAATTCCATTTCCCACTTCAGTTTAGATATATCTATATGGAGACTTTCATTTATCACTTTGTAATCTCACTACTAAGGTGGAAGTTGTAAAAACAGAATTCTCTGAAAGAAATGTTGCGAGTTCATTGGCTACATGTCGTAAAATAAAGGCCACACACTTCTCTGTGCTCCTCCAAGATCAGCTGGGAAGCAGGGCATTTGCAGACTGAAAAGGTAAGGGGACTCTGTCTGAGAAGTTATTCAGTAGATGCTGCATTTAAAAAAAAAAAAATCCCTTTTGTGATCTCAGCAGTCTGCCACTCCCTCTTTCAGTGAAAACAAAATCTAGCTAAGTATGCCTGGAGCTATTCTCTGCCATTCTGCAGCAGAGCAGACAAGGAGAGAATTGCAGATTACTTTTGACCGCATTACATCTCATAATGACCTTGATTCCTTGTCTCCGTCCTTTCCTTAGGTACCTGTATGTGCACAAATCCACAAAGGATCTGAGAAATACTGTCACTGAAAGGGAAGGTTTGTGCTGGTATGAGTTCCTGTAAAACCATGCCATACCTCTGCTGAACAGATGCTTTCTCCTTTTCTGACCCCTCAAGACAACAATTTGGTAATGAATGTTTTGAAGTACCAGCCCTGAGACATCCATTCGTGCCACTGCTAAATCACACCATCTCTCGCTTGGTGTCAGCAAGTCACAGCTACAGCACCAGGTCTTACCAATAGCCATGCATTGCTTACACTCCAGCACTCATGACTCTCAGAACAGCTGCTCTTCACTCCTAAGAGGATAAATAAATAAATAAATACATACATACATAAAGCCATTCTGTTGATGATAATTAACCAGTAATATCCATTTTCTGTGCAATTGTGGTAATATTTTCTTGATAGTGCGGGGGGGTTTTTTATGCTAATCATTCACTTGATGATGCTCAGGCATTTATCACCTGAGTACCAGCCAGCTAGAGTTCAAGAAGTGTTTGGACAATACTCTGAGGCACATGGTGTGACTCTTGGGGATGTCCTGGGCTGGGAGCTGGACTCAATGATTCTTGTCAGTCCCTTCCAACCCGGGATGTTCTATGATAATGTAAATCCTCTTCAATCAGTTATTGCTGTGGATATTGTGAGAGGATAAGTTTATGAAATAAAGCAGAAAAAGAGGTACTTTCCTGGATTGCACAAACATTTCTCACACGTGCTATTTTTCTCTTCTCGGCATATTTATCTCAATATCTATTTTTAAAACTTAGATTCTCTACAGAAAAATTGCTGGATATAAAGGTCTAGAATCCTTCTATTAATCTTTTCATAGATTTCTAATGTTGGGTGGGTGGCTTGTGTGTAAGAGAGAATTCATGCTGACTTACTCAAAGACTACTTGTTCCCAGACAGTTCTTTTTTTGATCCACATATACAATAAACACAGAAGAAAGGAATTTTTGAAGTTCAAATTTCTCTCGAAACTGACAGTTTAATAAGAAACCGTGGTTCTCAGTTACCTCCCAATTATAATTTATACAATACAAGTCTTTGAAACAAGGACTGAAGAGCACAGGTACACTTCATACTAGGAGGCTATCATCTCCATTTAATCATTACTACAAAGACAAAAGATCACAAAAATTTTATTCTGCAAATGCCCCTGTATAGTGCTGTAATAATTTTCACAAATAAGGGTCAATACACACGCATGTTTGTTTGCATAACTGATAATAAGATGAGTTACTATGTATTAGTGGGGAATTTCTTGTTGCTGGGGGAAGGTTGCAGTGTTTTGCTTTCCACGGAATTTGTTCACTTGGTCACCCAACTAACAATTGATTCATTGACCATCTATTAGACTTCACTTTTGTACTTTATTTTCCAGCAAGTTAAAAAATCCTGTTCTTAGATTGTTGCTAGTGGCAGTGATGGTTCAGTCTGTTTCAGAAACATTGTCATCTGAGGAGAGCTATAAATAGTGGCAGGTTATTTTTTATGAACCTTTACAATGAGTATCATAAATATCTGATGATTTTAATTGAGTCTTATTAGGATATTTAATCTCTCCTGATTACATGACAAATAATAAAATTGTATCTATTTAACACCTGTGAAAGTCAAAGTAGGTAATTTATTACATAGATTTTAACATTAAGTACATGCAGTAACACCTTGGGGGTTATGTATTTAAAACACAGTTGTTGCATTTTTTATGCTTTTCACCAGCTCAAAAACCTTAGAACAGATATTTCAAACAGCCACATGGTACAGTATTGGTTAAAAACCAACTGAATACCCAAAATATATTAAATGAGATTTTGAACCCATCACATTGATATGTGTCTGTTATGTAGCCACTTATCATTAGTAAGTAGTTTATTTAAATATTCCTAATGATGAACATTTAGTATTCAATGTAAGGGTGTTGTCTCAATGAAAAATTAAATCCTTTGAGAGACTGTATTCAGCACAAAGAATTACTACAACTTTCTTATAAGTTTATAAACATCTGTGTTAATATAGAGGAGAAACCAGTATTGCAAATAACCACTTATCTTCATCTTGAGCCTTCTCAAGTTCACACCATGAAAATACTGGTGATTTTAGATTGGTTATCCATAAAAATTACAGTTCTGTAAATCTAAAGTTTGCATAAACCTCAGCCAAGCGTAACAGCTGAATGCAATTTTCTGGATAAAATATCCAGATACACATTGTACTCTTTACAAATGTGGAGAGTAAATGAGGAAGGTTGACCTCAGAATTTTTCATGTCCATTCTCTGAGACCCCATTCTTTCTCATGCCATCTCTTCCCTATAACCCAGGTATCCATTCCTTTTTTCTGGAACACACAGTCAATTTCTTTTTTAACAACACTTAGTTTTCATTTACAAATACCAAAAGAAAAGCTCGTTACTTCTTTGCTGGAGAGGAGTACTAACTTGTGTGTAACAGAGTGCATTCCTTCAGCTCTCAAGGTGTTGTGTTTCAGGAGTGAGAGCAGACTTGGCTTCTTTCCTGGTAGCCCCTGTACTAATAATGAGATCTTTCACACTTCAGGCCAAAGACAGAGGAGCACCCATGTGGAACTCCTGTAGGATTAGGTGCTTACAGGACTGGGGGCTAAGAATACAGACTGCCTTGATTGAAGCTTGTTAGGGATTCAAAGTAACGTTTTAATGGGGTGCTTCTTGATACAGGGATTTAGGGAGTGCTTCAGTTAACTACCACTTATTTCTTATTCTCTTCTCTAAAATATTCTCTTGGCTCAAGGCGGACATCTCTCTTTGATCACCTGTGCTAGGTGGCTTTTATGTCAAGCACAGCATAGGTTAATAAATATGATTTCTGAAATGATCGCAAAGTTTCCTGGTGTTTGAAGCCAGAAGGGATCCTCAGATCGTCTATACCAGGTCATTAAGTTTTACCAAGGTTTTATTCTAGACTTAAAGGTGTTGATTAGAACAAAGAATTTTAGACCTCATGAGGTTTAAACATGCTATAGGCAAAGACTGGAACTAATCCCTAATGCCCTTGCAATGGTAGGAAATTATTTAGATGAAATATGCCTCAATGAGCCTAGAAAATATTCTCGATAATGGTGCTGAGGAAGGCAAAACAAAAAATAAAGGTCCAGCTTCAACCTCTAATCCTTGGATTTTGTTACAACTTGATCATTAAAAATAGATAGCCCTTGATTACTGGAAATATTCTCTTTCTGTAATTACATATAAAAAGTAATCCTATTGCCTTATTTTTTTTTTTTTAACTAGCTGAGTACATCAAACTTAGTCTTGCATAACAAAATTTATTTTCTAGCGTCAGGATGTTTTTGGTAACTCCTTTATAAGTTCTTTCTGTGATTTCTACCTGCCTTGTGAACTAGATTTTTGAGACGTTACAAGAGCCAGTTCCAGTACCTTGCCTACAAAGAAAATAAAGCTTTGCTATTTTTACTTTATGTATGACTTTTGGATCAAATTTGTTATGTGACAACACTGCACCAATGGGATCATTATCTTGATTGATTCCTAAATACATACTGAAGACATAAACAGGGATAAGCATTTATCTAGGGAAACTTCTCCAGTAATAACTTTAAATTCTATTATGAAGGAAACAAACACAATCTTCATTGCCAAGACAACTGTACTAGTGACAAATGCAACAGCACTAAGCAGCTGACATTTGTAGACACTTTAGAAATCCATTTAGTTTAATACATTTTAGCCCTACATTTGTCAGTGGATTTCTTGTTTGATACATTCTGGTAATTGTCAATGTTTCTTGGGTTTGCATTACAGTTTTTACTTCAGGTAGCTTTTCCTGGTGCCTGAATATTTGATGTCATCCGCATGTTGATTGACTTCAATATTTGTTAAAAATGTCTCTTATTTACTTGATTTTCCTCACATTATTCACAATTATAAACAATATTTCATAGGCTCTGCTATTTTTGTGAATGTATGGGCATTTAACTTTTATTGTGGGCTTTCACTAGATGTCATAAGGATTTTGTCCTTTAATGTAAGGTGTTTTGTTGCCTCTTTCTTTTTATGTTAATTGCGTGTTTCACTGTCACTGTTTAAATGGATGCGCTCCTTTCTGTTTCCCGCTAAGGGCTGGGGTCAGAATATATTTCTAAATATTCAGTCTGTCTTTTGAGATCTTTGTGAAACGGAAAAGTAGAGAGGAGCTGCTGATACAGCTACTGAATTAAAAGTTCAGAAGAAATTCTGAATAAACCTGAAATGAAGCCAAGGCTCTGTGAAACACACTCTAAACACATTCATATGCATGTACCAGGCTCCATGCAACAGTCTCAGCCTAAGGTCTGGTGCCTTTGGTTTTTTTCCTTTGTTTACCATATGTTTACTTGGAGATATAACACCAGGAGCAGAATCTCATTTGATTCCCTAAGATAAGCAATATCCAGTTAGGTTGGTGTGTGAATGGATGGTGTCCCTGGGAAATCTCAGCTGTTTGTTGAAAGTGGCATATTTCAGTATATGCCATTCTTGCTGAAAATTGAACTCAGCTTTGGTCATATATTTTAAAAAAACTGATCTGAATTTGAATTCCTAGAGTTTTTTTGTCCAGGTGAGTCTCATGGGAGTGGGAATTTTGAGATGCATAGTTCTGTGCTGAGTAGGGCAATATCCTGGAGTTAGTTCAGAGAGTGTCGGTGTCAGTCACACTCTGATTGATGCTGGCATTGGATAACTGCATGTGTACCCAATTTTGATTAGCTTTGAAGCAGAATTAGAAGGCATATTGCCTTTGATAATCCTTCTAATCCACTCAGACTTCATGTGAGTGACAAGGCAGATGTTAAGAGTGTGAGAAGCAAACTTAAAATGGTGATAGAAACTTTCTCCTGCATCTCAGCCTTTGTTCATTCCAGCTTGGATCCTCAACACTGCGTTCTAATTGCATCCTTAGTATTTCTGAGCTGCAGCCCTTTGCAAGTGCCACTTGAAGGAGATATCTGGTCAACGAGCCTGTTTGTACAAGCTGGAATTCTTCCCTTTTTATACTTCAGCCTCTTCATTTCCACAAGTAATTAAATATTTCTTAAAGTAAAAAAGATTCAACTCCATCCATTTGATTTTCAGAAAAGACAGTATCTCTATAAAGCAATATGTAGATTTGGCTATAGGATGGTTCAGTGAGGACCAGCTTTCACACTAGTTTTCATATGGGTGTGTAAACTTTACATATACAGTGTTTGTTTCAGTGAATGGCTTACTGATTTTGGTTTTTTGCTTTTTATACTTTGTTAATATCTATATGTTTTATTAAATCTTTCAGGCTAAGAACTATTGGAAAGAACACTTTTTCAAAAAAAATATAAGACTTGGGCACAGTAAAGGGAAATGAGAAGCCTTGAGTTTGTGAAGTCATTTTCACTGTTGTTAAATAGAGAATTCACTGGAGTAAAAGACACCTGGTCTCACTTTCATCTACAAGTATTTCACCTAAATGCAATTTCAAACGCGGATGTGTTGACTGCACTGAAAAATCTGTTAGAAAACTGTTTAGAAAAAACAATTGACTTCTTTGTTCCAGTTGGTAGGCAAGGGTGAAAAATAATCAAAACTCCAGCTCCAATTGCAAATTTTTTCATCCATGCTAAAACTGACCCATTTGATCTTTGGATACTAGGCCTGTTCTGTCAAGGTGGCTTGCAAAAGATCACAGACATGCCCTGAGGGCAAAAATCCATCCTGAATTGCCAAGGTAAACAGACAAACAAGACAGTCTGATTTTGCTTCCTTTTATCAGAAAACAGTAAGTTTTATCAAGTTTAAATTAAATTAAATTTCAAATTAAATATATTTTATTAACATAGGGACCTACAGGAAGCTGCCCCAAAATAGGATTTTCACCTTGGTTTTTCCTTCATTCTTCAGTATTGTTAAGAGATAATGTGGTAGGCAAGGTGTTACTCCTATTTGTGAAACATTATTTAGGTATCAAAAGTAAAACAATTTTTAAGCCTATAAGTGCAAAGAAAGAGGTTTACATCAGGTGTACTTTTGGTTGTTGAAAGCATTTAAGATTTACAATGTTCGAAAACCCATGCAAATTTAATGTGACAATAAATAACAACTAGAAATCTAGTTCCACTTTCACACATCTTCACTATCTTCATAAGACAGGTTTCCGAATCTCCAGTTTCACATTTATGGCTGTGGGAATAAAATTCAGTGTGAAAGTGGTTTTGTCTCAGGTAGGTGAGTTTTCTATACCAAGTGAAATAACAGTATAGAATTTCAAGCCATTGACAAAGAAAGGGCTTAACCTACTGACTTAATTGTTAATGAAGAAGCAAAATTTGTAAATCATTATTAATGCTGAGGTAATGCTCAGAGCGTATTTCTGGTCCTCAGAGTTTATATAATAAAAGCTGTGTCTATTTAGAAGTCCAGAAAACAGTTAATCATTCTCATAATGTAGTTTACTTGTTAAGCATGCTTCCAGATTACACTGTCCAGTTTGAAAAATTATCCTGAGTATTAAAGAGGTCAATATCTTCCTCTTTGTGCAATTATTCTGTATTTCATTCAAGTAATGGTAAAGATCTTTTCTCCATCATTAATTAATAAACTTGTTGGTGTTCCCTTTTCAGAACCACAGCTCCCTTCATTACCTAACCATGATGGGAATATAGAAAAATGACTTGCATTGCACAGAGCCTTGCAAACCCGTTCCCATCTTAAGGATTACAACATGGAAACGAGCTATCCATAAATATTAAAAATTATCTGCTTCTCACAGATGTTCCCTCTGCCTATTATCTGCAAAATTTCTGGATCAAGTGTTCAATATGAATATGTTAGTATCCACTAAAGATTGCTTTTGGCAGCATATGTGTTGATATCAGCAGGAAATAAATAGGAAAACATTAAAAGGTATAAAACTTTAAAACAATAGCTTAAAGGTGTTTTATAAACTACAGATGGCTTATATCATTCAAGTGGATGTCTGGTGTAGAATTAGAAACAGAGAAGACTGGAAGAAAACTTGAAAATTACTGAAATAATGTGTCCCATGCAATATGTTGCATTTAAAGTAGAGATAAGCAAAATGAAAATTGCTGCTCTTTTCTTGTACAGATAGTGAGGCCATGCTAGCATATGTGAATAAGAGTAGTCCACCATTTTTTAATATAATGTTCTATTATCTGAGATCTATTATCTACGATCTATTATCAACGGCTGAGACTTGTCACTCTGGATCCTCTCCAAAAAGGTGATGCTATCAAAGGTGATGTGATCATTTTTCTGTTCTCACTCACAAGTCTCAGCTGTTGAATTTACATAAAGAAACATGAACACTTGTTCATCCCATGCAGAAGATCTGCCAATATCTATAAATAAAACGGGAGCTAGATGAAGCAAACTTCCTTTTGTCAAATTATTAGTATTCTCTGTAACACCAGTGCTACACTCTGTCTCTAAGCTTAACAAAATCAGTGAAGGCTCTTTGCAGAAGAGTGTTCCATTTGGAAGTGTTTATGGTTGAATATGGATCAAGCTTACAGGTTGCAACATTCGTCTCCTAAAATACCCCAGCACAGTGTACTCATCTCACTGCAGGTAGCAAGAATGAGGAAGGAATTAGCACAGCCAGAGAAAAAGAATATCACTGAAAGAGCAAGGGGAAAGCAAACTAGTGGTGTTTTAACAGGCTGGTGTGAACAGGATGGGAGGGCTGAGCAGGCACAGTGTGGATAACTGACAGCCAGAGGCTACAAAACAAGACATACAGAGCAGGCACTGTTAATAAGACAATATAAATTTAAGAAAATATTGTGTGATAGTGAGACATTGCATTCTGACAAAACTTAACTGATGGTCCAACATAAAAAAGAAAAAGTTCATTTTGGTGGGGGCTTTTTTTAATGATTAAAAAAGATATTCATGTGTTTGGTCATTAAACCTCTGCCATCTATGTAGAGAATAAAGAGCCTCTTTCTCCTGATAAAATTGCAGCACTGATAATTAGCATCTTTTTACTTTTCCTTTTCTTATTTTCTTTTCCTTTCTGTAAACCACTGTGCTGCTTTTAACAGCTGCTTTGTTTCACTCTATTAGTAAGTGAGATGCAGCGTGTGCAGTGTGGGGTCTGCAGTTTGTATACAATTAGGCTGATTAAGAGGCAATGCAGGGAGGTGCAGTGACGAATAGCATGGATGCTGATCGTCACTGAACTTCACAGAATCACAGAATAAGCTGAGTTGGAAGGGACCCACAAGGATCACGGAGTCCAGCTCCGGGCCCTGCACAGGACCGTTCCCAAGAGCCACACCATGTACTTGAAACTATTGTCCAAACGCTTCTTGAACTCTGTCAGGCAGTTTGTGTTAGGATTTAATGTGAATTCTGTACCCTAGACATAATTTTTTTCTGCATTTAGGTCAAATACCATTTCTATGGAAGGTCTAAATGAAGTCTGTACACAGAGTGCAGTAGCAACCCTTTTCCCCACTGTCCTCAAGGACCTGGCACTTGTATAAAACTTGTGGAGACCACACTTGTCTGCTGAGTGCTTCTCCAGTGCAAACAAAAGACTAGAATCTGAGCTGTGGATTTTGATATTTTATAACCACTTGCCCGAGACTTCTGAGCAAGGTTTTTCCATTTATTCGGCATTCTTTGAATCCAACCTTACAAGCAGAGGCAGCTGGGATGTCTCAGTGGTGGTTACGTTAGCAGTACTGATTGCATTTACCTCAGTAGAAAATCCTCTAGCAGCTGCACTGAGGGAAAATTTCCTTTAATGGCTGACAGTAAGTCATGTCTCCCGATCACCAGTTCCTACAGAGAGACAAGAGTTTGCTTTCCTCACTTTAACAAAATATTCTGCTCTAACTAAATGTGACATCTAATCAGCCTTTTATATGTGCCAGGGAAGACAGTTTTGATCCAGAGCACAGGGCCAGTGTAAGAACATGGCCAGCGCCATCATTCATGTGCCACTGAAGTCTCACTGTGCCAAAAAATTAGCATTTACCTGGTGTCTAATAGTTACTGCCTGTTGGGAATCAGTCTCACCGTAAGACCTCTTTTCAAATACTGTGCAATCACCTTCCAACATCAGTGGTTTCACCAGTTTGCAGGATCACTTGAAAAACACCAAAAAGGAGTCTATACTACTTGCACATATGATATAACATAGAGTCCTCACACTCTGGTAAGTGGCTGTTGGGACAGTCTTTTCCCACTGAAGCATCTTACACCAACGCTTCATCACAGAAATGCCAGAAAGTAACCAAGCTGCACACACAACACAAGAGCAGCCGTTACTTAGACATTAACAACCACAAAGGCTCAGTTCCAATCTAAGAGCTCAAATAAAGGTCCCTAAATTAGGAATTGTGCTGTAGGTGTTTAGGAGAGACACATCGAGATATACGCAAGGGTACACAGGATGCTTATCTGTTTCTGGAAGACAATCAAAATTGCAGCTTCAAAGAAACAAAAGCTCCCAAAGCCTTTTATCTTTAGTTATGCTTTGGACAGGTGATATGATTTCAAAGGTGAATTGTTATTTACCAGAACCTGTAGGTAGTACCTACCAAATGGTAGGTTTACTAAATTTCACAGATAGAAACAGTACAAGCAAAAAGTATTTGTCAATTTAGGGCTTTTGAAAATGTTCTCCAGAGAAAGGCCCTTGGGTCAGGTTAGTCAGGCAAAGCAGTCAGTGGATTTGATAGAAAGGTTCTAAATTCCCTGTTTTACCATTGTGAAAAAAACCCAAACAACCCCACAATATTTGAGGGTAAGACAAAGGTGCAAGTGGGAGACACAGAAAAGGAGTTTAATTTTTAAAATATTGTAAAAATATTGTTAGTATTGCTTTGAAAATTACTTTAGAGGGAGGTGCCCCACACTTTCTTTTAAAAATCCTAGATTATTTGGCTGTGACTATATGCTGCAAATCAGGTGCTTTCTAGTAATTCCCTATCCCAGTATCCCAACAGCACAGACAAATAGACCTACTGAAGAGAGCCATGATTGCTTGATGGTCTGCATTCTCTGTTGAAGAAAAACCATGGTGTAGTAGATAGAGAATGGCCTAAGTCTCAGTCCCATTTGCAGTTAAAATACAGCTGGAATTGTACATTTGGACTAAGAAATATATGAGATCTCTGCACAGCAGTTTAGGCTGAGTGAGTCAAACAGCAACACTTAAAATTATTTTTGTATATTCATAGCTTTTATACAATCCATGAGTGACAAAAGTCACAGAATACTACACTGAAAATTGTACAATATGTTTTGTTTTCTCATGCTACTCAAAAATCAGAATTCTCTACACATAATTGAACTATAAATATATGGCAACTACACGGCATGGAAAATGTTCAGTTCCTTTTCAAAGGCAAGATATGCAATAGGATGGTTAAAACCTGTGATCTTTGGAACAGCAATAATTTTATACCATTACTTACATTTTCAAAATTCTGAATAAAAAGACAAGTTAACAAAAAATCATGTACAAGTTACCTCACATTATTTCACTCTCTTAGTAATGCCATATTTACAGCCAGTTCAAAGCATCATACTAAATTCACTGAAATGTTTTCCATGGAATTCATTCTAAAGGCTTATGGATGTATTGTTTTAATGGCAATTAATTCTGTATTATTTGTGCCTTTTTCCTTTTATCATCTGGCTTCCTGTTTTCTAACTGCAATTTCTACAAGCACGGAACTGTAGCTCCTTAAGCATTACAAAATAATAATAATAATTTAAAACAACTAAAAGGCTTTCATTAAGTAGAAAGAAGATTGGAGGGATCTATTTCTGTAACAAGTGGAGGATGCAGACAATGTAGACTGACCTTGCTTATTCAAAATAGTTAAAGCATAGACCTGTAGACAAAGAACTAGAGTGCCTTATGGTAAATGCCTCTGTTCTGGGATTGTTTTTTACTGTCATTCGTTATTTTTCTATTTTTAGCTTCAAGGCGCCTTCTGCCTCCAGGCCCTTAAGGGAGAATCTTGATGTCCCAGAACCTGTGACCATCATTGACTTCACTACCCCACAAAGCAAAGCTTAAAACATAACATAGATACTTTCTCGTACAGCTTTTGATTCATACTTTAAAACAAAGCTCCCTCTTATTTATTGATCGTTAGGACTTTTGGGGACAGATTATTAACCTTTTGCCTGCCTGCAGCACTGCTTTAGCAGAATAAAGGACAAGGAAATCTCTCCCTATTAAACTACAGGGCAAAGACCCATTAGAGCTGTGTTTAGCCTCTGAGCTGGCCCTGTTTTCAGTGTCATTACCATCCTTGGAGCCAGTGAGGAGATATGGATGACTCCAAAGATCAATTCAAACCCAGAGAATGCAATCTGAAGCCCTTGATAACACCTCCATCTACTCACTGACTTTAGAGGCACACTGATTTTAGTAGCAAAGTCTGAATTTAGGAGACAGAAGTTTAAGCTATACCCACCTATGTCTAGTATGACGAGACATGAGAGAGAAAACATCATAGCACATTAACTGCAAAAGTGTTTGTAAAGCAATAGTAGTCACTACCATTTGAAACAGCCCAGGATGCTTCCTACACTAAAGCATTTCATCCCTCAGCCAGATTCAGGAGAACATTTTAAAATTTCAGTATCCTGGAGCGTAAATGCAACATTTATCACATAACTGTAATTTGATCCTATCTCAGCTGTGAAGAGGGTAGCATTTCTTCTGAAAATATCACAAACTTTCATTCAAAGTCTTCTAAAAGTTTCCAATTGAGTTTATTCACTTTTAGTCATATTAAAACCTTGCCAAAAATAGCTCAGTGCACATTGTAGTACCATGAAATCTGATAAATCTCGTTGTCATGATATTTTAACAGTGTTATGAAGACAGAGTAGGAACATCTGTGATTATTAAATTGTGTTATTTTTGAAGACGTTCTGGATAACATTTACAAATGTTACAAAACTGCACCAAATCAAAACACCCTCGAGCTGAAAAATTGATTTCCTTGGAGCTACTGCACAGAAACATGAGACTATAGCATATTAAATGTTGACTTTCACATATTAGACTGTTTTGTAGGGCTTCAGAGAGTTCTGATAATAGCTGATGTTTCCTTATAAATACATTCAGATTTTTAATATGGAACATTTTAACTGTGATTTTTCATCTGTATTGTAATCAAAGATTTCTTGTGTTCTCCAAAATAAGGTACCCAAAGAGCATTTCACTGTCAAAACACAAATTATAACGTACTGTGTCCCATGTACAACAAACCCATCAATTTCACAGTTTTTTTATTAATGCACAATTCAGAAAACATAAATAGTAACAGGCATTTCAGTAGCTTCAGAATCAATTTGAAATTCATATTAATTAGACAAATACTTTACATTCCTTTTATGCAAGTGATACTTTTTTTTCTGGATAGAGATGGAAGAAAGTATGTCTCTTAAAATACTCTGACTAGATATAAACTCAGGAGTTCAGCTAATTTCTGTCTCCTGATACAGAAGATACCATGCTAAAAGAGTTAAAATAAGCAGCCCACTGTAGTGCTGCTTTTGCAGATTGAAGCTGAAAGTGAGATTGCTGAACTCTGAGCTTGCTAAGGAGCCTGATAACTTGAACTACTAATTCAGTGAGAAGTTGCCCCCCTAAATTTCAGAATTCCAGGAGGAAAAAATAGGATTTGACTTTAAAAATGGAACTTAGAATATGATAGCAATTGACATCACCTCAGTCAAAGTACTTTGGATAGCTTGATAAGTTGTTTGCCTTTAACATTTCTAATTTTCCATTTCTGTCTTTATGCAATATATTTACATTTAAAAAAGGAAAAAAACCTGAGCAATTGTTTAACTTGTAACAGAAATAAAGCTTTCAAATAATTATGTTGCTTCAGTTTTACCCTGAGTAAATTTATGTACATATGTGTAAGGACAGCAAAAAAGTTTAATCTTTAAAAAATGCAGAGCAGACAAAACCATCATAAAGTTATACCGACAGACTTGGGTAATTTTTTTCTAATCCTATAATAAACTGTCAAACGTTCTTTTTCACTGCTATCAAAGTGGTGATATAAAAGATGGCTACGTTTCAGCAGAAGGAGGGAGAGGGTACTGAATACTCTGTCTGAAGAACACTCAGTAGATTAAGATATATACTTTGTGATGAATGCATTTGTAAAAATAATATTACATTATCTGTGCTTTTCCCATGTTGTTTGGAGAGCAACCTGATATTTTTAAATAGTAATCTTCAGCAAGGCAATTCTACTCAGTTTCTGAAAACACAATTTCTGATATCAGAATCCCAGAGTTGCATTAATAACACAAATGGAAAGAAAAGCATTGCTGGTTCTCCTTCCGTAATAATGAAAAATTCACATCTAGTGCACTTGGTGAATTTAATAGTACTGTCCTTAAATTATGCCCTTAAAAATAGTCTAAACTCAAGGATGTCCAAAATTATTCTTCAATTAAATTCAGGAAAAGGAGAGATATTACTTACCATTTTCTATTCCGTCTCCATCTTGATTCATCCCAAGACATTATCATACATAGCTGCTGTCCCAATCACATTTTCAAAACTGGTCTTTTTATAACAACTTAAACCTAAATGTCTGTTCATCAGCCAGTATGGAACAGGGTCCTTGACATGCTTTTGTGTTTTGTGATAAACAAATACATTGGGGTTGCCTGCATGCATTGCAGAGGCAAGCAGAAACCTTTGCTTTGGTCCTTTCACAGAAGCATTGACAAAGTTTTGTGTGTAATGTACAGATCAAGAACAGCTGAAATGTACAACAGAGAACATAATTCCCTCTCACTTTACAGCATTTCCTCCTGTGAAGAAAGATACCTGTTGTGCCTAGATTCCTCTTGCCTTACTGAATTTTGGTTTATTTTAGCAGGATAATAAGGCAGCATACTTGGCTAGAAAGACAAACACACTTGCAAATTTGTGGCTCTGTTGGACTGATACGATTCTATAAATCCTGAGGCAGAAGACTTTGGCTGTTTGCTTCTGACACTTCAAGAGAGAACCAGAGAAGCATGGATGTTTCTGGTGATTCAAAACTGTATTGGCTCATCTAACTAGCAAATAGTGTTGACTTTCATCCTGAGACTGGGACATCTTTTTCTTTCAAAATGTGAAAACGGGACATATGATGTTATGTGTAAATGAGTGTAAAGGGTAATAACAGTCATATTACACGGTGGTGATATTAACCATGTAGGAAATTATACATTACAACATAAAATGTTGCAAATAATTTTTTATTCATCCTAACCTCCTGATCTGGTCCCTGTGTTAACCCAGTTCCCTTGGAATTTATTGTAAGATTGCAGCTTCTTAGCAATTTAAAGTTACTTTTTAAAACAATTCAGTCAGTGTCTTTCTCCACCTTTTATAGAAATCTGAAATCTTGAAAAAATGTGTCCATATTCAAGGCCAGAAGCAGATTATGCTGTGGGATAATTTAAGTCTCTTTATCTTAAAACCCTCCAGGTCTAAAATGGTATATTTCCACCTCTGAAAGGGATCATTACCAGGATTTCACTGGGTATATTGCATTCTGAAAATGCATTTTTGATGCACAGAAGTTATTTTAGATCTCGTTTAGTGTCTTTTTTCATGACTACTTCCTTACCCTGCATAAAGGTAGAACAATTATAACTTTGATATTAGGGGTCAGGAACTTTAAAAATGTGTTTCAATTTAAATTAAAGTAGCAAGTTTCTTCTCCCTGAAACGGTAGTGAGAAACCATTATCATTATGTTTTATAGGGTTCTATTGCACTTATCAAGTATGGTGTTAATTTCTCTCCTTCAGAACAGGTACACATCAAATAAAATTTGTGTCACTAAAAGACTCCATATTACCAGAAAAGTTACAGATTTTGTACTGTTGATATCCTTACGATAAATTGTGAAGTGATTAATTTGATTAATACTGTCGCATTGTTTATATTTAATACTTATACTCTGTTCAATGTTATTTTCTGAACTAAAGCTCAGAAAGGGACTGTGGTGTAGTTGTATTTCATGATTTTCCATCATTCATTTTGGATATTTGAAGATTATGAGGAGAAATAATTACACAGTCCATTAAAAGTAGTCCAAATAGAGAGTGTTGCTAGAGAAATAGGTGAGGCTACCTACGTGCAGATTCTTAAGAAGTTGCTGATAGCTAACATAAAGTTTATTATTGAAGGATTCTATGGCACCACACCCTGAAGACAGAAAATATTATCCCTACATTAGCTTTAAAATCACAGAATCATTTCAGTTGGAAAAGACCCCTACAATCACCAAGTCTAACCCTTAATCCAGGACAGCTGCTACCCTTTAAACACCTCCAGGGATGGTGACTCAACCACTTCCCTGGCAGCCTGTTCCAATGCTCAACAGCCCTTTTGGTGATGAAATTTTACCTAATAGCCAATCTAAACCTCCTGTGGTGCAACTTGAGGCCATTTCCTCTTTCCTATCACTTGTTACCTGGAAGAGGCCAACCCCCACCTGGCTGCACCTTTCTTTCAGGGTGTTGCAGAGAGTGATAAGGTCCCTCCTGAGCCTCCTTTTCTCCAGGCTGAACACCCCCAGATCCCTCAGCCATTCCTCATGGGACTTGTGCTCCAGACCCTTCACTGGCTCTGTTGCCCTTCTCTAGACTCATCTCAGCACCTCAATGTCTGTCTTGTAGTGACAGGCACAAAACTGATCACAGGATTCAAGGTGTGGCCTCAGCAGTGCCAAGTGCCTTGGAATGATCATTTCCATTGGAAAATATCTGTCCCTTTGCAGTGGAGTTGGTACTTAATATAAGAATTGCTTAAAACATGATGTCTGATAGAATATCTGTGGGTGGAGATATTAACATTCTTAGTATCAAGGTTTCCATACTAAATATGACATATAGGAAAAAATTCAATTCTGTGTTACAATGAAATCAAGATGAGGCAGGAGAAAGAGAGAAGTAGGAGAGAGAAAATTATTAAGAACCACAAAATGGCAGTTACTCAAAATAGTTAGAAAATTCCCGTGGGACATAATGATTCAATGTCTTTTTCTGTTTAAATCAGGAACTATACTTCAATTTCTCAGTCTCAAATGAGTCACATCACTGTTGTATATCATATATTCTGGTCCAAGTATAGGGCCAGAAAAAGAAAGTCTTTTTTCTATTTATGGCTGATAAATTTAAATTCATCTAACTTCACACTTTATGTCAATGTAGGGATGTTTCCCATTAAAGAATTTCAAGAAAGGTCTATGCAGGCTTATACTCAATAAAATATAACTCAGCAGTTTATCTTAGAAATGGGTGACCTGACCTTTACATTGGTGGTCATAAGTCTAAAAACTACACAACAACTTAATGACTTCAATTTAAAGTCTGTAGCCAGTGGTGCAAAAAGCAGAGAAGCAAAGAGCTTGTGGAATGCTGATAGGACAATACCAGCCTACAGAGAAAGGCTGAAAGTCAAAGAACAGTAAAAGTAAGCTGAAAGCTTATCCACAAGCCCAATTAGGAGAGAAGGGGAAAAAAAGTTTTTAAAAGGAAGTGAAAAAAATTTAAAAAACACAGATGGAGTTGTGGAGTTCAGTTGGCTAATTTTCTACCTGACTGCCTGGATGAAAAACAGAGACGTACTGACCTTGTCCATCTGTGTTTCTGAGAAGCTCAAATAGTCAATCTGCTTCAGTTAACCAAAAAGCCTAGGCTGAATAGTTACTAACTGAACCCTAATCACTCATAAAATGTTTCTTGGTATTACAAAAAGGTCAGAAGTGTTCCTTGCAGGTACATTCTACTATTCATCCTGAAAACATCATTTTCCAATATTGGATGGCTGAACAGCTTTAACTAAAGTAAGGGCAGAATCTAAATTGCCACTAAAACCTTACAGTAAATGTTTTTTTTCTTAATTTCCCCACAAATTTCAAAAGAGCTTTGCACCTCACTGACTTGTTTTTCACTTTCCCACTTTGCTTCCTACTTCTGGCCAGGGCCACAGGATAAATATGAACATCTTGACATCAAAGGTTGTTTTTTAGATTATAAAAATTCAAATAAATGAAGCCCTCAGCTCCTCTTGACTATGACTTTCTAATCTAACTAGAGAAGAGAATTGCTAAAAATATTAAGTTCTTAGAGGTGTCCAAAGGAAGGACACAAGGATGGTGAAAGGTCTGGAAGAGAAGCCACATGAGGAGGGTCTGAGGTCACTTGGTCTGTTCAGCCTGGAGGAGACTGAGGGGAGACCTCAGTGCAGTTACAACTTCCTCGTGAGGTATAGATAGAGGAGGCGCAAGCACTGATCTCTTTCCTCTTGTGACCACTGACAGGACCTGAGGGAATGGCCTGAAGTCGTGTCAGGGGAGGTTTAGGTTGGATATTAGAAGAAGAATCCTCACCCAGAGGGTGGCTGGGCACTGGAACAGGCTCCCCAGGGCAGTGGTCACAGCACCAGCCTGAGTTCAAGAAGCGTTTGGACAATGTTCTCAGGGACATGGTGTGACTCTTGGGGTGTCCTGTGCATGAGAATTGGGCTCAGTGATCCTGATGGGTCCCTTCCAACTCAGCATATCCTATGATTTTATGATTCTATTATGTTTGCAGATCCTTTTTTTCTATTTTACCACAATTAAATAAAACTTACTTATTTTTATCAATATTTTTAATACTTTTAAGTTCCTCCATCCTTTAAAAGTGTTAATAATGGTTTGTGTAATGTTAAGCTTAATAATCTCTCTTCTTCCAATAAAAATGGTGTCTGAATTACAATGGGATTGGCAGACTGCTTACAGTAACTGAAAATTACTATAGATGGACTGTATGAATGTTGCACCTAACATTCTACACAAAGTTCTCTGATGCTTTTCCATTTTTCATTTTCTAAGCATCATTGCAGGGACCTGGAAATGTCAATTTCTGAGGTACTGAGCAAGTTCCTGAAAGTGTTATTTTCTAGAGGTCCTAGTTTATGAAGTAGAGATAGAGGATGGACACATAGACTCCATTTCAAATTAGACCCATATATTTCCAGGTTAGTTTGTGGGTTTTTCCCTTCTGACACATAGTTGCAAGAAAAAATTTTTCATGCCAATTAATTTCTTTCTAATGCTAAAGTAAAGTTTACAAGAGCCTTGTTAAGTATTTGGAAAGAGTTTTAATGTCATTTGTCAAGAAACCAAACACCTATCAAGAGTTTAATTTTGCTTCAGTCCATAGAGGTGACCCTAGTTTTAATCACAATGTCAGTGGTTTATAGAACAGGTGCCAAAGAGGTTTTTCTGAATCTCAGGCTGGTTTGGGACTGGCAGCACAAAGAGACATCTTCCTCATTACTGCTTATTCCCAAGCTCTACAGGAGTGGAATCTCCTAATTTATGATGAGGAAAGGTACTGGAAATGTGTTATGGTATCTCTGAGAGGCACCACTTCATGTCTCCATATGATGGAGCTTAAATTGTGAGTCATTTATGGTAGACGTAAACCCATGATATTATCCTGTAGCAAATACCTACATCATGCAAAACTCTTAAACTCCAACAGCTTTCGAAAGTGTGGACTTCTTTTCTATTTTTTAAAAATAAAATATAGTGGGTTTTTTCTAGTTTATTTAAGCCAAAGAAAAAAAAAAGAAAAAAAAATCAGACCTTGTTCCATAAATATCAAGAGACACTCAGCCCCAGTAAGTCTACCTGACTGCCAGTAAGAGAAAAAAAGGAGTATTTCTTATCATTTGGCTGGTTTTTTCTAGCACTTTGAGTATTCCTGGCAGTTTTAGTTTCCTCTGAACCTCTCAGTCATTCCAGGAAAACTAACAGTATTTGGATCATTCTTTTATCACATGCTCCTCAACTTGCCTCTGTTCTCAGTGCCCCAAACTGCCCATGCTTGCTTGCTGTGCATCAAATTGTTACATGGCGCCTTGGTAATTCAATATACATGGTCATTAACCATGTACCAATCACTCCTGCTTTAGAGATTTATTCCTCTGAGCTATTTACATCTTGGATTTATTAAAGGGTTGGGAACAGCCTGATTCCAGCTGCTACTGCTCACGTTCACAAGTTGTTTATTTCCTACTATGCTTTCCTGTTTAGGATTCTTGACCATTTATTGGATTGTAGGACAGGTCTATGTGTCTTGGCCACCCATGAAGTTGTTCCCTGTTTTTTCCCTTGAATAGAATTGGTCTGAATAAAGTATTGACATTTTTTTCTATTTCACCCAGAGGAAACCTATTTTTGTTGTTTGGTTTTTTATTTATTTGATGCTTCCCAATCCTGATATATATCTTTTAACTTCTCTTAACTTTCAACTCTAACCTTCTCTGTCTTTTTTATTTTCTATCTTGCATAAGTAACTTTTTTATTAAATTTCACCAGTTCTGTGCATATTCTGTGGCATTTCAAAAGGAGCTAATGTACCAAAAGAGTAGAAATGTCACCTTCCTCCAAAAGTGAATGACTGTTTCTGTTGTTGCTGCTCTATTTGACATTTTTGGCAGTGAGATAGTTAACATTACTGATAAAAAGGGGGGATTTGGATGGTCATGGCCATGTTATACCTTATCGTGCGTTCTTAATACAGAAGAGATGAGGTCCACAGTGCCTAAACCTAGGAAATGGACTTCTGAGAAATGTAGTCTTGCATATAATGTTGTGCTCCCAACTGAGAAAATGTAACTGCTCTGTGCTGAAGAGTGGGCAACCTACTGTGTGTCTGAGACAGGCAGTGCAGCAGCAGTAAATTCCAGTATGCTTCGTGTATGACCACATTTATAGATTCTCAAAATTTATCATATATTTTAAACCAATATTTGCTTTGTCTCTGAGGAAAGATTTCAAAGAAAAAAAAAAACCAAACCAACAAAGAAATTAGTCAGAATATTTTAAAAGATTTAATATGTTTTTCTTCTTTCATTTTCCCCTTATTTTCTTTTGCTTTATCTCTACTTGTGACAAGCATGACTGATCTGTTTTAATAAAGGCAGTAGCATTTTGCTCAGTATAGGCAGATGATTTAAACTGAAACCATTTGGGAATTCTTAGTCCTAAAATGACCGTGGATCATCACAGCTTACTGTAATGTAGAAGGAAAGAAAGTCCTAATCAACATTGCTGTTAATGTTTGTGGTAGTGAACTGCAAGTTCTTTGAGCATCTTTTCCTATAGACTTGAAATTGGCTGATGGCCATTTCTGGAAAACACTTTGAATTTAACCTGCCAACAAGGGATTTTGTTTTCCCCTTTCTTATTTTGTAACATATATTTGAATTATCTGGAGTAGAAATTAACTTTAAACTTAAAACCACTATGACATACTGATTGTAAATGTTAAAGCATCAGCAGATTTAGTATGAAAATATGTTAAAAAATAATTTTACATGATACTTTTGGAGTTACATACTCAGAAATACAGCAGTAATGCCGGTAACAGTGAGATTTTTTCATTCTGCTCATTGAAAAATGAATCTTGTGCAGTTGCAAAATGTTTTCACCAGCACTCTTTCAGATTCCCAATATTTATAGAACTTACAGGCTGATTTCAGTGATGTTTAACAAAGAGACAATTTTTAAAAGTTCCTACAAGCATAAAGGTAAGCAAGACCCACATTATTCCTCTATAGGAAAAGTTGTTCTATTTGGTGTTCTAACAAAATCAGTGTCACCCTGATAGGCCTATGTTCAGTTTGAAGTGAAGAAAAAGGTAAAGTGCCTCTAGTCTAACCATTAAAGACGGAATCCAGACTACTGATAGAGAGAGAAGACAGTTTTGAAGAGGTGCCCTAAGTATGGAAAATACAGAGTCACTGAAAAATGTAAGATGTCTGTAAGAAAAGACATCATTGGTCCCACTGCTCGTTGAATACCTCTATCCCTTCCCTTTTTTTTTCACATTTAAGTCCACTTATTTGTTTTGGCTATAGCTAACTACCAAAGGGACTCAGTAAGTACACCTCAACCACTCTAGAAAAAAACAGTTTGAGACCCCCTTTAGATGTTCTTTAAAATCCATCTATTTAGTAGAAAAACTGAACAATCAATAGATAGAAAGACACCATGGTCAAGTAAAAGTTACTTTAGTGACCCCTGGAAAGATTTCTTAATAACAGCATCTGTTATGAGCCATGTGTGTCTTGGAGGGTACACAAAGTGCAATAGGGAGTTAGATGCTATTTGTGGGGTTTGGAACTGTATTAGATGCCAGTTCTTACAGCTAAATATATGCACTGAAGCTTTTTAAAGCATTATGTAAAAATAAATTAAACAGTTGTCCAGCTCCCATGAAAGGGAATGTTAATTGATCATCCAAATTCCCTGAGCAACTTTGAAAACATCAAAGCCATTCCTACTTATAAAAAAAGTACAATGATATCTACAAAGTATAACTGTTTGAGTTCTAATAGTACATGGGCCTAAATTGAGCAGAATTTGGTTAAGTACAGGACAAGTATGATTTTGTTATAAAACAGAAGGAATTTTTATTTCATTTAAATGTCAGAAGAAAAATAGTTTTGAAGTATATTGATGCTGTCATAAATTAGGGTCAGGAACCAGGCAAGTAATTCACTGTATATTTACATTTTCATCCTAATTCAAACTACAAGAATCATAAATATAGTGAAAAAGAAAAAACAACAAAAAACAACCAGAACCCAGTCACTCTTTTCATTAAAAGCCTGAGTCATGTCATCCGGCTTAGTATAGATTTCCTGTAGCTATTTCTCACTGGTTTCACACAGTTTTCCTTGAGTCATCTGCCAAGCTGCTGAGAGCTCTGGAGTCAGTTTTGCAGTAAATTCTAATCAGAACCATGTCAAGGATTCAATCTATTGCACTTTCCTTTCCTTGCATTAGTGGGGGAAAAGAAGTGGTTCATGGTAAGTCTGTGAAAGGTGCAAGACTCCACAGGCTAATTTCATTACAATCTGTATCAGCCTGGTGCCACTTTTCCTTCAGAGTTTTCCTCTGACTACTAAATTTAAATGCAGCAAAGCTTACTTCTTTTTGCCTTTCCCTTTTCCTTATTTCAGCCTTCACTCTTTACTCTCACAGGGGAGAGGCTTATGAAATGAAGGAAAAATATTTTTTCTTTTTTCATATACAGAAGGTCTGGCATCCATAATTTTAGTTGATCTGGGACAGTGAAAGAAAACTGAAATTAGAGGTTAAAAAAAACTCAGGAGATATTTTAAGGTAAACAGAAAAGGAGTGTGAAATGGGGAAATATGGCAGTGAAATATTAGAACTGAAAATAGAAAATGAAAGGTTGATGGAAGGCAGGAAAAGACAGGAAACAACATTTAAATGTGAGAGAAAAAAGGACTATGAAGAAAAGGCAAAACTGGAAGAAGAAGAGAAAAAGAGGTTTAATGGATCATATTATTTAATCAAACAGTAGTTCCAAACATTCTTGGAAGCTGCTGAGGAATACAGCATTTGTTTCATGATGCTGCACAGGTCTGAGCTCCGATGAAATATCAGGTATTCAAGTGGCAGCAAGGGTTTAGACATGCAACAAGGAAATAAATAAGAG
The DNA here is from genome assembly GCA_013399875.1 of Gymnorhina tibicen. Lineage (NCBI taxonomy): Eukaryota > Metazoa > Chordata > Aves > Passeriformes > Artamidae > Gymnorhina > Gymnorhina tibicen. The sequence goes on along the minus strand of VXAZ01010408.1, from coordinate 3,234,528 downwards.
AAGGCATTATAATAGTTCTGAACTATTTTTTGTGAATCAGCATTCTGGGAGGAACAAGCAAAAGGTTTAAAGAATTTAGTTCCCACTTACATTGGAAAATTCTTCTGCATAGTCTTCCTCTCTCTAAAAACCCCAGATGAGACTGAGGCAAATATGTTCTGTCTTATCAAAAGAAAAAAGAATTAACAGTGGGCTAAGGGCTTGAAGTAGAATTCAGGTGTAATGAGAAAAATGGATTATGCAGGGAAAAAAAAAGAAAAGAAAAAAGAAAAGAATTTAATGCATTTTTAATAAGAAAAATGAAAGATGAGAGAAATTCAGTGTTTTATTTTACTACATAATATATATGAAAGTGGATGGAACCATCAAAGCATAGTATCTTGAAGAACTAATTCAAAAAAGGCCTTGGAGAATTTGAAATTTTATAAACAGCTATTCAGCATTACTGGAAACAGAAAAGTCTCTAAAACCACAAATAGGTGAAAGGAGGAGCCATGCACAGGCTAGAGATTAGCACACATATAACAGCAGAAATGAGGAAACAGTATAAGTTCATATTTGGTTTATTGCATGTAAGATTTGGTGCCAAATAATTACAATAAAATGCAGAATGTTTAAATGTATTATATATTATATATATAAACTTGAGAATGTGAGGCAACATTTACCATGTTCTTTTGTGTATGTTGTAAATTATAATTCTGCAGTCCTATCAGAGCACATGCAGTCACTTCTAAAAATATTTTAGTACTTTTATATGCTCAGTATTGTGCATAATAGCCTCAGTGAAAAGAATTGCACATATATTTGCTAATAAAGCAAAGGCCACTTCTACTCCAAGACACAGAAAAGAAATGTTGCCAACCTAATACTTATTCCATTGTCCCATTTAAGGGTCTGTATCTATCCATGGCAATGTATCAGCAATGATTTACATTAAATGGGCATGTTTTGTTCAGAATCGTATTTTGTTCTTTGCACTCGGTCAGTGCAAGCAGCAGAGCAGGACAGAGCAACATGATTTTGTTTTCATTCAACTCTTCTCTGCTTTGAGCCTGCCTTGTACCTGGCTCTGTGCTTTCCTGTAGCACAGGAAAGGAGGAATCAGGATTTTGATGCTCACTGTTCCATGAATGTTCTTTCCTCCCAGTTCCTATCCTTCGAGTTTTCTGTAGGAATTTTGGGAGGTTTTGCTGTAAAGTGTAGGACAGAGAGAGACAATTATCTAAAATTATCCTGAGTTGCATTGCAATTATTTTGAAAACTCATTCCACTGAACACTTTTATCAGAATTGTCAAGTAAGAAGGTAAAACCAAGCAATGCGGACTTACGCAGGTGACTTTAAAACTAGACATCCAGAAAAGTACACCAAAATTAGAGATGTTAAAGAGTTTTCTAGCTGCACTCATATTTTAGCCAAATTGATGACAATAACTATTCTAGCTTTTGCTTGAGGAGTAACAACAATACTGACATGATTCTGTAAGTAGTAGCACAGTGACCCAGAGGATGTAGGATGTTAAGGGCTTTTAATGCCCTTCTAAAAGGAATAAAGTACCAGAAATACAGTGGTTGTAGTGAAGGGAAGGAGTTGGTAACAGGTTAATGAGTTTTTCCATAAACACAAAAATTAATTTGCACACAAATCAACCAGTTTCTTGAATTTCATATGGCTGTTTTTGTTTTGACCAGGTGGATTTGGCCTTCTAAAAATCTCTTTTATACATGCTTATTCTAATTTTTCCCAGCCTTTCAAGGAATAGTCATATTAAGAAATACCTGAAAATATTAGCTGAGATGCAAGAGAGCAATTTAGCCAGAGGGAAATAAATTCAAAGAGGATGTCTGGAGCATCAGAAAGTTAATCTAACTTTCACCCTGAAGATTTCAAAGCTTTTAACTTTATCTGCTGTGGCAACCACATTTGTGATGGCTTTTAGAGTTTTGACCTCACTTTGCTTTTTCTGGAGCTTTTCTATATTGTGGGTAATGGTGGCGGTATTTTTCCTCCTTTGCAATACATTCCTAGGTCCCTCTTGGAAATAATATTCCATGTACCCAATGTGTAAAATTTCATCTAACAAAATCGATTCTCTGTAATTTTTGCAGAAAACACTGCAGTTATAATTCGCTGATTGTGCCTTCTGGTCTCACCTGCCAAGCCGCATTACACTGGTGCCTGTTGCCACACCAGCCAAAAGAACCCAAGGGAAAAATTTTTGGATCCTAATCAACAAAGCTGTGAAACTAGACACAGGTAAGGATTGAATATGGTATTTAAATATGCAGCAGAATGTGCTGCTTTCATAATATTGGCTTGATCCCCATCGCAAGTAGGATTAAAATTTTGTTTCTGACCTGCGACTTTCATTAATTTTGAGAGTTTGTCTGAAGTTATTAACATAATTTTATTGCACTACTACTATGTAAATTATAGAAAAAGTGTAATATGCCAGATACTATGTAATTATTCCTCCACATTCACAATAAAGCACAATTGAACATATGGCAGACATGGTTAACTGTACTTTATGCTAATCTCTGCATACTGTTTAGTTCACCTAATTAACTATACATGGTATATTACACACTGCCTTGCAGCAGAAAATCAGGGAGGAACCTTCCGGATGAAGCACTAAGAGAAGAGGCAAATCAGTACTATACTCTATCTATTATGACTTTCCTTCCCTCCACCTGTTTCTGTATTTTTAAACATCTATTCTTTCTTCAGTGGCCAAGACAAGGAAAATTTCAACTAGACCTGGCCTTTTTTATCAGTAAAATACTGTCACCTCCTCTAATAATCATATCATTGGAGAATGCTCAGGAAAAACAAGTGTTGAAGCACTTAAGCATCCTTATCAGAATGTTCACTTCCAGTAAGGGAAGCACAATCAATTCCGATTGATTCATACATGTAATCAGACCAAATAACTGAATTTTTTTAATGGCGAGTCTGGTTTTGAACTAGATTCAAATCTTAATGTGAATTGTAAATTTATTCTAGGAAATCATCAAATTCAAAATATATGGTCATTGAAAATTTCTGCTTACTTAGCTGTCAGAGATTATTAAGATACAAAAGTTTGCCAAAATATACCTTATTTATTTGAATGTAGATAAAAGTCAAATTTAAAAAAACTTATTCATAGTCTAAAAATTTTTTATATGGTTACCAGTATACAAATAGCAAATAGTACCCGACTGTCCTCAAAATGCAGAGTATAATCTGTTGCAAAGAACACAGTAGACTCCATGGATAACTATACACTTGCTGCCCACTTTCAAAAGTGTTGCAGAAAAAAACTATCTAGCAATGATGGACCAAGCTGGGGAAGAGGTGTCCTGGCTAACAGAGGTGGAAAAGTATCTTCAGAACTAGGGGGACCCAGTGTGGCCCATTGCCATGTACACAACTGCTCTTAGCTTGAGCTGCCCCCTGAATCGTGTTCTGTAGTGTGGTTAGAGGTAAAAGCCCTCTTTTTGGTAGCCTCCTTCACATGATGGTGGTTTAAATTGTTGACAGCAAGTTCAGAGCCAACCTTGAACACACTTGTGGGCTCATCAAGTATATTTTACTCACTAATTTTATTTTCTCAAGTCTCCAAGCTTAACCTTTATCCAGAGATTGTTGCAGAAGCACTATATTTGGAGTAGCAAGGATGTTCTTAGCCAGCGAGAGCAATCACAGACCTCTGTCTATTGATAGAATATATCTATGGAGTTGCCTGTTGCTGCTGTCTGACCTTCCACTATAACAGTTACACCCACAGGGCAGTCTTGACAAGTTAATGATCAATATACCCATGCAATTAAAGGAGCAAGTATTGCCTTTGCCTTTTCCTCCACCCAACCTCAATTGCTTCAGTCTTGTCTAGGGGATGTCTTTCCATCTTGTACTAAAACACACACCAGTGCTGGACCCTTTAGCCAATTCGCCAACGCTATTTCCTTGAGAAACCTTAGATAAAATACCAAGCATTATAGAAACCAGACTGGCAAAACATTCTGGGGGAAAAAAAACCCAAAACATGCAAGATAAGGCACTTTTTTTTCTTGTTTGGGCATTTTGCTTGGTTTTGGGTTTGGTTTTTCTGTTGGTAGTGCTTACAATTCAGATTTCTGCCATGGAGTTCCAAACAGTCTTCACAACAGTGTGACTGGCTACAGAAACCCTCCGACTAACACAGGGTTTGTGTGCTTGCTGTGTAACAGCGACAGTGGAAACCTCACGCTACCAAGGTACAGCATTGTTTGATTCAACAAACAGCTTTTCTTCCCTTTGTTGTCTGTGTGCTGAATGTGCTTGCTTCTTCATGTATTTTATGCTGCTGCTCTAGAGGGTTATGACTTAATTAAATGTCTCTTCCTTTTTTGTAAGGTTTTATTTCAGGACTTTTAAAAGAAAAAATAAAATAAATAAAGGCAGTCAACTCCTTGCCTCTGATTCACTTTTATTCCTCTCATTTACAATCTGAGGAAAAATGAGCACACTGGATACCTCCTAGTGAGTGGCTGACAACTAAAGATGAGCAAAAACTAATACTTTGTTATTATCTAGCCTACAGAAAAGTTTACAGGATAACCAGCTATTGACCTTTGCAAGTAAACATATTTAAGAATTCAGTGGTTGTGGGGAGCTTAGACAAGACACAGCATGAACCCTTCAGAAAAAATGTCCAAATGCTTGTACTTGAAGTTTAAGTGTATCACTGAAACAATTCTTCTTTTTTACAGTTTGTCTAACATTTCTGACAAAAGCAATGAAGCTGAGGTTCCATTTTCACATTATATATATTATAAACCAGGTGTACAGTTTGAACATTTCTCAAATGCCAAAGAGTCCACTTTAAACACTACCCTTCACTCCCTACACTTGCAGTAATGCTGCTGTAGTGCTATCTGAAAGTATATACTAGTGAGGAGATTATGATCGCTTTGAAGTATAACACCAATAGACCTCCCCTGGTCTCCTTCCTTCCATTCACTCTGTATTGCTGTCTTTTTCTTTCTTTCTCTCCCTATATCTTCTCTTTATTTTCTGAACTGTTTTTTCCTCATTCTCTTTGCCACCTACTTTTCTTTTTCTTTATCTCCCTTTCTCTCTTTTATTTATTTTATTTCTCTTGTAAAGGGAAGAGCATTTCTAAATTCACTCATTTAAATTAGGTTTCCATTAAATTGACCATAGCCGGGATTAAAGTAGGTGGTTTGGTTTTTTTAAAAGAGAAAAAAAAAAAAGAGTGTTTTTGCTGATACCTGCCCATTTGCCATGGTGAGTTCTTGGGCGCATGTTGATTTAGAGAGAGCAAGGGATTGTTTTCTGACATGAGTAACCAGAACAGATGAGCTTTTCAAGGTTGCTGCTTCCCTTAACACTTCAGGAAAAAAAATATGGTTGAAAATTCACACAAATCTCATTAACTGTGAATAACTTTGCTTTAAATAAACTTCCATCAGTTGCCTTGAAATTTTTTCATACCTTTCTATTCAAGTTGTAAATATACGTCCAAATTGAGGATACCTACATTGGCTTTTTCTCTCTAGAATGTTGCACTTTAGTTATTCTCTTAAATTCTTAAAGACAGCAACACACAATGAGATGTTTTATGTCTGATTACATTACTTGATGTGTTCCGGTACTCCTTATTCCTGCAGGTTGGGGTTTGGTTATTTGGGCATCTTCTGTTTTAAAAATAAACAAGCTACCTTGTTTATTTTTATGCTAGTGACACTGTAGTGTATCATTCCTAGTTAATGTTTGCAAGCTGAAGCATACATGTGTCACAAATCCTGACAGTAAATAATTAAAGTATTTAAATAAACGTGTGTTTGTATGGTAGTTTTGTGGTTGTACAAATTTGTAGAGCAAGATCTTATACTGATCTATAATTATAACTGCCACTGACTAGCATGATCCTTACTGAGTCAGATTAATTTACACATTAAGCAGCCATCTGTAGAAATGTTCATAGTACCTTGTTTGCAATGCCAGGGCTCACATGGGGATTTAAAAATTAACTTGGCCTCTAGGGATTTTTTTTAGCACTGCTATTGGATACATTTGCTGTGAACACATTTTTCTAGGCACTGACACCTTGTAGCCTTTGTCACTGTTTTATATCAGCAGAGGCTTTTTAATATTTTGCATATATAATAACATAAAAATTGGTAGTCTAAGAACAGTATTTATATATACATATATGTATATTTATATTTTTTTAAGTCCTTGACTCTGTGTTAAAACTCTTTGCAATACTTCTGAACCAGAACAGATTTGCCATCATCTGTAGTCATAAAAGATAAAAACACAACATATTTTGGCTACAGTAAGAAACATATTGCAAGCGTGTTGATGCTAATTCTCTAAAAAAAGGATAATAACTGCAATGTACTGTGTAAAAGTCTTCTTATGCTTGAGTGTTTTGCAAGTAAGCTCTTGTGTGCTATAAAGGGGATATAGCAAAACTTATTTTACCTGATACAGAAATAAATTGTAAGAAGTATAAATACAGTTTGTAAACCCAGTTTTCAAAGATGAACACTATATTCTTCTGTTATATTCAGTCAAATGGGTGAATAAAAAAGAGCTGATGGAGTTAGAAAATCATAGAATCATAAAATAAGCTGAGTTGGAAGGGACCCATCAGGATCATTGAGCCCACCTCCTGGCCCTGCACAGGACACCCCAAGAGTCACACCATGTGCCCAAGAGCATTTTCCAAAACCCTTCTTGACCTCTGTCAGGCTGGTGCTGTGACCACCACCCTGGAGAGCCCGTTCCTGTGCCCAGCCACCCTCTGGGTGAAGAGCCTTTTTCTAATATCCGACCTAAACCTGCCCTGACACAACTTCAGGCCATTCCCTCGGGTCCTGTCACTGGTCACCACAGAGCAGTGATCAGTGTCTGCCCCTCCTCTTCCCCTCATGAGGAAGTTGTAACTGCAGTGAGGTCTCCCCTCAGTCTCCTCTTCTCCAAGCTGAACAGACCAAGTTACCTCAGACCCTCCTCATAAGGGTCTTCCAGACCCTTCACCACCTTTCTTACCCTCCTTTGGACACTCTCTAACAGTTTCATTTCTTTCTTACCTTTTGGCACACAAAACTACCCCCAGCACTCGAGGTGAGGCTGCCCCAGTGCAGAGCAGAGCAGGACAGTCCCTCCCTCGCCTGGTGGGTCATGCTGTGCCTGATGTCCCCAGGACATGGTTGCCCCTCCCAGCTGCCAGGGCACTGCTGACCCAACTTGCCATCATCCAGGACACACAGGTTCCTTTCCACAGCTGCTCTCCAGCGTCCCATTTCCCAGTCTATACAGGGTTGCCCAGGTGCCAAATCTGGCACTTGCCCTTGCTAAAATTCACACGGTGATTGAACATCTCTAATTTGTCAAGGTGTCTCTGCGTGGCCTCCCTGCCTTTGAGAGAGTCAATAGCTCTTCCCAATTTAGTGTCATAGGGAAAATTACTTATTATTCCTTGGAGTCTACATCCAAGTCATTAATGAAAATGCTGCCATGGTTATTCACCTGTGTGCATCATCAACATGCCCTGCAATGGTGAGCAAGTCAGTTCATTGTTCTGCTATGCTTTGCCTTTCTCACTTTTGTCTGTTTGGACTACCAGTGTTTTCAGACAGCAAAGAGTCTTCTAGTTCTGCTAAAGCATCTACCACCAAGGGGGTTCAACCCACAGGGGGGTTCTGAGCATTATTGTAACACTAGTAAAAATACCTGTAATGAAACAGCAAAAGCACAGTCATCTGCCAAATTCAGTCACAAAAATGGGCTTGCTAATATGTAGAGAGTGTTCTACTATGCAATAAAATATTCATGATGCTGAGACTAAGAAAGTCACGGATACTCATGGAATAGAGCCAACAATAATAGATTAAGTCATTTTCCATGATATAGAACAGGGCTTTTAAACAGAGGTAGAATGATTTAGGGTAAATCTGTAAAATGTAAGAGGTTCTACCCATGGCAAAACTGAATCCACTATGCCCACTTTCTGACTCAACAGTATATGAAAAATGGTAGCAGGAGTCCATCCAAGATAATTAAATCTGATTAACGAATAAACTGGAAGAAATCAAGGTAATTTGTACACACATGCACACACAGAAGAGCTTAACGCCAGTGAATAGTTGTCTAGCTCTTGTTAGTATTTCCAAAAAACATCAGCTAATCACAGGCCCAAGGATAGTAACAGAGATCCCAGTTACTACAGTGAGTAGGGGGATCAGACCAAATTAACCAGAAGCTTATTCCCAGCCACAGGTGGTCAGATGCAGATTTTTAGGATAAAGAACAGGACAAATGGTCTACCCCTCCACAATGGCTCTCTAGGTTGTGATTCATTGGTTTTGGTTTTTCCCATCTAACATGCTTAATGGAACCAGCAGGAATTTTCTTTAAAATAATTCACATCCCTTTCTGAATTCTGAATCTTGCTGTCTCCAGCAGCCTGTCTTAGTGGATCCACAATTGCAAGCTGTGCGAAAAAGTACTCTCCTTGTTGATTTATTTTATTTGTTTAAAATCTATCATCTAATCATTTAATTAAAATACTTTAATTCTTATTTAATTAGAAATATTGAATAATATTATTTTCTACTCATTTTCTCACCATTTATGGTTGTATGGGCATCTCAGTCATATTTTAGAGAGCAAATTCTAAAACTAATTTTTCTAATTTTCTCCTCATACAGAGACCAACACAGCCCTTCAGTAATTCTTTTCTTTACCCAAGCAGTCTTCCATTCCACATATGTTCTTTATGCAGACAGCATGGCCAGAATGGCACACAGTATTTGAGGAGTAAGACCTGTAAAATGCCATGACCATCTTTCCTGGTTTGTAGCCTTCCAACAATTCCTAACCTTCCAATAATTCTTAACATAATGTTTTTCTTTCAGAGTGCTCATGAGTACAGCTTTGAAATTTTTGAAGGACCATCCACATCATTGCCCACTTCAGACGCTTTTATTCTTACATGAATTGAATGCTCTGCTGGTAGTCAGTTTTCAGTACGTTTTCTGAATGATATTATCAGGAAAACATTTTTTGCATCACTATTCATCCACCTTTCCAAATCATGTGAAAATTTGTTGAATAACTCGTGTTCCAGTATCAGTCCCTAGAGGATCCACTTAGAAAACTCTCTCTGTTATTAAAAGCACTCCTGCACCTCACTTCTCCCCTTTGAACCAGTATGTGAAAACATTCCTTTCTATTCCATAACACCTTATTTTCTTTGGGAAGCTCATGTGAGAGAACCGTTGTGGAGAGAATAAGCAGGCCATTCCTTTTCTTACTGATTCTCAATTAATTCTGCCTGGTTACATAAAGCAGGACTTTTTCTGTTGGTCTTCCTAGATCTACTAACTCTGTTATTTGCTTTTGCAGAAAAAATCAGATACAGCTAACAAATCTATAGTTGTACAAGTCACACCTGGAACCCGGATGCTGACACCAGCACTGATTTAAGCAACAGGTTAGACACCACAGTTTACTGAGCAGTTATTTCATATTTGTAGCCCTTTAAAACTCACAAAGAACATCTGGAAATGTGCTATCATTTGCTTCAATGGTTTGTTCTTAAAATTCTTCTTCACATGTTTCCCTGAGGCTTGACCTCTCCTTACCATTCTTTATTGCCCCATTTCCTTGGGCTCCATTTTTATTTCAGTCTTGTATAAAGTTTGATACGCATTCCATAAAATTTTATTTGTGTTAATATTAATCGTGAAAATATTTAGCTTTTGTTACTTATTGCTTTCTTCATCTGGTAATTGCTTTCACTTTTAATTTCTAAGAAATTCTGCTATGAAGAAATTCCTTTACTCTACAGTTTCACCGGGTTAATTTTACCAAGATTTGTTTCAATCTTATTTTTTTCTTTTTAGTGATGTGTACTTTACTGACAGCCCCTTGATGCTGAAAACTATGGAATAAAGTTGGTCAACAAAAAATGCATCTTGCAATACAGCTTATGTTGAGAATTATGACCTGTTAGTGTCATGAAACCTTCAGAACTCTGCTTGATAATTAGAAATTGATACCACAGAAGCATTTTACCAGGGAGTACAGCGATGGCTAATGTACTGTCATCTGTGTTTTGCATATTCTGGGCACTGCAGACTCTCTGCCTCCCATACAGTTCCCTCCATGCCTTAACATTTTGGTTGTAACCAAAAAAAAATTTATTTTTTTTTTTTGCTTGGATTAATCCTACTCACAAATCTCAGCAGAATCTTTGAGAAAAATCTCCCTATTGATGGGACAAGATGTTTGTGGAATTTTCTTCTTATCAAGACTGATATCAAGGCTTACAGTGGGTGTGCTAGGATCACATGGCATTTTTTGCAGTATTCAATTTATTCCAAAGCATTTAGCCATATTACTCTTTTGTTGGGTGAGATGATGACTGTGCATGTTAAATATGGTGCTAATTTAGAAACAGACTGGGTCTAAACAAAGCAACTAAGGTTCATAAGGATAATATATACTGGTTATTATAAAAAAATTGATTAGATGATTAGGAAATGGTATAGTATAGTGTAGTACAATACAGTACAGTATAGTATAGTGTATCTTCCTTGAAAATTAACTTATTAGAAAATATCTGCTTTGGAAATAAAAATCTAATATGGCAATTTAGCCTGGCTATAGGAAATGGTAAATAGATAAAAGATAAAAAACGCAGTGTGAAATTCTGTCCATGGTAACAAGAACAACTGACTGGCGAAAGAGAGCTTTGTTTCAATTTAAAGAAATTTGGGACAAAAGCTTAGAGATGATATAAAAATTCTAATTCAAATCTACTTTTCTGCCCAAGTCCATGAGTTAAGAGAGAAGATAAGGGAGCATATGCAAGATTACCTTTTCTTCATGAGAAGAGCTCTCAACATAGTGATCTGACAAGACCAGTTTTCTCAACAGTCAGTGAGGTATCCCAGTATATGTAATTCTAAATAACTTGGGAAGGCGAAACCCTCTTGCGATATGTGCACAAATAAGCTTAACACACAAAACTGTACTTTGTCATTACAAGACTGACAATCACACTTTGAACACATCAAGCTACCATCACACTTTGAACACAATTTCAAAAAAATTCTACACTAATTCCAGCTACAGGAATAACATCACTACAGGGTATTCCTACTGTATGATCATTCTATTCTGCACTGCTGGTCTGCTATCCCCTCTATGATGATTTCAAAATATTCATGTACATGCTCTAATCACGTATTTCTACACTCGAAGAAGAGAATGTTAATAAAAATGTGCATAGCAACATGAAAACCTTGATAGTTGGCTAGAGAGTTAAGGAAGACATTTCCAAATGTACGTTACCCTTTGCTTAGGCTGTTTTCCTAAAATACAATTTGTCACACAGGATTCAGAGGAGCCATAATTTCCAAGACCATCTTCTAGCATATGGAATAACTATCTACACAGTTCCCAGTCCAAAGCTATCAATGGTTTAGTCTCAGTTTTCTCAGAAGAAATAGATTGTGGCAGGATCAAGCAATTGACCCAGGAACTAAACAGGATTTAAGTTCATCTAAAATTACAGCCCCCAAGGCCTGTACTCCAACTCACCTTATCTAAGAAATACCTAAAATTTACTATGCCCTTGCTTAGGGCATTGCATCAAAGCCTGCCTTCCAGATCTAACTGCTGTGCATCGGGAATGACAGTCAGGGCTTGGTGCCCCACTGCAAAAGCAGGGTAGGCAGCACCTCTGCACAGGCAGACCTGCAGACAGCACGGGAACCTGCAAGGCAAAGCCTTCGTGTGAGTGAGTTCAGGTGCTAAATTTATGTTTTGCTGAGGTTTCTGCATTTTGCAATTTTGCTATTTTGGACCCAACATCTTGGTTTTGCTGAGAGTATCCTTTCCTTCAATCTGATCTAAAGCCAGTCTCTGCACACTGAAATCCTGGAAAACTCAAAATCAAGTGTGCACAAGTATGACCCCAAAAAATTACTTAATACAGAACAGCAGAGTTTATAGTGTTACCTATATTAAGCATGGGCAAGAGCAAGGAAATATTGCAGATGCAGGTGACTTATCCTCTATCTGGTGGAAAATTAGCAAGATTTGAAAGGTCACTTCTGGGCTCCTTTGCCTGGCAAATATCCTTCATGTGATAATATTTGAAACCATGATTTCAGGATTATTAACCACCTCATATGCCAATAACCATTACTTTTACTGGAAAGTTAAAATATAGGGAATGTTTTAAGAGTAAAACTAGAAAAGGTGGTCCTAATCTAGGTCAATTGGGAAGACAAACTAAAGTTTTTAAATCTATACAATCTGTAAACCAGATGGCTCAGAGGGGGATTTAATTGTAATACATAAAATCTAATATGCTGCAGACACAGTCAATCCGGATTACTATTTTTCCCCTAAAACAAATATTGCAGTAAGAGCACATACTGTAAATTGAAATTACAGCAGTACTCTAAGACACAGGAAAGCAATTTTTTTCCCTAACTAAAAAATATTCTGCAAGACAAATGCACAAAAAACCCCTACTGCAGGCTTCTAGAAATAATCAAATGTTATTATAAGGGAAAGCTGGGTTAGAAAAGTATGCCTAAATTTGTCAGCTGTTTTGCATTAAATCCAAGTTTTTAAGCCATTATATTTTTTCATACTGTGCACGCACGTAAACAGGGAAGTTCAATTGTGTGACAGTTTGGAGATTCTATAAAGAATTGCAATAAAAAGGGAAAACATAAAAGGTTGTGTGAGAGAGATTATATTTATTTATTTTCTGTAATAAAATTTGAGGAACCCAAGAATATGGAAATACGCAGACAGCCATAACCTTACTCAGCCTGTTCTCTAAGCTAGCAGGGAATGTGCCAAATTTGGTCCAGCATTGTATAACCACCCAGCATGTTTGAGATAAAAAGTTCTGCTGCAAGATCTGTCTGCATCCATCTTTGTAGGTATGTCCTAAGTAAAAAAACTAATAAAACCATTCCAGTTTGCATATACTCTGAAAAATTCCTAGAGCTTGGCAGCTAAACTCTCCAAGGATTCTTCAGCATTAAACAAGTGCTATTCTTGGGCTGAGCAGGAATCACTACAATTTTCTCTGCATCTACAGCAGTAAAATACACCTGTGGGGAGCCTGCGGTGTGCTGCCTGTTCTGGTGAAAGGACAAGCAACAGGGTGAGCCAAACCCAGCGCTGTGGGGCACGCAGAGCCCAGTGCTGTGTTGAACGCACTCGGTGCGGAGAGTAGAAAGGCCACGTCTGGATACCACATCAGGGAAGACACTCGGCCAGACTGCCCAGATCCATGCACCCCAGGGAGCTCCATCCAGACTCGTGAGTATTACTGTGCCACCAGAAGCAGGCTGTGAAACTTCCTGGGGGCTTTCTGCCCCTTGCCCCCCAGCCAGGCAGGTGATGGCATTATCCTGCTCAAGGCTGTTCTCCTTGCTTAGGAACAGGCACTTACAGCACCTGCCTGGCCTCCCTGGAGCTCCCATGGCCCAGGACCCATCCGAGACTCCCAGGGTCATCTGCCTCTGCCCCAGCTGTGCCACAGCAGTACCCACCAGCCATGGGACCACATCCCAGGGAGATAGTTTCTGCCCAGGGCTGCAGCTGCCCCATCCTGCCAGCTGCCTGGCTGGGCCATGGGCCAACCCAGGGACCCCCTGTAACCCCAGCCCCCATGGCTGTTCTGTGCATGGGCAGGGATTGAGTCTAAAGCCCCTTCAGCGTGACCCTGCTTGCACTAGGGACTGAGTTGGGCTTTGCAGTGTTGCTGATGGGTGTTTCAGCTTTTCAGCACTTTCTGGTGTTCCTGGTGCACCCTGCCATTGAAGTGTGCACCCAGGTTATACCTGCTCATGAATTGCCCTGTAAATCCTTCAGCCAGTCCTAAGCAGTGAGCTCGGCTCAGCACAGAGCATCTCACAACATCAGCGCCAAGCCCAAAGGCACTATAGCCATAGATTTTCCCCCAGACTACAACCAACATTGTAGTGAAGAAGCACAGCCATTGCTGCAGTGTTTAACCTTCTTTCTGCTTACATTGCATAAAGAAACATAAATAGAAAATAAATATCTCATTTTCAAGTATTTATCTCTATTAATTTAATTTCTAAGAATCACAGTCATTACCAGAAAGGAAAGAAAAAAACAGACCAAACATTAAGGATTGTAAATCCTTTGTAGCATCATCCATCCGCTACTGTTTATGAAGATGAGGCTCCACTGAAATAATAAACTTATTTAAAGAAGAAAAGATCAGACAGTTGTTTCTTCTTCAAAACTCTATAGAAAGGAAATATTTTTCCAACTATTTAATTGATGGCAATTTATTTTTAACATTTGGTAAGTAGGAATTTAACAGGCGTTTCCATTTAATTGTTTGTCCTAAATGTCTCATGGACTGTTGCCTGAGAAACAACCTGCATGGAAAAGCATTCAAGAAGAACCTGGAAGAAAAGTGCAAATACCTAAGATTTTACTCATGTGCTTCAGGCAGAAGGGATTGAGAAACACTCTTTTCAAGTCCATTTGTGGACACCAGCAAAAATTTTAAAATCCTATTCCAGAAATTGTCTGCAATAATAGTAGTGATACTTTCTAAAGAGTTACAAACTAAAACATGGACACATGTGAGGTGTAAAAGGATTCAAATCAATCCTGTCAGACCTTTAGTCAAAGTACCTCTTTTCCCATTCCCACTGTAATTTTTAGCTATGAAAAATGTCAAACAAGCACTGTTTGCCACTAGTAGAAAGGGAATTTGAGAGTTTGAGTCCATATGCCCAGATGTTTAACTTTTTGCTTAGGTGACTACCCCTGTGTCCATCAGTGGGATGAATCTATGGATATAGATCTTGGCTGTCCTGCTTGTGCAAACACAGCTGTGATGTGCCACATGGACGTGCACAGATGTGCAGATTTAGCTAGCCTGGATTCCTCTACCTGTGCTCCCTTCTAGCTGCTTCAATGCCTTCAGGGGCACCTAGCCTGTGGGAAATATCAGATTAAGGAGCTTATGTGGAATTGAAGCCATCCAAATCCAGGCTGAAGTCTCATCATTACTACACCTGTAGAAGTGCAGATCAGGAAATTCATTCTAGCTATTCATTTTCTTCAGCTATTTTCATCATTTCTGTGCACTTTTTCATTCCCCAAATTGCCAATAACCTGTATCAATCACAAAGGCAGCATGGTAAATCACAGCAGTGTAGCACAGATCAAGCCTTCAAAATCCAGCACGTTCCTTAGAAATCTTGACAATATGTTATGCTGGTAAAGCCAGTAAGGTGGTGCTACTTACAGCAACGTGGCTAATCAATGCACATACATCTTTTCCTGCAAGGTTGCTCAAAGTGCTTATCAACAGTGATACAGGGAACTAGAAAGCAAAACTGAAAAATAGTGAGTATCAGCTACAAACCAGTCAAACATGAGGACAGCAAGGTACAGAAAATTCTTGGCTAGAAGACTCTTTCTTCATGGGGGATTTTAACTGCTCATAAATCTGTTGGGAAACAGATATATCCAAGCATGCTGTGTCAAAGAGAGAATTTCATCATTTGCTAAAAAAGGCAGAACTGCCCTAGATCTAATTCTTGCTCTGAGGATGGATTTGCCTGAGGATATGAAAATAAAGGAATATGCTGGAGCCAAATTCCATAAGCTTTTTTAAATTAAGTATGGCAAATGATGGATCCATTGTAGAATACAAAGACAAAGGAGAAAATTTATATTCAGACATCTGACCTAAGTTCTTGGTCATTTCAAAGCCTATATCAGTGTTGTCATTGACTCCAGGGGGAATCCAGAATTTGATTTCTGATTAATAAAATGCATTGAAGATGCAGATGAGGGATAATAAAATCTCCCTTTTTTCTACAGCTCTTAATTAAAGAATCAACCAAGGTGTCTTCACAAGAAAAGAACTGGAAGTTTGATACAACATAAAAATTCTACTGAAATTAGAAGGTAACTAGATTAGATCACTCTGTAATCAAAAAAGCATCCTCTATCAGCGTAGGATAAAAGTTGGAAAAGAAAAGAATAAAAAAGAAAAGTTTAGGGGCTGTGAGAACAAGAAAGATTTAAAGTGTTCCTAAAATTTCTAATGAGAAAGAAAGTCCTTTCAATAGAAAAGGAAGATTATGTTAATAACAATTCAGAATTATAAAAAAGATGAACTATTATTTAAAAATACACCCTTAACAATAATAAAAATGAAAAAGAATGGAAGACAGTAAAGATAAATGCGAACAATTAACAAAACAGGCTTCATATTAATTGACTTTTACAAAAGAGCAGATAAGAACCTGTTTCACAGGTTTGAACACAGCTGAGTCAGCCCTCCTTATTGTCCTCTGATATTAAGAAATTCTACAAACGTGTTTTGTATCATTGACAAATATTTGCTGAAAAGCTACTGGAAGAAAGGAGGAAGTTTGTCTACAAGAAAATTGCAGGAAGCCTAGCAATTACCTTCTACTTAGATGAATCATGGAAGTTTTTGTCCTGGAAGTCATGGCTCAGTTTAGTTATTCAGAGGCAGGCATATGTCTTTCTGAGGGCCAAGATGACCAAAAAACCAAACCAAACCAATAACAATAACAAAATTAAACAGTAAATAAAAAAAATAAATAAATCTCTTATCCAGGCACAAACATTTAAGAGAATGACTGTAAAGAATCAAACTTGCCAGAGTATTTGTTGTATGTTAGAATTGCTAGGTATCTTAGCATGCTAAATTTAGGCTCAAATAGAGAATCAGAAGGATTCAGTCATAAAAAAGAGCAAAATCAGGAAGGAAAGTAGCCAGTTAAATAGAGTTCAATAAAAATATATAATTCCTCCACTGACAAAACGATGATGCTGAAATCTCTCTGCTGTCTTTGTGTCTGTAAAAAAAAATTTGGTCTCAGCCTTTTTCACTAGGAACTACTGCTCTCCTTGTTTTCTAGCAGCCTCTCTTATCACTTTAGGCATTAACAGTCAGGAATCTGTTAATCTGCAGAACAATGATTCCGCTTGATCAACATTAACAATGTATCACCACTTCTTTACTGGTTGAATTTCTTACAAGGGAAATTTAATGACTCCTCACCTGGCTTTGTTATCCACCTTTTGTCTCAGTTTAAAATGTAATGAAAAGTGCACAAAATGTTCTTTCACTGTTACAAATGAGGAGGTTCCTCAGCTCACCATGATCAGATGTCCCTCATCAGATGAGTGAAGTTGAACTGGAATGGCAGCAGCTCCCAGCCTTTAGGAAAGCCACCACAGGCTCCAAAGGGAAGATCCATGCCTTCTGTACCCTGCTCATCCTTCTCCCCAAGGCCATAACAGGAATATAACTGTGTGACGTGGGAAGATACAAGTATTAATGTATTTAATAATATATATTATGGACATCTACTCTCTTGCTCCTGCATTCCTCCAGCCCAGTCCCTTCCAGTGGCACTACTAATCTCACATTTGGGAGCACCTGCTATAATTTCACTGCAGACTGAGCAAAAAGAAACACTCTTTCAACTTGAACTTTTGAAATACTGAGGTCTGCAAACACAGTAAACAATTCTGACAAATTCATAGTCCTCTTCAAGGTAAGTTCATACAATCCAAATTGTAGTTACATATAGCTTGTACCTACGTTAACTCGAACTGATCTTGCAAAATAGTTCTCATAGAAACACAGATGCTCAGCATGTTTGTTGATATGAAGATGCACAGAAAGAATTCTGATAAATAGCACTGGGACACAAGTAGGATTTTTCCAGAAATAATCTGCAGCATGACAAAATGAAGGCTACAGAGTCGTTGTGATAATAAATATGAAAGACCTTTACAATTTACTTACAGCGTCCAGTATAAGGGATTTATTAGCAGCTCCTAACTTTATGGTAAATGATGCATAAATGATGGCAAAGGTGTACAAGACAACTGTATAAAGACTCTTGCAATGTGAGTAAATTGGTTGAGTGCCAGCTTTTCTAAGGGTGAATGGTTCCACTGACTTGTTTAGGGCATATCATGCAATGATGGATGTAAAATTACAACATTTTAGAATGGCAACAGTTCAAGGGAAGATTCCAAATTTATAAGGGACAACATTCTTATTCTAATAAACCAAACACGTGGCCTGAGTCTATCCCTGAAGGAGAACAATTTTCTGTTCCAAGGCAGGAGAGGTGGAAGAAAGCACCTTGTATGCACAAGAACTCAATTTTACCGCATAAAGCTGAAGCTCAGCTGAAGACCAGACAAAGACTTATTTTCTGGGGTTTTTTTCACAACTATACCTGTGCATATTTAAGGCAATCATGTCCACGTGTAATAATGTCCTTTGAAATGAGACCAGTATTTCAGTAAGCTTTCTGCAAAATTCACAGGTTTTTTTGCACCATAGTCCATTGCCATTTCCACAAGGCTTTTATAATATACATAAGGAAAATGTCAATTCAAATTCAAAGACAGAGAATACCTTTTTTGATGAAGCATCCTGTATATCATGTACTAGCTGGAGGTGTTCTCTGCTGCCTGACAGGGAACAATGACATGACAAGCAGGGAGAGAAGGAGCTTTTAACCAGTTTAATGTGCAGAGAGCTGGCACTCACTGAAAAGTCATTTGCCTGTTTGCTATTTTTTTTTAAGTATGTCTCTTTCCTTTGACTTGTCATTACTCCTGTAATATACAATTTTGTTTTCTGTTTGTAATTTTCTGCTGCAGTGATTTCAAAGGCTCAAAATAATCTCTATCTTACTAGAAAAAAGATAAGAAAATATGTATCTTAATAGTTGGCTTATTTCAAAACCTAGATGAGGTCCCATTTAGTATACCTTTCATTGCTAGACTTTTCTTACTGCTGCTGCAGAGGCCTTGCAAGAGAATTACAGTGCTTGTGCTCTATGCTTTTCATACTTCCTGGAAGTCATTTGGGCAAAAGGCATTTTTCATAAAAGAAAATGGTCAAGATTTGTTCTAAATGGCATTCTGTTAAGCACTGTTCTGTGGGCAAAAAAAATAAAAGTCAGAAAGTCATTGCCCTTTTCTTCTGGGAGAGAAAATTAGTCTATTAAATGTGAGGCAACTCAGAATTCTACTTGAAGCTAAATAACATATTTTGAACTGTTATCAGGCACACGGCATTAAAGATAAAATTTAAGAATTGGTGAGTTTCTGCTGTGCAGTTTATTTTTCAAGTTAAGCTTTCAAATATTGAAAGTTCACATTCAGTGCCTTGATCAAAAATGATAAATGAACTACTGAATTAGAAGAAGATGCTGCTATTATTTTAACCAGTAAACTAACTCAGGGTTAATCTGGGTGTTATTTAGCCTATTGAAAGTGTTTTGAGTGAACATATGGTTTCTATTGTGAAATCAAGGCACAGTTTTAACTATGAATATAGATAATTACCCTTTGGACTTTAAACATTTATATGTGTCACGTTATGTTGGAGCATTTTTCATGGTCAATAGGTTGAAAGGTTACAGAGTCGAAAATGTAAATTGAGTGTGTTTGAGTAAAACTATCCAGTATAATGATAGTACAATTCACTACTGCTCTCTCTTGGAAAGAGGTAGCAATAACACTCAGTGAGCACGAGCAATGTAACAGGCTATTTATTTAAATACAGATTGTTATGGTAAAAGATTTTAATACGAGAATTACAGGAATTCAGCCGTAGTATATATTGCTAGAAAATCCCTGGTTACTGGAGCTTAATTTGATATATACACACGGTATGTTTGGGGACTTAATTACAATGCCAACAATAAAACTTTTAAATAAACTCTGCGTGCACGTACGAACACTTGTGTGAGTGCACGTGCCTCAGAGCCAGGGGCATTGCTTCAACCCACTCCTGATTTAGTCTTGAAAATATGTTTAGTTTTACTCCCCGAGTGTAGCCCTTGGCTACATCCCCTTCCAAGGAGCCAGACGTTTTGTCTGCACTGAGGACGGTGGAAGGACCCAGCGAGTAGGTCCAAGGAGCACTCAAGTCCAGACTGCTGTGGCTGAACTGCAGCAACCCCACCTCCACCATGCATGCCCTTCAGCCCGGGACACCGATCCATCAGGGCTCTAACACCTCTTAGTAAATCGTTCATAGTGAGGGAAAGTCAAAGTGCTTCTGGTCCGGGCCGAGGGAGGTTCAGTTTCACCCTGCCTTAACAGCTGGGGTCGTTTTGGGTGAGGTGAGCAGCTCCTTGCATTGCCTCATGGGTCACCGAGGTGCTGAGCACTACGGCTACACTTCTCAGCAAGCCAGCTCCTGAACATGAGCTTACTTCTTCAGCACTAGCATGCACTTATCTGGACACCAATGCACACTCCAGCAGGGATGTACCTTACTGTTAACTGCCTGTGCTACCTCTCTGGAACTCCCAGCCACAGACAACCCGAGAAATGCGTCACCTAAACCAGATCAATCAAAATTAGTTAATTTCTTATTAATAATTATGATTTTTAGAGTATTTAATGTGCATCATCAAACACAGAGTAACGCATTAGACCACAAAGAGTTGCTACAAGGATTTCCAAAAAACCCCACAAATAAATGTTTATTGTTGTGATTTCTCTCCTATATATGTTAATTGTCTTTACTATCTTTTAAATATATATTTCTATGAATTGTATTAGATTTTAAAAGAGAATACAGCCTTTCTCCAGGCACACTAAAGAAAAATGAAATCCCTTTTTTCCCTGCCGATATGCTTTATGGAGCCATTTATTGAGCCATTTTAATTACAGCATAGTTCTATTCTTGCTATTTCCCGTTTCCAGAAACACACACACAAAGAAACACTTTTTAGTCATTTCTAGAAGTGTGCATATTGCAAATATCCTTTGCTAACTCTTTACACCGTTGAACTGCACCAAAATCTGCTTCACCTATTACTTTCCATGGCAACCTGTTTTTCAGTACTTTCCAACACTGTTTTCTAACTTCTGAAGAATTACTTCTCTCCTTTCTTCCTTACCATGGTAGGTGGTCACTCCCTGTCACTTTCAGTGTGGGAACCACAAAATGAGGTTATTGCTACTATGTAATAATGGTTCCTAAGTAATGGCAATTAGCGAAAATTAATTACTATGTGAAAATCCCTAGTAGTTACCTTTTGGGTTGTTATCTTGAAACAAAATAAAATGTTCAATTTTTTTTCATAGATTTTTAAAGGTAGGGAATTTTTCTTTATTGGAAAAGGTGGGGTTTCAGGATTTATATATATATAATTTAAAGTCAACTCAATCCTCAACTGTGTGGCCCTATAATAGTAGAGTTGTTTTGGTGTCTAACAGACAGTCTAGCTGGACTTCAACTTGAAATAAGCCCAAGCTGCTGAGTGGCAAATGGATTATGCTATTTTAAAGATGAATTCCCATGAATTCATGTGTAGGTTATGAAATGCAGTTTCTGAAGTGTTTTGGATCAGTTCAGGTAGAAAGCATTTTTATTTTGGATGAATTGGGATTTAACATGGTATTCTCTTCCAGTTTTCCTGACAGCAAAATTGAATATCATTGGCCTAGTTGAACTGTGTCAGTGTCACAGAACTGCCATTTGCTGTTAAAATGTTAAGGTGAAAAATTATTGAGCGGCTTTCCCAACTATTACCATTACTGCTCTTCACTGTTTGTGCTACTAATGTAAAGAGGCACAAACTGAAAGAAAGACTCTATTTTGTTAG
Source organism: Gymnorhina tibicen (assembly GCA_013399875.1). NCBI lineage: Eukaryota > Metazoa > Chordata > Aves > Passeriformes > Artamidae > Gymnorhina > Gymnorhina tibicen. The sequence goes on along the minus strand of VXAZ01010408.1, from coordinate 3,212,810 downwards.
ACATTGCAAAAATATATAATAAGTGATCTTTCCCAAGAGACTTGAGAGTATTTGTAGAGAAGGTAAGATTGAGGAGGGGGAACAGAAGAAACTGAAAGTTGGAGCAGACATGTGACAGTACAATAAATGGAATCTTTTATTTTATTTTGCTTTATTTTTAAACTTCAATTTGTTATTCCCTCAAAATCAGCCTTTTTGCTACTTTTAAAAATGCATTTTGTTTATTGTCTGTCTGTGTGTCAGGTTGCCTTTTTCTGTGCCACTCCTTTTATTCTTTTACTTTCTCTCTCCCTTCTCAATTGCATCATCTGATAATCGTTTTCCTAAATCATTCAGTTGTAGCATCCCATTTAATCTATTCTCCTTAGGTTTTTATATCAGCTCTTGGACCAGTATATATATACCTCCTCTCTAAGGAAGTCAGTCTTTGTTGTTCCACTCCTATATATAAAGTTTTTAGTTTTGCCTGCTGTTTTTATCTTTATTATTTTTGTGCAGACAGGACTTTTAGATTCCTTGATTAGAGATGTGCAAACTCTTGGGGAAAAAGGAAAAAAAAGGCCCTGAAGATTTTATAACCCAGTGGTAGAGAAAACAAATTACCATACCTTTCTTTTAATGGGGAAAAGAAAGAAAGGAGCTACCAGTACTCAGCAGAAGTTGTGCCTTCCCACTAGCTGGCATTGGAGGTGAGCTTGAAAAGAAATGACGATTGCATTTTGTCTCTGCACTTTGAAGAGATTTCTGGTGAATACTGCAATTACATAGAAACAACTACTGCATGGAAAGATACTTTCAAATACACAGGAAACTTTTTGGTTGTGAATTTTCAAGATGCTGAACTGACCAGTGTATTTTAGATAACATCAGACTAGGAAGTCCCCCAGAAGTTGGCCCTGACCTGTCTGTCACTGTTTGTGTCTCTCTGTGACACCTTAAGCTGCAGCTGAAAAAATACTGAAAATGGGGGCACTACAGGTTTTTATTCCCCCCTCTTCCTCCCACCGGAAAGATCTATTTTTTTGCCATGCAAATATTCATTCCTACTTCTCTCCTAATAAGCTTATCTTCCTGATAGTTGGACTAAGCTCATGTTGTATTCAAAACTCAAAGTTCCTAATTAAAGTCCAATTCCAGTATTCCTCCTTAGATATTCAGTGCTTCTGCACACTGTGAAGAAAGATATTTTTAGAAAATATGGGCCACTTAATTCCCGTTAAGTTTTCTGTAACAGATGGTATAGTTATTTGATTTATGCATTCACCTTCACGTGGCCCTGCTGACTGCCAGGTTTTTTTAAACCTCCAAAATTCTTTTTTGTTATGCACTGAAACTTCACCCTTTCCCCTGCATGAAATATTAGTTTTACTTAGAAAATCTAACTGCGTGCAATTTTCATGTTACTGAAATTGTGCACGGTCTGGTGATTAATTGTATTGTCTTGATCACAGCCTCAGCCTGATGTTCAGGGCTCATTACAGCAGGAGGAATTCAGCAGAAAACGAATCTTAACCAGGTGTGGCTTATTAAAGTGGCAGTGCCCAATTTAAAGACCATAAAGGATTTGTATCAAAATTGATGCTTTTAGCTACATTGCCCTCTCAGGATCCTAGAGTTGTAATACAAAAAGGACACTGTAGCTTGCTCATGAAAATCACTCACATCCATCATGTGAAAAGGCAGCTCAGATCTGTTCCTCCCTTGAGTGGGAAGAGTTGCACTACACTTTTAGTACAGCATACTCATACCAAGCATCTTCAGAACTCTCCTTAGTTTGACACAGATTAGAGTTCTGAATGTACAGTTTGCATTATGTAGTGAATTGTGCGTTTCTCATCTCTCAGGAAAATGGTTTCCTTTCCTCTGAAGATGCCCTTACAACATCAGGACAAAAACCTGAGAGGAAGCAAACCTTGTAGGAAGCTATCAACAGCATTTATCTGGAATTCAACCCACACTTTATATTGTATTCTGTTTTTTAAGCAGTCTAATCTGATGTGGGGAAAAACAGTGCAGAGAGAGGGAGCGGGAGATGAAAGAAAACTTTTTATTGCTGGGTGAGCCTATCTTCCTCCTAAGTGTGAGTGCTGGTCCCTCACAGCTGACATGAGTAAGTGGGTGATGAGCTGCCAGGTGGACAGCAAGGCTCATTAGCTACCAGAGAAGCCAGACACCTTTCTATTTATTCAAATTTTGGGAAACTTTCAGGACAGAGATGATTTAAGTGGGATTGTTGCCACCTCTCATGAGCTTTGGATGAGCAACATGAATTGGGTGTGCTTTTGCTGCTGCTGTTGTGAGGAACAATAGCCTGACACTTCTCTACCTCAGAAACATGAGCAAAACTTTACACTTCCTCACAGATAAAAAAACCGAAGTCTGTGTAAATTTGAAATTTTAGTTTGTTGCCACTTCATTGTGCTCTGTTGGTGTCAGGTGAAAGTATCAAATGCAGCCATGCATTCATCAGCTGTACAGTTTTGAAGTAGCTGCTCCTCCCAGGGCAGTGCTGGTTTGTGCATCCTTAACTGGTGTTTTCCTACCATCAAGAATGGGACTGGGTGTGTTGTAAGTGTTGCAAAAGAAAGAGACTTCTGGGACTTTGTTTATTATTTAAATTATTTCAACTGGTGACTTCATATGCATATTCTCATAGTATATGCCTCTATTGTGCTTACAAGCAGAAAACAGTCTGGGACTTCCATAACCTTAGTGTAAATATTCTGTGTTTAAAGACAGTGACTAATAAATTTCTTGTTTCCTTGTAATTTTCTCCATAGTAGCTCGTATGGGTCTGTGTTTGGGATTTGTGTTGGAAACACTGTTGATAACACAGGGATGTTTCAGCAATTGCTGAGCAGGGCTTACACAGCATCAAGGCCTTTTGTGCTCCTCACACCACCCCACCAGTGAGGGGGCTGGGGGTGCACAAGGAGTTGTGAGAGGGCACAGCCAGGACAGCTGACCCCAACTGACAACAAGGATATTCCATAACATCATACTCAGCATATAAATATGGGGGAAATAGGAGGAAGGGGATGGCACATTCAGACTGGTGACATTTTTGTGTTTTCAAGTAACCACGCGTGATGAGGCCATATTTTCCCATGGGAAGTGCTGAATGAATGCCTTTTTTTGTTTGTTTTGCTTGTGCAAGTGGCTTTTGCTTTCCCTATTAAACTGTCTTCGTATCATCCCACAATTTTTTTTCTTTTACCCTTCTGATTCTCCCCCCACCTCAGTGAGGGGCAGGGGGTGGTGAGCAAGGTGCTCTGTGGTGCTTAGTCACTAGCTGAGGTTAAACCATGACACAAGGGAAGAAACAAAATGTCTTTGAAATGTGATTGAGGCTTAATCCTCAACAAATCCGGAACTCTACACAAGGTGATGCATTCCTTTTTTTGTATTCTGTGTGCTTTAGCACTAGCCCTAAATGAGCTGCAGACAAGCAAAGAGGACTACTATGTTCCACAGCCATGAGAAGAGTGGTCTGATATGCATTCACTAGTCAGTGAAAGGGAGGAAGATGGTTATGAGAAGCAAATAGTTACATAATACCTATTGGAAATGTAGGTTATCACCTCAATGCCTTCTTTTCTTTACTTTCAGACGGATTGCATTGAAATTCTCCTTAATACTTAAAAATTATGGATGGAGTGCATACATTTTTTTGAAGGTGGTTCATTCCCCAGGTAGTGTATGTGACAAATGCTTTTATCCATTAATTAAACGTGTCTGACCAAGAATTTTGGCAGCAGATACTGCTTCTTTGAAAAAGAGTAAGCTGTTGAGTGGAAAATCAGCCTTGCCAACAGTTGTTGTCATGGGAAGCTCAAATAAGGAAGACGGAGAAGGACAACGCCTGTTGAGAACAGTGAGATCTGACGTGGGCTGTGAGAAAGGGAATTCCCAGGCAGCAAAGGCTGAAACAAAGGGAAGGTGCATGTCCTGGCAGGCTTTAAATACAGGAGAGTACAATTGAAAGCTTACACAGCTTCAGTGGAGGCAGTGCCTAAGGAATTAGTGAGCGAGTCCAGAGCAGATCCCAGAGGAAAAGCAGCACTGTTTCAAAGAGTAAGAGCATTATCTCAGTGGGCAAGAAGGGAAATGCTGGCAAGATTGTATGGTGAGCTGCCCTAAGGTGCAACAATGCACTGCACGCATGCATTACACTGCTGGGTTCCCATACACAGTTGGTAACAGTGCAGTAAGATTGCCCATCCTTCTCTCAAGCCTATAATTCCAAAATTTTGTATGGGCTGTTCCTTTTATTGCCTCTTAGTGAGTGTGGAAATCTAGACTGTGGCTGGTGCAGTGGTATGTGTTTCTTTAAGAAGGTGCTCTATAGAGATATCTTAGAATTAGCATGTGTATTGTGAGACATAGAGGTTGCCATGGTAAGTACACATTTTTTAATTGAATAGCAGACTAATAGGCACATAAAACCTCCATAACTTGTTGGCACATAAATTACCTCTCCTGGGGCTGTAGGCAATTAAACATACCTCTTTGCTGAAATTCTTTCCAAGTCTTTTTCTCTGTTTTTGTTTAGACCAAAGCCTCTCATTTCTTTCCCTTTTTCTCTCAACAATGCTTCTTGTTTTTCTTTTGTCCCTTTTAGATTACTCTATCTGTGTCTCTCTCCAGCCTTCTCTTGAATGTCATATGCTTCATGGAGCAGGGAAATGAAGAGGACATCGAGATATAAAAGTTGGCTGGTTGGTTAGGGTTTTTTTAATTATTCTTATTTTTAAAAGCATAATTTGGTATATTTCATATTTGCAGAAATCTCTGAGTGCTGTGTAGTGTGAGGCTTTTACAATATTATTCGTTTGGACAAATATCTAGAAGTGTCCATTAAATCCTAAAACGTGTGTACAAATCAAATATATGCATTAATATGTTACAATTTAAGTAGGTGTTTTAATAATCTTCTTTATGCAGCTCTTCCAAAGGCACATGCTCTCCTCAGAATACAAGTTTCTGGCATTTTGTAACTTTAGAAAACTGTAAATCTTGTTTGTTTCTTTTGTATTATTTGAGCTATTCTGATTTGAACTTGCTGGCCCAGAGATCTTTTGATGTTATTCTCTTTCCTGACAATACTTTCCTGCTTGGGCATGGCTTATTTGGCTGTTCCAGTGGTGTAATGAATACATCGTTTGCCTATGTGCATTGTTCCAAAAGTGGGTATTGTCTCTAATCTCTTCAACAATACAATAAATCACAAGCTGAGGCACTGCCTTCTCACTCCAGTTTTTAAAGATTTTTTTTTTCTTTTTTCTGATTACACAGTTGTTATAGAGAAGCAAATCGAGAGAAGGTTATTTGTACTTGCTCACACCTCAGTTATTTTTAGAGCCCATATTGACAAATTTTCCAGTAGCATTGTATTTCATAAAGAGCGCTGCCCTGAAATCACTGTGGCTTGAACAATAAGAAAATCCAGGACTCCAGGCGGCTAACGCAACAGGATATCCATAAGCAACAACGCCTACTTATCAACAAGGGGTGAGCTTAACAGACTTGTTCCTGGCTGTGACAAACAGCGAGCAGAATTCCTAGTGAGCCAGAGAGCAGCGAATAAATGCACAAGAAAACTCTGAAGAAAGATTAGGTGCGGCTGACTTGGCCTATTCCTTTGCACAAATCAAGAGCAATTTAAAACAATAATGACTCATGGTTTTCCACAAACATCCTGACTTTTATCCTATTGCAGTACAGAGTTCATCCACCTTTGTTTTTTTGCTTTGATTTCGGTGTTCATTTTTTATGATGTTCATTTTTTATGATGAAAGTGGTCTTGTCTTGAAGGAATAGATGAGTAGTCTTTGTTTTTTGGTTGGGTTTTTGTCTGTCTTTCCCCTGAGTAGTTCAAAGGTACCTCTAACGGCTTGGAACAAAAGGAAATTACTGTACAGATCAAGGGATTACAAAGCAATGTTTTTACAGATTTAAAATAAAATATAAACAGATGTTGAGAGATGAATGGCACAGAGACAGTTGTTGCCAATTCATTAATAATACCAACACAAATCCACTCTGTTTATTATGTTTTTAACCCGTATTTGTCAATAGGGAAAACAGTCATAGTTGGAACTTGTAAAAATAATGAATGTGTACCAGACAAGCTCAGTGTGGAGACTTGAGAATACCAGCATGACTAGTATTTGCCATCTGTGTATGTGTAATCAATATTTTCTAACACTGTAATGAGAAATAGCTCATTTATATCCTGGCCCCTTTGGCCCAAACAATTAGTCACTGTTTGTAGCCATGTAGGTTTGCCTGCATCAGGAAGGGAGCAGAGAATATCTCAGTCACATGTATGAGTGCAGCCTGTCTCTAGCTGGAAGGAATTTCCACAAAGTCTGTTTCCTCAAATGTGACAGAAACAAAGACATCACTAGCCCTCCCAGGGCATGAGAAGCTTTGAGGCAGAGCTCAGATGCTCTGCTCTCTCTGGACTATTCACTCAACTTTTCTCCTTGCTACTTTCTCTTGCAGTAGTTTATGGGGTGCCAAAGAGTCCCTCCCCAGCACCATTTCAGCATGGAGCTCTCTGACTGCCTCAGTGGCCCAAGCAGCCAGGGGCTCTGTGTTTCCTTTGGCTTCAGGAAGGCAGTGATGTGCTCCCCCTGCACTCAGAAGGATGTTTAACAATCTCGTGGATGTCACCAAAGCTGTGCTGTTCAATGTGAAGTTGGGTGGCTTCTATTAAAACTTTACTGTAGCAGAATTTCTTTGATGTAGTCTCTCCACCACGCTACAAATACTGCTTTTTTTATGAAAGCATGGCAATGTGGTCCAGCTTGAGTTCTCTGAGGCTTTAAGAGCAAAGAGAAGGGACCCTAGTCACACAGGAATTGCTTCCTCATCTCTTCCTAAGGGCATTGTCATTGTGTAATAACTTGTAGCTAAACAAGTTCCTGTAGGACTCTGAATATAGAACAGAGGTTTTATAATGGAATGATAAATTACATCAGGCCCTAATCTCACAGCTCTGTAACAGCTCTCTCACATGGAAAACACTTAATTTCAGTGTATGTTTATAGCATTTTTCAGGCTATAAACCACAGGATTTAGGTTCTCAAATAGATGAGAATTTGATTTTTTTGGCCATGAAGGTCTTGCTATCTGTGTATCTGTAAGGTAACAAAAAGATACACTACAATCTCAGAATGATAAGTACAGTAGATAACAGTCCACACTGCAGAGTTTTTTCTCTTTGAAAAATAGCTTTCTGTAATTGAATAGACTTATATGAAGTTTTCTGTACATTTTCTAAATTGTCCTTCTCTGTATACTAGAGAATTATAACTTTCAGTTTTGGACAATCAGTTCTGAAGATTTTTCAGATTTTATTGGCTAAAGTTGAAATCATACAGGTCTTAAGGTTTTAGTAAGCAAAGGTTTGGGCTGATGTTAATTGTCTGCTGCTCTTTTCCTGGAATGCCATTAGATCAATTCATATATTTTCTAAATAATCTCCCAAGTGTCAGTGTTCTTGTTTCTTGAAGAGACATTTACCAGATAAAAGTTATTTAAGGGATCCAACAATATGCGAAAGGTAGATAGGATGCATTGGGGTTTTTGCTTGTTTTGAATGTCTTGTTAATATTAAGACCATCTTCCTGAGGAAGGCTTACTGAGTTCTAAATACTTGTCACTGGCTATCAGATCCCTTCATTGTTGGCAGCAACCAGAACAAAGCTGGTACATGCTATTCATGCAGGGTTACTTGGCGGAAAGTAGCAATGAAAATTGCATATATTCAGGTTGGGCTAATTTGTTCAGAGCTGCTGATAGGGTGTGCATATGATGTGCATTTGTGAGCAAAAGGCACGAAGTGCGGATTATCATCATCAGGAAACTGATGTCCATGCTGAACTTCCCAAAGGAATGTGAAAAGGAACTTTTCTTTCACTGCTTAAATGTGAACAAACTCTTGCAGCACTAAGGAGTTTAGATACTTATATCCACCAAAGGATGCAATGTCTAGACACCAAAGGACAATGGTCATCTCTGTGTAGAATCAGATAATACAGATGGGAAGTGTAGAAAGAGGTAGTTCATTCTTGGCAAGCTGGATGATGCACTTATTTTATTTAGAAAGTATTCCAGGTTTTATACTGCTACTACTCATACTCTTAACAGTTCCTTTTCTCTAAGTAATTCTGTTGTCCCCAGTGCAACAGAGGACAGTAAATAGAGCTTGAGCACTTCATCAAAATTCCCTTTCTATCACCACTCAGTACTTCACTTAAATAAGCCATGTTAATGTGCCATGGGAGACTTAAAAAGCAGTTTTCTCCCCATGCCCCCAGGTGTTTCTTCTGCTATAAAATAATTTAGCCATGTTTTATCAGCAACATTAATAGTAAATGCTTACTCAGTAATCCTTCCTGGGAGCATATATTTAGTATATCTACTAGCATGCAATTATGACTCTGATGGAAAGGGATCTTATCCCTGATAAGATACCTGAGAAAATCGATCTTGTTCTTTCTCTTACAGTGGCCTAAAACCCTCTATATCTACTAAAATGGATAAATTTACAGTAAATATCTTATTGGACATGTGTACTTGGTATAACCAATTCCATTTACAATACCAATATACAAAAGTGCATTGGTTTTGCTATATTTAGTTAAGATCTATTAAATGGAGCTGATTGACTGAAAATACAGAACATATCCAGGAATCTACATCCCCTGTGAATGGTTTATCTTGGATACCAATATAGTCCCTTCAAACTTTTCCTCTTTTGGAAGCCGAAGCTGCTCAGAGTTTAATGAATGCTGCATAAACCAAAGTTGTGTGACTGTTTCTTCTGCTGTGCCAGTAGTGAAATTTGTAACCGATTTTCTTACCTGGCAAGTACCTGCAGAACACATCTGAATAGCATGGATACACCTCGTTTTCCATGGTAATGTAAGGAAAAGGATTTGCAAAGATTTGGTTTCATTTGGCTACTGTTATATGTTCTTCTGCTTCATCTAGTGAAATTTTGCTTTAGATACTAAAGCATAAGCAGTAAAACAACAACAACAACAATAACTAACATATATATCTACTCTCCATTTTCTGGGTACTCGTATTCAATACTTAAATGCTGGTTTGTGTGCTGGATTTCTCTAGGCAGTTTTTGGAAGTTTCTCTCTTTAGAATAATTAATTGTGAAATGTCTCTGTTGCATAACTATACCAAAGGACATGTTTGTTCCATCACTTGCACTTGCCACTGATTCGTTCTGAAGTGTGTGAATAAAAGTTGTGCCCAGTAGTGCAGGAATTCTTAACACTGGATATAAAATGGTGTTAGTATGAACAAGTTTGGGGGGATTTTTCTTTAGTGAATGTACCCCACACCTGATTTCTATGTACCCTGATCTCTTCTGAACCCAGACCCGCTGCTGTGCCAAAAGAGGTAGTTAGTATTTTTCCATCATGGAAAAGTGATGGTGATCAGCCTACCCAAAGAACCTCTTGTACCAAGTTTGGGGTGTGAATGACTCTTGGGCAGCAGAACAGTTCTGTTCGGCCTCGTGCATAGAGGTCATGCCAGGCTGCATTTGGGCAGCTATTTGCCAGTTGCCCGAACACCTACAAAGCTCTTTTTCTCCTCATAGCTTGTATTTCCAGGCACTTTAAGCCCCTTTAAACTCATCTCACCCCTACTCTTTGTCAGATTATCTAGGGACAGTCGTGGGGGTGGATTGGGTTTCACTTTTCTGACCATCTAGATGCTTTGGGTTTTTTAGAAGTCTGAAAGTATCTTGTTCAACACCATCACAATCAGTGTCTTTATGTAATGTGACTTCTCGTCTGTCAGTTTGTCATAAAGTGACAAATACGACAAATACTTGCTCTAAATATTTTTAATATAATTAATTTAAGGACTGTAAGATAATGCAGTTTCATAACAGATTGTTTATTGATAGAAAGTGAAAATTTGTAGCATTTGATGTAAAATGACAAGTCTTGTCACATAGCCACTGATTAATATTTTTAACAAGGTTTATATTTTCTGAAATATTCACTGCTCAAATAGAACACACAATCTTCTGACCCTGACACTTGGTCTATTTTAAAGCAACTTTTATTCCAAACTATGTTTACTAATAAACACATAGCTTTTTGATGTATTTTACAGAGCTGAGTCCTGCTCTCTAATGAGCTCTTTGCCATCATTTTTCAGAGCTTAGTTCACTGAACTATGGCAGTGCAATATAGTGGCCATATTCCTTCTTAGGGGCTTAGGGTTTGTGTTGTCCTTGTCCTTTCTCTGCATATATGGATAGAACCTAATACAAGAAAAGTATTAAGTGTAGGCCTCAGGGGAATGTAAAATGCAATATATATGCCAAGAGCAGATGTAAGGTTGCTGAGAGGAAGGTGTGGGTGGCAGCCACACATGTAGAGGCGATCCCAGGTGTCCACTCCAAAAAAAGAAAAGAATCCACCATCTACTCTCCCCTGAAGGATTACATTATATCTCTGATACATTATAAGAGAAAGTAATTAACTCCCAGTACCTCTGAGGGTAACTTTCTCGAGGCTACTTAACCAATTTGACTGTTCTGACTGTGTATTATCCTAGTGAATTTAAGACCCACTACACAACACCAAGCACACGATCTGTTCACACAGTGCCACAGTCTGAGAAGTGTGAGGCTGGGTACAAACTGTGACATGTCAGACAACTTAAATTGCACAAATTAGTCAACAGCTGCTCTAAGGAGTCTTGATTGTACACCTGGGTCTGTGTATTTCCACTTCTCCAAAACTTCCAGGATTAAGACAGATCCTCATTCTGTAATGACACCTTTAATGACATAGTTATAGGCAATGTCTCTGACTACAGTTTTTGTGCATTTGGTGCATGACCCTCTCAGGCTCCAATCCCTCTTAAGGACAAGATAATCCTTTTCCTTGTGACAGGTTTCTCATTTCGGTTGCTTTCAGCATAACAACCCAGAATTTCTTCCTTGCCATCTTCTAAATCAATAACTTTAAAATAATATTGTTTTTCCCGTCTGAATGCAGGTCTGAAACTGTGATCCAATGAAAGATGAATATCAAGGACAAAAAAGGGGTAAAGAGAGGCCTAATTTTAATCAGATTAACTCACTGAAATTGTAATCTGGACTTCTCTTGCTATAATTTAAAAATGCAGCCAAATGTATGGCGTGACCTTTACTGTACAAGAGATATTAAAAAAGGTAAAGAAGAAGGAAAAACTTTTTCTCTGAAGATTTATAGAAGCCTCTTTTTAATCTCCTTCTCAGCCTACTCTTTTTGGGATGATTGCTTCATTCTGGGGCACTTTACAGGTTCACTTAAAAATAAGTTTTAAAAAAAAAATCCAGAAAGATTGTCTAAACTCCTAGCCAGCTTTTACCATCATGCACACAAGATGCTGTGCACTTTAAAATGGCAAACTGATGTCATCACACTTAGAAGCAGTTTCAGAGGTGACATTCTCATGGCAAAGGTCATCTACGGTTTTGCAAAACAGGTTAGGACTCAGGTAATATTTTGTGAGATTGTAAAACAGAGCACATCAGCAAAGCTCTGTGAAACACATCAAGGAATATTAACTTTTCAGTAAAGCAAGAAGGATAACAGGTTTCCATGCTCTGGCACAGCTGATGAGAGCCAGTGTCCATCAGCAGTGATGCTGTGCGTAAACATTTACTCTGCACAACAGAAAGTTTTCCCTAGGGAATATTCCCAAAAAAACCACTATATTTTGCAATTTGTTTGATTTCATACTCTGTTCAAGACAAAACATGTTGTTGCAGTGAGTTATAATTTCAGTACCTAAAGTTTTATCATGAGCTAGGGATTACTCTTAGTGGGGTCTGGAGAGTAATAGACTAAATGTGGGTCAGATGCACTTACCTAGGATAATGCACCACTTTGTTTGTGTGTATATACATTATATATATATATATATATATATATGCTGTTCTCTGTTGCCTACAAAAGAACCCTACTGACTGGTTGTTGCCCCTTAGCAGTCAAGTCCTCCCAGTCAGGCAGAAGACAAAGTGAGATGAGGAATGACAGACAGGAGCAGGTTCTTTTGGAATTATGGATAGTGTTACTAAGCACATCTCAACCTGAAAGACAAAATTCTGTAACACTCTTTACTTAATCTTTTTTCTTACTCAAAAAGTGGATGTAAACCCACTTTTTATTTTACAGTTTTACAGGGCATTTTATGATTATTCTCTGTAATGCTAATTTTAATTTTTCCAGTGGCCTTTTTCCATTTTGCAATTCATGCAAATTCAACTGTCATGCAAATACCATCACAGGTTAATGCATGCCTCATGTCAGCATTGACCATGACTCTGTGGTATTTGGAAAGTACTGCTAAGTACAGCCGTATTAGAGAATGTTCAGGAGGAAAGAATGTTTTAATAAAACAAAACTAGATTTCCTTTTTTAAAAGTTTTAGGACAGGAAAGAATAATCTTTCCTTTCCCACCCCAAAAATGCTTTCGTTTATTGAGCATTTTGTTACATGCTCTTGGGTTTTACCCTTCAAGTTTTAATTTAGGAACTATTTTAAGCAATAAAAATAAGATTTTGAAAGGAATATTTCCAGTAAACATACTTGTAAACAGCATCCTCTTGAAAAACTGTCCAGTGTGTGGATTTAAGGTTTCTTGGATGGGGAGGAGGGAAAAAACTAGAAAGGAATAGATTCTCCTGTGAAATGTGAGTGTCTTTCAACTAAAGTATTAGAATCATAGAATGGGTTGGAAAGGACCCTTAAGATCACCTAGTTCCAACCCCCTGCCATGGGCAGGAACACCTTTCACTAGACCAGGTTCCTCCACGCCCCATCCAGCCTGGTCTTGAACACTTCCGAGGATGGAACATCTACAACTTCTCTGGGCAACCCATTTCAGTGCCTCACCACCCTCACAGTGAAGAATTGCTTCCTAATATCTAATCTAAGCCAGCTCTCAATTTGAAACCATTCCCCCTTGTCCTGTCATTCCAGCTTTCTTATAGGCCCAGTTTAGGTACTGAAAGGTTGCTAAAAGGTCTCCCCAGAGCATTCTCAAGTCTGAACAATCTTAATTATCTCAGCCTTTCCTCGGAGGAATCCCTCTAATCATCTTCATGGCCTCCTCTGGACTTACTTCAACAAGTCCATGTCTTTCCTGCTCTGGGGACCCCAGAGCAGGATATAGCACTCCTGGTGTGGTCTCATGAGAGGGGAGCAGAGGCAGTGGAGTTTGGTTACACTCACTGAGCCATTTGCCCTCATACTGTACCTGGAAGGTTTTGCTGTGATCTTTTTATGGCTCTCATCTCATGTATCTATTGATGAGAGAGACTGAGACAGACAGCGTGGTAAAAGTCTGTGTTATGTGGCCATGTCTTTATTGAGACATCTGGGAGAAAGCTGTCCAGAGATGAGAGATGGTGTTAGCTGCAGCGATGAATCAAAATGTGTTGAATCATGGTGTCTAACCCTCATTTCTTCAATATCCATGTCCTTCACTGCCCTATCTGACAGCTCTCTGCTCCTGTTACAGGGATAGGATGTAAAGCCAAAGTGCCAGAACAAAAAAAACCTCTGCAGGTGACTAGAATCCAGCCAAAAATTCAGCTAGTGGGGCTGTCATTCAATGTAGAAAAAATGCCCAAATCATTTGCACAGTCCAATGAATGACAGATAAAGTATGACTCTTTCTGGGGCGTTCTGTATCTTTTTAAAACACAGGCTGGGAAAAGCTGGTTCTGTTGGCAGTGCCTGGGGGAGCAGGGCTGCACCCCTCACTGCTGCACCCCTCACTGCTGCACCGCCTGTCCCTGAGGCTGCTCAGGGCTGGGATGGGTCTGGGTGTTGGGGAGGGTAGCTGCCAATAGCCAAAATGCAGGAATGTTTCAGGTACATCTCTACTGCAGTAGTGCCTCTGTATAAGATGTACCTGCAGGCAGAAGGGTGGCATGCAGCCAGGTATGTCAGTATTAATCCCATTAGGGATTTCTCTGTATCAAAGTTCCTCAGGTGTGGCAGGTTTACATGTACTCTGCATCACCAAAGAGATCAGTATCTGTCCTAAAATGCACCTTGCTGTTAGAAAAGCCAAATAAGTTACTGCAAAGTGATGTTGCATTAATTAAAAGAAATAACTGCCTGTTCCTAAAATGTGTCTTTCGGCTTTCGCTTATTTCAGATTAACTGGTTTAGCTCAGTACTCTTCAGACCATTAGAGGAAAGAAGCAAATTACAGCAATAGAGTGTAACCAAACATAATTCTCCAAATTACTCTTATTACATGCAGTTGGGCCACAGGTTAGTGGAGAGAGAGAGATGAGTTTACAATTGGCAAAGTTTATAGAAATGTGGAACCCCTTATGTGCACCAAAAAAAAAAAAAGAGTGAAGCATATGGTTTTAATTACAAGTCTTCCAGATAGTAAATTATAGTAAGATGTGACATTCAGGGGAAAAATCTGACTGCTACTACAGCTGAAATGCAGGCCATGCCATTGCACCGCATCTTGTTACAGGAGATATAACTTGATATATCCATATCCTAGAATCCTGTAACTGATTTTATTTGGTCATGTTTTCTCATAAATGAAAGGGGTCAAGATTAGTGATGGTTGAACCTCCAATAGTTTAGAAGTTTGGATCAGCACAGCTTAATCCTAAAATTTCTTACTGCTTACTTGAACGCTTTGATGTATTTTTCCTTCGTTCCATTTCCTTGCAGTGCCCTCCACAAACCTGAGGCTTTGCCCTTTCTTTCTACTCATCCAGCCTAATCCTCCCATCCATCAGTTTTATTGTTTCCAGGTTCTTACAGAAAGCATTATATGCCCACCTACATTCCCAAATCGGGGTGTGAGCCCCATTTGCTTCTCCCACCTGTATTGATTTTATTTCTTTCTTTTGGTCTGTTGTATGGTGGTTTCAAGCACTCTGGTCTGGACTTCCCGGCTAGGTCACTGGCAATTCCTGAGCAAAGAAAGGGCTACAGTTGATCAAGAGTATGGTGCATGGAAAGGAACTATGACTAGAAGCTGTTCTTTTGGGTGCAAAACATTGGCCAACTGGATAAAGTTGGAAAACTGAAGAGGAAACTCAGAGCAGAGGCAAAAAGTAATAGATATGTAGGGGAATGAGAAGGAAAAATGTGTTGAGGCACAGACAATGAAATGGTGGCTAAGAAAAGGGGATTTTATTGTATGAACTGGAAAGTTATTAATTATCCTGTGTATCATGAAGGTCATGTTGAACAAATACATTTTGAGTTTGATTTGAAAATGCTACAGTTTAAAGTAATATAAATAGCAGCTCTGGTAAAAAACAAGTGACTTGCATAGCAGAATCTGCAGAAAAATTTGTATTTTGTCAAAGCATAGAGGATAGATCTGAGGTTCTCAAATGACAAGATTCCTAATTTACGCTGTGACCACAATTCTCTACACAAGGTGCAGTTTATCAGTTTAATGGTATAAAGTTTACCCTAGCCAGTGCCCAGGACAAAGGCAGTCTGTCTGTAATTCTGACACAACTGCACTAAGTCCTCTGTACCACAGTGTGGTACAACCACACGTTTTGGGAAGGCTTCATTTGAGCTTTGCTCAAATGAGTTTTGCTTGCTTGTTTGCCTTTTCTTCTGCTGTTATACCAGAGAAGCTGAGACGTTGACCAATGTGGTATGACAAGTATTTGTTATCACATTTCATTGTCCTGCAATGATAGTTCAAATAAAATCCAGATTTTGCATGCTCAGCCCATTTAGGCTGAATATTTCCATCTCTGACATCCTTTCACCGCAGTCAGTATGGTTCATCAGGAGAGTCAGTGTCTATATGAAGAGGCAGACTTCTGCAAGGGAGTCTTATATTTTCAGTTAAGGGTGTCTGTCATATCCCAAAAGGACTAACCTAAGACCACAACCACACCACAGCAAGCCACTGCTCAAAGCCTAGCCCAAACTCGAGCAAACTTCATTCAGTCCAAACATTTGAGATGGGCATCCAAGTTCTTTTGTTTTTATTTTTATTTCTCATCACAAACAAAGGATGATTGCTACATGACAGGTAGTCTCAATAGCAGAAACACAATAAGAAGTATTAAAGAAAGTTTTGATTGTCAGCATGTCCCCTTAGGAAAAACTGGCACGTAATAGCTGACACTGGTCCTGGCTCCACACACTTATGCCATTTGATTTGATGTGAAGGATGTGAAGCACAGTGAGTTGCAGCTGGCAGATGTTATTGCAATATTGAAGTATTTCACAGAGTAAAGGCACATACAGGCAGCATGGCATATTCCTAAGAGTTTCTGTGTACTTTCTGTTCAGCCATGTGGTTGTGAATACAGATACTGAAGTGCTCTCTGCATTTAATTGACAAGATCTGTGCAGTGATACAGTATGTTATTTTCCTTAACACTGCTCAGGTAAGCTGACAGTGGAAGTATAATAAGTATAAATTAGTTATAGACCGCTTAGGCCATATCAAAACCTGCAGAAGTATGTGCAGCAAGATTAAAAGCCTGAAATTTCATGAGAGATGTTTGTGGAAGTTTTTGGGGCAGGCTGTGGAGGTATTCTGCATGCAGCCAGTTGCTCAGTATTTCAGTTTTGGAAAAGAGCAGAAACTATGAAGCCAAAGAACAATGAAGTTTAACAAACCCTGAGTTGATTTAACCCATGATTCTTAGCATACCCTACTTGAACTTAAGTCACTTTTGTCACTCAGAGCCAGCTGTGTCACGTACCAGCAAAGAGGCCTAGCTACAGAGAAGGTTATCTCCAGATAAGTCAAGCATTGTGGCTTTCAAAGGTCAGTCTTTTAATGGAGATTACTCTGTTCTGCTGTTTAAAAATAGAAATGAAATAGGGTTACAATTAACATCCAGCATTTAATCAGATGCAGTTCTCAGCATTCTTGCAGTGTTTGTTCTGGTAAGCTACTTGCCAAATATGAAAGCCAGAAAACCTATGGGATAAAAGAGAGGAAAAAAGACTTTAGAGAATCCGTCCTACAGAAAGGTCAATAATACTTTTTATTTTAAGAGGCTATGGGAGCTGGACACTCTCAGTGCTTGTGAATAAGTATATGAGGAGTAACTACCTATTTGCAACATTCTGAAGTCTCAAAGTTTTGAATTTTTCCCAAACTTGGAGAAAGAGAACAGCTCAATTTTATTTTTCTAGCTTGGGCAGGATGAAAAAATATCCAGGCATCAGAGTGTTTCACAGTGTGTGCACCCACGCAGACACACACTGCCCCCTGATTTGGTATAAAGTGAGTGGTTGGAAACACTGGAGAAGGGGTGAGAGCTGCTGAGAAATCTCTCTGTTGGCCTCCAGCAGATTGCAGGAGCACCAGGAGGCCTCGAAGCAGGGGGCAATGGTCCTTCCACAGGAGCTGCTGATACAATAAAAAGTTTTCTTTCACCCTCAGAAAGAAGGAATGTTGAAAATTTAATGTTTAGGTTCCTTACAAAACTTCAAGAAATAAAAATTTGAAACACTTGCTATCAACTCTTGTTACATTAAAACAAGTGGAAATACTAGCTCAGCAAGTTGTCTCAATCATGATACATCTGGAATTTACAAGAAGTGGATGTACAGCTGTGAATAGTTTCAAATGTATCAAATTATCATTTTCTGGTGGAAAAACTGTTTCACTGGAAAAACTTCTGCAAGCTTCAGAACAGAAATCCCTGGACAATTATACAGTCCAATAGCTCAGCAAGAGTATCTCTCCTGCCATTTTATATTCTTTTGATGAAAGCTTCTACCTCCTATGGTTTTTGCAATGCACTTTTCTACTTTTTCAATGTATCTAGTCAATAGAAGCGTTCTTTCCAAACACAAGAGAATGCTCCAAAATGAGAAAGCTATAGGTATCTGTTTCAGTTGTGCATGAAGTTGCTTTGGGCTAATGCCTTTCTTTGCATTATCCCATGGGAAGGCAAGTTTTAAGGCCAAATGTTTATGTATTGCATGGGAAGGCGCTTGTAGGGAGAGTACAGATTCACGCCCTGCCTCACTGCACACGACAGACTCCCCTCACACAGCTGAGTGACCACAAATAACCAGTGCCATTGAGATTCAATATTTATTATCATATTTTTGAGTAGTTTGCTATTAGACTGTAAAAGGGGAAAAAATAACTTTAATAAATCAAGAGAAACAGACTGTCTTAGAATGTAAGGGGGGGAGAAAAACCCACTAAACAGGATGGGTAAATAGATCATTATGAACTACTACCTGACGTTTGGAGTTTTTATACAAGTGTTTATTAAGGATGTTTAGGCTTTATGGTGAATTAATAGCTTAATCACAATGTTAATGTGATTGTAGATATTTGTCCATTGGTTTGCCAAGTGCCTGCTTGCTACTTTTCTCATGAACATGATTCTTTGACTCTTACTAAGAAACAAAAGTAGTTAATGATTTTATTCATTAATTTTTCAATTGATTTTTCTGTATGTCTGTAGAGGAATGGTAGGTTTTTAAATGCAGCAGTTTTGTTGAATTTTCTCCTCCAAATAATTTTTAAATATGCATTAATTTATATGCTTTTTCAGCAAAAGTGGCTATTCCACTGAATATGAAAATTTATTTTAGAAATTGCTCTTTCTTCTGGAAAAAAAAAACCTAGCAGAAGTGGAGAAAAGTTCAAATATCAGAAGATCCTTCCTTGGTCCGACACAGAAAAACACCATCAAAGAGGGTACATTTATCCTGTGGATGTCATAAGCTCTAGGTTTAGGTCTGCGCATAATTCGGGCTTTAATTTCATTCTTTACCTCTGATTTTTTCTTTGTTACACTTCAGTTCCTGTAGATAAGTAGCTGAAATTCAGGGAGAAAGGGCCTCTGCAGCCCCTCTGTGATGTGGAAGACCTTGCTCAAAGCAATTATGTGCAGGAGAGATTCATACAGAGCAGAGCTTCCTCCCAGCAAGGAAGGCGGCTCGCTTGCAAGGTCCAGCTGCTTTAGCAGAGGTCAAGGGTCAGGCTCAAAAAAGCTGATCTGGAAAGCCAGAATGTCTCAGGACTCTTATTCACCCCTGACAGCACAGGCAACCTGGGCACCACTTCATTGTCTCAAAGAACTGGGAGCAACTGGAAAGCTCTGAGACCAGGGGGCAGTGTGTCATGTAAGTCTCACCAGGCTCTGAGGAGGCTGAAAAGATAAAACTTAAATCCCTACCAGTAAGTACAGACCTGCCAAAGAAGAGATCAGTCCGGCTTTGGTTTATGGGGTGTACTGTAGGGAAGTAGAGACAACATGGATTTCTTAGGGGCTTCCTCCTTGCTGCAATGTAGGATGGAGCTATTCAGTGCGTATCACTTGACAGTTTGTCATGATCATTTTTCATGTAATAGTGTTATTTATCAAGAGGAAAGATGGCAGGTGCTCTGGGACTGGGGATGAATTCAGGGGGTGACATGTTTAAGATGCCAAGTCCTGTGAAGGTATGGATCAGCAGTTAGACCAGAACCAAAAACCTCAAGGCTGTTACTGCAAGCAGCGAAAAACACAGAAAAGTCAGCCTGAAGGATAAGTACCAGTCCCAAATCAAGCTCCAGGGCAAAGTCTTTCAAGTGGTAGCAACTGCAGGGAAATATCTCCTGGAGGTCAGGCACTGTATGTGAGAACTCTCTGATGTCCCCAGGGATAAGAAGTCTGGATGTGGTGGAAGAGTGAACTATATTTTCTCAAATTAATTGCTTTTTTAAAGATATATGAGCTCCTAATTGTCTGCTCAGAAGGCATGAAAAGGTTTCAATAAGCATGAGAAATTTAAAATGTCTTCATTCTTCACAAAAGCATGTACATTTGGTTCCCCAACACCCAGATGAATAAAGCACTTGTTATGTGCACATATTATGGTTTGCTATTTGGTCTGATAACCTTCACACTGAACACTTTTATACCAGTCTTGATGTGCTGCTAGACATCATAAAATTATAAGGACCATATAAGCTTAGTACACTTGAAGTAAAAAATGTAGTAAACAATGCAATATGTAGTATCTTACATTTTCAGTGGAGAATTATAACAAACCCTAATTTTTATGTTTGGATTCATGGCAGCTGTGCATATATGCACCGTTGGCTCCATAAATACTAACCTGGCTTGTCCTTCAGCGAGAGGGACTGTAAAACAGACACTACAGTTTCCCTGACAGTCATGCAAGACACGCTGTAGAATGAGTTAAAGGGTGCTTGACCATCATAGCTGATTCCACATATCCACTTTCCATCCCTCTATCTTTCCTGGATGCCACCTAATTGGTTTATAAAAATAAACATTTACATTTACAAAGCTTGTCTTGAGCTAGAAAATACAATTTCTTTCTTAGCATTTCTGTCCTTCATTCAGCAAATATTTTGTCTGGCTGCCTTGTGTTTGATTCTCTATTGAGTAATCAGAAACTCAGCCATCAGCTCTGGAAACAGTAGCAGACACTTTCCTAACCCATCAATGGACATTTAAGTCACAAATTTTGAAGATCTCAGATTCAGAGGGTAGATAACATTCAGTCCACTCTGACTTTACCACTCACTTTTGTAGGTAGTTATTTGTAATTTGCCTTTGTGCAGAGGGGCTTTCATTATGAAAACAAACTGAAGAAAATGTGTCCATTTAACCTGAGCCATCTGACACTTACCTTTGCATGTTAACCAGGCTCTGTTGAGGGTGTGATATTGGTGTCTGTAACAACAGAGTAAGAAATAATATCATCAGAGTGACGTGATGGATTTGGTTGTTGAAATAAATACACTTGATTTATCGTATGGTTGTCTAAACCTCATGCGATGCTGCTGTCCAGCCAAAATCCCTCTTGGAAAGTAATCTGCTGTGAAAGTGAGTATATTCTAAACAGCCTGAGTGTCACACACCAGGGCTCACTCTTCAGGGCCTGCACACCTGTAAGAACTGGCTGAGTCTCTGTACAGGGAGAAGACTGAAAAACCTTCTCTAGGAAAGAGATGTTAAATGTCATCAAATGTTTAAAGAAACATAGGAATGACCCCAGGAGAAGAAGCATCTCAAATATAAATCCAGTATGTGTATGTGAAACTAGTCCAGGTATGACCTAACAGTTTTGCCTCCATTTGCAGAATTGGGACCAAACGACCCAAATTTTGTGCTAGCATGCCAAGGCAAATACAGTCAGAGGTGGAAAGGAGAATTGCAACTGAAGTGCAGTGAATGCAAAGAAGTCATCAGGGATTTTCTAATTGAAATTATTTTCCACTGTAATTTAGGGGAACTGTATTTCTCTGAGTAAAATGGAATTCTACAGAAATCTTTGTTTATTAGTAGAAAAAAATTGACACATTGTTTCAAACTAATTATTCCAATAGATCAAAACTGAGGGAAACAAAACAACCAAAACCCAGAAACATTTGGTTTTCATCAAGCTGACACAGCTGTCAGTTTGAGCTACCACAATATCTTACATAAGTTAAATTGCAACATTTTAATGTTACCATTTTATGTATGTTGGTTTTTGGTATGTCATCCTGAAAAAGGAAATTGGAATAATAAACCATTTGTGTGCTAATGATGTGCATAACACTTTGGTGACACAGATTTGTACTGAAAAAACCCATTTTTCTTAGCTTAATTGATTCTTAACATTTTGATGCTGGAATATAACATTTTGATTTTTTCAAAAGAAAGAACCCAAAAACATTATTTTTGAATTTCTGTTTTTCATTTTAAACATAAATATGCTTTAAGAAAGAAAGCAACTTTTTATCCTGATTCAGGGACAAAAGTCAGAAATTTCCCATGAGCCTGAAATTCAGATCTTTATTAATATTTGTCTTTGAGCAGCATGCGTCAAGATCCCCTTCTTGCCAGATAATACAGTGGATAAATATTGGAATTGCTTTTACGCAGTGGAGTCAGTGCTAAGTGATTGGAGGTTTTGCTGGGTTTGGTTTTTCTCAGTGTTGTGTGTTGGGGAGGGTACTCTGACATAAATGAGGATACTTGACATTTCTGACCCTTTTAACTGTAAATGACTAAATCAAATTTTAGAGGGTTATTATTCTGGAGAAGATAAGATTGTAGTATGTCCTTTTTTTAGGCCACCCAGACTCTATGTCCTACGGAGTGTACATTATAGAATATACTTCTTATCCCTCTGCCTCTAAGCTGACTGCTACATCCAGCCTGAAACCCTTTATACTGTTCAAAAAAAAAAAAAAAGGCCAGAAATTTTGAAGAAGAGGAGCTGATAACCATCTCAAATGTTGCTAAAAGTGAACATATATTAATACTTTGAATAATTGAATATATTGCCAGTTCTGAAGAATTAAAATTAGTTTTAAAGATTCTATAGATCAAATTAATTTCTTGACTAGAACTAGAAATGTCCTTTTCAGGATAAAAAGCCACTGGAAAATCTCCTTGATACTTTTCTAATTCTCCTCAATACTTTTCTTATTCTTCTCTTTTACCTAAAAGACTTATCTCTTATTTACATAGCACTAGATACATTTCATATATAAAACCAACTTCAAAAGTGTGGAGCTTTCTTCTTACCAGCAATTATTAAAGCCATCCAAGTGTTTAGTCTTCTACAAAATTACAGGGAACTTCCGAGGTTTTTGACAGATGCAGGGGTCTTATTTAACCAAGAAATTCACCTTCAACCTCAAAAGACCTATCTGCTCATGGCAAGGTGATTTTTGGTTTAACTGTCCTTCTTTCCTGAGGTTTATAATCCCTGTAAATATGCATATAAACCAGGAAATTTTTAAGGGTCTGTAAATATCTAAATGAGGACCATTGACTTTTTTTCCTGAAATTATGTTGTGACATAAAGCTCTTACAAATGGAAAATGTAAAGATTTTCCTAATGATCACTAAAAGATGTAGGATTTGCTGCTCTCACTGCAACCAGACTCCAGGAACAGCTGGCACTCACTGCTTCCCCACAGACAGCCTGGGCAAATACTGGGGGGATAAATACAGGAGGCTTCTGAGAGATGAGGGCTTGTAGCACTGCTGCAAATACCACACCTTTCAAAATCAATTCAGACTTGTGTTATCTTCTATTCTCTCTCTTTCTGAGATTTATTTCAGCTGAATGGCTGTCAGTGTTCTCAGTATTACTGGCTCTTGGAGCCCAGAGTTGCTTTAGCAAACCAACTCTGTCTGACTCTGTCTTCAGTATGTTTTGAAGTTGTTTTGGCTGAAGGAGGAACTGGTGATTGCAGAAGAAGCCCCTTTTTCTCCAAGCCATTTCTGGGCTTTACATTTTCTAATGTTGGAGACAGATCAGAAAAGAGGAGGGGAGGCAAGCTCCCCAAAGCCCTTCTGTAGGACTGCTCTGCTCCCACCCTCAGGACAGGCTATCTGTGAAGATCAGCTCACATCCGAGATGCAGCAGCTTTTCAACACGTGCCAGCAGAATCTGCAGAGTCCTGGCAGAAGCATGCTGATGTCTTTGGGGTAGTTACTTTATGTTCATTTAAAATGCAATTAAACAGAACAAATACCGTGAGGAAATGGACAAGATTTTACATTTACCTACAAAAATTAGGGGGAAGATCTTTTCATCACATTATAAATTTTATATAAACATTTTGGAAGGGAAATAATATGTGGCAATAATATAGCCTGATATAATGAAATAACTAGCATGATGACATTGTCGTCCATGGGGTCAAAAACTGTTCCCAGGAAAGAATTAATAATTTATGGAAGTGTTTATCCCTGTAATTAAATGCTGGAATTGGGAGCCACATCCTGCCTGGTTGTTTTAAGTCCACAAAAATTAATCCTAAACTCTAGAAATAGAAACTTCTATGGAAAAAATAACTTTAGAAGGTTATTGTATTTTTGTCTGAAAAGGCTCCTTTGCTCCAATTTATAATGAGATGCACCTTATTTTCAGACAAAATGCAGGATGCAGGCAAGGGAAAGCATGGGATTTGTCTTGGAAAGGGAATTGGAAATGAGCAACCAATCTATGCTTTTGTACATGTAGTGCAGTTGTACTAAATGGTAATAACATATTTCAGCATATTTCTTAACAAGTTTGTGGTCTGTAGTGCTAGACACTGTCAGCTGGAGCACACCTGCCCACCCATTGATACACATGACAAAGTTCCTGGTTAGGTGTTCTTGAGCTTGAACATGGAATTTTCTTTATAAGGTCACAGAACTAAAATTGCAATAAAGCATTTATGTTGAATACTACTTTTCTGCAAGAATCTTCTGAGCCAGTAGGGCTTGTACAGTTCTTTGAATACACCAGGAGTTCAATTCTAACCCAGACTAAAGGGATGAATTCCCATTTCAATGAACTTTATTGAATGAATGCAAAATTGAGGGCTTAGCTTTTGGCAGGCTACCTCCTGTATTTTTTTCTGACTAATGTCAATGAATTTGGTATTATCATAATGTAACCACTGCATTTCATTTTTAATCTGAATAATTAAAAAAAAAAAAAGCTAGAGGCAGAAGGAGAATGGGGGAAGGGGAAAGTTACTTGAAATGCAATCTGCCCTGGTTGCAGCTCTTAGGTATTAATCTTTCTTGGCAAGTAGAATGCACTCAATTTGTGCTGCTGAAAGTAAGTGGGAGAGAGCATAGGTAAGTGGGAGAAAAACACGAATTCCCACTTGCCCTTGAACAACTGGCCAAGAAGTTCAGCCCTATCATTCCTTATGCCCCATAAATCCACACAAACGTACGCACAGGGGAGGCTGTTTCTCTAAATAGCCGAGAAATATTACTAGCAAGAGGGTTTGGAAACACTGTGTGCCTGTGGGAGCAATGAGGAAATGCTAAAGGACCAAATCCCTCATGCTGCCTGTGGGTTTGGAAGGCCATGAGGTTGAATATGATACTGTGGGAGTCACATTTACCCAGATAATATCTGCCCAGATCCCCAATGTGCTCAAGCCCTCAATGAGCCTGGTAAAAGTCCCATCCTTCCTCATTACCACCACAGAAACACACGATTGCAAGTGCCACAACTGGGCACTATTAAAAAATCCCTTTTTGTCCAGTGAGCACTGACTGATACAGCTATGGGGTCATCATACAAAAGCAATCCATTATTTTGATTAGTGTAACACTTAAAGGCCAGCTTGCACATTAACTATTTTAATTGTCAACTACAACAGCACTGTGGTGTAACATTAAAGGTGCTCTAAAGTTTGCTGCTTGCTGACAGTGCATGACAGTTCTGCAAACCGTAACACTTTCACAAATGCTCTGAGGCAGGCAATATATATTTTATTTTTTTTGCCTCTGTAGTTTGAATTAACATGAGTTTGTCTGAGAGAAGTCCAGATGGCTGGATTGTTATTAGTCACCCACACACACTGTTCTGTTGTAGAATTAAAATTTAAGTTCTGAAAAAATAAGGATGAGGTTGTTTTGTGTTCAAGTCTTTTGTTGGTTTGTTTTTTAAAAAGGATTACATCAATTCCTTGATGAAAATGTTATTTTTCTTTAATTTGAGTGAAATTTCAGGGAAGCTGCTCTAGATTTATTCAGTAGAGGACCCAGTCCCCTTCCTCATAAATGGTCATACATCTGCTCTTCTCAGCTGCCTTAAGATGTTTTTCTGAATAAATTCTATATTTTGATATTCCCTTAACCCTTAAAGGTTAGAGTGAATTTGCCAAGGAGCCTCTTGCTTGTTTTCCTGCCCTCAGGCAATGGTCTGCCTCTGACACCTTTATCATCTTCCTGCATCACCACCTGGGACAACATGAAGTGGCCTTGTTTCCTTAAAGCACGGAATAAACACTAATGATGGATTTTTCTCTCTGAATCCCGCCAGTGTCCCCTGAGGCAGCCTTTTTCCCCTCAGGTCTCTTTCATCCTTTTTTTTTCTTCTTTTTCAAGCCTATATTCAGATAATTTATTTTTTAGTTTTGAACATCATTGTGAGGTCAAACAGGCCAGTCAGTATCTGCTGGAGCTACTGGCTGCCCCTGCAGTCAAATCAAGTCTTCTGCCATCACATATCCTATCAACCCCTTTTTCTTTGATGCCAGTATTTTAATTCAGAGTTTATTTTGTAGTTTTTTAGTTTTGATGAGATTATAGAAGAGATTTTTCAAAGGCATAAACAAGATTTATATGCCCAAGTTCCTTTGGCTTTCAGCAGGACTAGTTGGTGCCAGAAGCATTTTGTGCCCTTGACAATCTTCCCCTATTTACCAAACAAAGATGGTACAAATAAAAGGTTCTTTCATTTTAAAGTAATTTCTAGAGATCATAAATTGAGGCTTAGATAGATAAACAATTTAAATCCAGTATGCTTTGTAGTGGGACTGTGCCCCAGAGTGCAGCGTGCACAAAGACCCAGAGCATTTGGATGCGACAGCAGTCAGGGCCTTTGCTGGTTGAATGCCAGGCATGCCAGACCCACAGGGATCTCCAATGCAGGGGGTGGGGTGAGAGAGGAGCTTGCTGGGGTGGGACAGTGGCAACCAGTGAGGGGCTGGGAGAGGGGAGGTGTCCAGTGTGAGGAAATGGAACATTTATGGAGAACCAGATGGAGTAAGGATCTCTATTCCTATCTTGCTTTTCTCTTAATTTGGGGAGGTCTCTCTCTGCAATACCACATAACACAAAATTTGGCATTTGTGGTGACTACTAATGGCAACTGCTAATAATATTAAGGAGGCAACTGCTAATAATATTAAGCTTCCAGTAGATGAAAAAGCAGTTGGATATGAGCTGCTTTCTCCACCTCTCACCTCCACAGATCGAAGTACTTCACTGTATACTATTCATTAAGTAAAATCCCACTGTTGAATTCTGTTTACGTGGTAAAGAGTCTTTTTTGTCACTGTTCCAACTAATCAGTGTTTCCTGTGCACATGGAAAGAATCTCTAAGCTCTGAATCATCTAGTGAGTCCCCTGCTGTTACAGATAATAGCAGGGTGTGGGTGGGCATGGCTGAATAATATGCCTTTAAATTCCCTTTGAGGCATAATGATTTTTTAGGTACTCTCTCATATGTCACAATGTCACATCATATAAGGTAAATATGCCTTATGTAATCCAGTTTGATACATTGCCATTAGAATATGCTGAAGGGTTTTATATGAAGTGAAATACTCCACGCAACGTAGTTTTCCCCCTGCATTTTACTGTTTCAGGTGGCAGTGTTTGCAGGAATGCAACCAATTCTTCCCATTTACCCTCAGACAGAGGAATCTCAAGAGCCTTTTCAGAGTCTCTTGACATGGCAGAGCATGGCACAGTTTAAAAACCTACTGAAAACTGTGTAAAAGTGGCAAGTTTTGACCCTCAGGAAGAGAAAAATATGGTTATTTTAAGAGAGAGAACCTCTTAAATCCCTCTGGTAAACAGCAGGAGCTGCAGTCTGTCAGTGTCTCAAAGTCTCTGAAATCTGCTGAACCATTTGGCACTGCCTTATAGTTGAAAATGTTTTTTCTTCACATGATAATAGGAAAAAGAGAGATTTTGTTGGGTTTCTTGTTTTTTGTTTTGTGTTTGCTTTTGTTTGTTTTGTATGTAACATCATGGAGATGCCTCAGAGTAGTAAAAAACTGTCCCAAATAGATTTTTTTTCCTACATTTGCTCACCAGGTAATCACAGCAGTGATTTGGCATTCTAGCTAACAGGAGGTAAACACGGAAATAAGGAAGCATTTCAGCAAGCAGGTCACTGCCATCTCTTAAAAGAAGTGTCTAAAACAAGTTTTTTTAAAAAAATGTTCTTCCGTAAACCCCTGGAACAATAGATCATTATTTTCTCGCCCGTTTTGGTGGGGGTGGAGTTGCTGAGATGGAGCCGATTACGCCAGCTGCAGGGCAGTGTGGCATTGCACAAACAGCAGAGCACAGGCTGTGCTTTCCAAGGAGAGCCTTTGGATTGTTTGGAGTCCACCAGGAAGTCAACTCTGCCCTGGTTTCCGATGCGATTCAATAGGTTATTTTCCAGAGATGTCTGGAGCCAGAATAAAACCCGTCTAACAGGGCCATCAAGAATATTCCCATGATTATAAAACCGCAGGGGGACAACTTGTTTTGGGAGGTGTACTGACAACGAACAACAAACAGTGTATGTATTATCAAGCAGATATTGTGTTCTTGAATAAAAGACTGATAATGCCTGGGCACACAGGGCTGCTTTCTGCTCACAGCTATAAATAGACTACTCCTACTGACTTCAGACAGCTGCATGTAACTCAGAGGAGAAACTCAAAGTTTTTCCTATGAGGTGTACTTTATTTATTATTAATTCTCTCTGGACCCTCCACATTTCAAAACTGCAATGCATTCACTTCTTTGATCTGGGCTGTAGCCTCATACACCTCCAAAAGGGGGGTACAGCATGAAGAGATTTGGCTTCTGAACTGTTAACTGATGTAGTCACAGGAGAGACAGTGCTACTTGTCCTTTTGGCATAGGTTTTCCCCTTCCTCCGTACTTCCCCTATAATGGTGACACAAGTTACTGAGGCACCACTGCCCTCTGCCCCGCCCCTTCTCACAAATGCCTTTGTCATGCAAGGTGGTCACAGTCTCCCTTCTCACTTGCTGTCCCGCCCTGTAAATTCGTACTACCCTCTGTATATCTGGGATGCTTGTGACTGTGCTTTTCTTCTTTCCCCTGGTGTTTATTTCTTTGGTTTATGATGCTTCCTGCCAGGTGCCTGTTATTGCAGTCAAAAGGGCCTTGCAGATATGAATGTGTAGCCCTTGTCTGGAGTGAACTTTTGCTACAGTCACTGTCACAGAGGCATCTGGATGTGCATAGATCCACCTCACTCAAGTGGAGCAGTCATAGTCCCTTTGATTTTGTTCACCTACCTAGCACCTCTGAGTGATGCTTGTTAAGAGCTCCTCCTTTGGGCTGAGGCTGAGTGAGTCCAAGTATGTAACATATTTTCCTTGTGGAGGTATTAATGTATCCTGAAATCCTACTCCTTCCCCTTTGGGCACAAAAGGACTTAACAACTGCAGATTCTTCTGTGCATGATGGCCAAGAGAGAGACAATGATACAGAAACACTTACGAACAGTATTCAGTGTTATTTTGTAATGATGCTTAACAGGAAGAACAAGGGTATTCAGTTCATCTGGTAATTTGGAGACAGACTTCCTTTCAGTGGGATGGACCAGAATTGCTTAAGTAGCTGGAATATTCATTAGTGTCCATGAAATAACTTGAGGAAATAATGGTAACAAGTGAAACTATTCTAAATTTCAAGTCTTGTCAAGGACATGTGCACAACTCCCTCTCTGAATAGTGGTTATGGAAACAAAATAAGGATCTGGAGTACTCATGTCCTTTATTGTGTATGATGCTGAACACAGAGCAAAGTAAAAATCCCGCACCAGCTAAAAGAAAATTATGTAATTCTGATAGACTTGCTGGAGATACTGTACTCACTGTTTAACATTTCCCCACATAATATCCTTTTTACTAAATACCTTCTCAATAAAATGTTAGACTCTTTCACTCTGTCAGTTTTTAATTGGGAGAATGTGATCAGCACTGGTATCAGTTCCAAGAAGCACAGATAGGAGTTTAAGAACTTGTCTGTTGCTTCTGCCAAGTACTTCTTTCAGAGAGGAAAGAGAAGATGTTTCGTCTCTCACTGAAAGCAGTGGGAATCAGAGCAGCTCTCCTGAAATCACCTTCCTGTCTGTTGCAATGATCAGCAGCAGAGCAAGAGTGGCTTTTAAAAAGACTGCTGGCATATGGGCAGCACAAAGGAAGCTGCACATTGTGGCATTCCTAAAGAAAGAGGTGAGAGGTTCAATGGTTGCTTTATGAATCTCACAGCTGGATCACTAAGGTAGGAAATATAAGCAAGCTATCATGTCACTCTTACAGGAGTGGAGAAAAGATGCTCCTCTCACTGCCTAGAGAAGCTGAGATGCTGCAGTACTTTTCTAATCCATGCAGGTCATATACAGTATTTCTGAGCTTCAGCTTTAAAAAATAAAACCACAAAAATGTAGTGTGCTGGAGCATGAGTGAGTTTGTGTTTGGATTACAAAAGAATCTTAGATGAGTTTTTTCTGCTAGCACACAACCTTGCTGCTGTGCACCTAGACTGACTTGGGAGCATTTAAAGGGGAAAAATAAAAAAAATTGCTTAAGGGTTTAAAGATTAATAAGCATAGCAAAATCTTCCATAACTAGGCAACAGTTTCAAGCCTTGGTGCTCGCATGTCTTTTCTGATTATTTTCTCTAATCCTATTTCACTGCAGATGGATGTGGGGTGGAACAACAGTGTATGATGTCAGGACAGATTATCAGTAGAAATTAGTTAAACTTTCAGTGTTCTCACAAAGCAATCATTTCCGTTCTCCAGCAGAAAACTCCTTGCTGTTATTCCCATGGTGTGATGATGAGCATTACCAGCTGAGCTGTTCTGAGTGGTGGAGATTCACAAGCTCTAGAAGAGAAATACCACTATATTTTTTCAGGAGATTTCAGACTAAGCAGTTTCTTCCAAGTAATATCTCTCACTAAAGCCTTTGGATTTTGTGTTACTCAAGAACAGAAACTACTCCTCTTTCCCTTTATAACTTGTATGTATGGGCTTGCACACAAGCACACAAACACACTTCTCTCTCTTACAAATGCCAATCAGTAATATACTTGACAATTAAAATGTTTCACTCTCGAATTACTGGATGAAACTTCAACAGTCTTTCAGTATCTCTGTTTTCATTCAGAAGTGCAGCGATCCCCTAGAACTTTCAAAGAAATAAAGTTGTCCCTTTAGATTTTTTCTAGTGAAGGAGAGAGCAGTTTACTAAAAGTCAGATGTGCTTTTTTTTTCACCCACGAAAATGGAAAAGTTTTGAAATGGAAAAATTATTTTAGACATTGTCTTAAACCATTTCTCATGGCATGTCTTTCAGAGTTTTGTATCTAAGAGCTTTGCTTTTATTAAACAAATACAAAAAGCCACATTGAACAGTCATAATGCTAGTACTCAGCTTGTGTCTCTGAATGCTGAAATTAATTCTGTTCAGGATTTAGCAAACATC
The DNA here is from genome assembly GCA_013399875.1 of Gymnorhina tibicen. Taxonomy (NCBI): domain Eukaryota; kingdom Metazoa; phylum Chordata; class Aves; order Passeriformes; family Artamidae; genus Gymnorhina; species Gymnorhina tibicen. The sequence continues at coordinate 3,181,773 of VXAZ01010408.1, read as the reverse complement.
CACCTTCAAAGAAATCAGTCTGTTTGAACTCAGTTTAGACTACAGTAAATGCACAGGGCTAATGCATATGGAAGAAAAGGCTATGTTTCTCCACATCTAAAATTGTATAATATGTAAAGGCCCAGAGGCTTTTATGTTGGCTGACACTTTTGAAATATTCAATTGCCAATCATAAATGTCAAAGAAATCATGTCCTAAAGAGATGCAAATCTGTAGTCCGTTAAACTCAAGATACTGAATGGGAGGCATAATTTCTGGATCTGGTCAGAGTTAGGTATATATTCATGCTGGGAATATGTACACTAAAGTGCTCATGAAGAGAAGTAAGAGTAAAAATACAGCTTGAAGGTTAAATGAAAAACAATGATGTTAACTTCTCTGACTGGCCTTAAAATTCTGTGAGAAGGATATATAAAGTCTCCTAATGCAGGGAATGGTTGCACAGGGAAATGAGAAGGAGATTAATGATGATGTGGAAGGGTGAATGAGTTCAACAAATGCCAAACAGTGATTTTTAAGTGCTTTTATAATTCTACAGAACATGGTTTTTAAAATTCCTGGGGATTAATGAATTTGCTACATTGATGCAAACTGAGTCTGTTCTACCATAATAATACTACTTAGGTAGTTTTTGTTGGGCTTTTCATTTGGTCTTTTTTTAATCATGGTGGTTAAGCCAGATCCTAAGACTGACTCACCCAGAGGAGTTCTGGGTGGATTAGTAGAAAAACGTATTTGAGTATATGTTATGATGACATTTTTTGTGTTGGGCAACATATATGGCATAGCCACTGAAAAGCCTGTGCAGGAGAGAAAAAAGAGCTATGACTTCCTGAGGAAGGTGGGAATGAAAGTAATATTTTCTGCAGAAGTTATGAAAATAAATCTTTTGTGGGAATGGTGCCCAGGAGAAGGTGGGGTAGGGAGCCGGGTTGCTGGCAGAGGCAGGATGTTCTGCAGTCAGTGCCCAATTTCCCAAAGGCCCCATGGCACTGCAAGGGGACTCCACAGCAGCCTGGGCAATTTTTGCAACCTCTTCCACAAGCTGCCTCTTTAGCAGAAGGTTGTTTTACATAGGGATTTTTACCAGCTCTTTTCATGCAACTTACATACCTATTAGATTAGGTTCAAGTTTCGCTTGCATTCACACTGTATCCAGACAACACAGATAAGCTGTCCAGGCCTACTGCTGTTGTGCACATTAATTAAGATCCATAGCAGCCTAACGGAGCATGCTGGTTGCCTGGATCCCGCTTCCTACCACTTTCTCACATCACTATGTAGCCATAAAGGGGAACATGTCTGTTAAAAGGTACTGTTTTCTAATTGAGGGTGAAGTGTCCCAGCCACAAAGGAGAGATGCTACTGTACAGAGGCTCTGTCTCCAGAGCTAGATTATTCAGCAGAGCATTAGTCCCTGGATTGTTATTTTTTCTTAAACTTTGAAATCCCACACTCATTCAAGAAACTCAAAGTGTTAGGAAAATGCTTCATGTTTCAGCAAATGTACAAGAGGTTTAGGGAACTGGCTACCACATTAAACAGTTACCCTGTGGCCTGCACTGTAAACGAAGAGGAATAACAGCGGTTATTGAAAGTTGTTCTACTTTGTCACAGAGCTACTGCAGCTGCCTGAGCAGCATTGCTTGCTTTTTGGAAACCCTAGAGGAGAATATGACCTAGGAACAATCATACCTTTGTAGTCCAATTGTTCCCATGCTTTAAAAAAAAAAAAGTGAAAGGAAAAAGTGATCAGGGTAGCAATATTGTGCAATGTGGCTATGTTTTAAAGTTACTCAGAAAGTCTATATATTGTTACATTGCTTTCAGACACAATAAAAGGCCAGTTATTAATCCTGCAATTACCCAGCCTTATCACTGCTATCCACACAGGCTGACTGAGGCTGGACTTCTAAATGATATTGTTTTCATTACAGTGACCAAAGCAAAATTTAATTAGAGACCCATCTTTCAAATAGACAATTGAAAAATTTAAGGATTAGGAAATTAATACTAATACTTAATTACAATAAGATATTTTGCCATTCTGGATTGGGGATTTCTGATAGTCTGGCTAGCTCTTCTATCAATTCACTCTTTAGTGGCTGTAAAGCATGATTATGGCAATAGGTAGAAATGCTGTTCATGACATTAAAAAGCATACCCTTCCTGTCAGCTCCGAGCATGGAACAGGAATATCTAATCAAAAGGGTTTGCACTGGATCATATCAGTTCCTGACTGCAAACTCTAAATCCACGTTGTAGAAGCAAGAGAAAATGATCTACAGGTAACAGAAATGGAAAAAATGAATTGATAGGGAGATCAGCTGTGACTAAATGGAAGCAGGGAAGCTGAAAGGCAACATTTTAATAAGGAAGGCTTTTGTATGGTTTTCAGGTACAATTGGGCAGATTTGTATAAAACAAAATTTCATCCTGGAGAACATTTAAATTTCATTGATAAGAATGCACTTCATTGCTTCATTTAGAAACTTCCGCTGTGGCTTTTTCCTCCTTATTTCTTTGTATAAAAATAAGAACCATCTGTAGGAAAAAAAAATAAAAACCCATACAACTTGTTTGTGTGACTACTTTGCTGTTGTTGTTTAGATTTCTAGGAAACAGATGCATGTTTCTCATTTGGGGAAAGCATACATCTGTTCTGCCAAATTCTCTCCAGAAATTCTTAATTTTCCAGTGAGAGCATATTCAAATGCATTTGAAAATAAGAAACTTTCCCTCCATCATCTATGTGCATGCAGACATGTTACAAGGAAAGATGGTCATTTTGACACAGTAAGGAATTGTTTTCTCAGCAAACCCATAAGTGTTTGCAAAATGCTATATAGTAATTTAGGTGAGAAGGGAAAAAGAGAAGGTAGCAACAAATTTACTTCTGTAATATGTGAAAGAATATTTGCACAGTAGGAGCTCTTACAGTCTCATATTGAAGAGTGGCATACAATTCAACAAGGCTGAAGCGAATAAAAATTCATGTGTAAGGTTTAATAAAGGTGTAATTCTGTCTACAAATTACTTAAACTGTTGAGTGGAATTCCATAGTAGGAGTATTATTCTCTTTCATGGTTTAAATATTTTGTAGGGAGGTTATCATTCTCTGTTAGATTTACAGGTCTTCTCCAGAAGGGGAGAAAGGGAAATAATTTCAAGAGTTCTACATGTTAGTCTAATTTTGGATCTACTTCAAAACATTGTATATTTTTCCATTGCTTTTTGTTTTGAAAAGAAACAACTACAACATAACTAGTAACAGCACATGACTCATGTTCATATGTGCTCATTTCAGGGTTCGGATTAAAGTATCTTGCATTAAGGTATCTTCTTTTGCCTAGAGGATTCTTATCTTCGGCTTAGAAATAGAAGATGAAAAAATGTATAATCAGTAGTCAAATCCTAGTGCAGAAGGAATCTGTGAGTACATCAAGTAGAGCAAATCTATTAACTTGTTCACCTTCAGGGAGAAGATCCTACAGTAGTGATGCATTTTGGAAATAAATTCGAAGCAGGTGGACAGAGCAGCAGGAGGGCAGTATCCGGCTAATACAGTAGGAGGGCAACACCAGCCAGTTAGAAAAAAGTCATTCGTATGGGCTGTGGGGAGCTGCATATTAGAATTGCCAAACCGACTATTTCCTACTGCAGGTCTTAAATAAATTAGACCTGCACAGAAATGTGGGCAGTGATATCTCCCCACGTGGCACAAATAACAATGGAAATGAAAGCTACCCCTGTGTGCTCCAGTAAAGCCCTGAATGCTCGGGTGGGGTGTTGTTTCAGTCCTATTTAAGCTTGTCACTGTAAGTGAGGCTTGTGGCCAGATTTAAATGTCCCCATAGGTACTTCTTAATGTTGCTGGTATTGTCTATATAGCAGTGAATTTCTTTCAGTGCAACAAATACAGCTCCTTCTGCTTTATATTCCTCTCTAAATCCAGTACTGGTGCTGTCAGGTGGTGGTGGTGTGGGACTGGTAGGAGATAAGAGCTCAGCAGGGAGGTCACGGCTTCCTGAAGGAATGACAGGAAGGCAGAGACATCCCTGACTATACTAGAGAGTGAGAAAGCTGTGCTAAGCTGCTGCTGCAGCGTGTCCAGTCGAGGCACCCTGCAGCCTCCAGACATCCTTTCCCAGGTCACCACAGGGACTCTGTTTTCCCTTGAGCAGCGGATACAAAGAGCTGCCTTGAGTTAAAAGTGAGTCTCCAAGTGGCAATACAGGGCTGGAGACTTCTGTGCAGCACCAGCCTAACCACTAACACTTCAGAAAGGGGTGGAAGGGGTGGCTTTGTTCAGACACTCTAATAGACGTAAAATGGGCCTTGAGTGTTCTACCCGGGATGCCACTTGAAGCAGGACAGATCCACTCATCCTCAACCTTTATCTTGCCAGAATAGTCCCCAACTCCCTTGATTTGTCACGCTAGCTAATGTGTGGCTGCTTGCACTGAAGTGCATCAGTTTGTTCATGTATGCCCACCTCTGCTGCTCTGCTTCTGGAGGTCTGTGCTGTTGGCTGGTGCTCCTTGGGCCGCTGTTGGCAGCAGTTCTGCCTGGATGTTGCCCACCTGCTCGTCTGTCCAGAGATGGCTGATATTCCGCCTGCTGTCACTCTGGCTGTATCTTTTTTTTTGTCTGTGGCAGCTGGCCTGGTTGTGGGTTGATTTGTTGCATGCAGTGTTTTTTCTACCCTGACTGCATACCTTAGGCTACAAATTATACTCTGAATTTTCCATTCCACAAGGGTGCAATGGAAAGACAGTTGTATGCAGAAGTCTCCTGCTGAATTCAATGGGATACTAATCATATCCCAAACCTCCGATGCTACAGGGTTCGTCATGAAGTTTAGCTCTTTGCTCAAAATACTGCACATCTGAGAGTAGTTTCCAGCAAATTATATTTTTCTGGAAATGTCCCTGCTCCCTTACAGAGGCTTCTTAGCATTTGTGCTTCTAGGCCTCACTTCTTCTTAAGAACCACTCTTGAGAATGTGTCTTTAGCAATTTCAGTCTGCAGAAAGTTCCTCCTTCTAAAGAGTCCTGGTCTGCATTTCATTCCATTTAACCAGTGAAAATGGTTTCTTGCTGCTGAAGAAAGTGTTCTTTCAAGGCAGACATCCTTTCTTTAGTCTCCTGAGAATGGAACTGAATTTTTGAAAGAGCAAACTTCTCTGCTGCACATTTTGAGAGTCACTGGAGTTTGCCTGTGGGTTCCTCTTTGTCCTCCCAGTACATCACACAAATTAATGAGACAGCATTTGGAACTCCATCCTCTTTATTTCACTACTTTACAGAGAAGCTTGAGATACTGGGAGAGTCTGCCCACAGCTGAGTCCCCAGCAAGCAGAGGTCCCTTAACAGTATTTCATAGTTACAGGATTTGATTATGCAATGTTGAACCATGGGTCCCTTTACAATGACCTTCTTGTGAAATTCTCTCCACTGTAATTAGTGGAGCATCAATATTTGTCTTCTAACCATGATTTTAGAAAAGGTTTAACACTCAGCTATAAATCATCATCTGAAAACTGACAAGTATGTTAGTGCAGAAACATGTTTCTAAAACTTTGGTGTGATGAGTTTGCTGTGATTAGCTTAAAGGAGGATGGAAATAGAGACATCAAACAGATTTAGGTGGGGGTTTTTTTCTATTTTGATAAAGAAAAGAATTTATGATCAAAGTTAATTCATGATAATGCTAACCTTGGAGCTTTTGGGATGTGTTGCGCTCAGGAGCCCCAGGATGAGTGTGCTGGGGGCTATCCAGCCAAACACACTGGGTAGAGCAGCTTGTGATGCTGGTGCATGTGGAGACCCCAGCTACTCCCACCTTGCAGCACAACAGACCACACAGAAAGCAAAAACCCTTGCAAAACTGAGATTATGATGTCATACTCTCAATTGTGAGGACATCACTTCCCAGCAATCTGTACTTTCAGACCACCTAAGGAAGAAAATAACTTCCCTAACTAAAAAAAGGGAGATCTCCTTTGCAATTAACTGTAATGAGGTTTGAGACTTTCAGTTCTTACAAGTAAAAACACATATAGCAATTGAACAAAAAGGTGATCTATGCTAATTCAATTTTGTTCATAAATGCCATTTGTGGAGAGTCATCATTAATCTTCCAGCAAAAAATGGCATGGGCTTTTGGCTTCTGCTCCTTGATCTACTTTATTTCTTGGGGTATACACCTTGTCTCAAGGTCATGGGCTTTAAAACTTTTCAATGGGCTTGTGCTGATTGTCCTTCACAAGGTCTGGTTGCCAAAATGTACTGAATGTGTCGATATTATTTTATTTCTTATCATGCTAAGGTTTAGTTTGGGGTTTTTTGCTTGAGAATTTCGGTTACAGTTTTTTTACACTGGATAGTTTGGCTGACATTTTTATTAATTAAAAAAAAAAATGTGGTAATGACTATGGTGTCAGGCAAAAGTCCCAACTTACAGCCATTTTTTAAGATAGGAAGCACATTAAAAAATGAAGTTTCTACAATTGGTCTACTGTGAAGCTGATCTGGAGAGTAAAGTTTACCTACAGAATGGACCTACTGTTGTCAATAATTACTGGAGGTTCTGCAGAGTGTGTGGCTGCTTTGGCAGGTTAAACAGTTTGAATGCATTACCTCGGGAGCAAAGGGTCAGGTCTGCCAGTACTGTGAAAGACATTTGCTGGGAATACTGTGGACACAAGCTCTAGTTCATCCATGCCAGTCAAGAGAAAAATTTGGTGGTACAGTCCTCGGACTAGACTAAGGAAATAGGATGAGCACGAAGGAGTTAAAAACAGAATTTACTGAGTTAAAAACAACAAAACCCCAAAACAGTTTAAGTTGAACTTATTCCTTTTCATAGAGCTCCTAAAATGTAATGGGTGACTGAGGGATAGAAAATCAAAGTCCCTTTCTCCAGCAATAGGTTGACTTTATCACTTGAAAAATATACAAAGTTCAAACCTGGAGTCAGGTTTAAAATAGTTAATGTGGATGTGCTAATAGAAAATCAAACTTTCTGAAATTGTTTTTTCTTAAAAGCAAACTGCCTCAAAAATATCGATTCAACACTTTATGGAAAATATGGAATTCTGAAAAGATGAAGAGGTTCAAAAGCTGTTTTAACCACTGGGATCAGGTATTCCCCTTGTTTTCTAGATATTCACACAATTAAAAGGGTAGAAAACAGAGGTGCCGTACAATCACTGATGAATGAGAAAGAAAATCAAAAGCAGGGCAAAAAGTCTCATACAAAATTGATAAAAAATTTACCTGCTTCACCTGACACTTCACTATTGACTTTCTATAATGTGGAAAACAATCATAACAGAAATAATGATATACAGTATCGGTAACTGAAAGCAGCACAAATTGAGTGCAAACAACATGAAAAGAGAAAGTCACCAGTCCAGTTAGTCAATAAAGATCACAATTTTCAAGGACCATGCTCGAATCCCCATTATTAATCAGGCCCCAATTTACAACAGATGATATTGTGCAGCTGGTGATTGATAATCCTTTTGGGCATAATGTTGGTTCTTCCTTGAACCATGAAGACACAGCTTGTGTGTGTTTGAGAACTCATAGATTGGTGAGCTCCACAGTTCACCAGCTGCCCAAATTACTTTCTATTGAAAAAAATGCTTTTGTCTGGGGGGAGAGGAGGAATGAATTTATAATATTTCTCTGTTCTTTTTTTTTTTTTTGAGGTATGGAGGAAAATTTGCAACACTTTGAACATAAAAGTGAAAGCTATTAGAAGCAATAATATTGCTAGAACACAAACATCTGTCACTCATGCAGACATCATCCTGTAAACCCATCTAACTATCTCTGTTTTCCCTTCTGATTGTATTGGGGTAGCTTGTGGCATAACAGTGATTTGAGTGACAGACATCCAACCCGGAACAGAGCTATGCATATTTATATTTGTTTACAGGGCCTCATTACTCCTGAAAGATGTAAACTTTAAAATTTGCTTTTGTTGAGAAAAGGAACGATGAGGAAAATGTTGTTACCTTGGAATGCAAAGTCAAAGTTATTGTAGAGCTCTGGCTTTCATAAAAATTTTACCAAGTTTTTAAATTGACTAATGTAAAAAAGCATGAATAATTTAAATGGAGACCGCATTTTCTATATTAGAACCATACTATACCAATACAACAGAAGAGGCAACACTTGAGACACAGCTTAACTTAATCCTCTTCCTCCCAGACTTTGATTACAATCTTCAAAACTGCTACAGAACCTCTATATTAAAGGCAGATTTTCCCCTATCTTCCTATTAAATTATTGTTAGATTACTGGAATGCAACCTTAATAAGTTTAATCAATGAGATTTTAATTTTTGTATGTGGCCTCAGCAATATAATGAAAATTGGATAATTATTTAAACTTTTAGATATAGACCACTGGAGACTTTTGCATTTCAAAATATTAAAACCCTTTCTATGTAATTTTTTCGTTCTTTTTTTTTGTTATATATCAGCTATAACAAATTAATTCCCAATTCTGACAGGTCTGTGAAGAATCAGGCAGTTTTGTTTGTGGTATGGACATGACAATCCAAATACTTATACTTTTAGTTCTATTTGACCATATCTGTATTTTCTTTCCAGTGTACCGGATGTAATGCGTCACATATCCCATATAAACAAAGTTTTCTGCCCAGAGATCTGCAATGTGGGCAAATTATGGTCCTTTGCCAATAAAACCATGCTCTCTCTTTAATGATACCAATCTGTAAGTTGGCATTTTGCATTATGTGCTTATTTGTCAAGCAGTAAATTGATTTGTTCAAGAGAGAAGGAGAATAATGTGCAACCTAATAATCCTGAACTACTGTAGTACATGACAGAAAGGTTTAGGGGCTTGTTTTCCAAAGGCCATGCTCACATTTGAAATCAGTGCTCTTTGACCTGAAATAAAAAAGAAGGGGAAAGAAAGGTAATTTCTACCTGATGTTCCCAGTGTTTCCCTATCCTGGGCCCTCTAAACTGGTGTCCGTCAGGCAATCAGCATGGTCAGCTGGCTTCTTTCAAAGCTGCATCCATTTTCTCTTTCTTACTCGTGGGTTTTTGCAGAGCTACCCTGTGAAGAGCAGAGAGAAGGTGAAGTGCAGGTGAATATCTCAGAAAGGATCTCTGGATGGAGTTTTTTACAAGTCAGGAGAGAAAGCTATCTCAATTAAAATTACTAGGGAAAAAATTTAACTAAATGGAAGTAATGTTTAATCGATTTTAACTATTAGTTTTAAATTAGAGATGCAATCTTTATACGGTGAGCCAGAATATATCATCTTCAATATTTTCCCAGGATACTGAACCAACAAATATTCATAACTATAGCTGGCTATACTTTTTGTGATAACCACTGATTCTGTGATAACAATGCTTGTTTTCACAGAAATGAAAAGCTTCTGTCTTGAACAGTTTTTCATCTTGAAGCCTGTGTTACCTTAAATCAGGTACTAAATGACTAGTGTCTGATTTTCCCATAGTAATAATAAAGCAGCCTTCCCCAGTGGCTTCCTTGTCCCCAGACCTCACTGATTTATGGCCAGTTCTGGAGCACCAGTTTCTGTCATGTCTATTGCTTATTTTATTTCTTTTAAATTATTGTTACTGTTATGATAAAGCACAGAGTATCTTGTTGCAAACCCTATGGGCACTGGTTAAAAAAATAGAAGACTTCCCTTCCCTTATCAAGTTTAAAATTACTCCATCTGAAGATAGAAAGTGTGTGAGAAAAACTAAAGCTATTGCAAGAAATAACAGCATAATAGTGAAATGATTATGCTTCCCATCAGAGAGGTGGTCCAAAATGTGAAAATGTCATCAAGTATCTTGGAAAAGACATTTTTTGAAATTGCAGTCAGATCTACACTTCAGCCAACAGAACAGGCAAAATAAGATGTTCTCTGACTCTTTATACAGCAAAAAATTGAGGTCTCTTAAATATCTGCTAGTCTGAGGTAGAAATTTTGGAACTGCAATTTTGTGCTTGAATTAAACTGTTCCCATTCCTAATTTTATTACAGGCTTTGTCAGAGGAAAGGCTAAATGTCTGCTCATTAGTACTGATCTCAATCTTTATCTCAGGAGACTTTTATCATAATTAGTGTTAATTCTATGAAATTAATTGAGAGGTTGTTATTTTCATCTCTAAATGGTGTGTATTTTTGATTGACTGGTCAATGACAAGTGTCTTCATTGTCCACTATAATAAGGCTATGAAAAAGAAAAGAAGTGGAATGGTTGGCCAATTAAATTATACAATAATGACAAGGTCAGGCCAAAGAAAGCACATTGTGGTAGTTTACAAATTACTAAGGCATTTGAGTTTTTCATGTTCCTTACAGAAATTATAATGAAAATAAAAAGTGACACATGAATCCATTAACAAGACAGCACAATAAAAGGGAGGAGAAATAATTTTAAGCATACAAGTATACATCAAAATAGTTTGAAGGGATCAGAGACAAACCCACAAGAGAATTCTGATTCTTTCCAAAATAAGACAATACACCACAGAATATATACATTCCTTATTCCCTCCTAAACCCATGTCTTTCCCAGTTAGTTTCCTGTATTTCAGGAATGTTTTTCCTTGCTTTATCTCTGTGATCTGCCCTACCTCTGAGTAAGACCTCTGAGTCATGCAAAGATGGTTCTATTCATTGAAATCTTGATGTTGGTGTAATGAATATGTTGCTTTGCCAAGAAAAGAGCAGCTCTCATAAAAAATGTGTGAAGCTGTGCCAGTAAAAAGTGAAACATTTATAAATATGGAACAACGTAGTCGTATTAAACCTATGCCTGCAAACATCCTGCATATTACATCACTCTGGTTGAACTGCTTTACCCAATAGACTTATGGAATTCATTTGCTGAAAAAGAAAGAGCTGAGCTCCTGTCTTAAAGTTTAGCAGAGATAAAAAAGTTTGGAGGAGGACAGTTGTACCACTAGATGTTTGCAGCATTTTTTGTGGCTAAGGTGCAAGTACATTGTGTTACAAAACAATCATGAAGGATTTGTTCTGTTTTACCTTTATAAAATAAGACAGAAATATTACTTCATCTGAACATGTCATCAAATTATGTAAATGACCTCTTCAAACATCTGGGGTACTCTAGGCTTTCTAACAATAAAATTAGTATTGTCCATCATTTATCTTGCACGGTACCTGCACAGGAAGCTCATGTGAATGGATGAAAAAGATCTCTCCTCAATGTATTAAGGGCATGGTCAAAAAAGATAAAAGGTGGGCTTCATGCTGACTTTCTCTGAGATGTTAGCTTCAAATGAAGGTGATCCATAAAATACATAGGGAAGTTAAGAAATCTTTTAAAGTCTGCTGAATGTGAGAGATCCTTCTGAGTCTGCTGTGCTCAACCAGCACAGCTCACTCTGCACCTGGCCAAAGCCTTTCTTCTGAGCCCACCTTGCAATGTTCCCAATGACTGTGGGTGGCATAGCCCTGCCTACATGAAAGAAATCTCCAGCTGTCCTGTTAAAATAGCTCTTCATTCTCTTGGCACTGATGGCAGAGTACAAAGGAGACAGGGTCAAACTTCAACACTTCATTGAAGAATATTCTCACACTGATGCTAAGTTTATGTGGGTACAGCAGATTTATCTGAGGACCTTAGATTATTTTGCAAATATAGAGTGAAACAAACTGTTGTATTTGCAGATCTTGACTCCATCTGATGCAAACAGGTGCTGCCTGAGGTCAAGTTCCCAAAAGGATTTTATGTCTGCTTTTGGCAGGGAACCTGAAAGGTCTTGCACAGAGCATGGTGATTGCTCCAACCAACCATTGTTTTACAAATACTCTAGACTAATATAATCATTTTCCCAACACCATTGCTCTCTTTGGATGCCTTATGTAAATGTAACAAATTAGCCTTCCTGCCACTGTTGCAGTGTTTTAAAATAACAGAATGCACAGCTTTCTGCAAGCTGAGTTTGTAACACATCCCATCCAAGCTGACACATTAGGGTGTCGGGTTTCAGACTGTTCAGTTATCTCCTGTTCTTGTGATAGCAAATTTTGTGGGATTTTGACACCTTGTCTTTCAGTCTCTCTCTCACTCATCCTTTCTTGCCTTTTGGGAATGAAGAAGAAACTTTCCATCCCGTGTCTCTGCGCAGATCAGAGCAGATCTCTGAGTGATTCCCTCAAGACAGCTCATGAGTTCTCTGACAAAGGAGGAATGCATTAATGTGGATTTTTTTTTCCCCTGGCTTAATATTAAAAGGAAAAAAAATACATCTATTTATGTATCATCAGCAAAATTAATTGACTACATCCAGATTTTGTGTGTCTTTTCACTGAACACAGCTGCTATCTCCAAACAGTATTTGATAAATTTGTTCTTTTCGTAGATGGTATTATCTCTTAGAAAAGGATATTAATGTGCTGGTTTTGTCTCTCATTATGAATTTGAGAACCTGGTAAGGGTAAAGATCATCAAACATCAGAGCTGCAATAAATCTATTGGTTTTTTTCACCTAGGAAATTTCTGTGAGGTTTTAAAAAATGCATGGTAAGCTCTGGCCTCTTAATCATAAAGTAGTTGAAGTGGGCAGAGATGCCCCTCTGGAGATCATCTACTGCAAATACCTGCCCAAATCAGGGTCAGTGAGAATATGTTGCTCTGGGCATGGTCAGGTGGATTTTGAATATCTGCACAGATGGAGACTCTTAACTTTCTCTGTTTAACCTGTTCCTACTTTTGATCATCTGCACAGGAGAAAGATAATTTTTTTTTCTTGTATTTGAATGGAATATCCAGTATTTCAGTTCATTTGTCCTGTAGGCACCATGAAGAAGACTCTGACTACATCTTCTTTACTCCATCCCATCAGGTATTTTTACACATTGGTGAGATCCCCTTGAGCCATTTGTTCTCCAGGCTGAAGAGTCCCAGTGTCTCTTTACATAGTGGATGCCCCAGTTCATCTGTCATCTTCGTGGCTCCTTGCAAATATTTATTAATGTTAGGGATCTATGTGTCACCAAATTAGACACTAGTTAAGATCACATCCCAGGCAAGCTCATGTCTTCTCTGGAGAGAAAGGGGCATCCCTGGAGCTTTTTGATTGCAGAGGATGGAATTCCTACATTGGAGTAGATAAGCTTTTTCTGATAACAATCTCCATGTAAATGCTATTCTTAGAAAACTGTGATCTATAATCTGATAAATGAATTTACCTGTGTTTTTCTCAGAGTAAAGAGGCACAGATTAGGTAGTATTTTTACGAGTACCTTATTTGATTGTACTTTAGAAGAACATAAATAATTTTCCCTCCAAACACTGAAATAAGGGATGGATGGCAAAGTCAGCTTGCAGGGCTAAAATATGATTCAGCTGACAAAAGAGTTGGTTTGTAGTGTTCCTATCTAAATCATATACTGATGGCAATGAAGATCTGTCAAAACATATATCTTCGTAGTAATTTTCCCCCTACTCATTCAGATGTCAGGAAGCTAACACAGAAAGAGAAGGTATGAGTAGAATAGTAGGTGACAAAATCACTTACACAGCCCAGGCTTTCTGACCCTTAGTCTCCCAGATGGACACTGTCCTCTTGTAAGCATTCTTTGAGTTATTTTTTCATAAATAATGTTAGGTAGATGCTTACTGAATATTCAATTGTGTTTTGACAGCTACTGCACTGCAGTAAAGAATATTCCTTCTCCCAGGCAAGGATGATAAAGAATGCAAAAGGCAGCACATCTCAATTCTCTGTCACTGCTGGCTTCTTGAGCATGAGCTGGCACACACCATGGACTTTGAAGATACAGTGATTGAATCTGTGCAGAGTGGAGGGAAAAGATATTTGAATTCTATAACCTAACATTGTTTTTATCAGGGACTAATATAGTACATTAAAATTCACCAAGGATTAAAACTCATGGTTAAATGTGTTGAAGCTTTTTTTCTCCAAAATGTGTTTTATAGTATTTTTTTTCATAAATAATAACAGAATGGAGCATGAAAAAATGTTGCAAGCCAGTGTCACTGTATGGTGTGAAGTATAATTGATGCACTGCGACAGAGAAGGCAAAAAGTATGCCCAAGGATAAATTTCTCACTAAATTGACTAAAGGACAGAAAAAGCCATGGAAAAGAAAAGCTAGAAACAGTTTATGAGAAATATTTTATTTATATTCAAATATGCTGCCACTTTTGTACTCTCACTAAGCCCAACATACACAATATTTGCAAAAACATCTGTTTCTCCCATACTTCAGCTCAATATTCTTTATTGCTATTTTCTTGCCCCACATACAATCAGTAATTTTAATTATTTCTATTATCATGTACTCAGCTAAGAGTTTAGTTTCAGTAGATTAGACAGAATCAGTTTGCTTTCATTATTTTCTATTTGTTCCACTTACTACAAATTGTTGTCTTTGGTTGATATTATCTTTCATTAAGTTCTTTGAATTCTTTGAATCCTTTCTTGGAATACCCAGCAATGTACATATTTAAACTAAGTCTGTTTTCAAAAGTTATTTTATGCTTTTACTTTTCACTGCAAGAAAGCAAGAAACCAAATGACAACATGGCTTAATTCCTCTATTCTAAAATCTAACACCCAGTATCTCTGGGGGCAGAGGGTCACTTTCCTTCCTCATGCAACTGTTCCACCATAATTATTTTTTTTCTTCTCCTCTGCTACAATATGATTTCTTAAGATTGGAGATGACATCTTTTTTAACTTCCTGATGCAAAGTTTATGTACGTATTACCTATCTCTTTCCTACAACATGGAGTGAGCCTCAAGATATTCATCTGGTTTCCTCAGCAGGGAAAAGTACATGAGGCTCAGCCAAAGGCAACAAAAAGGCAACAGAAGACCCTCAAGTAAAGTAATACCTCTTCTGAGTCCACCACATGGCATGTCCAACCAAAAAAATGTAAATACAGCCATGTATCTTCTACTTTTCCCCAGAGAAAAGTTTGTGAGATACAGAAACCTCCATGGCTGTTGTGACTGTCCTCCTCCTGTAAGTGACTGCGTTCTGAGCTCTGGTAGCTGAGTGGCTCTGTCTCTGCAGCCTGCTCCAGCTGCTTCTGAAGTACAGTGGGCCTCTGCAAAGGTCTGTGTCTCAACAAACTTTGATTTCTAGAGTTTGATGACTCACCTTCTTGAAGCACTTCAGGACAAAGGTGCTGGCAGCCCCTGCATTGTGAGACGCAGCCATAACTCACAGCCCAAGGAGGAGTCTCTCCAGACCAGGCTGCATTCACATGAGACCTGGTTCCTCAAATACAATGTCTGTAAACAAATTACTAACTACTGCAACTCCCTTGCCAATCTTATAAAAGATTAAGATTCCCAGCTTAGCTGGCAGGGATAGGCACAATTTATTTTGTTTCAGTCTGTTTTATCACAAGTTTTACATCTACTATTTACAAGAGAATTTAAATTACATAAGTTATTTGCTTATAAAATACTTTTTGCAAAGGTGGATCCAGGAAGGTTTTGGAGATAAATACTAGATCATTGCTTATTCTCATTCTCCAAGCACTGAAATTTTCTGTAAAGTACAAAACTTGTTACAACAGTTGTCGTGGATTTCTGGCATCCCATACAATAGTAATTTATTATCTGTTACAAGAAATAAGAGGCAAAGATGCACTGAATGAACATGTAGTCAAAAACACCTCAGAAATAATTGATTTAAGTGATTAAAGAAGCTGAAAGTATACAATAGAAGTGCATAGCTTTACCTGGCTTTAGAGCAGAGGCAACACTGACTGGCTGGGCTTAGCACAGCACAAGTCATCTCAAGTATATAAATAATGAATGTCACTGTTAAAAAATTATTTTCTGTGTGACAGTCGACAAAGTACGAAAGAAAAGATAGAAGATAACAGATTCAACAGCAGAGAGGCATCTCCATGCAGAAATTACTAATGTTTTGATGTGAGGTGATTTCAAGCAACAAGTCCTGGACATGCTTGTAATGATTCAACTCAGTCCTTTTCCTATCACACTGAAAAAATGTGACAAGGAATGAACAAATGACAGAACTTCCCTGCAAATACCAGTGAATCTTGACTGTGCTTTCAGCTCAAGGCAGAGCTGAACCTGTGAATGGAGCAAGTCCTTGAAGACATCTCAGTATAGCAGACACATGCAGAACTTCCCAGGAGCTTCTGTGAGGTGGATGGGGAGAAGCACCAAATTCCACATGTTGGCTTTTTATTAATGCACATGTAGAATAAATGCACAAATTTTTATATTTTTTTCATATATCTTAACATTACATTGATATTCAGTAATTAATATTAAGAGTTTAAAATTTGGAAACTGTGTGCTTTTTCAAATGTAATATTTTTTTTTAAAGCACATGGCTGTCATTTTTTCCTGATCCTATTCTTCCTCCGTGAAGGCCTGCTGTTACATTTTCATTACCTCTTTAATTGTCTTCATCTATTGGGTCAAAAGCTGAGCCTGTAAAACACTGATCTTTAAGTGTACAATACCTAACACAAAAATTCATACTAATTGCAACAGAAAAATAATGTAATCATAGCATAGCAAGAACTAGCAAATTTGCATTAATCCAATCAGGTCAGTGCTGCATAGCTGCACACAACACTGTCTCACAGACTCACACCACTTCTCCCAGGAATTATTACTTTGTTTGCAGCAACTTGAACACAACAAAAACTGATGGGCACGTGTTTATTTTAGCCAGATGTGCCATCATACTGCAACAGTGTGCTGCTGAGGAGAATTGGATGGGTCAGTGTTGTCTGAAGGACCAGGCATAAACATTAACCTGCACATTTCCTAAGTGAGACAAAACAGCTTGTGATGAGGTAATTTACGAATGTGAGATTTTGACAATGCATTCAACTTATATCCCATAAGCTGTGCCATTGGGCAGGAAGAGAAACAGATGAAAAAGGGCAGGCAGGAGAGAATGTTTAAGTTTCCATGACTCTATAAAGGGGAGGAAAGGGCAATTTAACTTTGAGAGTGTGCTAAGAGGGTTAATTCAGGAGAAGTTCTGCAATTTATTCTCCTTCTCCATAATGTTGGACCTTAGGGCTTAATGTAATGGAATGTGATTTAGAGTTCTGAATGTGCTAATTTTGTAATTCAGGTGTCCTGTGGAGAGGCTGTGTTCATGCCAGCTGTCTGGGGAATTAAATGCAGCTGATTTGTGTTGGGAAAAATGTGTGGTTTGCTTCAGGCCAAAATTGTTGTAAAACTTAAACCAGTGTATTTTTCTCTCTCCTTAATTTAAAGTATGGGATACAGGTGGGCCTGAGGGGAATTACCAAGGGCTCCCACATACTTCCTGATGTTTAGTATAGAAAATTCTCATATTGTTAAATTACAGCACTTGATAACAAGCATAAACCAGTTTTATTTATAACACTGCTCTTCTGTTTTCCTTTTCTCTTGCCCTGCTTTGGGTGTTCCATCTTCATCAAAGACTAATTACAGTAGGATTTTGAGTCTCATGCTCTCTGCAAGAATGAGATGTCTATCTAATGGCCAATTCCTTCAGAAGAAACTCTTGTGCTAAGTAGCAATTTGATATTCCTCCATGATAGAGATCTGGGGTGGGAAAGTGGTTTCTCTAATATTCTTGAGTCAAACTGGATATTTGTCGATATTGCTGTGAAATTGTGAGTTAACGGCGCCTGTCAACCGTAAGGGCTGTGCTCGAGTGTTGGCTCAGCACAGAAAGTCGAGCTTGCCAGGTGAATAACGCAGGCCTGAATTATTTATTTATTTCAAAACATATCCTCGGGATATTACAAAATGTGGTTCTGGAAACACAGGACCATGTTTTCGGTTTATGTAAATCAGAGTCGCTCCATTTGGTTCAGTGCAACTGCACTGATTTATGCCAGCTGAAGAGCTGGGCCACTGTTCCTTGGGCTATGAAAATGCTTGTTGCTTTAGAAATGACTCTGCATCTGAATGGTGTTATCACACCATAACACCTGACCTGAGAGGTGAAATTGGTTACTTTTATTGAAATCAAAACAATTATACGTCTATCTTTACTGCTTTCCTTGAGCTGCCTCAGGAAAACGTTTTAGGAAAGCAGGAAGATGAAGTTGTCTCTCTCTATGTTTTTGCAAGAGTACTGCTTTTTGGAAATACAGCAAAGACCTCTTAAACAGAAATGTTGGTGAACAGAAAACAAAAGGTGTCTGCTTTGGTTTTTTATCTATCTCCATCTTAGTCTCTTTAGCACGTCTTTGTGCAGATAAGCATGAGTAAAATATCTTCATATTAAAAGCAAAACGCTGGGAGAACAGAAAACTCAGAGATGCTAATAGCAAGACACAGTTAATAAAAACATCTACCCAAAGCTGCATCTGAAAGTATGGCAATTCAGACATTCACCCCGTGATACCTATGTCCATCAGACACATTTTATCATGTGCTTTTAAGCAACAATATTCTATATTTGTTGATTTTGCTAGAGGGGAGATGGAGATTGCAGAAAATACAAAGGAAGCAGTGTGCAGAAGTGATGTATGTGCTCCAAAGTAACATTAAAATCAATTTCTGTTATACAGAGAATATATATGAGCTGATTTCATTTTGTTCTGTTTAAGCATGACTTAAAATACCTTCTTCACAAAATCATTTTAAGATGCCAGTGTGTGAGAATGTGGGCACATACTAATATTCCACTGATATCTGACAGATAAAATTTCATTTGTAAAAGGGCAAAGCCTGACACCATGGTACAAACACCTTATTTCAGAATGGATAAAATAGAAGATGAAAGTTGCCCTTAATGGAAATCAAAATTGTTTAAAATTGCAAAATGATTGCAATTCTGACTTGACCATGTTTCAAAGCTCTGCATGTTGATACATTTAGTCCCTGCCTTTATATTTATTCAAAGGTCAAGAAGTTTGTTATAATTCATCCACTTCCTTTTGTATTGCCAATGACTGTTGAACTTAGTATTGGTTTCAGATAATCTGGATGTAATCCTCTCGTTGTCACTTCCTAGTTAAATTATCCAGTCAATAGCTAAAGCAGGTTTCTTCCCATGTCACTTTTGTAACGAACACCCTTCCCTGTTTTTAAATTGTCAGTGAAATGCTGTCCCAGAAGTGAGAAGTCAGTCAGTCACTATTGAATAAGACCTTATCTGCACAACTGCCAGAAAATTAATCTGAATTAGCCGTTTAAATAGTGGAGCTAAATCACTTTAAGACCTTATTGTGGACACTTGTACTCAAAATTAAATTGATGTTAATTTGATTTTATTTCCTTCGCTTCACAATACGATAACACTTTGTTACACCACTTTCTACTGTAATCCTATCGGCCTTTTTAAATGGGCAGAAAAATATGCTGTAGGAAGGGACACAAGTTATTCAATGCACATTATTTCAGCATCCATTTGTAATTAAATTAAAGATGAAGAAAAGCATTTGGGGTAATAAGCTATTGAATTTGACAATGGAAAATGTGAAATTGAGGTCTTGACCACTTTGCATAAAAGTATGTCCAGACTACATCTCCTAAGTGCTATTGCTGTTTCCACTGGAGAATAGTCTTCCTACCTGATTAAACTTTTGTGGATTGTTTCTGAGTTTCACACCAGGGCAGTTTTATTTCAGCTTGTAATTATCCATTCTCTGTTGTTTGCATAAGTGAAGTGATGCTTGTAAGTCATTCTGGTGTCTTCAGAAAAAGCAGCTACCGAAGTACAAACTCTTACTTACCTCATCCAAGACAGACACTGAGCATCATGACAAAATATTCTGGCCTTTTGCTCACATGTGAGTTTATCAGAATATAATTGTGTTAGATGCTTCATCTGCAGATCAGATCATAAATGTAATCCAGGCCTTTTTTATTAGCGTTAACATATTTTGCTTTCAGTCAGAAATTTGCTGTTGCTACCACTGGTTATGCCCAAGGATTATTAATATTTGGTGTCAAGCTCAATTTTATTTGGTGACTGTAACAGAGATCAACCTTGTTTGATCCCTTGCTTTTTCTTCAGTGAAATTAATTCCAAATGATGCAGCTGAATTGAAGAATTGAGAATTTAAATTTATCTCCTCTGCTGGGTGAAGGAGGATGCATATTTATAACATGAATAACAAACTCTACGTCTTGGCTTCCCATATTTTATTACTTGCCACCAGTAGCAAAACTTCAATGCTCTCAGCAACAGCCTTTCTAGTAGGTTTTTGGGGTGTTTTGTAAACTCTCATATCCAAGAGTTAATAGTTCAGTCACAGAATTTGATAAAGGAATATTCTTCTGCTTTTATTACTTGATTTAATATTTTTCTTGAATTTTGTCATAGATGGGTGAAAAGAAATGTGTCTTCTGTTCCCCATTATTTCTATCTGTTCTTCCTGCCTTGTTCAAAGAGTGTCCAGGTTCTTCAAGTGTAGTTCATGTGCTATTTCTTTGCTTTGTCTGCGTGTTAGATATTTACACAGAATTCATTTGTAAATCTCTTTGAAGGCTACTAACGAAAAAAGACAACACTGAAAATTAGTTGACAGTATTAATATTGCTTTATTTGGCCTAAATATAAAAAGTTATTTGTTCAAGGCTTTTTACAACCTCCCCCACCAAAGAACATTTTCTTGTGAGCTGCACCAGTTGCCTTTGGGTTAGAGACTGATGGGCTCTTCTTCTCATTGCCTTCTTCAACCCCAGAGAGCCACCACCATTTCTCTTTCCTGTCAGCTTGAGTGATATAGAGCAGACATATGCTCTCAGCTTCCTACATCAAGTTAATCAGCTGTTTTACTTGGGTTTTTTGTATCTCTTTCATAACTTTTTTCCTTCATCCCCTCATCCATGGTAGGGCATATAGTAAACATCACTGTTTTACCTTCACATCACCTCTCCTACAAACACAGCTTCTGGAAAAGTTCTGGAAATGTGTCTAGTGAGAAAAATGGGCCTAGTCAGAAAATCCCTTCCTTCTAGTCTATCTAGACTTGTATTTTCTTTTCCACAATGACTCCCATGTTGAAAGAAGGATTAGCCATAGAGGTAAGAGGCAAAGTTCTTGAGCACAGCAGGATGGAGCGCCTTCAGCTTCTCCCGGGTGTGATGATTCTGCACAAATCCCCTGCCCATGGGTGGCAATGGGTGTAGCTGGTAAAGATGCGGCATAATCCCTACAAAAAGGTCATCTATACAGAAGGAGGAAGAGGAGAGCCAGCGCCCTGGTGTGTGCTGCATGTTGGTGAAGGAATTTTTTAACGCCAGCTCTCTTAGCACACTCCTTTTGTTTTCATCTTAAGTTCAGTAAATGCAACAATCTGTCCAGTCCTGACTCACCATAATTAGCTGGGCCAGCAATGGGTGCCATCAATGAACTTAGGGACAAAGTTGTTACTAATGATTAGAATACTTCCTGCCACCTCCCCTTTCTTGGTAGCATCATAGGGAGAAATGGCCTTTTGACACGGGGCTTCCACAAGACATTCAAGCATTCTGAGCAACTGACCCCAGAATTTTTTTCTGCTTACAGAGACAGTTTTTGTCATAACTACAAAACATTTAAAATGTCTATAAAATTGATAGGACATTAAAATGACATGTTTCCAAGGTGTCTTTTTATTACTGCTCTGTGTCAGCCATGGCCATGCCCACTATGTTATAAAACTATTCAGCAGATCTGCCAAGATGATGATGATGCTTTTTCAAAAAGCACTTTGGATTTAGAATAATAACCACAATCTGCTACAAGACAAATGTTGATGAAAAGAGAATGCCAGCAACAGAAAATGTGACAGAGCTGGAATTTCTATTAGCAAAGCTGTGTGTACAGCAATGTTATTCACACTTCGAAATGCAATCTCCCTCAGATAGTACTGCCTTCTGATATGCAGTGTGGGCCTGATCTAAAGCCTATTTAATTCAGTGGACTGATTCCCAATGACTTTAATGGGCTTTGGATTACACTCTAATTGCACTGATGTTCCTTTTAGTAAAGCTCTTAGTTATAATGAAGCTCAACAATGCTGTTTGTTTTTCCCTCATTTCCAGGTGCTAATATTTTCCCTCTCTCTCCATCTAAGCAAAGCCTCAGTTATCAGGGAGGAGAAGGAAAAACACACATTTTTCACCAACTGCAGTGATCTGCTGCAGTAGATCACTAATGCTCAGTGCTGAGTCACAGCAAGCAAGGTGATGATTATCATGTAAAGGCGGTTAATAAAAGCAAAAGTGCAGTGGCATTTCAAGCCTGATTTGACAAGAAATGTCTCCATGCGTGAATGGCCCACTCTAGTGAGAGAACCCAAAGTACCTGTGAAATAGGAAATGACCGAATATGAAATGGGACCAGAGTTCAGGGGGAGGAAAGATCTTAAGAGAATCAATGAGGGAATTTCTCCTTTGCTCGTAAAAACATAAAGAAAACAACTCATAGTTCACAAGGGCACTGACAGTTTCTAGAACTTTTCTCTAAAAAGTATAAACAACAAAAATCCTGCCCTGATATGCCTGTTTTGAACAGGTCTTGCAAATGCTGGGGTAAACTGCCCTTCCCTCTCTGGTGGGCAGCTCCCATGAGGACAGGGCTGTATCCTTCCACTATAAACAAAAGGTAGATAAAATGTCCTGTGCCTATTCCCATGATGTAAAGCAGGATTTCTGACAAAATACCAACACTTACATCATTAAATTCTCATCGGACAACTAAAAATCATCTTCCCACTAGTCCCTGGCTGCCTCGACTTCTTTAGTAAGATGGGATACTCCTGTGACAGCTACTTGCTAACTAAACATATTGACACAAGCTGCCTATAATTAATTAACTGCTTAAGCAAATTAAACAGATGGAAAATGGGGATTCAGCTACGAGGGAGGGAGGGATGGGTGGACAGTCAGGGACACACATAGGCACACTGCTGATGACAGCATTCCTATTCTCTTCCTGTGGTCTTCTCCTTTCTAAACAGAGAATATAAAGTTTTGTTCATTCAGTGAACACTATGGTCCAGCTGGTAAAGTGGTAGAGACCAATGAAAGTGAGTGTTCTTTGTTTAATACAAAATTTTTCAGCTTACAAGTTGTTCTTGTAAAACAAACAAAAAATTTCTTTATCAGTAATATTGTATAAAACTATGATAAATGACATCTAAACATATTTTTAGTTTTTAAGTAATTTACAAGAGACACTGACTGTCCTGTTTTTCATAAAGAATTTCCTATCTCCTACTTTTTTGCTGTATATACTATGCAGTAGCTGGGTAAGCTATGCACATCTCAGTGAAATGTACTTCAGACTTAAAATCCCACATATGACACCTTGATCTCCTAGATTCATATTACTTAACTAGTTGTGTATGCCACACCCTTTATGTACCTAATCCTTCAAACAGCAAAACAACCATGCAATATTTACTCATTTTAGCTGTCTCTTTGGTATATGATGCAGGACAGGAATTAAACTGTGAGCCCTAGCCTAATAAAGGCTTCAAGACAAACCTATAATTCAATTTCTGTTGCAGCCATAATAATTTTCCATTAAAAAAAAATTAAATTAAGTTACCATGGAAATATTTGTTTTCAGTCCTGTATCTAAATATTCATTCCTTCAGTTGTCTCCTACTTTGCCTATACTGCATGACCGGGCTTTTTTCTATCAGTCACTTGCTTTCCCTTCCATGACCTGCAGCACTTTATTGTCATTTGCACTCACTTAAAGTGCACCAGTGGTGTCTCTTTTGCATCCAGTTAGGGCTTCTGAATAGATAATTTACACTTTCCTTTGGTCTATGCTTGGCCTGGCAGCTTTTCTCTTTAAAGGCTGCTGTGTCAGTGGAAGCTACAACAAATAATCAAAGGTTTTCTACATTAGGGATAACTGAAATCTTAAAATTTACATTTGATTTTAAAGCATGCAAATATTTAGGTTACTTAACATTGATAAGCTATATTTCCAGTAACACTGAAATGATTAAAGGGCCCATGGTGAATCACACACTGTTAGTATGGGTTTTGTTTGATCTTGGTCATAGATGTATTATTTTCTTCTGAAGTCTGAGTGTAATTTACTTGTCAGGTTGAATGGTCACAGAGAAAGTTGTTCATTGACCCAAAGAAATGCATGGTGTCTTCATGATGATGAAGAACATAAAAGAGTCTCCTTCTTGGGAAATATTAGAGTTGATAGGGAGTGTTTGAAGAATAATGTGTCAAAGAGACTGACAGCAACATGGACAAAAGGAGGAAGGGAAATAGAAGATGAGAGGCTGAATTTGTTCTCTTTGGGGTTTCACATTTAGGAATTTTAACAAAGAAAGGGTCATTATCTGGGCAGCATAACTTCCTGGACCCATCTTTTATCTCTTCTTGTCCTTTTATGTAACTGAAAAAAAAGGGTCTTTCACACAGACAAACAGCAGAGGAACTGGAGGAAACGCGATGGACAGAAGAAAATCCCTGTGGCACAGCTTTTCAGTGCTTCTCGTGGGGCGGGATGTGGCAACCTCTCACTTGCACCCGAGGTTCACTGCTCTTTGGAGTCTCCCTGCCCTTCTAAAGCTGGGAACTATTTGTTGTGCTCTTTTAATGTTCTTCCCTCTCTCTTTTTTTTTTTGCTAGTTGCTAGGCTTCTCAAGAACTGTGCTAATTCTTTCCACAAGCTGTTTGATCTGAGGCTACTCATTTACTAATCCAGCACTACTTAATCAAAGAGAAATTCCACCCATTATTCATAATTCAATTGTAATATTATACATTGAACAAAATATTTGCTATGCTGTATGAAGTCCATACAGGTTTGTTGTTTGCTTTCTTTTCCATGGATGGGGTTATTGGATTGCACATTCCAGTAACACCAGCTGTGAAAGGCAAATAAGCTCTGAAGTTACCTGATATTCTGCTGGCATTTGATTTATTATTTCCATCCTTGGCCTCTTCCTTAACCCTACCCACCTTAAACCTAGTCTAATACAAATCCTCACCTCTTGTCTGGCTTCAGTCTGGTGAATTTTCTGACTTGGTACAAAAGAAAAACCCCACATCAGAGTGGTGAAGCACTTTGGATTGGGGCTGTCCTGCAGCAGGAAGTTTGGCCATTGGAATAAAAAAGATGAGGAAGTGAAGGAGTTATGAGGCTAACAGGAGATTTGTAATGAAAAGATTCAAAGCAGGAATGAAGAACTACATTACTCAGATCTTATCAAATTTTCAATTTCAACTTCACAACCCACTTTTCCAGTCCTTGTGATTAGCTGTGAGTCTGTTCTCTAATTCTCTCACCTTGTTATGCATCTCTATAACAAAACAGTGTTATTTTCCCATAACAGTTATGATTGTGTCATTTTTATGGATCTAAGTATGAAATCATAAAAATCCATGATTTTTAACAACAAGCTTTAATACAAAAATTATGATATTATATATGTGTTGAGCTGCCCAGCTCCACACAGGAATAAAGGACAAGTGAACACAAGGAACAAGGGACCTATTTTAAAGAGTTTGGATGAAGGGTCTCCTCTACATACAGTTCCAGTAGGTTGGTTGGCTGGTTTGGCAAAACAGCAGTTTGTGCTTCATTCAGAATTTCCAGAGTGTCTATGCTGGCAGTAAGTTACCAGGTAAAAAATACTGAAGGTCTGTAAGGTGTGCACATACACATATATGCACTTAGGTATTTGTGAAGTTTGCTGGACTTGAGGACTGTAAAATCCAAGAAAATGAGACCAAAAAAAAAGCTGTTTCTTTTGCAACTTTCCTTTGCAAATATTTAATATCTGTGTAGTAAATATTCACTAAAGAAAATAACAACCAAATTCTACTCTGAAGTGTACTGTGCCAAATTTAGAGATAACTCAACCATTAAAGTGTGAAACAAGGGTGTTTCAGCCTTGATTTAAATGCAAATCTCAGCCCAATCTTGACTAGGAAGTCATTAGTAATACACCAGTATAAAAGAAATCATTCAGTGTATTTACAGTGCTGTTTTCATGCCATCCTCCCTCCCTCAGGGTACCATTCACCAGGAAGGAGAGCTTTCTACCTGATAAGGCACTGGATAAAAGATGCTACTGGCCAAAATCCAATCCTCTTGTTTATAAAGGTTTTATATGAAATTCTCCTGTTTCTTCTAGATATATTTTTAACTGTTATATATTACTGATAACATAATTCATGTTGAAAAGCATGTGACATTTATTTCTCCTGTGTACCTTTGGAATGACCAATATTCATGCAAAAAGCAATACATTTTTTTTGAGTGTGTATGTGAAATACACAACAGCTTTGCTACAACATGTTAATTCAGAAATGCTCATGACAGTCAGATGTTGAGCCCTTTCTTTTGTCTGAGGTTTTGGCTACAGATTGTTTAGGGCAGTATTTTGGTTTACTGAGTCTTTAAATTCAGCTCCACAGCACTGAGAAATACAGGCATTTTAGTTTCTGGTCCAGGTAAACAAGATGTGTAAGAACTACCCTTACTTTCAGACTCGCACTTACAGATCTTTTTTCTCATCTTAGCTGATCAATGAAGTGCAAACTGTTCTGATTGACTGCAAGTTTCCATGGTCCCTCATACCATTTCTGATGGTCTTGACTATTTGCTATGGGTCAGTCCAGTTGTAAAGCCAGCTTGCATGAAGGCAAGACTTTAAACATAGATTTTTCAGTTTAATGCCCAATCAATTTCATATGACAGCTTAATTGGCTCTACTATAGTTTTTTAGTGGATAGAGGAGCAGTTTCAAGGACTGTTCATGAAATAAAAAAGAAATACTTTGATGTTATGAGAGAAAGGGTCTTGATCAGCAATCTACAGATTCCAGCCCTGATCTGATGTACAAGAATGCTCAAAGGTCTTCCATGAAAGTGTTTCTGGGGCTTAATTATCTCTTACAAGGAGCTAAAAATGGTATCAAAGCAGGAGGGTCCCAGGCAAGACAGGTGTAAGCACTTAACCTCTCTCTCTCGGTTTAATACCTGGGATTCAGCTCTTGTGAGCACAGAAATACCATTCATTGAAAACTCCGGGATGAGGTAATTCAGTCTCCCAGGCTGCAGGGCTGAGGCCTGAATCAGAGTTAAGTTTACAGAAGAAATGCTAGGACCAGTATGTATGTGTCATAATACATAAATACAAATATATATATGGGCACATATATAAGGGAAAGAGAATGAAAGGTGTGTTATTGTTTCAGTGTTATTGGGAATAGCTGTCAGTAGAGTTAAATAGACACTTAAGGTAAACACATTGTGATCCTCATACATTGCCTGCATTGGAATGTAGATTTTGGCTTACTTTATAGTCTTTCATTATTTGAACATATTTATTCATTTTTAATCGGTGTGCTTCATTTTAGAATAGATTTGTACTTTCCCTCCATACCAACACTTTATACTTTATTTAAAATTGCCTGATAGAAATTAATATCTGGCTATGGAAACCCACCACAAAACACTGCCTGCTTACTCATTGTAAAAACAAATCAAACATCTAAACATGATTTTTAATACAAGCTTGAGATCAAAGGACAAAGTGGCTATGTTCTTCAGAATACAGAAAAGAATCCTTATTTTAATGTATTTGAATAGGGCAGGTGGCACCAGCAAATTATATTACAGTCCCTGGGTAATGCAAGGAGGAAAATACGCAATAAAATACACCTTATTTGAACTCACAGCTACAGCGAATAATTAGTTTTGTTTTAATAAGCTCTGTCCTTGTCAGTGTATTGTCATTAAAGACAAAAATTTCTTGGGACCTGCTCACATCTTACAACCTTTTCTTTTCACGTAAAGATCCTACACAGCTGTATCTCAGCTAAATCTGATTTAAAGATTTATTAGCAAGGCTTTCAGATAGCAAACAGATCACATGTAGTGGTTTCTAATTTGTTTAGGGTGTGAATTTTGACATGTAGGGCTCCAGAGAGTTTGGAATAATTCTAACAGGATGTATCATCCACCACAGCAATGGTCAGAGGCAGTGCACCACCTGCACCCCCAGAAATTTTGAGTCAAGAATGCACCAGACTTCAGAGAAGCAGACAGGGGAAGGCAAAGCATCCACCAGGTCAAAAATAGCCTGAGTTGTTCGTCTTGACAACATGCAAGTAGGAAATCTGGGCAAAGGACAGAAGCTAGGGTGGTGTCTGCAGAGAAATAAACCTCCCACAATTTAGGCTCATAATAGGGAAGGAAATTATGTTCAATTTGTTGTAGGAAGAGTTCTGCTGGGAGACTGAAGTAAAAGACTCAATTATATCTGATCATTGCTTTCTCCAGAACTCAGAATTCTTCATGCATTGGAGAGAAAATGGGTCCAAATAACTGCCAGAAATCACTGGTTTTTGGGGAAGGGAGAAGTGGGGAGGATAGGAAGGCATGTCAGAGTTTCATAACATTTCTATAGCTTTTACTGGAAATATTAATGTATATTGCTTTATCCCTGATCTAAAACTCACCCACATATGCAAGATGTGCTATAAAAGACTGAACCATAAAAATAGATAAATAAATAAATAAATAGAAGACATTGAAATTGCATTTGATAAAAATGAACTAAATCCGGAAAAATTTAACTTGACTCAGAGCCAAAACATTTTTTTCTTTGGATTTGGCTCCTAATTGAAGATGAAAATAAAACAGATGCTAGAAATGTCAATTAAACACATTTTTCAATCTCTTTTTTATAGTTTTTAGCTCTTTGTACATGGACAGACTTCTGCTTTCAAATCATTACTAGTCCTTTTTATTTTATTTTTATTTTTTAAGTACAGGAATTTTGTTTCTCCCATGGAGCATGAGTCAGTGTATACACAATTAATATGCTCTCACAAGGCTCTTTTGCATGTCATTCTCCAACATTCAATAATTTATTTAATCATAAGAGTCCATTAGAGCTATCACTTGTATTTCCACAATGGCTAGTGCAAATTACTGCTACCTCTACTGCTCACCTGCTTGCTGCTGTATTATAAATATGAATTATAGAGTTAGACCCTGTAATAGCTGCTCTGAATACTCATTGTAAGATGAGAACCTGAAGAAATTATACCTAAGAGACTTCAAAATTTTCATTCACTTTTCACTTCTTATTCTATCTGTTTCCAGTTTTCTTGAACTAAACAGTATGACCTGAGAAGTCTGGTTTATTATTTCCCTGTTACATGCGTCTTGTGAGGAATATTTGCCAGAGTTTTCTAAAGAATTAGTACATCAAAACCTTAGAAAATATATACAAATTGCTTTTTTGGATTTTGGGATTGTTTTAAAGAAGGACTCTTGCAAAGTGTCTATCAGGGTCTGTATTTGTTCTTTCCATTTTGCTAAAGGCATGGTTTACTTCTTTGGTAGAGTCGTTTGAAAGGTTTGACGTTCAAAATTTTTACAATCTGGCAGGTGGTTGCGTAAAGACACAGCTGAATTCTGTGCTGAATTTTGTGCATGGTCTGTAGTGCTACAGGGAGGGGAGAAGAGCCTGCACCTCCTTCCTTCCACTACTCCTGTGGGCAAAACGCATTGCAGTCGCATAGCAACCCACCACAATGCATTGTAGCTCTGGGGAGAATTGGCCCAGAACCTCAAACTATTATTTGCAACTTGACTATTCACAGCTGGAATAGCTATGGGTTTGTTATTTGTAAAACATCCATGAATTTCACCACAAGCCTTTCTAGCAATACTGAGGCATCTGTGAGTCAAACTGTTCCCCAGCTGTTCCTTCCCTACCCACATCTGCTCCGGCTCTGCAGCCGGTAAATGCCGATGGTTCCACCGCGCTCCCGAAGCGCTCCTGCCGCACGGCTCCGCTCACTCCGTGAATTCCCAACGGGAAGGAGAGCCTTATTTCTTCCAATAAACACTTCTTGCCAATGGTTTGACTCCTTGCCAGTGTGTGTTGGCAGCTACTGATGTTTAAGTGTCAACCATTGTTTCAGTTTAGTCTTTGCAAGCCACTCAGAAGCACACAAGGTGATTTTCTACCAAAAAGAAGAAGAAGGAAAAAAAATTCTATTAGGAAGGGGGAAATGAACAGAGGCTGTGGAGAATTGAATGAATATACAACAAATGTTGTTCGAAGCTTATCTTCAAATGAGCAAATCAGCTCCAAAGTCCTTAATAAATGGCCTTATCAATAAACCTCAGAAACTACAATTTCTTTTTACAATGTGGATATATTTTAGTTTTTATTTAAAAGCTTTTGCTGATAACTAAATCATCATAATCCGTTACTTATTTTTAAGAAACACATCACATTTACAGATTGGTGAAAGCTGTTTGAAGCTTTATTTAGTTGGTTCATTGTTAGACAAGGGCAATGGAAAAAAAGATAAGAGACTAGCAAGTGACTTCACACTTGGAGAGAATTCCTTGACTTTTTGAGAGTACCTATTGTTATTTTAAATTACTAGCACAGGATATCTGAGGACTGTTATGTTCAGATAGAAATTCAGAGACTTCAGATCTTTCCTAGGTTTCATTGGAGTCTGCCTAAGATCAAATCTGACCATGAATTTTTTAGATTTCGTTCTGTAAGACACAGGAAAGTCCTTCTATTTTAGAAAAGTTAAATATAATTAATCACTCTGTGCTGTTCAGAGAAATACGTGATCTTCCTCTATGTGATGGAGAATTTCTAGTCCCTTCATGCACTGGAACAGAAAACTGTAATTTTATGATGAGAACTTCCAGGCCTGAAGTGTAATGGGTTCCTACTGACTTAAAGGAATTTTGCATTTGGTGATGTTGGAGTCATCATTTTCTTTATTCCCAAGAGATCTGCAGATTTTTTCCAAGGGAGGAGGTCACACCCTAAATGTTAGTTCATGATTTAAGATACCTTAAACTTCTCAGGTGGCAGTGACAGTGTAAAAGCAATTAGTGAATTAAAAGCTGGGATTGGGTTTTCATATTTTTTGATCTTGTTTATTTATGGGTAATTTTTTTCATGGGAGGTAGCAGAATTCTCTTGCTATTGTTCTGTCCCCCTGTGCAGGAGGGAGAAAGCTGAGATGACACACACATCTTGTCTGATACAGCCTTTGAAAAGAGCCATCAAACACTGGTGACATGCACCCTCTGTGAGACATATTTTCCTGGAAACTGAAGCAAAATGGGACTGATACTTGCTCAAACACTTAGCTTGGAAAGAGCTTTTTGCTCTGTTGTACAGAGAAACTCTGCCACTGATGTGAAGAGTTAGAATTTCCTACATTAATGTGTGTGACTTTTCATATGTGACCAAATGTATTATTCTTTACTACTACTACTACTACAAGTAGTAGTAGTATATTCTTATTTGAGGGGGACAAGTTTACAGAAATACTATGCTATTCACTTTATTCTGGGCAGTGATCATCAAGCTCTCATTGAGGGAACCTTCACACAATCTTCAGTGATTACACTGAATGTATTGGTTCTTTAATTCTTAAGATACATACTAAGTATCTTCTCTGTGAACATTTGGTATCAGCAGGAAGCACCACTGCCTTAAAAAAAACCAAACTCTGCTGTGTCACATTTTTGGAACTCTGTTCCTGGTGCATATGACCCAAGAAGAGGCTTCAGTCCTTAAAGTTTAGAGGGAAGAAAATGACCGGCTGAGCAAACCTGCCATGGTTTCATTTTAATTTTAAATTTAAAAACAAACAGACAAACCAGACAGAAACTCTCAGTCAGTGTTTATTGTTTGATTCTATTTTTGCTGTAATTTGTCTTTGATATTAGGATACCAAGATCGATTGGATCATCTCAGATCATCTAACAGTGAAGGGGATTTATTTATTTATTTTGAAGTGGTCATTTACTTCCTTTTTTTCTGTTCTTCAGATTTGTGTTCTGACCTTTCTCAGCTACAGGTGTTGGATGGTTTAGCTTAAGTTCTCTGAGAAAATTTTTATATTAGTTTTTGTATCAAAGGCAATGCCAGAGAATTTAAATCATTTTTATTTCAAAGACTTTTAACCTAGCTAAAACATTACATTAGGTACATGAGAACATGTGGCATTCATGTGTTTCTCCCACTCCTCCTCCCTCCCCAGTTAATATTTCTGTTATACTGATATAAATGAAGATATACTGTAAACATATAAAGATATATTTTTTGTACTATTGTCCTATAATGCACTTTGATGTATAGATTTAGCAGAGAAAATTGGAACAAAACAGCTGGGTGGTGATCATGCTTTCTGCCATTAGCAGAGTACCTTGTGCAGGTCTCAAACACGACTGCCTGACCCCCCAGCTTGGGTGCTGCAGCCCCATCCACACCCTGCTGCTGGACCAGCTCCAAGTGCTGCAGCAGCTTCCCCAGGGCAAAGCCCTCTCCAGGCTCAGCTAACAACCATTAATGACTGTGCACAGCTGTGTGACTGCAGCTCTTCTCTTAAGACAATATCTGGGAAAAGTTAGTCATTTTTCTCAATGAATTAGTGATAATTTCTGTTCCCTCCATTTAGAAGATGAGGATTAAGAGGAGCATCATACCACAGGTATTATTAGACAAAAACAATGGATATTAAGCCATTATTTGTGCATTAGCAAGTTTTCCCCAGGTAGGCTTTATCATTTCAAGACATTTTGTTTTGTGTTGTTCTTCTTTTTTTGTCTAATCACCTCTAAAATTATGAACACTCCAAGAATAAAACATCCTGAATGGTAAAGCAGCTTGAAATATTCATAACTAAGAATGCAACTGGTAATGCTCATAAACAAAGTTGTTTGGAGACCCCTTTATTAATTTTTAATTTATTTTCAGTCAATTCCTTATTACTTCCAAATTCCTGTAGGGGATTCTGTTAATTAGTCATGTGTAAAATATTCATTAAAAACAGCTTCCTATTTTCTTCTTTTATTACAAATTTACATTTCTAATCTTATAACCAAAATAAATGCCATTGGGTAGAGAGACCACATTAATTTTGATCAAACCCTTGAAACAGAAACGCAGAGAACAAAAGATACGGTAATAAAATCGTAGTTACATTGTGCTTTCAACTTACTAGAACAGGTATGCATATTTTAAACTGTTGTCTTCTTCAGGTATAAACAACAGATATTATAGATTATTTTAGGAATTCTTGTTAGGGGAGAAAAAAAAACATCAACAAGCAAATGGGAAATCACAGTCTTCCAGTGGCACTTTCCATGGGCACTTACCTTTCTGAATTCGATAAGAGTACTGTTTTTGAAATGCAGCCCCAAAATGGAGGCTAAAATATTTCCGAACAATTCGAAGTTTTTCTTCAATCTCACTTTTTATCTAATGATTAAATAGAGGAAATGTGCTCTTGTGATTTAGTTGGATCTCAGAGGTCTGAATTCAATTTTTCTTCTGATATATAGTCACTTCCTGGCAGCTGCATCCCTCTGGACCTCAATACTCTTGGTGTAAACCCTGACTCATCTCTCTGGCCTTGTGAGTTCTTAGGTCTTATACTCAACTTTAAATATGTGATGAGGCCAGTGGAAAGGTTTGATTACTGCTAGTAGTAGAAGTTAAACCTGTGAACAAATGCTTCTGGGTCAGAATCTTTGTGCTGTCTATTCCAATGGGTAGGAAAAGGAGATGTTTGTCTTTAAACTGTATCAAGCAATGTGAACAGCACTATGTTTGGACCATGATCTTGTAATATCATGTTTATATTACGTTATTGCATTTAGATTAGGGTATGCTATGATATAGGTCCCATCTGTGGAAGTAAGGCTAAACCAATATTTCTTCTTTTTCCCATCTACTTTGGTCTCTGTCAGCATAAGCATAGAGGAATAATTCCAACAAACCTGTAAGCTTTGATAAATGTTCTGTGTGCAGATCAGAAGCCAAGCCCATAGCCTGGCATAGCTGTCCATAAAATCAGGGGCTATTACTTCCTCTCAGTGGGGCACATCTCCGACTGATATAAGGCATATGGTTAATTTGCTAAAGTAAAGCCAACTTGCTTTCTTTCTCTTTTGTTGTCAGGATGGCTGACGCTCCAAAAAAAATGCTAGTATTTTTCTTCATTTTCCTGGAGAATAGACACTAAAAAAGCAGGAGAAAATACTCTAAAATAGTACCTACTGTTGAGAAGAAAACTCTGTGAAATAAATAATGACAAAATATTGTCCAAAGTCACCATCTTGACTCTTTAATCTCTTTTTACACTAAACACATAGAGGCTGATGCAGTTTCCTGCCAGGAAGAGGAGTCAGGAAAAAGTAAAAACACATCCTCTTAGAGGTATGGGAATACAAAATTTTGTATATATAAGGGAAAATCAAGAAAACATTGAACAACAAAGACTATTATTCCAGTTCCAGCAGATCTGGACTGGAACTGGAATGACTGATTTCTGAATGAGCATACTGAGTCAAATCAGCATAACTGCTAGTGCCAGCATTTCTGGGTTTGAAATCTTTCTTCCCCCATCAAACAAATCCAGTTGTAAGAAAGTAGGGCTGGAACAGAGCATTCATGAAGTGATCACTGTCTCTCATGAGCTGTTATCTGTTCTTCTACAAGTATCCTGAACACCGGAAAGGTGACTAGAGTGGGAAATAGTAAGACAAACAGTCCAGAGGCTGTTCCCTACCTGGGGAGAAGCAGCTCAGGCTCAGTGCAGCTCTAAAAATGTCAGAGCTGTTGAACCTTCCCCCTACCCAAGTGCAAACTAATTATTTCAATCTCCAAGTAGGAATGTACTTTGCTTTTCTCTAAATCCTAGCCTGGGCAATAAAGTGGAGGACAAAGAATAGGGCTATGTGGAATGGTGCTGCTGGCAGGCAAAGTAGAGCGTTTGTAAGACTGTTGTGGAGAAAGAGGCTCAATGGCATCTTGACTAGGGAAATCTGCATTTCATGTTAAATTTCCATTTCATGAACTTCTCCCTTTGTGACGTCATTTACAAAAAATCCACTGGACATAAAATGCATATATTGTGGTATTCTAAATGTAATTGAGGCCATCTAGAATTGCTTTGAAGCTGCTCTCTGAATTGGGAATGCTGCTGACCTGAATTCTCCGCTCAGTACCACACACAGTCTGTCACACTCCTGGAAGCAGTGAGAAACTGCAAGCGCTTCTGCTTGGTGGTGCTTTGTACTCAGCTTGAGCTGAGTACACATTACTATGCAATAAGCATAGCTTATGTTCCCCTGTACTCATCCCAGGAGAAAACTGGCTTTTCAATGGCCATTTTAAGTGTATTCTTCCCCTTCTTTACTCACTGCTTTTCCCCCATCACTATATTTGTAATAATTTTCTAAGTAACACTTAAAAATTTGTTTTATAAATTGTGACTCACCGTCTCTTCCATTCCTTGACATAAGAGCTCATAACTGCTGCTCCGTCAATACCCAGAGTCCCTCTCAGATGCTTTTAATGTATATAACAGTAATTCTAAGGAAATATTTATTGCTGCTCCCTATTCCAACAACAGATTTGACCAAGACCAAATTAATCACTGCCTTAAAATCACTAGAGATTATGTAGTAAGTTGCTAGTTGAGCTGAACCATGACTCAGCCTGATAATACTCTATCTGAAAACTAATCACCATCCACCATATCATCATCTTGAGCCAGCAATTCATCTCCATTATCTCAGTGGCTCTTCTGATTGCAACTAGATCAAAACATCTTGCTGCAGTCCAGATTAATTTTACCTCATCCTTTTTTGCCCAATTCAGTATGTGGAAAAAGTCGATCAGTAATGTTAGCCCGAGTTCAGCAAACGCAAGCTGACTCTGCTGAGATGCTTTCCACTCCATCAGTTCTCATGAATTAATTCCTCTGTGATCCTTTCAAGTTCTTCACCTGGAACAAAAGCCAGGTTAAAAGTTTACATGTCCCGGTCACTCATTCCTCTCTGTTTAAACTCGAGAGCTACATTTTGGCTTAACATTTGGGTGGTGGAGCCTGATCTGCAAAATCTGTCAGATGCCCCCTGCTATCATCTCTGCTAGTTCCTTGTCCCCAAGTAGCAAACCCCTTCAGATCCTGAAATCTTCTTTGGTTAACTTAAGTATATGTTTACATTCCCTTCACTGAAGACCAGTTTTATATTTTCACTTTGTTTTCTTGGATTTTCTATCCAATACATCTTTGCTTCTGATTAATTCCTATTATAAGTATGAAGAGAAGTGTTTACATAGTAGTTTTGCCATGGCTAAATCCTTGGTGGTTGTTTCCCCTTCTCTGTTATTCAAAAATCTTACTCAGTCTTTTGTTTTTCTTTCCCCTGGACATTTTTGAAAATTCTGTTCGTTTTTCTTTAATATTACAGCACAGGAGTTCATTATATTTTGAAGCATCTCATTTTCCTCCTTTAGTTCTTGACTGCTAGCAGGTATTTTAGGTGTTGTAGGGGCATTTTTAATCATGCTCTCTCTCTTAAGAAGTCTTATGCAAATCTGTTCTGTACTTAATACACTTCTGTTCTGAAGGAGAAGGTTTTTAATGTTTCCGTTTAAATTCTTCAAATACAAAATCCACAATACAAAAATGTTAAATAATAAAAAAGTGTGACTTTACATCACAGCAAAAATTTTAACAAGGGACTTCCATAGGTCTCAATGAAATAATTAAGAAAGGAGCCATGAAATATATTATTCCTATGACAAAGTTGCAAAGCACATCTCTTTAGAGACATTGTGCATGTATTTGCACAGAAACCGAGACAAGTTCCAGTTAGGTTCACGTTTTGATTCCTTTGCCTTCTAATCTGGTTGGCCAGTACAGGGACAATTTGGTAGGGTTGAGGGCAAGAATGGCTGCTTTAATTCTCTGTTTGGGGTTTGGTGAAGATTCTCCATTTTTCAGTGTTTTTGGTGTATTGCTGTTTCCTTTTACCTACCTCTTTATTTATTCTTGATTTCATACTAGTGTGCTAGGAGGATAATTGTGCTGGGAATTTTATACAAAACACATGTTAATTTTTTTCAAGGATATTGTGCATATGCTGTAGGCTATTTTTGTTTTGGAAGATTGCACTGAATTAGAAAGAGCGATTCAAAATGAGACAATATTGTGCCCTCTAGGACTCTCAAGATGTATATTTAGATCCTGCCTTGACAAAGACTTTGTACATAACCTTGGCATGTCCCCTCGTCTCTGTTTTTCATGTTTCCAGCAACCCAGCCAAGACAGAAACACTCCCCACCTCTCATCTCTTTGGGGTAGACTGTAGCATGCTTTGGTGTTTTGCACAATTTTTTCCCCAGAACAATCACTTTAATTTTAGTAGAATATCTTTGGTGCATGAAAATTCTGCCAAAGGCATTTTTTTCTAGCACTGGACCTCATAAAATGCTTGAGAGGTTTATAAAGCTTGATCCAAAACAATTTTCATGCTATATGACATATGCTGTCTCCAAGAAAACACTAAATAAATTTGCAACTAATATGTCCTAATTAAAAGCTTTAATTGAATGATGTTATGCTCTGAAATGAAAACTATCCAATAATTTTCTTATGAAAAGGCATAAATTTTGAGCCTTTCCCCTGTAAGCTTGAATCCTTTCCTTTAGCTCATAAGATCACTGTCCAGTTGTTTTCTTTCACAAGTGTATATCTCTGTTATGAGAAGGCACGTTATTTCTAACCAAAGTGCTTAATATACCATATTGTAAAAACTTTCCCAAAAGAATCAATCTTCAGCCTTAAAGATTATTTCACTTTAGTGTGCAATATACCACAATTTCTGCTGTTTGATCCGTTTGAGCCGGGGAGTTGGTAAGATTATACAGTGTTTATACTGCATGGATTTTTAATGTTTCACACATTAGCTTTTAAAAATTGCCTTCATATTCCCTATATTGATTTTTGTGGCTCCCAACATACAGCACCCACTGAGTGGCTTTGCCAGACTCTCCTGATGAAAAGATGATATAGGAATCCTCAGCAGGGGCAAAGACAACCATAGATTAAAAAACCCAGCATCCAGTTGACCATTTTTCTTAAGCCTCATTGTAAGTTTTTTTCTTTTTTTTTCTTCTTTTTATGATGGCATGCACAGTATAACTGCCTAAGGGCACGCTTATTATAGACTGTATTTTAAAGCTGATTAAAAATAAATTCTCCATGCCTGTCTGAATCTTATTCCACAGAGAATCTTGTTTCATATCAGACGAGTAAAATGATCTGTTGCTTATGTTCACCTTTTACCTCAGCCCGCATTTAAAAACTCATATCAAATTTCCATTACACTTCGTTTATTATCCAGTCTTTCTACTTTCATCAGAGAAAGCATTATAATGACTGTGACTTTGAAAACTTTTATAATTAATATGTGCATGTGTACATATATATTTATATATTATTATATTTTATTTATACTCCATATAAAAATTAGGCTATCAAGTCTGACAGAAAGATCTCGGTACCATAATAAACAGACCTCTCTTCACAATCATTCTGCAGCACACAGGACTTGGCAAACAGTCAGATGGCAGGATGAAGAGGTAAAGTGCAGAATCTGCAAATTCTGGCTGTGCACATGGGAATAGGTTCTGGGCTTTCCA
Source organism: Gymnorhina tibicen (assembly GCA_013399875.1). Classification (NCBI taxonomy): domain Eukaryota; kingdom Metazoa; phylum Chordata; class Aves; order Passeriformes; family Artamidae; genus Gymnorhina; species Gymnorhina tibicen. The sequence goes on along the minus strand of VXAZ01010408.1, from coordinate 3,143,283 downwards.
AGAACTTGTGGAGAAAATGAAACTTGGCAGGATCAATTCGGAAATTTATTTCATCTGTTTTCATTTTGCATTGTCTGTCATCTAGTTTTTGATCACTAAATGAAAAAGAAAAATGAAGTTCTGCCATATGCATTCTATAAATTTCAATTTAGCTATCAGGTGTCACACCTGCCACAATTTTGCTTTTTGCTGCGTTTCAGACAACAGACATAATCATTTGTTTGTGTTACCAATGTTGGTTCAGGAAAGTTTATTTATGGCAATATTTGCAGTAAATCTACTCATTTCCAACAATTGCTGTATAAACCTACCACTTGAAATATAGACAGTTATGTCAGCCTGTATAGGAAACATATTGTACACTGTTAATTAAAGGGCACTATTCGTGATCTCTGCTCCTCCACTGAAATGCCCTGAACCCTGAAACTGGCTGCTATGACATTTTGAACAAAGCCACACTCTACAAGTTTCAGGCCCATTTCCTCTGCACGGGAGGAGTGGTTCACACGTCCCGCGTCTGGTCTGCCTGCCCGCACGGAGCACGCCTTGCCCTGCAAGGACAGGGGGCAGCCAGGTTTGCTGCCCTCCAGGGGACTCCTTTCCCTGGCCCGGCAGGGTTTGTTTGGGTGAGGTCAGTGATGGGCTCTTGGGGGTGCGGCCATTCCAAATTTCACGTTGCTGTAGTTGCTCTGCAGAAACATTGGCTGGAGCCTTCCCCACACCACCCCCCCTCAGGTGCCACAGCCCCACCACGGCTTTGGGCTTTGCTCCCTGTGATGCTGCCCACACCCGCACCCACACCCACACCCACGCGCACCCCACACGCACAAAGCCTCAATGCACCTGCACTGTAGAAAGTCACTCACTTTTTATTTAGTATATCCAAACTTGACTGTTCATATCTTAGAAGGAGGACTCTGTGCAGGGTAAATTTATGCTGTTATTAGCCAGTAGGATTAATAGCAGCAAGTTATCTCTCCATGAGCTGTCTAATATATTTATGCTGGAATCCCTTCCCCAGGTGTGGTTGTTTTTTTCTACAGAAAAACATAAAAACTAAAGTTGAAAAATTCATAAATAAATTAATCTCCTTGCCAAGTATCAGGAAAAAGCTAGGAATAGGTCAAATTTTGTTGGAAAACACTGATTGGGTGGCAATGAATTTTTCCTTGGCTCCATTTCAATTTCTCTGAATTGCTAGGGTCAAGAAGAGATTGATGGAAATTTAAATAAAAACTGAAATAGAAGTTAAAGTGCTCTGCTCTGATTCAATATCTTGATATTCCAGTATTCCAAATTGAAAGGATTTTTCTACTTGAAGATTTTTTTCTTTACCATTTTAATTTTTTAACTGCTATCTTATGTTTTCAGGTAGTTCATGCTTTGTCATTCTGACTCAGGTGGTTTGGAACTGTTTCAGGCTTTTTGGAATTGCTGGAAAATCTGAAAAGTTTCATGTGGTTCTACACAGAGTAGAAACATAAGCCTATTGATTTAACTTTTTTATTTCCTCTTTTCATATTCTCTTCTTTAAAGAATAAATATCTGAGCCATAATGTGAGACCAGGTATGCAATGCAAAATGCTATATCTATTAAATATTATTCCAGTAATAAAACACAAGCCATATAGCAGTCTTATTAATGAAACAGCATGATACCATGTGTCATGCTGTATACCTGAGCATTGTTATTTTGGATTGTAGGATCATGATTTTTTTTTTTTTTTTAAGTTTGGGCGTAGGAGGGAAGATTAACAAAAGCATTCTAGTTCAGATTTAATTTATACCATAATTTTTAATGACACTTCATTGCAGTGTTTTATACTTGCCCTTGGAGGAATTTACAGACTCTCAATTAACTGCAGTAATTTTGCAAAGTTCCGATTTATGTTCTGATAAATGTTGGTCCAGGATTTCAGAAAAATATAATGCACATTGAGGAAATAAGACAGAGGATTCATAGGGTGACAGAGAACATCTGTAGAGTGACTTACTGGATATATAATTTTGAAACTAACCTACTTGAGTTATAATGAGAAAGCAGCTATGGGGGAAGTTGGCACATTAAGCATTAAGCTTGAGCATACTGATAAGCAGAGGGGCTGACACCCTCCTCACACACATACACCCACACATTCTGTCATACTCATCTAAAGGGGAGCACATCTCTCAGTGCAGGATTTATAAATCTGTTAGCTTCTTAGAGCAGAAATTTGGAAAAATGGCAATGAAATTAAAACAGAAATTAGCCTAAGGGAGTGCATTGTTTTTTCTTATTCTTTCTCCTTGATTTCCTGGTATTTTACAGCCTGTGTTTATTACAATTTATTGTAATTTCTTTCATGGAGCAATGGCAGACCTCTACATGTCCCTGGTATTCAGTGGCTGTCAGGCCCACTGCTGCTGCTGCGCAGCTCTGCAGCCTCGGCAGTTCAGCTGTGCCAGCAGTGCCAGCGCCCCACTGACAGGCACGTTCCTGCTCACCTTGTGAGTCACACTCTGTTGTGTGCCTTTCACAGGAAATCTGGTTAAGTGTAAAAATATACACTGTATTATACCCGCATCTCTAAGGAAGCTGAAGAACCATATAGCTATTAATAAAACTGTTGGGAGTCAAGTATATCAGAGCATGTATCTCTGGCTTTTTTAGAAACTGACAGATTTAATCAATTAAACTCCAATGCTCTATTCATAGCTCGGGTTTTTTATGGTACAAAGATTTGCATTCCAATTAGTGCTTGCAAAAAAGTTTTCATGTTAACCTGATCAGTAGTATTTCCCCCTCCCTGGTGTCTATCTTATTCCACTGAGACTGCAGTGATGTGTCAGGAAGAGCATCTCTGTTACCTTCTGATTGAACAAAACTCTCTTAGGGTTCCTTTGAAATTTTGAGGGCTTGTCACTTGAGGCATTATTTTTTTAAGCATGAACAAATCTTGTCAGCCTAAGCTGAGAAATCAGCTGTATTTTATCAGCACTTTGGGATCAAACTTCATGTTCAGTATTCAGCACTGGGTGCTGTGTGTGAGACAAAACTAGAGGTTACACTATGCTTTAGGAAGACCACTTCTGGTGACAGGGGGATTAGTTTATTACTGTTTCCAGAACACGTTTACAAAAAAAGAATAATTCAGATACTTTTGCTAGTGTGCTATATAAAGTGCTTAATATCTTTCAACACTTGCTTATATATTAAGTCATATTATGTTGAATTAACTACAGCTTCTTTGACTTAAAGCACCTCGAATCCACACACAACTTTTCGAAGAGAATTAATTGGCATCATAGGTCTTTTGTAATTAATCCTCCTTAAGGTTGAGGTAATGCTGCTTTGCAGCAGGTCTATCACTTACCCAATTACTCACTGATTGCTGTGCACTCTAGTCTTCCATCTGGACATCTGTAGAGCTCTGGGACTCAAATAGCTGCATGCTCAGTCCCATCTGGAAGAGTGTCACAAAAGCAAATGTCTACAAGATGTTGTTGGAGTAAATAAAACTGAGATGGTAATTCCTGCTCCTACTCCCTGTGCCAAGTCAAAGGAAAAATATTCTGTGGTAGTGACTGAAGACAAGATAGGACCAAGCCTCAGTCAGTGCTCCCAACACCTTCCTGTTTTCTTGGAAAACAGAGAGCACTTTGGCAAGATGTTTTATCATTGCACACTTCCAGTGTGCTTACCAACACACTGGAAAGTTTCTCAAAAATTGCTGTAGCCAAACAGGAACCCAAGAAAAGGTGACCAATTCCCAAGATACCATAATAAGAGAAAAGCATCCTTTCTACATAAATGCTAAGATCTGACCAGGAGGAAACTTTTAACAGTGATCATAAACTATATGACCTTGCAGACAAGTGAGAGCTCTTCATGCACATCATTTTTGTGTCTCTGTTGTCAAGTCTGTAAAAGTCAGGGCTGGAATTTCACTCCCAAGACTGAGCTGTGTGTCAGTGCTATAGTGCAGAGAGAGAGCACTGGGGCTGAAACACTGCATTGATGGGCTAGTGTTCGAAGTAGGAGCACTTCTTAAGAAATTGTAATAATTTTAGAAGATTCTTTATACAGTGGGTGCAAAGTGACACGTGTGGGAGTGGGTGTCATGAAGGACAACTCATGTCAAAACAGTCTGTTTTAGCATGCTCATTTCAAGACAGGTTTTGTCTTGTGCATTGTCCAGGTCTTCTTCCATTTCTGAGGCAGTCATTTCTCACCCAGGGGCAGCACAGTTTGTTACAGACAAATGTCCAAATGTCCTTAATGTCTGTAGGGGACATCCATGACACCCAGTATATTCCCCACTTGTCGCTGCTGCGTTTCAAGCTTTTCCTTTGTCAGTATTTTAGGCAAGAAGGGTATTAAATTATAAGGAGAAAAAGGTTTTCATGTGGATATTCTGTACCTTCAAATGAGCACCAAACAGCTTAGTAGAATCATCACCTTCTCCGGCATAAAATTCTTCAGCACTGCTTTTCCTCCCAGGAATTCATCCTACCAGACATTGACAGCTTGCCAAGGAAAGCAGCAACATTGCACTTTCTGAATACATTTGCAGAGAGAGGCCTCCAAAGGAAAAAACCAGAAACAAAAACAAAAATACAAACAAACAAAAACCAAATTACAAAAACAAACAAAAAAAAAACCCACAACCAAAACCAAAACTACCAAAATTACAACAATCCACCCACTGTTTTTTACTTCATTCTCCAGATTTCTTTCTTCTGAAATCAGAATGTTGCTCCTCCAAAGCTACAAAGCCAAATCCATCTGAGTGCATGAGTGCCAGTACAAGACGTTATCCCATTTATATTAAAGACTGCTGTAAGTGAGCAGTGTGTCTTCCAGGCTGCTCTCATGGCAGTTTAGCAATGGAGCTGGCAAAACACAGCTGAGTTAAGGGAAAAGCATCGTGGCAGTTTAACACAGCCAGTCTCAGGCCTACTGCCAGTTGTAGGAGGCATTTCATAAAGCACGGTGAGAAAAATCACAAAGCTGACATGCAAAAGTTTGCACTGGGTTCCTTGCCAAAATTGCCAACTATGAAGTCAAGAAACCAGAATCTGTAAATGAAATGGTTAACATGGGAATTTCTGTAAATCAGCTCTAGGAAGTGGAGTGGAAGCCCCTGCTTCGTTTAAGAGTCTAGCACTGACTTCTTTGCCTCATTCTAAAATTCCCATGTAGGCAAAGCTAATATGCTAAAAAAATACCAAGATAGCTTAAAGTTTAGAAGGCATTATTTTTATGTAGAGTAGCTTAAATCAGTTTCTTTTGGCCTTTATGCCTTACATCAGAGGGCAAGAAATAATTAAAAAGTTGTTATTTCATCTAGTATCTTGAACACACGGATAAATATATATTTTATATATTAAACCTTGAAACATTTTTTCTTGTAATGTAGACCATTGTGAGAACCCTGAGAAAAGAATAAATTACAAGCATGCATAACAGCCATATGTCAGTTTCAAAACCATGCAATAGCCAAGCATGAAGGGGGGAATTAAAGGATTTTATGTGGAAGAAGTAACTCTAAAATTTGTATTATTCTAGGTTTAAGTCCCACCATTATAATTGTTTTTAGTGGTGTTTTTATATGCTGTTGAGTAATAGTTTGTCCACACCCTGGCTTTTATCGAAGGCACTGCTTGCACAGCGATTGTGCTGACAATAACCTCTAATACAGCTACGGTCACTTAATTAAACAATTTGGAAGCTTAATTTAGGTGACATTTAAAATTGAAATTTCAAGTGCGTTATTCTATCATGTTCTCACTTGGTATTGTTCAGTAAAATACTGTATTCAAGGAAATCCATGAAATTACAATTCAAAGACTGTGATAAGAGTGGATTATTTTTGTACCATTTTTAGCTCTCATTACAATTTTTGTTGCAAGACTAAGTCTACAGATTCAGTATAAAGTATATCAAGCTTTAAATTCAGTGATAAGTCATTGTTAGGACAGAGAATTTTGTGATAACACAGGCAGTAGATTAATCCACTCTGATGACAACCTTGCAAGTCTATGAGGAACAGAACACAGAGCAAGATTTATCCGTTGCATTGACAAGGACAGTGAGGGGAATGGGAAATGGAACAAAATTAGTCCATTTGCATGACAGCCTAAGACTATAATCATATGGTTCCACTCAAATCCTACAATAATGGAACATAAAGAAAAAAGCATGAACAAGGCACATCGTTTTAAACTATATTGTATTCATCAACCTTTCCAGTGTCTGTAGAAAACATAATCAGGGAAGAAAAATTAATTTCAGTCTGCTAAATTGCACTGTAAATACAGAGGGGATGCAACAGAATTGTTCAAACAAACTTATTCATGTGGCTTTCATAAGTTTGGATAAATTCTTTCTGCTCTGTATTCACTAAAATGAGACTATCATCCTAAATCCCCAGCTTGCATAAAGAAGCATAGTTCCCTTGACTTCAGTGAACACAAAATCTCAAAATCTCCAAGGAAACCCTCTTCTTGATAGGGAGGTTTCAAAAATACTGAAATGAAAGTTAATTCAAGATACCTAGGGGAGAATTTTTATAAATGAAGATTGACAAACTATGTGAAATATAGAATAGCAAATGTATATGTTCATCTTCCACATCCCTGTAGCTTCCTGAAACACACCGGAACTTCTCACGTTCACCCATTTGTGCACCCACATGTTTCTAGGATCAGGGCTTTGAGGCTGTAAGGAAGGGCTTTGTGAGCTGAAGTCTGGCATATCATCATTTGAATTAATTAAAGCAACTGTGATGAATGTAAGGGTTATAACATATCTACTATATAATGCATATAGTATAAATCTATAATTGGTTTATTCTTTAAGTAATTAAACTGCAAACTAAGGCATAGGCACCAAGTAATTATGATGTCATTATTGGAAAGCTCTTAAATGCTTTGTCTAAAGGTCAAAGTCAGAATTACATTAATTTAGTCATGAACCTTTGCACTTTCTCATCTAAACAATGGAATCTCATTTTAATTTCCTTTCTTTTTCCACTTTAAATACAGGCATTTCTGTGAAGGAAGTTGCATATGACTATCTGCACGTCTCCTTTCCTGCAATCTTATGAAAAAAGCTGTATCATATGGTATAATCAGCACTGACTGTGCCACATACATATAGCAGAAGTGTGTTTTGAAAATATTTTAAATATTTAATCTGAAACATCTGATTTAGTAAGCAAAAACTTCAGTGTACTGGTGAAAGCAGTTCATGAATAGACTTATTGTATTTCAGCTCTTTAAAGAACAAGTCCTATAGCCATGCATGAGAAAAATTTCCTCTAAATTTAACTTGCAGGCAGGAGTTTATTCAGGAAATGCCTGCCACACCTGGGTGTTCACACACAGAACTACATATGACTGAGGCAAACACATATTTCTTGCTGTTTTTTAAGTACTGCAAACTATTCCATCCTGGTTTTGTCATTATACTAATGCGTGGAGCAGACCTTAAACAATTTGGGCTAATCACCCAAAAGGCCAAATTGTCCACTGTGAGTGTGTGTGTGGGGCATTGTGTTCACGTGGAGATAAACGTGGAGCATAGATTTGAATTTACTGAAGCAGCTGAAGAGGCTCTTTTCCTTATATGCACACTTAACAGGGTATTGATACCATTTTAAAAAAATAAGGAATAAAGGATGGAGGCAATCAAATTAAACTGCTCACCAGATACCTCCATTCAACCTCTTCTTGGCATTTGGCAGAAAAATCAGTTTAATCACTTGGCTACAACAGTGTTTCTCATGCACTCTGTCACAGTATTGCAGATTCCCTGCCTCATTCACATGTCTTGCTTCTGTTTCTCTCTTTTTAGCATCTACATGGATTCCAAAGATAACCTTGATCTAGGTTAGCGCTTCTGTGCAACCCATAACAGAATTTCTAACAGACTGGATGGGCTCTTAACTGCTATTATAAAAATAGCTCATTATTTTATGGTCTGGATTTATGACACATCTCATTATGTTGTTCCAGAAATGCACAGGGTAATGTTTAAAAAGGAACTGTGCTTGGTGTAAGAAGTGCAACCTCTGCTGTATGGGTAAGGGAGGCTCTTGCTTCTTGAAATGGCGAAGGTGGCCAGGGGCCCATGAGGGGCAGTGACCTGCCCAAAGCTCTGTCTGGGCGTGCAGCTGCAGAGCAGAGCAGGGCCCATGGCCAGCAGCCTGGATCAGCTGACCATTGCCAGGCAGCACCAATGCTGGCAGCGAGTCCACAATGCCCTACCAGATGGGACTGGACCAGGATGCCAGGATGCATGGAATAGCCAATCCATAAGCCAAACTAGCTGGAAATATGGTCAGGAGCCCATGCAGATGGCAGCAGAAGGCTGGTCAGGTCTGCAGGTCTTTGCTTGGCATTGGGTGAATGCTGGTGCAGATGTTGAATGGGATGTGTCAGAAATGCAGTTCTCTCCTCACTTGTCTCGTGTCGGATTGTCTCTGCATGAGAAAGGGATAGGTCTTTCAAAATATACTCTTAGCTTCTGGGATTTGGTCCCCTCTCTAGAGATACCTCCTCTGCTCCTGAAATGTGAATTTTGTCTAGAAACACCCAGGTGGAAATTTTTGGAGGGATTATTTTTATGGGAATAAAATGTACATCTTCTGCATGCGTTCACACTAGTAAATCTTCAGCACTCAGTTGTTTGCAGAAAATGAACAAGGGCTAGTCACGAATGCTGTGAAAATGGAATTTGCTTTTAACTTCAAATGAATATTCATGAATAATTTCCTCTGCTATTTGCTCACCACTCATATTTAATGATATGGGAAATGGAATGAATAACAAGGTGCTGAAATTTGCTGACAATACACAATTATTTAAGTTAATATAAACCAAGGAGTAAAGTAAGGAATTTCAGGAGGAGCTAATAAAATCTGAGTGATTGACTAACAAGATGCCAGATGAAGTTCACTGCAGACAGGTACAAGATAATGAACACTGTAAGAAATCATTTAAACTACCTGTGCGTATTGATGGGATGTGAATTAGCTCTAACCTCTGGGTTAGGATGGACGCACTAACTCAGCAGCAGGGAAGAAGGAAAAGTGCTGTAAGCCAGGGAGGAGGGTAAGTCCAGATCAGAAATATCTCTTCAGTCCTACTGCAGCTGTGAGCAGGGCTAATGCAAGATAGAAATAGCGACCTCTAGACTTATATGAAGGATTCCAAGCTGGGGGGAAAAAAAATTATATTTATTTATTTATAATTATTTTCTCATTTTGGGGATGAAATTACATCAATTTAAGCTAAAAGGTAGCTCTGAAAGGACACAGTCAAGCAGCTCCAGATGAAATAGCAGGCACATGCAAGAAGGGGTCTGAAGGATGCAAGTTAAACTTGCAAGTTTACTTTCCAAGCCAAGAGAGCATCAAGAGAATCAGCATCAAACAAAATATGCAACTCTGTGAGGGGCACATTTTGAGTTTCTTCAAGACATGCCACAATCCAATGTCTAGCATGAGAGGACAGAAAGGTTTAACAATGAGTTGTTAGGCTTATATTAAGATGCTAACCATTTCAGCATACTTCTGGCTTTAATTTTAAACTGCTTCAACAGGACTTGCCAGCACTCAGCCGTTGGTGCCCCAACACCAGAGAAATGTGACCTTGTAACATGAGTGAGGGAGAACACAGCTCTAAGCCACTGGCCCAAACTAAAAAGTCTGAACTTTTCCATAGCTGCTATGAACTCTCTGCTGTGTAGTACTGGGGTCCAGAGAAAGCCCTCTCTGGAGTCAGTCCACATGAAGAACATGCTTTAGCAAGTAACTGGTATGATAGAAAAGCAACTGGATGATAGCAGTGTTGCCTGAGGACCTGTCCCTCCTGTTCATGCTCTCTCTCAAAGCATTATCCATGCTGTCATTGAATGGAGAGGCTTCACTTAACACTGTGTGCTACAGCCATCTTTTCTGCAAATGATACAACTTCCCAGCAAATTCCCATGTTCCTGAAAGCTTCAGGGAAGGAGATGATATCACAGAGAAGGAAAATTACAGAGTAATTGTTTTATTGGTCCATGCACCACAGAATACTTTCTGCCCAGGAAGGGATAATGCAAAAAACCAGTGATTATATGATTGTTGTTTGTAATGCAGATGTTTGGGTTTGACTTAAAGGACTCTTGGCAGTTCATACAATGAACTTTCCACTCTCAGTCCTAAATGATCATTCATTATTTTCCTCTTCTGAGTATTATTTTGTTTCCTGTCATGGTCCGCAAGCATTTTTCGTTCTGCAAGAATTCTCAGATAGGAAATGCACAAATTCTTGAGGAGTCACTGGGAGAAAGGATGAAGTGATGCATCTGGGGTAAGGTGGTAAGGAAGGAAAGAGGGCAGGGGCAAGAGGGCTCTGGCCTTAGCAGGACTGTGAGAAGTGAGGCAGAGCATGACAGCAGCAGAGTGCCAGAAATTTTATGAGCTGTTACCCAGGACATCTGTAATTGTGAGGGACTGAGAGGATACAAAAGAGCATCTTCTTTCCTAGTATTATGTATACCTCATTCTGACCATAGCCCTATCCATCCCTGTGGCCACATCTAGCTGGTAACATCTCCTCCTCTGCTCCCTTTGGCCTTTACTTCTGCAAGATACAACCCCATGCCATGCATGGCAAGATTTGGTCCTGGGAAGTGCAGGACCAAATCCTGATATCCTCACTTAGGATCTAGTAGTTCTTCAATAGACAAGGAAGTTAATTGATAAGGACCTAAACCCATGTCATAATTTAACCATTTTTCAGAGTGTTACCTGAGGAGGAAAAATTCAAGATGGCTTTTGTGGGATATTGCTCTGCTGCGAGATTCACTGTAGTGTTTTGAGGGTGAACACCTGGACAGATCAGGACAGGGGCTGCCAGTATAGGACTCTGTGGTGGGCAAACAAAAGTGTCAGGACTCTTCTCCAATGTGAAAAACACAAAGATGTAACTGTGGGCCTGTAGGACCCAGTCTGGTTCAGATGTTAGCCCTGTAAGAGCCCCTCATTTCTGATGCTCTGGTATAAAATGAGTGCATTAAAAGAAACTGGTAGTCTGGCATTTCGTTGGTGTAATTATTCATGGAGTTCACTCTATCCCTCCTGCAGAGATGTGACTATTGTTACAATTTCACTGTAGCATGACCAGGAGAACACAAATAGACATGGAAACTGAATTACTTTATCCCTTTTAGCTGTGGGGATCTTTATACTCAATCTGTACATCTCTGCTGTATTACAGCAGATGCAGAAACAGAGCCCAGTTTCAGGGCGGTTAATCTGGCTTTCAGAAACATTGCATTCACTTTAAATTCCCTTATTTCATGACTTCATCCAAGGTAAAACAAAGAGAAGAAAGGAACTGGCTCTGAGCACTGAAATGTGCCATTTCCTTCAGATGGACATAGCTACGCAGATTTAGGAGGATGTGTGCATGCATATGTTTATGTGAGTTTGTGTGTTTATTGCTTCAGAATTGCCTAGAGTTACATCATCCCAAGAGATCTATTCAGCCCTGTATGCTCAGATGGAATATGATGTTTGCACATAAAATGATAAGGATTGGTAAAGCACTCAGACAGGAAGGTGAGGTGAGACAGTTATAAAACAGATGCTGACACTACTTTTGAGCTGGAGTCCTCTGAGATAGGCTGCCCTATGACTGACTAGTCTGTGTTTGAAAAATACTTTCCATGGATTTTTTTTATTTGAAAATAATTTTAACCAATAATGGAAATTCATTATTTTGCTCTGACATTTAAGTGCATTTTCAATTGTATCCAGATTTCAGTGACTAGAAGAAAAAACCCTATAATTGTTCTAGTGACAAGGATAAATGAAACTTTTCTGAAGTATTATAAAGACCATCTAAATTCTTGAAGTGACGGGACTTGACTTGAAACCGATAAATAAATTTGATATAAAAAAACACAGCAAGCATCAGAGAAAAAGATTTATCCAACGCATTTGTGCATCCTCTGTCTGTTTTGCATCATAGTTTCTTTTGGCAGAAAACTTGGTGACTCAAGAGAACAGTCATTTGTCAAAAAAAAGCAAAGACTGAAAGGAGAGATCATGATCATAATTTTATTATTGGCATTAAATATTTGTTATTCCAATTCAGTAACTGATACCTGTATGTGCTTACGCGATAGAGATAAATGTGTGTGTGCACGCACATACCTTTGGTTGTTCTACACATACAGGGTGGATTATACTGGAGCACACTGTGATGGGTTAGATACTGGCATTTGAGGGTGCTGAAAATACACAGAACACAACACCAAGGAGGCTGAAGATGTATAAACCCTACCCAGACCATTCAGGATCTCTCAATCTGATACAGCCTCTGACCATCTCCTTTAAGGATGACCTGTTGTGGTCTGAAAGTGGGGCCTGCAACCTATGGCGAACTGCAAATTTGGTGAGATTCTTTCTTGTATATTCAGCTAGCAGTCCAAATTTGATCACACCAAACAAATTAATATCTTTAATACAGTAGATCATGTTTCTGCTCATTTAAAAAAACACACCTAATACTAGTGCTGTTCAGTTTTTGCTCCTTTGTTGGCACTATAGGCAGTTTCTGTAATGAAAGCAGTGCTCTGTATTTATCTATATTTATCTTTTGAAAGCTACCTAAGACTGAACTCTAGGAATCCACCAGCTGTGCATGTTAGTTTCATAGCATTGTCTGCACAATCAACATCCCAATTACCTTTAAAAAATGAATAAATATGGTTTTTCATGATGCAAAGCTTGGAAAATATCCAATAATTTATAAAAGCAGGCTGATGTCTTCCTATCAGTTCACCAGCAAAAATACAAACTTGAGAATTCTACAGTCACACATAAGATGTTGTAATCATAGTGATCAATAATCAAAAATGTGTGGTTTGAAGTCAAGCATGTTAACCTGCGTTATTCATTTACTTATATTCATTTACTTATGCCTTCCTAACTCAGTCTTGCAAAGATAAATGAGCTCATTTATAAAATGAGCAACATATTTAAATATAGAACTGGGGCTTTGCTCTCCATGTATAAGAATGGAAAGATTGCCTTTTGAAATATTTCCACAAACCATTTATTTTTAGTGCTTCTTAATGATGGATTCTGCAGTATTGACATTCCACATCCTTGTACCCTATTTATTTAGTTTAAACATATTCTCTACTCTTTCAGGAATATTCACATTTGTGCATGTCTCTCCTCCCTGCCTATAAAGACAGGCACCCATCAATACTTCAGTTTTGTGACACCTCAATATTTTTTTCTCAGCATTTTTTGAAATTTTTGACAGCACAAATTTGAAAGTGTTTGCTTTTTCATGTGTTCACCTGCTCATCTCCACTTGTTTAACTCCCATCCCTGTATGCCAATAGATATTATCAGTAAATCCTCCTGGTTTAATCTCCAAAATGTTTCAGAAATCTCTTCGTTCCTCTTCATTCTCCCCATAAAATCTTTGTCAAGTCCATCCTTCTCCACATCCATTCCTGTTGCGACCTTGCTGTCTTCAGCCTCTAAATGACACTCACATTAGCCAGTTTTTAAAGTAGTGTAATGCAAAAGTAATCCACTGCTCCCAGTATTGAGATCTCATTAAGATATTCCTAAATCCCTCTTCTTCACTGTCTCCCTATTGCCTTCTAAATCTGATCGAAGCTCCTCTTATCACCCAGAGTCGCTCTTGACCTAGCCTACCTTCTCCTGTCCTTGCTCTGTTCTTCCACATCTTTCTTCTTTATGTGCTCCCTTCTCACCCACTGCCAGTCACAGTGTAAACCATTTGCCAATTAGACCTGTGCACTGCCTTCCATGTCATCCATGATACCTCTGAGTGCAGTGAGTAGTTCAACAGCACCATTGCAGACGGAAAATATCCTGATGTGATTGGCATAGTCCCCTTTATATGTTTGAATCACTGGCTAGTGAAAAGGTGTTATCGTGTGCTTTTCTAGCAAAAAGGAGGCATTTGTCTTCCAATAGTAAGGGGGTTTTTTCTGAGTCATCCACAATTTCTCCTATGTCCTTAGGCCTTGAATCAGAAAAGGAATTAAAGTTTTTACTATAAATTTACTATCACCGAGGTTATGAAATTGCTCTCCAACCAGCCTATCTGGACACCCCTTGCGGAAAGCTGATGTTTAGACAAATTTGAAATGTATATTTCTGATATTTAAAAAATGTGTTTCCAGCTCTTAAAACGTGAATCTTAGGATGTAACTTCTTGCTGTCTTTCTTACTGTTAAAATCTTCTAGCTTGATTTTGGGGAGTAAAAAGACACAGAACAATGACATATATTTTCTGCATTATATTTCAGCCCCTATTAGTCCACTGAAGTTTAGCAGCAGGATCTGTAAGTTAGCACAGACCAGCTGAGCTTACTGTACAGCACATGCCGGCACAAGGAACAGGACATGCAGATCAAAGCTGTCCTCAGGTCATCTGATTTTCTGTTCCTCTGTGTCTGCATGCATTAGATTATGGGAATACTTAACAAAACAAAGTGATTCCTAGTCCCTTCCTCTCTTACCCTTTAAGTCCTCCCCCCATCACAAAGTCAAACAGAAGGGAAAAAGGTCTTCCTACACCTGGACCCTTTGTTCATTATTCTGCTGTTCATCAGAAATTAACATCCAGTTCCTGGAACTTACCCTCTCTTTGCCAAGGTGCTCCAGGAGTACTTTGTGCCAACCAGACACCTACGTGCTATTTCTACATGCCTCACACCTCCCTGGCCTGAATAGTTTAACCCACTGAACTTCAGCCAGCACTGATCATGAGGCTGGAAAATGGTGGTGAGCAAATAGTTCCTAAAAAATTTTGAAAAAAATGTTGCCACATCTAGAGATAATTCCCAAGAGCAGACTGACGCTTTCCCATCAGGTACATACCAAAATCCCAGCCTCAAAACTTCCTAGTCAGATGTGATATATTTTGTCACAGTGACATTCCACAGCCTCAGGTGTTTTATTTACCTTAGAGGGATTCTCCACTCTCCCAGCAGCATGGCTGTTTGTGCACCTCCCTCAGCTTGCATCTACAAGGACAGGCACACGTCATTGCTTCAGTTTTACAGTGCTTCAACATGAGAGTCGTCGCCTCCAGGAAGCTGGGAAATGACTGTAGGCACATTGTCCATGGCAAGATTAGAGAAAATATTGCCATATCAATGCATGGTATAAGTACATGCTGAAGTCTCATCAGGATGCCATAATGAGAATAGAACTGCTCTCACGTTAAACACAAAGACATGCCAAATACTATATTGAATATGTCCTATTACGCAACCCATGAACTCATAGAAATTTGGTCTCCTTCAGTTCCTGAGTTTCCTGCCTCTTTCCTCCCTGCCTATGTCTTTGTTTTCCTCACAAAGCCGAGTTCAGAGATTTCCTGTACCTCCCTTACATCCCACTACCCTTAAAGAAACATTGCTTGGCTGCAGTAAAGATCCATCTCAAACCTAAAGAAAGCAGTTAGAGCAACAGCAGTTAGCCAAGACTGATTCCAAACAAGGAGTCTCAGGGCTCACATATACTCATGTCAGCAGGAAAAAGGGGGAAGGAAGCATGTAGACCATTACCTCTGAGCTTGTAAACACTGAGCAAGTTACTATTTTCCTCCGCCTCTTCCTCACCCTCCCTCATGTGCTCCACCTGCTCCATCCTGCAGCTACTCCTGTACTGCCAACAGGCTGCAGTCACCCCTTCCAGCTTCGCCCTACCCCTGCCCCAGCCACTCTCCCAAACAGCTCCATGCTCCTCTAACCTCCTCGCCCCCGAATCCTCTCTGATATCCTCTGCAAGACGCAACTTCTTGCTTCCCTTTTACTTTCTCATTGCTTTCCTACTTGCCAAAAGACCAGGTCCTCAGCCCCTCCTGACCCTTCCTGTCCTGCCTGTGAGCCTCAGGAGCTTTTGGAAGTGTGAGGCTTGGGACGAAGGGCAGTGTCAGGGCTGCGCCTGCACCAGGACATCGCTCTCCTGATAGGCATATGTGTGTGTTTTGCACACGGGCATATATTTTAAAGCAGGGAGGTTTTTCTGTGGCACAGGGGCTCTGCACCAGGCACTGCAAAGCAACAGCATCACCAATGAAACTGCTTCCATTCCTAGGTAGGTGATTTCTCTGTCTCTGGGGAGCGTGTGGCAGGTGAGAACGGAGTGGGATCTGGCAGGGAGAAATTTTTATATTGGGGATGGTTGAAAGCTGCTGGATACACAGGACTGGAAGTCCCTGTATCTTTGATCAGTGCTGCTACTGGATTTGGTAATTGCATGGTTAGTACCATCCCACAGTCAAACCCCAAAATGCTTGTCTTTATCTCACTGTGACTTTTGTACTGAAAAAGACCCAGAAACATTGTGGGTTTCTGTGCATTTGTTTTGGGGTTTTTTTCCTTCCCTCTCTCCCTCTGCTTGGGAAATTTTTGGATTTCACATGCTGAAAACAGTAAAATGACAACAGAATCTCACAGGTTTCTGTTTTAATCCCTGTGGAAGTTGGTCTCTCCTCTCAGAAGCATAGAGAAAATGTGAAATTTGTTGACATCTAAGTTGACCTGGATTGTATATAATTATTTATAAATTGTCTGTAAATTTTAGTCTTTTGAATTTTTCATGAAGTCTTAATTTGTCCAAGAAAACAACATCTCGGTGAGAATTCATGAGGCAATGAAACTGTAACACTAGGCTAGCAAATATACAGAATAACATTTAGGTAGGGAAAAGCAGAACTGCAGGGGAAGACAGCATTCAGAAGGATCTTTGTGTTCTGCAACTTTCACTGTGTCCTGCTAACAATATATAAACTACAAAGTAAAAAACTTGCTTTCCCTTCTGAGCTGAATGCCTCATATCTAACCTGTTATAGGGTGTGTGTGATAGTACAGTGACCTGTAAGCTTTCTCAAAAGAAGAGAGTCCTTTTTTGCTTTGTCTTGAAAACCATATGCATTCATACAATAGGAAAGTAGTTAAGATATTTTAAGAGATTAAATTTAAATAATTTGCCACACCGTAAATAACTTTTAAACCATGCTGTCATAATGCTGTAAATGTGTGGTATTTTATCTTAATCTACCAGACCATGCCTATGTGTTAGCTACAGAAGTATGGGAGTGCTAATAAAAATAAAAAGTCTGCTCAGGGGACCCCTCTTTGGTATTTTTCCCTCAGACGTGTAGGGCAGTTTGGATTACGCTCCATACGTAATTCAGAGTGCAAATAAATGCCTGTGCTTTACTGGAATCTACTAGAGAGCTTTGAAAGCCATCAAAATGTTTCCCCCAGATCACTGAGTAACTTCTATGCCGTTTACCAATTTCATACTGGTTGAGAACACACTAGAGTTCTTTATCTATGGTGTCTGTTGTTTTACCACAGAAGCCCCTGTAGCTGATGGCCCTTGCCCTATCCTGCAGTATAGCTGAGTCTGTGATGTTAAGTTTAGTGGAATACACCCATTTTGTGGGAACCTTTGGCCCAGAGCTCAGAATGAAGTTTTCAGATAATGAAACAAGTCTGATTTTCCTTTGTTGCAGTTCTGATTTCCAGTCTGCTGGGCTATGGCTGCGCTTCTCCAAGCTGCAACATGACATGCCACAAAGATGCCAGGTGTGAAGTTCGGGGTGGGACAATAGGCTGCTATTGCTCCCAAGGATACACAGGAAATGGCATAACAGTCTGTAAAGGTAAACAGATTTTACCTATATGGTTTTTTGTTATATGCTCACTTGGAAAACTTACTCAAGAGCCCACTAGCTCAAGGATTAAACTTTATGTCACAACAGTGTCATGCACTAACATGCTTTCAAAGCCAAAAACATTACCATTTTCTGAGAAACTGTCCAAATTACTTTCAGCCTGGTGTTTTGATATAGCATGTCATGCATCTCAGTTGAGTATGACCTGTTTTCCAGCTTTCCTTTTCCATGAGAGTTGCTAACACATCTTTGCTGATTTATCTTCAGCAATTTCCCCTGTGACTCAGGATTTCTGAAGCTTAGGGCTGGTGTGGTGGCCACTGTACAGCCCTCAGCTCCCTGCCCCACACACGCAGCACTTGGCCACTCTTCCCAGCAGCTGATCACCATCAAATAACAGCTCCTGGGCCGCTCTAGAAAACCAAGGAGGTGTGTATGCCACAGGGACATGCCAGTGGTTTTTTCTACTACAGCTTCTTGCAAGAGAAATATGCCAGAAATCCTATTAAGGGATCTGCTTTTGGATGACTCTATCTTTCATCCATAGAAAAGGATGTTTTTCCTGTCTTCATTTTTGAGTTTTCGTCCACTATGAATAGCTATAATACTTATTTTCACTGTTAGGTATGGTTATGTCCAGCTGCAGACAGGCTGAAATTCATCTCAATCTTGTCAGTTTTCAGTACCCTGAGAAATAGTTATGAGTAGTAACTATCTTATCTACCAGGTCAGTTTTTGTGTTTCAAGTGTCTTGGGAAATTTAGCAGTTACTGCTTAGCAGTATGTTGGTTTGGTATGAGTGCAGGAAAGCAGCCCACAGATATTTTGGATTTTTATAGTTAATTTGCCACGCTGTGCATGGAAGTATATTTAGGAAAATTTAGAAATGCAAAGGCCTTTTTTCTAAGAAAGATATCTGCCCTTTTATAAGGTGGTAATGTTTAAATAGAAAGATATATGGCTAAAATAATAAAAAAATAAGAAATAAAAAAATCATGGAATAATTTAGTTTGGAAGGGACTTCTGGAGGTCATCTTGTCCAGCTCCCCTCTCAGAGCAGGTTCAACTTAGAGCAGGTAGCTTAGAGCTTTGGCCAGCTGAGTTTTGAGCATCTCCAAGGATGAAACCTGCATGTCTCTGGGCCATTGTTTCAGTGTCTGACCACCATAACTGTGAAAACATTTTTTCTGATATTTGGTTGAGTCTCTGGTTGAATCTTGTAACTTTTCCTTCCCATGTGCATTTACCGCATTTCTAATAATAGTTTAGCTTCATCTCCTCCATAAGCCCTCAGGACCTCCCATTAGGTATTGTAGGAGGCATTATTATCTGCCTTTTGCCTTCCCTCCTAAAGTCTGAACAAACACTGTTCGGTCAGTCTCTTATTTGCATCAGATTTCATGTAGTTTCGAAACATATTTCTTGAATTTAATGTTAACCTTGCCCTGATAGGTTAATCATTATTTGTCTATCAAGCTGTTCAAAAGAAAGTAAGAAATGGCCTTCACAACACTGGTTTTGCTCTTGCACTGGTGCAATTTTAGCACCATGAAGAAGTCAGCTGGTTTGAACAATAAGTGCACATCATGTTTACAGGGTCAAGGGCCTACATTTGTGAATAATGCAGAGAAAGAAGAAAACCAAGTCAATTTTAGCAATACCGCCTGGAATAAATAAAACAAGCATTTACTTACCTAGCATCATCTGGTACCCACTACATTGTCTGTAGTGGTCTAGAAAGTCTGTGACTATGAATTATCAATTAAATTTGCAGTAAAGGTACCTGTTGTTCTCACTGCCACTACTGATCTTAAATCCATCCATTATATATGCACCCATTATAATGTTATTAAATCCAAATTTGTGAGGACAGATTTATCTTACCTTCCATGCTCTTTTTTTCTCATACAGTACCTTTTTCTTACTTTCTCTTTTACCTGTATTTTCTTAGGGAAATCTACATTCAAATTTCATAAAAACATTTATTGAGCACTTAAGGAAAATTCAGTGCAGTGAAATATGCATGCACAAATCTTGTTAATCCACTAATTGTTTATTAAGAATTATACTCAGTGTTTGAAAACTCAGTCTTTGAAATAAAATTTCCAATGTCAGTCCAGACAAACAAGATACTAGATGTATTTGTGGTGCTTTGCAGTTAAGTGGCAATGGTTTGAAGCAAGCCTCATGTCAGGAGACCAACATTTTTTCTGGTAAAATACCTCAACAGCCACCAAAGTCACTTACCCTCCAGCAAAGCAGCAAAGTTTATATCAGAACTGTGTGGCTGCTGGCCTTGAAAGAGAGACAATGTTTCTCTAGGGCACCATGTTACACGGTGCATTATTAATATTGTGCAGTAGTCCTCTAATAGCATAAAAAAGTAACCAGAATTTTAATTGGGTAGGTTCTATAAAGGATTAGAAATATAGGCTACACCCTATCATAAATAGTTTAAAGCTGTGAAAACGTAAAGCAAAGCCTCAGTTGTTTAATGATGTATGAGATCTTGCTGTTCTGTGTGGCGAAAGCAGCAGGTGTATCTGCTGTTCTAGAGATAGCTACCCATTTTTATTCAGTTAATAATCTTGGGCTTTTACAATGATAGTGCAGTCACCTTCAAAGAAGATCATCAATTATGTGCTAATACAGGCATTTTCTAAAGAGCCTATATAGTACATTGTGTTTACATACTTGCCCTTTTAGTTATTTAGCTAGATTGTGGGAGTCATAATTACTGTCAACAACATTAGTAATTTTGCATAACGTAGATCCAACTTCTTCAATGTGCTTATCCTGGTAGACAATTAAACCAGAACATTCATTGTTTTGAGACTTTATTCTGAAACAAGCAATTCAAATTCTTTCTTCTTACAAAAGTGTTGAACAGAAAATGTTAGTTTTCAGGTTAGTCCTCTGAAGCTTTCATAGCAGAGAAACTCTTCATTTTTATTTATAGCTACATTCTTACAGTTCTTGAAAGGTTTACATTTGTTTCTCTACTTTTACTTGCTTGTAACACCTCTTAAATACTTGTAAAAGTTATTTCTTTGCTAGCCCTGTCTTTTCAATGTGACACACTTAGACATTTTCCCTCGAGTTTTCTGTGCTGCAAAAGGCAACAATGCCCTCTTACATTTATTTCCTACCACCATTATTGATGAATCATGAACCACTGATGTCAACATACCTTAGGAATGGGGTTTGTTAGTTTTGACTTTGCTCCCTTTGCCAGCTGGCTAAGTGACTGCAGAGAGCTCAAGATTATTGGATTTGCTGTGTATAGATAAAGACACATAGATATGAATTTAATTTCCTGGTGTCAAAGTCATGGCTTTTAAAATAATTATCCTTTTACAATCTTTCCCACAAGATTTCAACTACTTTAAATTAGGTCATGTTTTGGACTTTCTGAAGGCATACTTTGGCCATTCTAACAAAAAGCTAATCCTCTTCATAATCTCATTGTCTTCAGCAAGAATATGTGCAGGAATGCACATAGTCAGGAGAATAACTGATTGTGGTATCTGGCCTTTTTATATATTGGAATTATAACCTACATAGCAATAAATTCCCTCTGTACAGTATCTTCCAGAAAGTCATAAATGAGTCACTTTGTCAAGTTTTACACCTCTGAGGTACAAAATACTATCCCAATCTTCTTACATTTTCTTCTGTATTTATATTCCTTGCTTCATGTAGTATTAGATGAGAGAGAATGACCTCTGATAGTGCATCTATTTGCTTTTTAGGACTGTTCTTGGGCACATGTGCATTCTGCACGTAATGCACAAGGCTTTAGCTTCACAATAGCACACACCTAACTGAAGTAACATGGGCTAAAGCTCTCGGCATAAAAAATAAAGATATACGCAGAAACAACTGATTTATAGACAAGTTAACTTCCTCTCATGCAAAAATGCCACAGATTTTTTTACAGATAAATAGAATATATTTGCCACAGTTGTAAATGCATTTCTTTATATGAAAAGAGTTGGACATATAAATTAGGTGTTGTTCATAATTCCAGCTTTCTTCCAAAAGAAAATTAAAGGAAACAAACAAAATTTCAGATCCTTTAGAAATGATAGGGGTAGAAGTAAAACTTCATAGAAGCCAATATTTTATTTTTAAAACAAAGGGGAAAATGAGTTGGCATCAGTGATGCTTTCCTAAGCAGCTCTGCTGTTTCAATGCTGGCTGCTTCTTGATTGCTGACTGCCAATTTGCTGCTTTGCTGGCACACTGCAGGAAATTAAAGTAAACAGTGTGATCACAGTGTTTACTTTAACTTTGTAAAATACGGAAGGAAAATGAAGCAGTGCTGTTTGTTCCAGGAGGGTAGGCAGGCAAGCAGGAAAAGCCTGAACACAATATCCCTCCCAGATATCCCTACACAATATTCCCTTGTAAATGTCACTTGCAAATTATACTGCAAGATTAATCAATCTTACTGGTAAAATAGTTACAGCTCTTCCAGAAATATTGAGCAGGGACTTAGGCTGTCAGGGAAACTTTCTGTTGGAGTAAGGCAGTAACTCTGTTTCTGAAGTGCAGTGTAGGAGGATTTATCATTTTACAGAGGTAAAAACCACATCAGTGCAAAGTGGTATTTTGTATCAAAATACAGAATCCCTGTTACAACACAGGGCAATTTGTATAAATCCAGCAGAATCAAATTGAAAGTATGCTCAATATCTGAACACAAACATATTTTCTTGTTTTATGGAGGGTCAAACAACCAACTCTCTGGCTTTTGCCAGCTATAAAAAGGAGTTTTCCTGTGAGACCTCAGTTCCTTGTTCTAACGTGATATTGCTGAGTCCCACCATTGAATTTTATCGCAGTCACTGAATTTGTTTGGATCCACTGGTGTCACTGTTGCCATTCTGCAGCACCCAATTTATGTATAGTTTTAAGGGAATTTTTCCTTTCAAATTAAAGTGGCCTTGTAAAGCCACTGTGTATAATCATTTTATTCTATCCAGAAGTGTTCTTCAGTAGAAAATTATTTAATTCAAATGCTGGTTCACCAAAGGAGAATTTTTTTTTTTTTTTGTTACCAGCAGGCATACATCACTGGATGTCACTTCTGTGTTTACCAAATAGTCTGAAATCACTGATATGGAAGATCCAATCCACACACTTCCTAAATTCATTTCGCTGCTATCAGTTACCACAAGCTATAAAAAGGCAAATTGCAGCTGCTCTAACATAGCACAGCGGGAGAAAGATATGCCTTAGCCAAATGTTAATAACAGGGCTCAACTCAGCGTGTGACAGCTTGGAAAACTTGGAATGTGCTATACAGGGGGCCAAAGAAGACCACTAATTCCCAGCCCTTCTGACATGCTCCTTACCCTTTTTCCTTTCCCCTTCTCCTCCTGCATCTCCTAATCTCTGCTGCTTTGCCTCTATATTCTGCTGGAGCTTTCACATGGTTTCAGGGTGGAGCGTGGTAAAAACAGTGGGGGCTGTGTGAAAGAACAGGAGTCACATTTGAATTCAGAATTCCTACTGCAGGTTTAGGTGTCGGGCATTTTGGTGATCCCAAGATTTGTTAGGAGGCACCATCCTGATTGTTGCATATTTAGGTATTATATTTAAGCAAGCCCATGGCTTCAGGGTTCCTCTCCAGGGTACAGAAAGTTTTCTTCCCTTATGTCTTCTTTGGCAATAATGTAGCTGAGTGGTTTTTTATTTTTCTTGAAGCACAGAGATTGACTGCTGAGCTGTGAGATGTTACCCAGCTGAAGTATCTTGATTTCACATTCCAGATTAAACCTGTAGGCAGATCATGGAATTGAAAATCTGGACAAATTATCTGGGAGGATTTGATTTTCTGGTGCATGACAGTCCACTTGCCTAGGAAAGTGCTAGTGTTAATGTTAACATAGCAGGTTCCTGGCCATTTGGGGACCTACGGCTTTATGTATGGCTTTCGCCTTTTCATGTGCAAGATGTCACATTTTCTGTGAATTTGGGAAGGGCTTGATGGCTGTGATGTCTGTAGGCTGCTGGGGACTAACCAGCTGTTCTATGGTTGCCTTCCAGCCACAAAGGATGGAGTTATGTTTATGTTCCTGAAAATAGCCGTACCCTTGGCTAACAGTATTAGTCAAAACAGCTTCTGTAGTCTTGAATTTACTTTTTATAGCTACTATTTAAATTATATTTTAGTTGAATTTTTTAAGAGTAGGTCAGGAGTTTGAAAGGGGAGCATGTGTTACAACAGTGCCTGGTGATGCATGAGAACATGAGTCAGGAAGAAAGCAGTGCAGGATGTCTGGAGTAACAATACGACCCTGCTGAATAAGGCACGGTGGAGGCTGTCTCACTCCAGTCGTCTTACCTCTGTAAATGGCTGAGTCCATAACATTTTGACTCAAAGCATTTTGTGCATCCAAACTGTCAAATCCAGTTTTCTCTCTCATATGAAAAAATCCCTCCCAGTTTTCCACTCAGATGAGAGGGTATCTTCAGAGGGTTAGCTCTTCTTCCTACTGCCAGAAAACACAGTTCACCTGGGCCAAAGACACAGCCCACAGTAACCATTTGTAAGATTGACCCGAACTTTAAGAAGCCTTGGATAAAGTCCATTCTGGGGACTTTTTAGATAGACTCATTACATTCACAGATTGGAGCTAAAAATAAAAAAAAGAAAAGAAAAAAAGACCCCTCTAGTTTTTTTCATGTGTTGTTTACATTTTCTTGAAATGGTACTTTGAGCATGACTAAAATACAGTCATGCATTTTTGAAACGACCAGAAGGAGACAAAACTTCCTCTTGTTATCTCTTTAATCATATCCAGACTCTCTTTCAAATTAGTCCTGTTAGCATCTAAAAGGAGTTTTTAAAATGTGTGTAGATGATGTGGTAGAAAAGAGTTATTTGTCTCTCTCAAAAATTTACCCAAACTTTAAGGCTGATCGTCTGCACTTGGAAGGTTTCTTGCTTGTTTAATTCAAAATGTGTTTTAACCCTTGCCAAATAATGCTAATTTCCTTTCTTGAGAAAAGATTCCTTTCATCCTGCTTTATGGTACTAAGAATCAATATGTTACATGTTTAGAGGATGTGGGAAAATTCATTTAAGGAGCTCTAAACTTATTATGTCAGAGTTTGTTTACTCTGTGTTTACCAGAGATATGATTCCCTTCCTGTGTCTCTAACATCTGAAGTAATCCCAGGAGGTACAACAGTAACAACATGTTCTTCTCACTTGCTGGTTTGAAGTAAAAGGATGAAAAGTATTTCCTGAACATGTATACTCATACATGTATATTAAATACACAAAACCATGTACACAGGGAGCTGTCTATAAGTAGGCATGTGAATAAAAAGCAGACTTTGCTATGAAAAAAAGGTAAGGCAATCTCAAAACTGTCAGTTTTACTCATTCTGTGGTTGTATAGTCAAAATTAGCTTTTGGTAAGGAAAGACCAGGATTTATTGTAAAGAAATTGCTTCCATGCATTCCACTTCCTTGAGAGTTCTCAACCTAGACTTGCCCATGGTAGAGGCTGCTGCAGCCATCAGACTCTGAGCTGCCTTTGGGGCTGTGAAGTCAGTGTCACCCACGGAACAAGGCATGTATCATCAGGAATTATCCACATAAGAGATGATGACATTTCTGCACAGCTACGTTGATTTACGTATCATATCCCACTAATCTTGTATACTCATTTTACTTTTTTCTCTCTAGCTCTATATTGAACTCAGAGTTCAATTGCATAAAAGTGTTCCCTTTGGAATTTTTTTTTTGCCTTTTTTAAAATTGTTGGTTTTTATTTTCTTCTGCCAGAATATACTGGCCAGGAGTGGTGAAGTTGTATGTAACCACATTTGAAATGTGTAATTTATCTAGGATGATATGCTGGTGCACAATTTTTCTGTGTATGACTGTGAAAAATTGCCAGCTGAGCTGTTGGCAGACAGAACATCAAACCCAGCTCAGCCCTGTGTGTATGAAAGAGTTTAAGAAGGTAATTGACACTTTGGGCCTCTATTTGCCAAAGAAAGAGATAATGACGTTCTCCAAGAAGATTAGAATCTAACCAAACATTGTGCTCTAAATATAGAGCACAAAGCCAGGTGATGTTTGTGAAAATGCTGCCGGGCTGCAGGAGAAGGAGGGGCTGAAGGACTGCAATTTTGCACTGTATATTTTTTAGGTACACAGATTTAATTTAGAGATTATGGCTTGAAAATGAAATTTACAGTATGTGTGCTTTTCAGCGATAAGAAATTGATTTTGTGACCTTGGTACACACTAATTGAAATATCTGGCACTGTGTTTTGCTGAGGTTAAAGGAAGCCATATACGCCTGGAACCGCATTCTTCTTTCACCTTGAACTGCGGCGTTAATCACAGCCCCAATCACGGGCAGGAAGGAAGCTGCTGTTCCACTGGGGTACAAGGAAGCTGAATAATCTCTGCTCATTGTCTAAGGGATAGCTTGTTGGGTGATTACTTCTGGCTGGGTTTAGGAGATGCACGATTACTTTAAAATGGAGAATTCTGGTGGAATTAACATTCAGGGAGCACCAGAGGCCAGAGCCCCAGCAGCTGTGATGCCACAGCCAGGAGCAGACATGCCAAGGCGCAGGGGGTTCTCCTTCTACCTGCCCACCACAAACCTGGCTGCTCCTTTAGGGCTGAGACAGCTCTGTCCTGTGCTCATTGCCACTGTGCCAGGACAGGAAACATGGAAAAGGTTCTCTGGCTGTGCTCTGCTGCGTGCTGTTCCAGTGGCAGGGACCGCTCTGCCCCCGGACTGTTCCTCCTGTGTATCCTCCTGCTCAAAAGGCCAGTTGCAGCATTGAGGAACAGCAGCTATGTCCCAAGGGACTCCACTGGTCAGGTTCTAATACATCTGCTTAATATAACTGGGTTTCTGTCTTAGCTTGGACACGTACAACTGTGACACTCTGAGGCTGTCTATAAACTAGTGTGGCAGGGTGTCCCTTTATTTTGCTTATTACTTAATGTTACACATTTGTTAGGTTGGCACAGGATCTTGTTTTTCAAAAAGGAAAATGAAAGCTCCTGAAAAGCCTTGACAATAAATGGTTATTTGTTCAGAACAGCCAAGTCTAATCTTTGTTTATGTTACTAGGCTTCGTGTAATGGTGTTGCAATAAAGAAAAATAGTTCTTCAGGATATGCGCTGGCTTTTATGTTTTATTTGTAATGAAAGCTATGCACATAGGCAACAATCTACATAAGTTACAGTGAGAGAGAACATAAGCTTGGATGGCGACTTGCATGTTTATATATTTACTTTTTATTTGCAGCAAAGTGTCTGAATCTCAATTTTAAAAAATGTGAAATTAGTCTGAGGTATTGCAGTTTTCATTCCCAGAATTTTACCAGTGGAAGACTAAGAGAAAGGGTGAATTCATCCTGCACTAGGAGACCACTGCTTCTCTCCTGCCCTGTCTGTGCAGATGAGCTGTGGGTCTGTTTCCACAACCATTGTCCTGTCTTCTCGTGTTCCCTCTAGTTTTTTTCATGTGTACAGTCCGCAGCTGGGACAGGGTAACCTTCACTGCCCTCCTAATGTTATAGTGGGTTTTGGGTATCCCCAAAGCTCAAAGGGCTGAGGGTAACACAGCCTTTGCTCACAGTTTGCATCAGGAGTGTCATGGGGGGCAGGGAGATGTTGCAGCAATAATCTGTGCATCACAAGACAGTCTTCATCACTGATCCCTGTAACAACAGAAGCCCTAAAGAAACGCCAGAGAAACTTCAGGATGTTGGCGTGGACTGAAAGAGAAGTTCAGCTAAGCTCTGCAGGCCTAAATAGGAGCTCTGAGTCCTGCATTTGTTCCTTGTAGTGATGCGAAAGAAGAAGGAGGAAAATTGTATTACAATGAAGGCTTTGCCTTACTTTTTCTCTTGAATAAATCATTTTCATGGGTAGTATTGATCCTGAGGAAGCTCTACTTTTCCAAAATCAGCCTGTAAGGAATTCAGAAGGGAGAGGAAACTGGAGGTACTCAGACGAACAGTTTCAGGCCCTTTGTTCCTATCCAAACTGTTCCATTATTTAGAGCTATGATGAAGCATGCATCAATTCATAAATATGACCCACTGTGCAATATAAAAATATCAATATTTCTCTCCCATTGTGTAAGGGATATCTGGTGCATACAGAAAGACTTTCGTCTCCTTAGCTACCACAGAGAAAATGGGAAAGGCAAATAGCCTTCAAAACTGACTTGAAAGCAGAGATGAGAAGAAGTTTCTAAAACTTAACGCAGCTTTTCATCTGAGCAGATCAAAATAGAAACTGTGCAGCGTGGCAGTTGTAAACCATGCAGAACTACAACCTGGCTTCTTTTTCAGTGTTGTCTTGCAAATCTTGGTATGGTGATTCCACAACTCTTTCATCATACTCAGCCCCATGGTTAAAACCTAGGAAACTCTTAGTAAAGCTGTCTTTAGAAAATGAGGTCACTTCAGGGATGTATCATATGGCACCACTGGTCTCACAGAAGTCAAATATTCGGTCCTAGGTGTGTCAGGACACAGCAGTGGGTTACACAAGTGTTGAGCTTCATTGGTATCATTTTGCACATGAGGTCTGAGGTTTAGGTGGATGTCAGAGGAGAGACTGGGATAATATTTACACAGCTGTAGACTGCAGAAAAAAAAAACTGTTTACTGAACTTTTTGTACTTCCTCTTGAATAAACAGGTAGTACGTTAATACCACAAAATGCTTCTTGTTTGAGTGGAGGGTTGTGCTACAAAACTTCTGGGCTTTATCCTCTGTTCTCAGAGAAAGATACTGCAGCTTTATTAGCTATAAACAGCTCTTGAATTATTATTCCAGTTTTGGCCTTAGACTGATGACCATTCAGAAAACTTTTAACCTGGCAATGGCACATTACCCTCAAGGAATGCCATGCAGACAGTGACATTCCATTTCGAGCTTGATATTCAAGCTAGTAAGGAGTCTGTGCTGCAATATGGACATCTGGCTTTGAGTGATGCAAGAGAAATCCAAGAGCAGGGCTATTGCTGCTTTCACTGGCAGTGTGGTAAAAATAGACCTGCTGCCTTTGTTCTTGTAGCAGCAAGCAGTGGCAAGAGCACGGATGGGTATGGTCAGGTATTTTATTATAGTTTCCTGAAGAAGGGGTGATGCTGATGACATTCCTCCAACAGGGAGGTATGTGACTTACATTGAGTCTTGCTAGCCACAATGGCTGTAGGACACAAAGCCATATTAAGGGATGGATTTTCCAAAGAAATATATGGTAGGCACTTTTGAACTGTCTGGCTCTATCTGAGGTGCCTAAAGGAGGACTGAGTTGTTTCAAAAGGACACCCCTAACTGTGGATGCCAAGCAATTGAAAATCTGTCCCTGAAGTGCCTTTTATTTTCCTATCATCTGGTGGCATCTTGGGCTTTGAATTGATTTATTTCTTTATTTTTAACTGTAAAGACCTTTTAATTAGGGAGAGGAACTATGTGAATGAGCTGGAGCTGCTGGTGGTTGCAGCTCCTTGCCTTTAGAGATTGGGTCATTAAATAAGTAGATAATATCCTCCTTATTGAGAAGATTTAGAAAATCATAAGGACTTTGCATTATTACAGTGTTTAGCATTCACAAATGGAGTAAAAAACCCCATAATGGCAATTTTCATTAGCTGCAATGCATGTGGAGGGCTCTTTTCTTTCTTTGAACAACCAAACACTAAACAATTCCTAAATCCCTCCTTGTTACTTATGTTTTCTTCTTGGTGGTTAAAAACCCCATAAAGCAGAAATTGAAGACTTGCTATTAAAATACTTGCTGACAGCTCCATTCAAAACATCCTTTCAAGTAGTGCTGTATCGCATTGTGATTCATCTGCTATTCTGATAGAGTCACTTTAACAAGTACCCTCCTTCTTGGTTAGGGCCCATCTCTTCTTACTGGAAAATTCTTCCTTTAAATACTTTACTGACTCTCTGTAAACAAGCCTTTTTCTGGTGCGGTACTGTTTGTGTTGCAGAACACGTGTAACCCCTAAAAAGAATGGTGACAGGCTTATTTGGCATGAAAAAGGAGAAAACAACAAGAGAAAGAAACTGCAGCATTTTTCCCCTCCTGACCTCTGTTGTACAGGTGTGAGCAGCCTTTGCAATTAGCAAAAGTCAGGGTTTCTAGCTCAGCATCGTGTCCCCACACCCCTGTGTCCCCAGGAGGGCACACAGCCCTGCAGGGATGCAGCACCTCCCAGCACTGCCTGTGCCAGGGCCAGACCCTGTAAAGCAGCACCACTGCAGCACCAGTATGCAGCTTTCACCAGCTGAAGACCAAACCCAGGAACATCCTGGGGATAAGTGGTCCCCAGCGAAGCAGGGTGAATTTCACTGTTGAAGCTTCAAGTTAGAATTATTTACAGTCACTTTAACAGGACAACAGCTGCTCTTTACCTAGAGATGAGCCAAGAGCACTGAAAGAATTTGGATCTGAATTGCAGATGGATGGATTTCAATTTGATTCAAGTAGCTGGACTGCGCAATTCTGTGCTGTAAGCTCTCAAAGTCAGAGCTTGAGAGAAAAATCATTAATTTGGAAGCTGATACCCTGAAAGACTTTTATGAAGCAATATATTTTCATAGCAGACACAGATCAATTTAAAAGTAGTAATCAAGAGCCATGTGCTACGTGTTCACAGACAAAAAATGTAGGGAATCCAGCCAGGCCCAGACACTTAACATTCAGAGAATTCAGACTAGCACTGAAGATATTGCCTCTATGGAAAATAGCAGGGTTCAGAATTAAAGTGTTGTGAATTTGTGAGATAATCACAATGCTATGCAGATATAAAGATGCTGCCAGATTGCTGCCAGAAACTAGCTCAACATAACTTTTCTAGGCAAATTTGGGTTTAACTTCTGTAGAAACTTTGGAGGAAGAAAGAGTTTCTGCAAATATTCCACTGAAAAGATGTGTTAAATTATTGAGACAAGGGAGAAAGTTATAATATAATAGAACCCATTAAAAACACTTTTTATCATATTTGAATGGCATTCTCTAAATTCGAAGTTACTACACAACCTTTCTTCAAATGAGATTCAGGCCCAGGGATTTTCCCCTTGCCAGTCTTAAGAATTTTTAGATGTAACATTCCATTAAAAAATAAAACATCCACACATTACTTCTTTATGTCACGCAAGTAATTGTATTGTACAAAATCAAAAATTTCTATTTACTTGGATAGTACTACAACTAAACTCCTCCTGAAAAATTTTAACCTTGCTCCCTAAGTAGTCTCTTTGGCAATAATTACATGAAAAAAATAGTAGCTACTAGCAGTGATAAGTATTTCAAAAGGTGGATTAAAATTCTCTCTTATCAGATCCTCAAACATTCAGTTGTACTTGGAGCCAGGCATGGTTTTCATTCCTCTGCTGAAATCATCCCCTGTCATGACTTAACGCAACCTGAAGAGACTTTGATTTTGCTCTAGTTTACCATATCAGTCTTTACCAGTCAGGAAAGAAAGTGGGAGTAATACAAACTTTAATGGATTCCTTTGTTTTAGCTGACATGTTAAGGCTTTCTGTGTGCCGTGGTTTAACTCCAGCCAGCGACTCAGCCCCACACAGCTGCTGCTTTCCCTTCCCCAGTGAGGCAGGGGAGAGAATCAGAAAAGTAAAAGTGAGAAAACTTGTGGGTTGAAAAAAAGACAGTTTTATAAGTACAGCAAAAGCCGTGCACACAAGAAAAGCAAAACAGGGCTTTCATTCACCACTGCCATGAGCAGGCAGGTGTTCAGCCATTCCAGGACAGCAGGGCTCTATCATCCATAACCTGGGAAAACAGAAGCCATCAGTCTGAATGTCTCCCCTTCCTCCTTCTTCCTCCAGCTATATTTGCTGAGCAAGACACAATCTGTTATGGAATACCATGGTGTAGCTAATCACTCTGCACATATTGTCACTAAAATAGATAAGGACAGTGACATATTTTCATAGGTGTTTCCATAGCACACAGAGCACAGTGCTTGGAACAAATCTCTTTTTTCATGAGGAGCTTGGTCTAGTGAAAGGTACCCCTGCTCATAGCTGAGGCATTAGAACTAGATCTTTATGGTCTCTTCGAACCCAAACCATTCTCTGATGATTCTATGAGTCTATAGGACCTATTGGGCACACGCAGAATTTGTTTGTTCTTTTACACCTCTAGGCAGATTCCATTTGGGTGGATTGTTTTGCTTGTGCAGAGTGAAATTCCTAAAAGGGCTTATCATTTCTGTCAATTTTTACTACTTCTGTTCTCACCATGTTGATAGTATATGCAAAGAAGTCATACAAAGAAAATGGTGAGATTTTTACCACTGGTTTCTCCTCAGAAAAGAGACATTATATATTGATATGAAGACACATGGCTTTGTATTACATTGCTCATGCTACTCTGTAGCATGAAACCACACAAAATCTTAGAAAACCCCAAACACTGAAACTTATTAAGACTAGAAAATGAGAATTAATAGCTGGGATCTTTGGGAGAAATACTATAATTAATAATTACCTCCTAGCTGATTTTGTTGTTATTTCTCTGCTCTAGCCTTTGACAGAGCAGATGCAAACTGCTTTTTCTGGATTGTCAGTGGCCTCACATTATTAAGAGCTGGGACACAAAACCCCTCCTTACATATTTGTACAGGTGAGTCTGGTCACAGACTCTTCCCATTCCCATCCTCTCTGCTTTCCCTCTGTAGAGTAACTCTGTCCTGATTGATATGAAAAACATCTATTAATTTAGTATCATCCATGAATTTAATTCTCAGAATGTTCATCTCTTTTTCCAGGGCATCAATAAATACATAAAATGAAACTGGGCTTAACACCAACTCCTGGGGAACCCAACTGGATACCCTTCACAGCTGAGTGCAGAGCTGCTTGTCATGACCCACTATCCTTTGCTTGCATTCCTGCAGCCAGTTTCCAATCCCCATGACAGCACTCTTATCCAAGACATTATAAGATATTTCTCTAATAAGATTTTGTAAGCCACTGTATCGAATGCCATGCTACATCCCAGATACATTGTACTTTCAGCCATTGCTGAGAGTCACAGCTAAGGTTTTCAGGCAAAGGGGGTAGAAAATCCCAACTCATATACTTCAGCAAGGGGAATCTCATATGAGGAGTGCCACCAGAAAACGAGGAATGGCAGAGAGATGGGACTAGCTACAATTTAGGAGATGCAGTCAGAAGGAAAGGACAGAAAGGCATGGTATAGCTGATAGTAGGGGGAGGACTGCCATGATGGTCTGAACAGAAGAAAGGAGCAGGGCAAGCCAAAGAGAGTCTCAAAACTGAGAATCAGCTTCTTGGGGGAATTCTGGAGCTGTCAGCTCTAAAGGAGGATCTCTAAGCTGTCATTAATTCTGTGATTTTGTTTGATTTTGTTCAAACCGGGAGCCATACCTTACTCCCTTTCACAGTAATTCTGCTGCTGTTTGCATCACATGCCACTTTTGGATTTAGGAAACAATTTGAAAAATATCCAACAGTTCTCTGCATGAATTCAGACAGAGGCATCTTGTGTGTACACTGTGCAGTTTGTATCTGTAGGACATCTCTTCTCATGCCTTTGGGGCCATGTGGATTGATGGGGACAGGAGCTTTTGCTCTCATAGCCCCAAGTTTGGGGCTTGTCCCTTACTCAAAACAGAAACACAGGGACAGACCTTGCACTGGCTTTACCATTCCTGCCTGCGAATGGCAAGATCACACGGAGGATCAAATCCTCTTTCTGAAGGGATTACATTTCCTGCCAAATATGTGACATGGTTCAGTTTCAAGTACATACAAAATAAATCTCCATCAAAACAGAC
Organism: Gymnorhina tibicen; assembly: GCA_013399875.1. Classification (NCBI taxonomy): domain Eukaryota; kingdom Metazoa; phylum Chordata; class Aves; order Passeriformes; family Artamidae; genus Gymnorhina; species Gymnorhina tibicen. The sequence goes on along the minus strand of VXAZ01010408.1, from coordinate 3,109,713 downwards.
ATTTAACAGTGGCTTAGTATCCAGGACTGTCATGGGAGACAGCTCTCAGCATCCAATCTAGCAGGATCTTCTGGCCAATGTCTGCAAGACCTCGGGCTCTACCTCTCTTAAATAATTTATACGGATAGTACCTAATGAAGCTTTTGTAATAATTTATATGTACTGCACAAGTGTGGATAAGGATTTAAATTTTGGGGGGAGATGACTTCTGAGAAGCCACTTCGAAAGACACTAGTTTTCCTTCTTGTCAGCTCTTGTCACTGCTTGCAAATCTTCACTCTCTTCTTTGTGTCACTTACCCATGTCTATCCTTGGATTTTAAAATGCATTCATCAAAGAAATAACAGGTTTCATTTTGTACTTCACCAAGGATTATCCTGTGAAAACAATGCTACTGAAAATACGTGATGGCTGATTTGTAAGGAAAGTGTGGACATTTTGTGCATATTACAAAAATTTCAGTCCAGTTCCTGGAAAAAAAAGAGGCAATATAATTTTTCTAAAGAGATTCCTGTTTCTGGCAGTGTTGGGTGCCTGTTCTGAGAGCTCCCAAAAGTCATACTTCCTGTGCTGCGACAATCAACGGCAGATGCTGTTATTTCCACCCTGGAAAATAACAGCTAATGTTGTTAATACCCTGCTCAGAATACTCACTTAGGAAAGTATGGGTAATAATGTAATGAGGTTTTTTTTTCTTATGAAAATATGCAAAACCAAAAGAATGAAAAGAAAATATAAGGATGTTTTAAACCAGATATGGCAGCCTTAAAGACTTTGCACCACCTTTCTCCTCTGGAAACAAAGAATGTGTAAAGCAGACTAACTTGGGGTATGTTGGTATGGCTATGTGATCCCAAGATCCAATCCATACTTCAGGATTGCACTGATTGGAAAAATGCTCTCATGAATAAAATAATGCAGGATAAAGTGTTGTTTATTATTTCTTTTCCCAGCAGATTAGCTATGTACATCTTGTAACACAGGCTGGCTCTGTGGAATATCAAACCCTTCAAGAAACCTTAGAAGAAACCATAGTTAGAAAATGAATTACATTATCCAGCCCCAGCAATATCAGAAATGTCCCAGAGTCTACACAATCTTAATGTTGATTTAAAATCATATATTCATATTACCTTTTTATGTCTAGTAAAGCAATGTGATGGAGCCTTTCTTTTGCCAAAGTTGTATTATCTCATTTCTCTGAGTTAGGTAAACTGTAATGTGTCTGCTTTACAGATGGGTAAATTTAGCATAAAGAGAGGGAAGGCACTGTTTTGAGTCAAGAAAGCCTAAATGTAAGCACTTTCATCTATATTGGTCAGCCATAGTGGCAGTGGCTCTTAAAATGAGCCTCTTTCCATTCATTCATTTATATGACAGATTATTTTACTTTAAACAATTCTTGGATAAAATACATTAGGCATCCCTAGGGCAGGAACCTAAAATCAAGACTGGCACATGAGACATTACCTGCCCGGCTGGAGAGATGCACTCCTGGGCTCGGGGTGATTGAACTGCTCTTTCCAGCTGAAGTAGCCTCGATAGGAGGCATGGGGTGAAATTCTGCTCCGGCACTGCCTGCAGCTGGGTGAATAGGGTGTTTTTCAGGACTGGGAGAGGTCAAGTTTGTTTAGGACTGCCTCTAAACTCCTTCATGCTAAAACACTGTCAATGAAGAGGACATTGCCATTGCCTCCATGACTTTCTCCTTTTCTTCTTCCTGTGTTTGAATAAAAGTGATTGCATCTGTGTTGATCATAGCACAAGTTCCCTTGGGTTTTTATAGGACCCCAACCCCTTGGCAAAGAGCTCCCAGTGGAATTGAGGCATCATTACAAAATTAAGACTGGCCCCCTTATTGTTGGCAGGGTCAAGACATATTGGAGCATATCAAGAAGCACAACACAGGCATTTGTCAAAATGCTTTTTGTGCCAAAATCCTATTTTCAAGTTGTGATTAAAGAAGTACCTAGTCACAGAGAAAGGAATTAGAGTACCCCAGTCAGTAGCCAGTCTTTTCCAGCCAGCATTTTGAGAAATGTTGTATAAATTACAGTATAGTATAAATTATAGGCATGTAAATTACAACTAGTATTATGAAACATTGGACCTGCTGGGGGTTTTAGCCTGCATATATGGAATAGTCAACATACTGTTTCCATCATTTTAATAACCTATATAGAGCAGGTGGCTGATGCAGTTAATGCTGGCATCATTTTTCTTTCCCTATGTGATGACAGTTCTGTCATTTCATTTTGACTATTTAAGGCTATTAGGAAACATTTTTAGGCAATCATCTAGTATAGGTATTTTCAAGCATGCCTAAAGCATATAGGGTGTCACCACCCTTCACACTGCATATTTCTAAATAAGTATATGCTAAATTCTGTGTAAATCTATGAAAAAACTATGGACAAGATCACCAGCTGTGATAAAGTGCCTAGCTTCATTTAGTCAGATGAAGTTATACTCTTTTGTTCCAGATGGAAATCAAGTCCAATATTGTACAATTGCAAAGATTTCAAAGAAGTGAAACATTTCTAAGATCATTGAAATATATATTTTTGCATTTCAAAGATAAAATACCAATATGTCATCAAACCATTTAATTTTCTTCCAAGTCTGAAACTAAATTGACGAGAGATCAGCAACTGGCAGGAGAACAAATGAAACATATTGAAAGAGCCAATTTGGTGGTGTCGAGGGAGGCAGATGTGTCAGTTTTACATCTGCTTGAGCAAAGTCCTTGTTGTTGTTTTTTCTCCCTCCACCTTTCAAAAAATATTTCATTATCTAAAGGTTTCATTATTAGATAATTGAATAATCCTTGATAAGTGGCCAAGTAGCACTGTGTTCATTGAAGAGCCCCTTTCATCGCCATGCTGTGATTCAGGCAGTTGCAGTTCATTTGCAGAAGTTTCTGATTTTTCTCAGAACTCATCACACCTGACACACACAAGATTTCAATTGCAGCTGAGTAGCTCCGTGGGCCCCAATACTCCAGATGCCAATCTACTACCTCTTTCCTGAACTAGTTATTAAAAGGGACGGAAGTGGAAACAGCACTGAGATTTCCACTGACAGTCTGTTTCAGGGTATAGACAGACAGCATGGCAGTGAGCAGCAGCAGCAGAAGGAAGAAAAAAAGCACAAAGGGTAAGTGCTTCCATGTTTTTAAATACAGACAGCAAGGTTGGACCCTTACGCAGTTATTTTCTCTGTGAAGCAGGTAGAAAGATATGAGCTAAGTCTGTCAGTAGGTGTTAGCCAGAGCTGCAAGTATGAAGTGTGTCAGAAGCTGTTGTTTGAAGAAATATGTACAGATAATGAAATTAGTGATTCCCTGCCATTGATTTTTGCTTGATTATTTGCTGGTCTCTGTCTTCTTTATTGTTAGTTTATCATTTGTCAGATTCTTTTGAGGAGGTTTTCAGAAATGCATCAGCAAAAAAAGGAGGCATTATTTAACTCAATATTTTATTAATTTTCAAGAGACCTGATAGGTGGTATGCCCAGGGTTTGTCTGCAAAATTGAAAAACCAAAGAATTTCGTGAGAGAAGTGGTAGGACCACTGGATTTGTAGAACCTTTTTTGCCAAGTTACATATCTGTGAATCAGACCTCATGTATGCATTATCCTCCAAACCAGGAAAGTGGAACCATGAAAATATTTGACTTTCTTTTATTTAAAATAGATTAAATTTTCTGTTGCCGGGAGCTGCAGATACTTGGGTTTTGGTTTGTTTTGTATAAGTTTTAAGTATTAGAGTTTTTAATGTGATTTCAGGAGCTAAAGCTTTAAGTAAAAAAATACTGAATGTTGTAAAAGTGTTCATTTCATATACTTGAGGTATTTCTAAAGACTGAGCATTTTAGCCTTGAGGTGCCCATTGATGCATAAAAACAACAAGCAATTCTGTTTAAAATACACTATCACAACCCTCTTTTTGTCTGCAATTTTGACCTTAAATTCTACATCAGAACATTTTTTCCATAGGATTAGGAACTTTTCTTTAGAGCAGGGCTTAATCTACTTGAGAAGGCTACTGCAAGGAGTGCAACTGTTGACTGGGCTAGAGGACCTTGCCTCTGTGTCTCCAGATCATCTCCAGTGCTCAACAAGAGAAAAAACAGTACAGGGCTTAGAGACAAGCATGAGCAACATGTAACTTCTCTGCAATATCAAAAGGGTATTCAAGGTTAAACCTCCCAACCACTTGAACCCATGACAGAATTTCCTTTTTAGCTCTGCTTTTTAATGGGGTAATAAGGTACCTTTCTAACTATGCAACTTAATCTTGCACCATCCCTCGCTCAAAGCAAAAACATTCTGGAGAGCAGTGTTTGAAAGGAAGTTTCAGTTTGTTTCATTTCTTAAGATTCATTATGTGGTTTAAGCTTACCCAAACAAGATCAAGGTGCCAAATGAGTTCATATTTCTATCAAAGCAAATGTGACCTTTAAGGGTTTGAGCTCGTTTTGTTTAAATCAAAACAGACAAGGTAAATGAAAGGATTTTGTAGGTGGGGAACTGAGACAAAGGCAGGCTAAGTGATTCCACAGGCTTCCACGGGCTTCCACCCACAGTCTATAGGAAAGTTAATAAATGAAAATGAAATCTGTAAAGTCTCTCAAGGTCACATACTCAAAGGTGCAGCCAGCCCACAATCTCTGGTTGTTGAGGTGTCTTCAGGAGTACGTATGGAGATAGAAAATCCGGAAAGGAGACTGCTGTGTGAAGGAAGTAATGCACCTTTTGCATCTGGGAACTCCTTAGGGGTTGGGGGTTGGGGAGGTAGGGGCATAGCAGGGAGAAGTGTCATTATGTCAGGGCTGTTGGACTGAGTATCAGTGGAAATGCCTCAACTCTCTAGAGGCACGTGACATGTGTAGAACTATGAAGCTCGATGGTATTTGCCAGAACAGTTTACACCTGCTTACTTTGCTCTTGGTTATCAGGGGCAACCACTTGCTGAGTAGCCACCAAAGATAAGATTTTCTGATGGCTTAATGACTTTTAATTGTGCTGTTCCTGTTATCATTGCAACAACATCCCTCATCACAAAGCAGTGTGCTATAGCCCTGCTGGCATAAAAGATGTGGACAGTATTTGTCATGCAGTCCATTGGAGAGTCCAGAGCACTTCCCTGTGCTTAGTATAGATGGGAAGTCTTCAGGAGCAGTAGGCAAATGTTGAATTATTAAATTATGTCTACAGCACTTCATATAATTATTGCCCAAGTGATAGTACAGCAAGATAAGCCTGGTGTCGACAAGCAGACTTTTCCACCTTCAGAGTTTGGTTAATAGGCTGGCTATTTTGAAATTCAAGAAAAGTCCACTCTCTCAGGAAGAATTTAAATAGAAAATTAAATGGGTTTGCATATTGCTCTGCATGACAGATTTTTTGTTAGCCTTCAAAGTCTGCATGATCTAACCAAGCATGTGGAAGCAAGATACATATTTCAAGTGCTATAATTGTTGTTATTGTGGAAAATTGTTAAAGGTAAGCAGTTACCCCAAATTTTATTTTAATTCACTAAATATTCTGTGGATTAATAATACTATATGTGGACACAGTGGAAAAGGAATGGCTGAAATAATTTTTGGGTGGCTTCTCCGCTGGCCACTTTCAGAGGAAATTCACTCTCTGGTGATCTTTTCTTCCTCAAGGAAAAGTATTTAGACACGAGATGACTCCACAATTATGTCTTGGCTAGGACTTAACGTGGCAGAAACTCTGTTTGCTCTTCCCTTTCCTTTCTGATAAAATGCAATTAGTACATCCCTTGACTCACTCTGTGAGATGTTTGTGGGCAGGGCTGTTGTGAGGGAACACCTGCTACCACAGCCATTCTCTAAACATGCAGTTGGAAATGACAGCTCTGCTCTGGTGACAGAAAACATCAAAGTAACAAAACATGCTATTTTATCTGATGGGGGTAACAATATCTCAGCTAATAAAATGGCTGTCATCCCTGCCTATTGTATAGATAAGGAAGCTGAGGACATTGGGATTCTCTTTGTTGGTATGCCAAGCTGCAATTATCCTATGACAGAGCCCTTCTGGGCTATGATTGATGAAACATTTTGAGGGGGAAAGCGCCTCAATAAGTGAATTTCATTGGATTTGATTATGACATTGCTTTCACAATGGCTGGCAAAAACAAAAACATTTTGAGGGGAACTAGGAAAATGTGGCCTTATTTAATCTGCCTGAGATGTCCTTGCCACATTCATTTATTTGTATTTTACATTGGATGTAAACAAGTCTAATTCTCAAGTTCTTATGTTGACCTTTTCTGGCATTGAGATCAAAGTACTGTCTGCAATAAAGATGAGAAGACTTTAAAGACTTCGGTGGCTTGTCAGACTAGGGTACGTTTAAACATAAAATATCACAACACAGCAGCCTTTGGCTAAAACAGGCACCAAATGAAGTTCTAAAGAAATTTGTTGCTCCTCAACAAACCCATCGTTATCTTGCAGTTTAATGGCCTAAAATTGGGGCCTGCTTAGAAAACAATTTTTCCTTCTTGTCTGAGCCTTAACTCACAGGGTGACTCTGCCAGCTGTCTCTAGCAGCTGTAACATGGATGTCACCAGTCAAGAGGAAAGGCATGCCCTTTCTTTACTCAAATTCCTACCTAGATTTTAGGACTGGTAAAACATTCCTCTGAACAATAGTCAGCCCTCTGTAAAATATCAGGCTTCCCAAAGCATGGCATGCTGTCCCATCCCCAACATGCTCTTTTCCCTGGCTCCAGCTGTTCTGTATCCCAGATCTTTCAGTGAGTCTCTGGAGGAGGTCCTGGAGGTTAACTTTACAGTGCCTGATCTGGAGCCAAGGCAGCTGGTATAAGAATTTGAGCTCTAATACATTATTTTCTTATATAACAGCTTGGCCATTTGAAATTAAATGTCTTTTGAAACACTACTTTTTGTGTCTGTAGTTTGAATTTAGAATTGAGGTGTAAACCTACTCCAAGTGAAATGTTTAATGCTAACAATAGCATAAAATTTGCAAAAATTCCAAGTACAGAGAACCTTTCCCAACAAACTGAAACTGGGATTTTCAGTACTTTACTGTGCTAGGACTTTTGGAGCAAAATTGAGGATATCCTATAGAACTGCCTGTGCTAGTGCATTCATAGACGGGTGCAGAGGACGAAAGGCAATGACTTCTTTTGATGAATAAAACATTTGATACATGATATAATAGTTTTCCTGGATTGAAAACAAAGTAACCATCTTTACTGCAGCTTGCAGCACTCCATCACATTTCTATTAAACGGCCCAATTTTCAGGGATACTTAACATGCTGTAGAAATCTACTGAATGCTTCCACAAGCTCAGTCGATTCGGTAATCAGAATATTTATCTTGATTATTTTTGTTTGAACTTAGTTTTAGACACTTACTTTAAGGGGTTTATTTCAAAATGTAAAGGGAATTTTCTTTTTGTGTTTTTGAGTGATTTTCTTGGGAAGCAAGTTTTTAGCCTCTCCAACTGAGAACTTTGCAGCTGAGTAATACTCAGGGAACAATACTAGTGAAAGTTTCTGCAGTGCCTCCCTCTCAGATGGAACCTCAGCATGGAAGTCTGTGGAAATCTGTTGTATTTTACGCGCATTTATTCAGTATTTTATGACAATCTTCTTTTTCTGTCATCTTAGTATGTAAATTATACCCCTCACCTTACTCAGTGGCAGCAGTGTTTTCTCTGTGCTTTGTAACTGGGACTTTGTCTCCAAGTGTCTGCTGAGCTGACACCGTGCAGTGCTGGATAAACCAAGTCAGGCGACAGCGAGCAGTGTTGTGGCTGTGCTGTGATGGCCAGGTTAATAGAGACTGGATTTCAGGGGCTAATTAACCTGGATAGACAGTGGCACTGCTGTAGCATCACTGCCTGTGGCAGGACACACCTCTGAGCTCATGAAGCCCTCCAGTGTGGCATACAGCATATCTCCTGTCGCCAAATGATACACAGCATTTATACAACACATCCACACCCTCCCGCCTGTCAGTACTCCCAGACATAAAATGCACATAATAACACTTTGTGTGGCAGGTTGTATTATGGTAGACAAACTTAAAAGTGTTTTCATCTCTGACTTGTGCCACATTTCAACTTTATTCCATGGTATAAGTATTACTTCTATCCAAACTCTAGATATGTTTTTAATGGAATTTTATATTTTTGCCTACTAAATGTTTTGTGTCTTTGGGATAATAACGGCTTTAGCCCCTGTTTCTAAGAATAAAAACCTTTACTAGAAAATGACAAATTTATGTAGACGACAGTGATTATGAATAAACAGAGTATTTCAACCTAGGATATCTTAACTAATGAAGAGTAGGGTTGTTAGTGTAGTCAGCAAGGGAAAAGCTGCTTTAAATTGATTTAGGATGCTACGTACTCCCCTCACACTCAAATTTCATTAAGGGATCTGAGTAGGTTAACTCATTCTGCTGTTTAACATGAAGCTAAAATTTTCCAGATTAGAAAAAAAAGTCCAGAAAGAGCTACCCAGACTGTTTGGCATGAGGAGACCATGGGTTCCATCACTTCAAAGCTGTAAGTTTCAGGAGGGAGAGGTGAAAGAGGAAATTTGGCCTTAAGACCAGTCTGGTTTTTGGAAGAGGTTGCTACAGAAAGGAGAAGGGCTAGATGCTTTTCAAATTAACAAATTCCACTAAGATGATATTTGGCTATTATATGGGAAAACTATTATAATCATCCAAAAACCTGCAACCTTTTAACTGAGCCAAGCAGTACCACAGACCTAACTTCTGAGTTTTATATCCTCCCATTCCACTTGCATCATTACATTTAGCTTTAACTCACATCAGAAGAAAAAAAAAGGGGAGGCAGTGGGGAGTACACAACATCAAAACGTATGATTTTATAGTGATCCACTGGGGTCAGTCCTGAGAACATCACTGTCAGTAGTTAAGATGTTTTCACCATGGAGTTAAATACTTGCAGCATTGACAGTAGCTGGAAATACTTCAGTGGTTATTGTTGTAGTCATTAGTCCAGCTGAAATAATGCTGGTATGTTTTCCCTCTGGGTGGAATTCCTCAGCCTAATTGTCTCCTCTTCGCCAGACCATATTTGATATCTTCAGGTTTGGAGACTGGATGTTTTCCAGCAATTAATGGCTTTTCTCAGTTATAGATTGAAATTATTTCCTTTTGTGATTTAGTCTATTATCCAGAAGTAAAGCTATTAAATTCCAGAACACTTAAATGGGATAACTCACAAAGAGAGCTAATATAAAAAGCACAGTCATCAAGCCACATGAAAGCTATGTGGGGCACTGCAGAAGATGGATACTTCACAGTAATTTTTTACTTTAAAAATAAAATAAATAAATCCATTATTGACTATTTTGGTATCTTCTTCTAATGACCTAACCTTAATATTAGCTTAGAGCAATATAGGTCCAAGTGTCTCATAGAGCAGGATTATTAGGTCACCTCATCTAACCTCCTGAAGAGTACTGGCAATCAAATTTCATCAAGATACTCCTGTCTTTAGTACTGTAACTTGGGTTTGACAAAAGTAAATAGTGATCTCTGTGTCTCTGATGCCCAGACCAGACTCCTTAAGGTATTTAGTCCACTCAGAGCATAATTAGCCTGTGGTTTCAGAAATCAATGAATACTGTTCCACAATGGAAAAAAAACCAGCTTTTGTAGTCACTGTTTTATGGCCTTCCATGTTATTTGAGCTTATACTTCTCTCAAAGAAATTTTACCGCATCTTTTATTGTATTTTGCTTTTTAAATCCAAAATGGAACGTACTACACATCCCAAAAGCAATAAATGTTTTTAATACTGTTGCAGATATGTTACAGGAAATTCTCTGCAATAAATTTGTCCTTTAGAAAATAATGTAGCACAATGATACCTGGGCTTCATTATGTACTACCTGTCTTCAAGCAGAAGATTCAAAAGCATAAAGAGGGACTTCTGGCTGAACACTGAGGAGCTCAGTTGTCCTTTCTATATGTCTAGCTGTCCTTGTTGACCAAATAGTCTTCATGCTAAGGTTCTCGAATTAGGATTTAACAAAAACCTTCTCAGTGAAATTCACTTCTTCTTTTCTCTTCCAAAAATGTTGGTAAAATGGTAAATGTAAACTGACAGAGTTTATCTCCCCAGGACCAGGAAGGTAGTCTGGAAATGTGAGATGCAGGAATTCATGTTCACTCTGACCTCCAGCTTTGTGTTTCACTTGCTGTTAGATGGGTCATTGTTGAGGAAGCCAGAGAGATCCCTGCCTCTGAGTGATACCCTCGTGTAACTGTCTGTAGGAGACATCCATCTAGTAGCTTTTGGGATTTAGATGTGAACAGAGTAATCGTGATATGGTTATACTGTCTTTCTTTACATGCATTTAACATCTGTTGCATGCAGATCATCTAGATCACAAGATTTGGTGCATGGGAATGTACAACACCTTTTCAGCTACTGGAGCTTGTTGTCTACAAGAGTGTTTATGGTTCTGATGTAACATGCAAAAAATTGTGTCATACTGAGTTTACGTGTTTCAGAAAGTTCTGTAAAACAGAGTTTTGAGAAATTAGTGTTGGAGATAACAAGAACCAGGTGCACTGGTAATTTAATAACTTTGAGACTTATTTTCCTTAATACTAGTATACAGTGGCTGCTGGAGTATTGGACAGATATATGTACACAGAATAAATAAATACACATTGTTTATATGAACTGAAGAAAGAGTTAATGTAATTAAGACTGCACTCTCACATTCTGATACATCTACTTTTGTGGATGGTGCTGATTCTAAACCAGCATTATGGGAAATGGAAAATGCAATGGGAAATCTGCAAGAAATTACAATCCAGATATTGTCTGGTTGTAGTTTGTTTGGGGTTTGGTTGGATTTCTGGTTTTGTTTGTTAGTTCTTTTAATGCAGTTTTATTTGCAGTGCTGAAACAAAACTTGTACTTGGGCTCTCATTTAGTTCTGCAGTGGGGGCATAGTTATATACTGGCAAATCCCCCTCAGCAGGGGACTGCTGTGTGCTGCTCACTTTCCTTTAAGCAAAAATATTTTGATTGTGCATGTGCTGTTTTACTCTTCAGTTAAAGGATGATTTTCAGTGAAAACAAACAAATTAGCAACAAAAATGAAAGCTAGATTGGAAATTATGTAATTTAATAACAGTTAAGTTTCTAAAACACTTCTGCTGGTAACATTCAGAAAAACATTGACACCTGCACACTGCCAGCAGTTCAAATCCAGCATATCCCCATTCAGCTGCACTTCACCTTGTGTTAATTCCTTGTTTTTGAAGGAGGCAAACCAAGAAACTAATGACGTGTCTCAATTACATTCTGTCTAATCCTGAAGTGGCAAGCTTGACACAGGGTGTCTGCCAGGATGTTGAGGTTGGATTTTGTAATTAGATCAGTGTGGGGTGAGGAAAGGAAGAGCAATGTGATCTTCATTCTTGACTTCTGCTCTTGTCGGGTTTTGCCCCTTTGCTCCTATAGCAAAGTTGTAGGTTAATGGGAGTCACTCCTCGGGCATTCATGAGTTTGAGGTCAAGCTCTTTTACGGAAACAGACTTTTCACACACATGAGCATGTTCACTTGGAAATAAATGCAGAAACAGTCCTGGTATTTCTGAGCCTGCCAGAAGGAGCAATGGAGCAAGTCAGCTAGGGGAAAGCCTGCTTCAGAATTAGATATGAACCTAAGCTTGTCCTTCAGTTCAAAAACACCTGTCTGCCCTCTTTACAGAGGAATTCAGCAACCGGGTCTTAATTTCTGGTTCCCAAACATATAATATGAACCACCCCAAAAAAATGACAGTCAATGAACCCCATAGGTCCAATTAAAAGCACCTTTAACAACTAGCTCTGTGGTTCAGCAGTTATTTTACAAATCATTGTAGAGCCCCACGTACTTACTGATTTGTGTCCATCACTGTGTGCCACCTGTGCAATGAGTTCACATGCCTTGCAGCGTCACTGACATTAAATACTTTATACTGCCCTTTGTACTTTGCAGAGACTCCCAAAGCAGCACAGGCCCATTGGGTGCTTCCAGCCCCAGCTGCCTGGCACAGTGGGAACTCAGTGCTGCGTTGCCATGTGACATTCCAGACCCCAGGATGTAGTCGTGTGTGACTGAAGGATGATAAGCCCATATCCTGACATGGACCGGCACCATTTCTTATCATAGCCTTTGCTGCATGTTTGTGAGTTTGATAAAGCTCGTCAGATAATGCTCGGTGTTCCCCTGCCTCAGTCAAGCTGTGTTGTCTCTAACTTACACCTTCTCCACATCTTGCTCACCCATAACACGATGGCCCCACTCTGGATTTCATATATAAGCTGTAAAGTGCTGATACATTTCCTGGCTGTGTTTTCTGAATAAATATCTTTTTGTTTTTAAATTTAGGAAAGTGTTGCCTGGAAGCTTTTCTTCCCCTTTAATCAGACTGTTTCCTAAGCTGTTTTCCTTCTGTCTAATCTCTTGCATGGGACCAAAATGTTTAGATTTGAGTGGTGACATCTCACTCATTCACATCCTGTCAGATGGGAGCATTGTGTTGTTCAAGTTCACAGTATAACCAACCAGGAGCTGCATATAACTGGAACTGAAATTTGGATTCTTTTTTATCCACTCCTATTCAGTATCTATTAGCCAGTTTTCCAAATAATTCACCTAGTCATGACTTCTTACCTCAAAAGCCAGTCTTGGAACTTCAGCAGACCATCTTCGACCTGTTTGGGGCTTTTTTCCCACTGTACTGTCTCTGACAGTACTGACAGTACTCTGCTACAATTTCTCTGCTTCTTTAGCTTTGCATTTTAACAGCTCATCAAGCTAGCTTCTCAGCTGGTAAATTAATGCCATGTTCTTGGGAAAAAGGCAGAAGGGGATCCAGGAGTGCTGCAGATACAGGGAGGTCATGGTCTGCTACCCTGAAGAGTGAGTGGCAGCTCCTCATCCCTTGTGCCTGAGCTGCCACTTGGGCTGTGCTCTACACCCACACACTGACAGGCACCTGGGACCCTGCTCTCCACAGTCAGGGGATGCCTGACCAGCTCAGAGGCTTGCCTGCAGTAGAAAGGGTGAATCTTCATACCATTCCCAGGTCTTCCCCTCATGACCTGGTCAGGGAAAGGGTGTCAGTCAGACCATAAATAACTAATTTGTGGTTTGGACACCTAAACTGATGCTCTCCACTTGCAGCTCTGAAGCTTTCTTGCTGAGTCTCTGTTGGTCAGTGCAGCAATAAGGTCTCTTCTGGGACAGTGGCAGGGGGATGATGCACTGCACATAGACCTCTGCTTTCCAGATGTGCAGGGGAGGCAGTGATGGGGAAAAGGTGGAACAGGAACACTCAGTATTTATTCCCTCCTTCAACTATTTATTCCCCCCTTTTACTTCTGTTTCACTAATTTGAGCGCTTTGTTCCTTTTTATTCTCAAATTCTTGCAGATGCCTCTCTGGGTAAATGGTTTGTTTCCAGTCAAGGACTAATACCTTTAATGATATATACCCCACCACAACCCCACTCTTCACATATGAATGGTCACAAATTATAGATTTCCTTTTTCTAATATTTCCCAAGTGTTGAAAAGGCAGGACATCCTGTGTGGCTAAACAAATGACAATTTCATCACTGGCACTTACCCGATAATAAATGCTGTTCATGTTTCATTTATAATGTCTGGAAATATCAACAAGAGATGAGGGAAACAACTTAGATAATATATTAACCTCTCCAAACCTTGTCCATTCTCTGAAACTCAACCTGAGTGTGACTTTAATATGTAGGAAACTTTCCTTTCCTTCTTCTTTTAGACTGTTTTGTCCTGTTCCTTAAACTGGGATTAAGGGAATTTTCTGTTGTGAGGCCCTTTAGTTCATCCAGACATGAAAGAAATGCTGATCTGAAATCATGCCTGTATATACACATAGCCTGTGAAGAATGTGATAGAAAATATTTGTTTGCTGTACTAAGACTTTATAGGAGACCAGCTAGTTGCGGAGCCACCAAGTTAAAACGAGTTAAAAACTCCTGCCAAGCTACAAAAACACCCTGAGAAGGCATTGCAAAAAGCTCTTGAAGCGGGTAGGGAAATGTGAAATCTTAACAAGGCAGAGCTTGCAGTGGCAAGATTTCCTATGCAGCAACTGCATGGTTCCCTGCCCAGGTGTAGGACAAAGATGAATCAGGCCCCTTTATGAAAGCAATTAATATTTAAATGAGATTTCCAGCCCAGTTTCTACAGTCTCGAGTGGTTATTCTAAGCATCTGCTCTTTTGTGCGGATTTAGACCAAGCTTGAATGCTGAATCTTTGGAGAATCATAAACAAATTGTGTTAAATTGCCATTAATGGAAACAAATCACAAGAAAGGAAAGGCAAGGTTGTTAATGGTATCGCTGTTCTTAGCTCGGGCTTTGATGGCAGTAGATGCAGTCCTGCAGCACACAAGTAATGTATGTAAGATCACCCACTGCTCTGAGACCTCCAGACAAGCTAAGCACAGCGGGGTGAGTAGCACTGGAATTTGTTTTATAGGAAGCCTTTCATTTCCTTGCTTTTGAGGGGTTAAGTGAGGCACTTCAAGCCCTGTTCTCCCACGAGGGTTACACTAGGGAAGGGTAGTTTTCGTTTCCCCCAGGGGCTCCACAGCAGCTCTAGCAGCAGAGGCTACTGTCGGAAGAGAACAGCCAGATGCAATGAATCAATGTATTCCCCAGCCACCCTGGCTGCATTTCCTTCCTACCCGCTGCTGCCCACTTCTCAGACTACTGTGTCCGAGAGATACTGTGTCCATCTTGATAGATGGGTATGCCCCAGAGGCCTCCAACCTTGCTTTCCACAGATAGGCCTGGATTAGGGCAAAATTAATTGCTGATGTTTTAATTGCATTAACTTTAGGTCATGCAGGGAATGCACTAAATAGAATGTGCATATATTGTAGTGTAAGAGCTGCTTGTAGTCCTTAGTAACATCAAGCTTCCTTAAACTTATGAAAATCACACCATTGGGCCTATGTTTATTCTAGTGTGGCTTTGAGGAAACTCAGGTTTTCAAATTCAAGCTCTGGTTAGGAATACTTAATTCATTAAAATTCTTGTATTCTCTTCACTTCTACAAAAATCTCATTTTGCATGGATTGGGGAGGACTGAAAATGCACAAATCATTCTGTTTAACTTTGGGGATTTCCACCTTGTTTATTTGCTACTTGAAGTGAAGGGAGGAACAATTTATTTCAAAATTTATAAAAAGGAAAACAAGAAAAACTTCTATGTGGTTGTGAATCAATATGACAAGTTTCACCCTAAAACTAGCTCTTCATATTATGTGTCATCATATCATCAAAAATCTATCACAGAGATGTGCCCAGTGCAATGAAAATCTTTCATAGCTGTTTGATAAATCCACTACCATAAGACTTTTCCTAGTGACATTTTTCATGTAAAATACGCAAACAGCATTACAAAAATCTTCTATCCAAAACTGATAACTCAAAGAATTTTCTAGTGCTTGTCACAAAAATAATAAATCATGTATTTTAGCTGTTTTCCAATTGTAGGTTATCATTTCATAACCACACATTATTAAATACCATAAATGACACGGTAAATCTTGCACTTTAATAGGGATACAGAATACAACAAAAGAGATGTTCCAGGTTGGTTTTTTTCCCCCTAAAATCTTATCAGCTTCCTCTATCTTCCAACTGCATCATGGCCCTAAAATCCACAAATCATTCTTACTTTCTGCATTGTATGTTTTAAAGTTTCTAAAAGAATTTAATTCTCTCTATACAAAAATATACTCATATTAATGAGCACAAGTGTTTTAATATAGAATTACTAGCTCAAATCAAAATGGAGCTCTATAGAGATATATCAGTTTTTCATGTTTTTTTCATATATTTTTTGCTTTTGAAAATCCTTAATACATTCTCAAGAGACTAGTAGAGGTATGATTACATGCAGCTTCTAGTTGATTCTATCTAACCATAATGATATTTATGTACAGTAAAATACATGCTAGATGTAATTTTAAGGCAAAAATGGAAAATGGATTTTATTATCTGTTCCATGTAAACATCTTACCAGTATTCAGGTGCATATTCCTATATCCTCCACATATCTTTGAGTTACTCAACACAAATTTCCTTGGAAATTATTTATAACCTTCCTTACATTTTGATTGATAATGATGAGATTTTAAAGCAATCCAAATCATAGAACTGCCATGTAAAAATTTAACTAACCAAAAATGGAAAACAACCCAAAAAACCAACCAAGCCTAGCATCCCAACAACCTGCTCCCCACTGGTACTTCTCAAGACAGTGCAGCTATTCAGGAAATGCCTTGTGTATCAAGGAGAATTGAATGCAGCGTTACCATTTAACCATGATAATTAACCTTGTCATTTGGCCAGTCCTGTCTCTAAAGTCTCCAAATTTTTCATAATTTACCAGAGACAAAAAATCTTTAAAGAAATGTGCATTCCCAAAATACTGCTTGCAGTGTTCAATGAGTATCTGTGCAGCAGCGAATGCACATGCTGTAATTAAATTAGGTAGCAACAAAGCAGGTGGATTATAAGAGTGCTGTCATTTAAAGTATCCTTTCTGCATAGGCAGAAAATTTTGTTAAATAAAACATTTTTTCATCTATAAATCCCATTTTTTTTTCCTGACATCCTTTAAATCACAAATCCAATGATATTATAAATCATGTAAAATTTGGAATATTACTTTTAGCCCCTGGGCTTCTCATTGGAGTGCTGTCTGAATAAAAAATTCAGGTTGTTTACGCAGAAAACTCGATAATATTTTTGCCATCATTTTTTATCTTGTAGGATATTTTGTGTAAAAAAACATGTTTAGATAGACTGTATATGAAAATCCTTTCTGTTTTTTTCAAACTTCTTCTCTCGCCATTCTCATTAACCTAGTAGTTTTCCATAGCCTTCTTACATCAGTAACTTTTTCATCATTAATTTCAATGGAAGCAGGATGTGGTCCAGTAAATTATCCCCCAGCACAGGCTGCTCAGTATTACATTAGACCATGGGAATGGTGAAAAGAAAGCTCCATATGAATTTAACCATTTAAAATATTCATTCTTGTGTTTGCAAGGTAAGTTACTGTTGCTCTTCAATGTTCAAAACGTTTCTCTAATGATCTGAAAGATCCCTCAATAAGCAAGCCTACTAAGGCCATATAGTCACCATTAAATCCCTTGCAAACATCATAAATATTGAGGAAAAACACCAATAATCCAGTGAAGTTATTTAAGCATAACTGTAGAGAATTTATTGATAACCACTGTATGAGTCATTTTACTATTGTTTATAAATCCTTTGGACCACGTGAAAAGGTAATATTGTTGGATATTGAGGACCATAGTTGAACTCCTAGAAAAAAAATCCAAAATAAAAGTTCTTGCGTGTAGCCTTAGCTGTTATTCCTCTGCTTTAAATTAAGTCCTGTCATCATCAGTGACCTTCTACTTCTCATCTTCCGATACTGCTATCCCATGAGCTTTCCAAAGTCAACACATACTGTTTTCTAGCATCTTTAATATTTTCCCAAGACCAAATTTACTTTACAACTATAACAGGGTAGTCCACTCTTTTTTTGTTGTCATTAAATGCTAGGGTCTGGGAGCAAATTTGTTTTCAAAGGAGTCAGTCACACACAAATTACATTAGAAATGGACCTTGTTATCAAGATTTGCAAAGTTTTCTGGAACCTGGTCTCTGCAATGCTACGTGACAAACCAGATTTTTCATATTCTCATGCTTTTCTTTTGAACTTGGATCAACACCACACTTTTTCCTCCCTATCATAATTCCACTTAGGCTAATTAAGTTTTACTTTGGCATTCTTTAAGATCCAAATCATACACATTCTCTGCTGTATTCTCATGAATACCAAAGCTGTAGAATAAATATTGTTGACGTGCGTTGGCAAAGTGTTTTTATACTTGGATTCCTCATTAAATTACATTAAATTTTAGTTTTAATGAGCATAATCTATTTGATACTGTTGACCCAAATTCCCCTGAGGAAAACTGCAGCTCTGAATTGATATTTGCATATCTGAGTCAACTGAGTCACATTCAAAATCATGTCAGACTTTAAATCTCAAAAAATATCCTGTTCGAGTTATGCTGGGGGTTGTGACTAAGTTATATTCCAGAAATGTATTCCTACAAGGCTTTATGGCTCTTGCTGTACTTTAATCTTGTCAACTGCCACAGTTTACATGACACTTTCCTTATCTGCACCCTATCTCTGTAAACAGCTTATGAGAACACTGGCCATCAGGAAGCAGTAGCACCTTTCTAAGGCTCATCCTTGGGAGTCTTTTCTGAAATCATTTTTCTTCTCCCTGTCATGCTCCTTAATCATTTCTTTTCTGCAATAAATTGTTATTTCTCTCCCTGTTAGACTTCTTTCCTGTCATTCATCATGTTAGGAGTACCTTTTGCTTGAGAACAGGAACAAAATCCCAGTACACTTCAGGAAGTCTTCAACTCTTTTCCTTTCTCACAATGCAGAAAATAGAGAATTCCACTCAGAGTGTCACCTTCTTTGGGAGACTTTCATTGATTTCTTTTTTTCAAAGTTTTGGGATACTTTAAAAGAAATGGGCTATTGGAAAGATGGATTTATCAGTATTGTGAGTTTCTCTTGGTTTGATAAGTAGTGTGCCTGGATAAGAAAGCTTTTGAAATTTCTTTCAAGTTTGGTCTGAAAATTATTTAATAAACAACAAAAACCTTGGAAGATTTTGAAGAGGAAATGGTTTTATTGAGTCATTGCAGGACACCAACTATGCAGTTCAAAGCATGAGTTTATGATTTTGTTTGACCTTCAATTAAGATAGGTGGACGCCCATGCTCATAATGACAGCACATGCTGAGGCTCTGCAGAGATCACATAGTCTCAAACTTGTGTATGTCATTCCTTCTCACTGTATCATTGAGGCTTGCGATTAGCCCTGTAAAATTTTTCGTGTGAATTTGCAGATACAAAAAGGATGACTTGGAGAACAATTGCTAAGAGGTAAGGCTCAAGATATGCATCTTGCTCATCTCTTTGTTAAGAGCTTTGGGATAACTAAGAAAAAACAATATACTTGATGACTCAGGCCAGTCAGTAGGATGAATTTGCAAATTTTTTTCCCAGTAATGCTGAGAAATACCACATAAGGTCTTTAAAAACAGACCACAAAAAATGTTCATTTAGCTATAGTGGTTCTACTTTGATGTTAGAGAATGAAGGGGGTGATTTCTTTTTATCCTTTTGACCTCTGTTTTTTATAATTATGAATTCCCAGATGCATCCTCAGAGTGACTTTCTACCTGTAGATTTTTGGATAGGAAAAAAATGTTATCAATTACAACCACGGAAGAACACGCACTTGTCTCAATCCTTTATTCCAAGTGTATATCCAATTAAACCATTCATTTCAGTATCCAACTGATTCTCTCACTTGTTGATTCACACAGGATGAGGGCAGAAGAATGCTGCTGAACACCTGATTACATCCTCGGCAATGAGAAAACTATATAGACAAACACCAAGAGTGCCACCTCAGCATTCCAAACTTATACAAGTGAAATACCAGAGCCAAATTGAGCTTATACAATACTGCTTTCTTCAGTTGTCAAATGTAAACATATGTCTCCATAATTTATGTCTTGGCAGATGATAATGAGTGTGAAAATGCTACTCAGCCTTGTGGAGAGCACGCCAGTTGCACAAACACAGAGGGAAGTTATTACTGCACGTGTATGCCTGGTTTCAAACCCAGCAATGGTCAACAAAATTTTGTTCCTAACGATGGAACTTCCTGCGTGGGTAAGTTATTACTGTCTGCCAGATATCTTTATGTTGTCACTCTTCTCTTATTTCTTCTCTTAATTATAGAAATCTAGCAAAATGCTTTCATAATTGCAAAGTTTGGAGTCTGGGTATAAAATTCCTACAATTTGGCCTGGAACAAGCTTGCTTAATATTCCAGCTCAGGCTCACACTTCTCCCTGGCAACTGCCATTGCTTTCAGTAACACTTCAATCTTGACTCTGCTTGCAATATATTTAAATCCACATGTCACAGATTTACACAATAAATTTATAGTTAAGGCAACATAGAAATCACCAATTCATCCATTTGTGTCACTGTTTCACTGATCTGTGAGCAAGGTGGTCACATTTTCAAAAAAAAAAAGTGACAAAATATTCTGCAGTCAGATCTGGATCAACAAATTCTCTTTACATTTGACCTAGTATACTTCAAATATCTTTTGTTTGGAAACTTGATTGGGATTTTTTTGGTAATTTTTCAAGTCTGATCAAAAGCAATGAGCAAGATCAGTGGTTATCCTACCTCCTGTGCCATTCATCAGCCTCTGTTTCTGAACATGTTCAAGATTACAGAGGAGGAAAAGTTCTCTGGAAAAATGTTATTTCTGAACAACCATGCAATCCTTTAGGATTTCCTCTGAATGGAAGAACTGTAACTATTTCTCTTTTTTCAAACTCCTGGTAATTTTCTCTGTATGTTGCAAAAGTCCTCAGGGAATGGGAAAATGAGAAATAAATCTATTGCCCTTTACACCTTTATGCTGACTGTGTCTCACTCTAGGTATGTCTCCTATGAGTCTGTGAGTGCTGACAACCTCTCTTCTTACTGCTCTTAATATCAGCAGAGTGGTTGCATATTAAGCCAGAAAGTGATCTAATCGACATTTCTTGCCCATTGCTCACATCCATCTAAAAGTGCTCTGCTTTATCCAGCTGCTATGAATCATTCTTAAATTAGCTGGGATGGAGACAGTTAGCACATTGAGCTGTAAATATTCACACCATTTCTGCTCCAGGTTTTGATTTTTACATTATGATATTTCCTCAGCTTCAGAAGTTTGTCTTCAAAGTTATTTTATGAACTGTTTTTGTGTCACTTTAACTTCTTATCATTAGCTTGATAACTTCTTTTTTTTTTTGCTCTTTACTGGGCAGATTGGTCTTTTTTTATCCTCTACTGGGGTTTAGTTTAGTACTTCTTCTTTTTGAAAATCCACATGGAGGAGCCAAGAGCTTTCAAAACTCACTGAAATAAAAAAATTACCTGTGGGCACCTTTTCTCATTAAAGAAGTGTACCAATTACTTTACCAAGATGGGAGTCCTAAAGACAACCTTTGATCCACAATTAATTTTTTACTTTATCCATCAGGGAAACCGTAATAGGATATTTTGTACCCAATGGATCTGCTGCTGTAGGGAGCAGATATGACTTGTACACAAGCAGCTGACAGTTGTGTATTTGGGGTGACAGCTGAAGCAAACACCAACATTTCATTGCAAATACAGTGCAAGTTATTTAGTACAAATCACAGAACAGAACTACCAAGTATCCATCCTACACAAGTTTATAGGGCCCCACAATATATTTTCAGATTCTGCAAATTCTTAAATCTTCTTTTTAATATATGTATATATGTACATGACAGTAACTTTAAAAAAACAGTGGTTGAATTTTGGAGAGTATGCCATTATGAACCTTCTTTGTTTATGCCCTCAAACCTATCTGAGTTTCCAGTAGTGCAAATGTGGCACACAACTGTGTGTGTGTGAGTCCCTTTCAAAGTCTATGGACATAAATGTGTTTTCTGTCTTT
Organism: Gymnorhina tibicen; assembly: GCA_013399875.1. Taxonomy (NCBI): domain Eukaryota; kingdom Metazoa; phylum Chordata; class Aves; order Passeriformes; family Artamidae; genus Gymnorhina; species Gymnorhina tibicen. Next base: position 3,088,001 of record VXAZ01010408.1, on the reverse strand, counting down.
GGAAACTACAGTAAGCTCCCAAGTAAAAAGTGATAATGTTCCTCAAGGTAGTAGATCAAAAGAAAGCTTGGGACAATGGCTTTGAGAAATGTTGGTTCACCCTTAATCCAGTCAGAATGTTGAGTTTAGAGTTGAGGGTCAGAAGTATTTCACCCATTTTATCAGGTGGAACTGGTGAAGAGATGACAAGCATACAGACAGAGGAGGAACTGGAGGGTAGGAAGGGAAAGAGAGGAGAAGAGAAGGATAAAGGAAATGGAGAAGAAAAAAATAAGAATGAAGAAATGTGATATTTCTGAAGGCATTTTTCTGCTGTCCTGAAAGTGAGCTATTAAAATCTATTTTTCGATTGGTGTAAAAGCCATACTTTTCCTTAGACTTCACATTTTATTGAATGTTCAGCTGCAGATAAAAAAGTGAAATATAAATGTACTTTTTTCACCCCAGTCAACAGAGTAAAAACATGAAAATGGCCGTCTGTGAAATGAAAGTGACATCCACGCCACTCTGCCTTTTCTGGGAACATGCTATTAGCTCTCTTCAGGTATTTCTGAGAGCACTGGGAAGGCACCCATTCTCCATCTCATCCTTTGCTGTGACAAGGGAGCTGTACAGTGGATGGAATCTGGCATTGGGCCACATTGCTAACTTTTCTTTTACCTTTGCCATTCATAGCCTTTTTCATTTCTACTTTGTGTGTGCTGCTGCCTTCCACAGTATGGAGACACGGGGAGGGAACATCTAGTCCTTTGCAATCGGACTTTTCAATCACTTGCAAGCTACTAATAAGCAGAAGGTATAATGTAGACATCAAGCTGTCTTGACTGGCTGGTGAAGAATCAAAGCCATGTAGGTACAATCCTGTAATTGGCAAGACTGAACATAATAACTGTTCTCAGTACTTTTAATTTAATTGGAATTTCCTTGCCTGCTGCAGTAAATGAGGAGTGACAAAGCACAGAAATAAAATAAAAGGTTATAAATCTATTTTCACACTAGCCTAAGTGGTGTTGGTGATATTCTTTTTCTGATCGCAGCTATTATAAAAGCTTCAAAGTTCAGCTCCAGTATTTGTTTTGAATATTTATTGAAGGGCCAGGGCTTTTTTATACAGAGCTGTGGCAAATGCTCTTCTGTTTAAAAAGCTGCTGTTCCTCAACCTTTGCTCAGGAATGCTGTCTGTGAAAACTGCTCACACAAGCCTTGGCAGCCCACTCCTTTTCCCACAGCAATCAAGGAGGAGAGTTTGGGATACTCGCCCCAAAACTCCACTAAAATTGGATTGCTGAAAGCCCTAGCAAGCTGTTGTCCGTGTGTGGTCCAACAATTGCATATTTGGTTAAAAAGACATAACTACAAAATATAAAGAAACAAAGGCCCACATCTACTGCGCACAGCATTTCAAAGCAGGAACTTAAAAGCTGCATTCTTGCAACTGTCACAAAATGTTGGCTGCCCCTGACAATCTCATTGATTTAAAAGGGATACGAAGCTGATTAGTACCTTGCAAGATCAGGCATATTGCCTTTTAATTTTGTCATCCAGGAGTTGTTTTTTTCTTCTGGAAACAGTAAATTAAATAGGCGTGATATGGACTCATTCCATATGGACAACTCAACTGCAGAAAGTTTATTTGCATATACTCACCAGGGTGTCTCTATCAGACTTTAAATAGCAGTTCTGTTGCCAGAGATGTGCCAAAATACTTGAATTTCTGCTGTTGTTTTGGAAATCCTGTCTTCTCATTAAAATCTCCATTACACTTAATATCTGATATAATTACAAAAAGAATGTGTGACTGCCCAATAAAAACAAATAAATTATTTACTGATCTAAAAGTTTATGAAAAGAAAAATGTCATGACAATTTTGAAACATTTGTATCAGTAAACCATATAGAAACCTGATACTTAGTAAGAGTATTCTGAAAAACATTCAAATATTATTTTTTTTATTTATAGGTTATTGTAAGTTTTGGCAAAGATTGTTGTCAATTGCTGGTGTTTTAGCAGTGCATTACATGATGAATGGCTTGTTCAGATGTACATGTCTTCCATGTAGCTGACAAGGCCAAAGAAATCTTTGGTCTAAGTGTGATGTGTTTTCTTGTTAAACAAACTGGCTTTGTCATGATTTTCACCCTTGCCACTTCAATTCATTCAAAGTCTCTCTGTCTTACACAGAGTCACAAAACAAGGCACTGACAGACGCCCACTTGTTTCAAACAGAGCTTTATAATTTACTGATGTGAGAGGTTATTTAAATGCCAAGAGTAAGAACTTTAGCCTTATGTCTTTAAATGACGGCATTTAATTATGAGGTATCCTGTGTGCAGCACTATATCAAGCTATTTTCCTTCCCTTTTGCCAGATTGGTTCATGTATAATGTGATCAGCTCCATGACTGTGAATACTGAGGTCACGGAAACATACAAACACGGATAATGCAAAACTCCATTCCTTAAAGAGAAACATTTGGGGCAGTAAATATGGAAATAAACTGTTGCCCTAATGCAGACAATCATAATTTAACCTCCTGCTTTAAACTTCCATGCTGGCACCAAGCCATTCAAATACATTGCTTTCTTGGTGGCTCTCCCTGCAGAGCAGTGATGGTTGTGTTGGGGAAGGCAAATACACCTCCAGCCCCACATCTCCTTCCTGTCCGTGTAGGAGTCTGAATGGCTTTTCCATGGGAGCTTCTGAACCTCAGGCTTAAAACAGAACAATGGCTCATTGAGAAAAATAGATACATGAGAGTGAGGTCAGACTTCAACCTTGAATCCCAGGGAGACCTCTGTCCAAATAGATAGATGGCCCCCAGGTATCCTTCAGGTATTCTTTCGCATTCCCTCGATATATCCATATACATGCAGTATACCTTTCCATTTTTCAATAATAACCTTATTTCACAGGCATTATTGCTCCTTTTTGTGCTCCTTTTTGAAAACCACTGAGATTCTTGTATCAAAAGCAGAGTGCAAAACTAGTTCCTATGTGCTAATAATGTATTTCCAGACACCCCATATCTGCTTTCTGTTTGTTCTTAACACCCATCTGTCTGAGTAGAGGCTTCCTATCAACTCAGATAGCTCTTCTCCTCCACTGATCAGCTAATCACTTCTTTTTTCACCAATTTCTTTCCAAAATTAGGCATCATACCAGTTCTTGACTGGAGTTGTCATCCTCTCTCCTCCATTCCCTCCACTGTCTTTCCTTTCCTTAAGTTTTGTTCTCAGGCTCTTACTTCAAACCCATTCAAGTACCACTTCATTTTTCAGATATACCTGTCCTAAAGCTGTTCACTTTTTTCTTCTTTCCAGCACAGCACTTTACAGTCAATTACTTCATTCTCCAGAATTATTTGGTACAGTTCCCAGTTTGCTTTCTCCATTGAATAATTTGATCTTTATCCCTAGCCAACCAAATAATGCAAAATAATCTGTACTCCAGCCAGGGAGTTAGTACCCAGCTCTCCTAAATTAATCAGTTCATGGATTTCCTTACTGGAATTCATTGGTTTTACTCTCGGACTGTGCCCCACCCTGTTACTGAACTTGTCTACCTAATGACAATTTATTTAGAAGCACAAAACACATTTTAGGCAAATGTAATTTAAATGTGGATTTAAAAAAAATATATATGCCAAGTAAAGGGCACAGAGTTTAATTCTTAGATTAACAAGATGGACAGAGTGAGCTTTTGCAGTATCTTTTTAAAGCTGCAACTTAAAAGACAAGTCTGCAGGTTGTTTTTTTTCTTTTTCTAACTGAGCTGAGAAAATCTATTTAGTCTAATCTCTGAAAAATGGATTTCAGATGATTTGCATCATGCCAACCATTTTATTATGATAGAATTAATATGGTTTTAAAACACGAGCAGTGTAGTATTATATAGTAATAAAAGTGGTGGTATAAAAATATGATCTATTATGATTTATCCTTCTAATCCCTAAGTATTATAATTGGCAGGGGTTTTGCCATTAAGACTGCAGGTTTAGTTTTTGCCTTTTTTATTACATGAAATTTTATTATGAAAATGCTTGTAGTGTGTGGGGCTATTATCAACAAAGCAGCAAGGTGTTAGTCTGTAAATACTTAATAAAAATTCAATTTCTCACGATATTTGCAGATGTAGATGAGTGCAGCAATGAAGGAACTTTTGCCTGTGGAGATCATGCAAAATGTGAAAACGTGGATGGAGGGTTTAACTGCTCCTGTAAGGAAGGTTATCAACCATCCACAGGAAAATTGCAGTTTAAGCCAAATGATGGCACTTCCTGCCAAGGTACATGATATTATAAAGGTTTATGTGTTATTATAGAGATACATCTTCTGAGAAACCCACCAGTGCCTATTTATCTTCAGTTAGATTAATCAGCAAGACATGAAAAAGAGGCAAGGCTGTGGCATCTACAATTCCTGAGAATAGAATAATTTTGTAAATGTATTTTTGCTAAACAGTGTGATGAAATCCATTTGAAATAATGGTTGCCTCCTCATAGTTGTCAGGTCTGTACTCCTCTCTGTAAATTCAAGCTGTCTCTACTCCACCTGTGGAAGTCCCATAAAAGGGGCCAAACTCTCCACCTGAATAAAACAGCTCATTCAATGCTATAACTCTGGCCGAGATAAAGTCTTTGAAATTGAAGTTTGATAACAGAATGCTGCAATTTATGTGCATAAATTCAGAATGCTGGTGGTTTGGGGAATGACCTAGAGAAGAGATTGTGCAATTAGTATATATTGAATATTGATTGAACTGCAATGTATAATTAGTTTCCTTTTTATTTCTACAGAAAATCCAAAGGCCAAGTGTGAGTTATTCAAAGACTGTATAGCTGAACATATTAATAGAACTTTAGCCAGAGTAAGTAGCATTGGTTTGTAGATTAATTTTCAAATCCTTTAATTGTTTCTGTTTGAAACTGCTATTTCAATTATAATAGTTCTTAAACAGCTTTTAACAAAGGCTTGAAGCCTACAATTGAACTTAAGCATGTTTACAGAAGTCTTTTTAATAATTTCAAATTATTTGAACTGGGCTGTATGTTCTAATCATGATAATAACTTGCTGGGAATCTGCATGTTCTCTTTCCAGCAAAGTGAGTCATGATGCATGAAAAATTCAGAAGTGTGGTAATCACTCAGCTGTTTCTGTAATTTCTGGAGTTACACACTGCTGCATTTACTGATGTGCAATTATTTGCTTGTTCAGAAGGAAAGGCAGCAAGATAGCTTACAAAAGTAATGTCAACAAGTGACTAAATAGAAAAGGGAGCCATAACATCTTGGTACGCTGGTTTATTTACTCCTCAAAGGAGAGTGTGTAAAGTGATGCAGGATTTATAGAAACAAATACTCTGGACTCAATTTTTTTTCACCAGAAACAGAGATTCCTGAAGCAAATTAAAAATATATTAATGAATGCTCTATTCATTATTCTACAGCTACAGTATTGTCTAATTTTAAAGGATAAATGAAGCATAAGCATAAATAAATTAAAAGCAATTGTATATGTTAGCATTTAATATTAAGCAGTTTGATTAAGTTACTGCATTCAAAAATATCTTAATTTAAAGAATTTTATTAATCTAGTGTTATATATACGTTGTGTTAACATACTTTTTTGTTTACCTGCAATGTAATACATTATATCAAATACCTGCTTATCACATTTAGGTGCAAATGTTACAGTAGAATCTTAGAGTGAGATTTTTTTAAATACATACTCAAGCGAAACTTAAATTAAAAAGCCAAAATACTTTCATGTAAGTAACTGTCAGATTTTTAGCCTGTTTTCCAGTTCTGTTCAGTTGCAGTCAAAGACAAAGCCTGCCCCGTAAAAGCTGTTAAACAGCAGAGAGTAGAGATCATACAAAATCAGATGCTGGGTGTTTTCTTAGTTAGATTTCAGTATTGTGAAGTAAGAATTCTTTTGTTATTCAGCCATGAAACTGAAATGTGGAAGCTTAATCTTCATCTCAGCCTCTCCTGCCTATATTTTTAAACTAGCTGTTTTATGTAAGTGCATTTAGCGGTTTATAAGCTGAAGCACTGAAGGAGAAATAGGCAGTACAGTTCACTCGACTACATGCTTCATAATTTGCATTTGAGAAAAAACAACTTAAAAATATACAAATACTTCCCATCTGCTCCCACCTCTTCAGTTAAAATTTAAAAGTAAAGTCAGTAGATTAATACAGAAGCAGAATAATCATATCACTGGTATTTAATTAGTTTTGCAGAACATTTACTAGTTCACTTTGGATCATCAGGATAAATAAAACTGAGCTGCTGTAGGGAAAAAATGTGTAATGATAGCACATGACTTTTTTAATCATGGTTACTTGTTAAGGTTATACTAGACGTGTAACATCAATACTTTATAGGTCAGCCTGTTGATTGAGTAGGGGTGTTTATGCACAAGTGTGTTATAAACCTGTATGTTAATTAGCAGAAATCAGTCATTTGTATTGGATTGATTTTCACCTGCAGAAGTATGGCTTTACTTGTTTCATTAAGATATGAGTTCTGGAATTTTTCAGATTAGTCATTTAAAAACACCTCTGGAGAAGCTGCAAGAAATTAATAAAAATACCTTGGGGCCGCTTTTACCTGTGGAAGTTGTTTCATATGTTGAAGCACTGTCCCATTCATCGTGGAACACCATGAGTGTCTCTGACAATGAAGACCTTCAAAACACCACCATTAACGTGAGTGGATCAAGCCTTGGAGTTGCAGGGTTTATCCTTATTCCAAAGATAGCATATGACTCTTCTCAAACACATACTTTTACTTACAGGTTTTAGTGAACACTGTGAACAATTTTTTACAAAAAGACAAAATTACAGTCTGGGAAGCTCTACCTGTAGATAACCAAAGGCGGAGCCTGACTAAGCTGTTGCACACTGCAGAGCAGGCGACACTTCTCTTGTCACAGAGCTTCAAAAAGACAATCCAGATGGATGCTAATGCAAGTGACATAGGTAAGATAAAGAAAATTATTCTAAGTTATACTTTAGATGTGAATTAAACTGAGGAGTTTTCAGCACAGTTATGAAGATTAGAAGTGGTGTTATATGAAAGACACAGGTGTTAATTTGTATGATTTTCATAACTAGGACCTGACTTTCAGTGTAGGCATCATAGTTTTCAGAGACTAAACACTTGAGTCCGAAGCACAAAAACAAATTGAGAGTCTATGGGAACTTGTTTTCAGATTCACTTTAAATCATTCATTATGGCCATACTCACACGATCTGGATTCATTTTATAAACACAAAATTATCATATGCGTCTTATGTGCATAAAAAACACCAGTGGAACAAAATTTGGACTTGTTCTCTACAGATTTTTTAAACTCTTTTTGCTTCAGTGAAGTTATTATAAATGAACTTGGAATAAAGATTGTACCTAGTGAATTTAATCTTGAGTAGTTTTATCTCAACAGGAATTTCTCATTTTAAGAGGAATTCCCGAGGAGGAGAATTGGTTAGTCTCAACTGCACCATTTTTCTTTCCTACCTTCTCCCCATGTCCTGGTGTCTTCCCACCAATACCTGCTGATTTTCCTGTGGTAATAACAGTTTCACCATTCCTTCACTGAGAGCACAGTAAGGCTAACACCAGCCACTTTTGAAAATCCCGATAAAGCATGGTTAATTCCTTTGTCAATGGCCACTCTTTTGTCTTTATTTTTCTGAATGTCCCCAAACTGTATGTGATCTGATTTCTTACTTTAGATTTAGTACAATCCTTCAGTGTCACTCTCTGGCTTACTGTTTTATATGATGACTTGATGAGAAAGATTCCTACTGTGGTCTCGAGGCAGGTCAAACTGCCTGTTCTTCCCTCACCTTTCTTAAAGTAAATTAGACAGAGTGATGAAAAAGTAGGGAGGGATTTGTTCCATGACATAGACTCTGTAGAATCAGACTTATGTTATTGCAGAACACCTCTGGGTCTGCAGCAGGTCCAGAGCAGTGCCAGGTGCTGGCTGTAAAGCCCCCGTACCCCCCTCTCCACACCTCCCTTGCTTGAAAGCAGAGGCTCTCATGGCCACAGAGCTGAGGCCAGGAAAGTCAGGAAGAGACTGGGTGCAGTCTCCAATGGAACTGTAGATATCAGTCACCAAGGTGATAGAAAAAGCTAATAAAGAGAACAGGCAGGAATTCCCATGTTGAAAGGTTAATGATTATATTCCTTGGTTTTGTTCTAAAATGGTAAAATGTATGAGCTCATTTCCAAACTGGACCCAAACATTAAAATTTTTTGCTATTGTTTTTCAGCATGAATAAATTTTTCACAGGTCTCACATGTACTACACACAACTATTTTGGGACACGACCTACAACATCTCCCCTCTCTCTCCACTGCTTTTTTTTTTTGGTGCAAGCTCCTGCACTACAAGCTTTTCAAAACTCCAGCCAAAGAAAACTATTTCTTATGTCCTGACAAACATTTTCTGACAGCTGGTCCATTGAATAGCTCATATTATTTTTGTGTGCTGTGCTATAAGCAATGCAGATGGTCTAGCTTAGTGATATTCCTCCATCAGTCAAGTTTTAGATTTGTTTGCTGTTGGTTTTTTTCTGTTTTGTTTTTTAAAAAAGGCCTGATTGACTTCTTTTTGTTCCCACCCTGGGTGATTGAAACTCAGCACCGTGATGAAGCAAGTAAAGAGCTCAGTAGACTCTAATGTAGTTTTTGTCCTAAGGGGTGATGTTTGTTTGCTTTTTGACAAGACACATCATTAGTTCATGGTGCAATGTGTATTTGGTAGTGTGGATAGATAACCATAAAATATATACTTTTCAAAAATTATCAAATGTTACTATTCAGTGGAGAATTTTATGCTTTCCTTTTTATAATTGTGATTTGTGGCCCCTTTCAGAAACACATTTTTAATAAAGCAATAGCTCTTCCTAAAGTAACCTACATTGTTTTTTCCAGTACCTAATTTAAGACAAGGTGAATAAGAGACTATATTTTTCACAGAAAGAGTAAAAAGTATGAGAGCAAAATGTATGCATGAAAATAACAAAACATAGACGTTTAAACAAACATGTTATATTAATGACATTTTTCTTGAAATATTTTGCATGATGATAGAGTCTTAAAATTCACAGTAATTATGCAATCCAGCAGCACATTTATTAACCCAACTTTAAATTATGGTAGGCTGTAATGGAACTGTGATTTGTAAAGTAATTTTCTTGTTTTACAGCACTCAAGGTTTTTGCTTTTGATTCACACCACATGAAACACATCCACCCTCATGTATACACAGGGGGAGATTACATAAAAATCTCTCCGAAGAAGAGAAGGGAACCTCATCCAAATGGTAAGAAACAAAGGTTGGAGAGTAGGTGGGCTAATAAATACCTTGGATACACTTGTACCCACTAGAAAACAGCCAAATGTGCAGTTTACCAAGGCTGAATTTCCACACTGTTAACTACAAAGGAAACAAGCTATTTTTATCACCCTTTCCCCTTTATTGTCTCAAGACTGATATTTCTAACATATCCAGTGGCACAGTGAGTATCCAATGAGTTTTCACATTGGATATTGGTACCACAGATCTGAGCTTTATCCTTTTGTCAGCCGCAAATCTGCTGTATGACTTTGGACTGGCCCTTTCAACTCTTTGTGCTACTTCTTCAAAAATTGGTGCATCTTTTCCATTCAGAGAGTAGCTCACTGGGGCAAGAACGTGTAATCTTTAGTACCAAAACCAACAGGACCCAGATCTGGCTTGTACCTGAGAGTGCTACAGAAAGGCCTTACAACTACTGTCACCACTAAATATATAAATACATGTGCATAAATTGCTCTGGAATTAAACCACATAATTTAATAAACATGGAAAAGATTTGTTAAATCCTCATCTTCCATCTAATCTGTATCTCGCCACCTATCAGTATCTAAAAATGTGGTTTATTTTGGTACCAGGAAGAAAGTCACTTTTTTAAGATCAGCACTGAATCCTAAAATACCTTTTTCCTTTTTCCCTACTTGTATTCCATCCTGGGTCCACTGTAATGGAAGTCAAAGCAAGCCAGGTACTTCAAAAAGGCTCAGTATTTACTAAAGGTCTGAGACATTTTACTTTATAAGACTTGACACCATGTGTGTAACCAGCTGCAGAACAGCAGCAAGCATATATGACTCTAGGAAAAGTATATATTCATATATCTAATTAGTATTGCCAGTGCGAACACACATTTTTATTTCTAATGCCAGTTACATTGTTTTAAATAAAGCTATATTTCATTGTCTCTAAAACATTTTTATAAGCATTCCACAAAGACTCCATCTGTTTTGCATATTTTATGCAATAGCAGCAATAATGTCTATTGTTTATTGTTTCCTTAATGTCTTCAATTTTGTTCTTCTATAAAAACCCACAAACTCCTAACCATGGCCTGTCTGATTGATAGGCACTGTTGCAGTTGTCTTTCTGCGGTACAGCAATATCGGCTCTCTGCTTTCATCGCCTAAAAACCGCTCCTCCAAAGATCCTTCAGAGCAGAGGCAGACAGTAAGCTCAGCAGTTATAGCTGTTGCAATTAGCTCAAATCCACCTACACTCTATGAGCTTGAGAAAATAACATTTACCCTAAAGTATGCCAAGGTAAGGGGGTTTTTTATTATCAGCTTCAAGTAAAACAAAACATTAGCTAATCATTTTATGTGATGTAGGCATACCTGCAGCATATGATAAATTAAGACATAATTCTGTTGTTTGCTGGTGTGAGGTTACCATTTATTACTCTAATAAGATTAATCTCAAATGTGACATCCTAAGTGCAATATACTAAATATGATACAGAGGAAAATTGCTATGGGACTCAAACAAGAGCAATAATGCTGTCTTTGCTGGGTTGTAGTATGGATAAAATGTAGATGCCTGAACCAGAGAGTATTACAGGATCTTGATTGTTCTGCATTTAGGTGGGGTTTTTTCTGAAAGTTTATCAGACAGTTAAGCATGTATACTAGAATAAGGGAAGAATTGCTTCAAGGTTAATGCAAAAAGGTAACCCGGAATTAGAGGGTAATAACAGAACCTATAGTTTTGAAGCTTTGTTATTTCTGAAATCTGAACACATTTATTTAAAACTGAGAGGTTTACTTCCAGCAAATACAGATTTTTGCTGGCTTCACTCATATTTTAAAATCACCTTACATGGCACAAAGAATCATCAGAAACACAAGAAAGCAACTCTGTAGAGAGGTGAGCAATGGGACAAGATGCTAACCTTGGTTACATAGCTTTTAAATATGTTACTTCCTTTCTGAGTTAGAAATCACCCTTATATAAATTTGCATATATTTATAAAGCCTATAGTACAGTGGAGACTTAATCTTTGACTAGATTTAGTAAGCACTGACAGTACTAAATAATACTAATGGTCTTACTCATCACTGTTGTGTAGCAGGTGATCTAGCAGGTGTGATATGACCCTGGCTTTATCCCAGATTGCTTTGTAAAATGCACAGAATAAGTCTCCATTTTTGAACTGCTCATTTGGAATGGATGAGCAATGTGGCTGTAACCTTGGAGTCTAGTCTATGTTCAGCAGGTGCAAGTGTATATATAACAATGTTTTCAATAGGTAAAAATTCCAATGTCTTTGCAAGTGCCAAAAGGGTTCATGATCTGATTATACTACATGTTTGGTGGGGTTTTAGTTGTGTGGATAAATTGCTTCCATCCCCAGCCATGTTTTAATTGCTTGGAAAAGGCCTTGCAGAATGTGTTTTTTGTTTCCCAACCTTCCAAAGATAACAAGCAATTTTTAATGAATTGCACGGTCTAGCGTAAGAAAGGTCTCTTGATAGGAAATATCCTGCATTTTGCCATCAGTAAAACATCTTGTTTCTGTTCCAGACTGCAGATAAAGATATTAAATGTGCATTTTGGAACTACTCAGACACAATGAATGGCAACTGGGCTACAGAAGGCTGTGAGCTGACACATTCCAACTCCACTCATATCTCATGCAAATGTAATCATCTGACTCATTTTGCGGTTTTGATGTCCTCAGGTGGCTCTGTTGTAAGTGCTATTTTAATTTAGTGTTTTACCTGATACTTTCTTCTGTTTTCATTCCTTATGTTTTTATTTTAGTGCAACCTATATACTTACCCTCCTTTAGGTTGTCTCTTGGTTTTGTTCAGCAAACACACAATTTATTGTGCACAAAGCAAACAAAATTCCTCCCATATGTGTTTGAATTTCCTTATGTCCTTTCTGCAGTATTACAGAGCAGTGATGCAGCAAAGTATCTCGTTCCAAAAACACAGTCTGTTGTGCTTATTTCTGGAGCATTGCTTTTCATTTTAAATCTCACTTTAAGACTGCTGTGGGATTTATCTGCCATTCATTGGTGGTCAGTAACCATATGGCCCTGAATTTCTGTCTCACAAAACTTTGCCACCCATTTGTCTAAACTTGGCATCTAAAAACCTGCTTTAAATTCTCTCTGGAGAGTTTGCAGCAGCATAATCAATCTGAAGTTTATGACTATTAAACATGGACACTCACGACCAGCACAAAACTGGGAGAATGGCCCTTCAATTTATGTCCTTCTTATATTAAGAAGCCCCATAGATTTCCAGGGTCTCAGTGGGGATCTGCAGGAGCTCAGGTCCTGCCTCAGGAGGCAGCTTTATAAGGTATCAGAACTGACAGCAAGCAGAATATTAGCATGAATATACTGTACTGAGACAGTTCTCTCACACTGTGAATTTCATGCTGATAGAGGCTGTTTCCTGGTTGCTAAATAGCATCCTAAGTCTTCAGTTCAATTTTAAAACCTTTGCAGGTACTTATATAGTTATTTTGAAAAAAAAGGCTGGGAGGTGAATAATCTCTCATCCTTTATTTAGCAAAAAAATACTTAGATACGTTTTATGGTCAGATGAATACTATCCTTTTGCTGATGTACAGTCATGTATTTCAGAGTTTCTTTGTTCAAATAGCAAACAGCAAAAGAAATTGTATTCTTATACAGAAAATATTCACATCCGGTATTGAAATATCTTGTGTTTCTTTGGAGAAAGTTCACGTTACATATCTGGAATAGCATTTGCTTGAAGTGATTGTTATTTCAGAGTCTTGTTTTGATCATGTTGCAAATTCAGTAAGACAGTTATTCAGTTTTGCTTATCTAAGTCACTGCTGTGATAAGTCCTTTTATATTAGAAAATGTTCATGTCATATTAATATATGTCCTACTGCCAGTGTATTTGTCATTCACTAAAATAATCTGATTTTGAAAGTCTTATTAGGAGATACTGATGTTAATAAAAAGTTTTGTTAAGAAATATCAGAAAATGCAAGAGCAGGAATATATACAGTTTATTACTAATTTCCCCTAGAATTGTATCTGTCTCACAAAAAACCAATACTTTTTAGATTATCCAAAGTGTACATTTCCAGTGAAACTCTACAAACAGTTTTGATTAATATTTTGTGGAAAAGAAGAAAAGAGCTGTATTACAGAATGAGGTCTTTCTTGAGAAGGTACAAAGCCGTTCTTTTAAATACTATATTATAATTTTCCCCCAGGGTGTTACAAATTATAGCATTCTTACAAGAATCACTCAGCTAGGAATAATTATTTCGTTGATTTGCCTCTCCATGTGCATTTTCACATTCTGGTTCTTCAGTGAAATTCAAAGCACTAGAACGACAATTCACAAAAACCTCTGCTGCAGCCTTTTCCTGGCGGAACTTATTTTTCTGATTGGAATTAATATGAACAATAATAAGGTGGGTAGTTTTCACTTGTGCCTTGATTTTGTATTGCAAAGTAAATATACAGTGTAAGATATGATCTTCCTTCTACTCCCCACATTTCCTACCTACGATAGTGACCCTGACTTCCCAGTACAGTTACAGAAAATACAAAATGGTTGTTTAAAGAAGCAGGGCCTTCATCTGAGCTGGTGTGTATTGACTTTGCTCCATGGGTTTCATTTAAAATTTGTTACATTTACTGAGACTGTGATCTCAACATGTTTAGCATTTTCACTTCTCAAATCCCTTAGGGTGCTGTACAAAGCCACACTGGTGGCTCCCAGGGTGACAGTTTTCCCTAAAATCCAGGCCAGAGCTATCCCAAGCTGACATCTGAGATACTGAGCTGTTAGCTGGAAGGCCACATTCCTTCCTGTATGTGAGGTCTTGACCTGCCCCTCTTGCTTTTCAGAAAGCTAGGTTGTTAATTTTTGCATCTCAGATTAGTTTTAGGAAATAAAATTATGCATAAATTATCAAAATAGCCTACTATAAGGAGCTGAATATGATTTAAAATCACTTGAAAAAATATGAGCTGCTATCCCTGAGGTAGCACTCCAGTACTGACAGATTGAAAAATATCATTTTGCAAACACTTTGTATAACAAAAGTTATTTCAAAAATAATACCTCATGATGCCTAATTACAATGTTATCAAAATCATAAAAATGAACTTTGTGTAGATCAAGCATGTAGACTACTCAGCTGTAACAATAGTATCAACCTTGTCAAACCATTTATGCAGTTTTTCCAGGAAGACATACACCAATTTTAAAAGTTGAATTAGTCTCTTTATTTTACCATTTGCTACAGAAAACACTAATGAACGAATGTGCAAATGGGTGTGGGCCAAGTTCTTGTTAACCAACTTTACAGCTGAATCACCACTTTAGAGTCACTTGGTTGCTGTGCGTGTACTATTATAGTATAATATATATTGACAAAGGCCTATTAATAGAATTATGACTCTTGCTTTCTCTGATTGAATTTCCAGCTCTTCTGTTCAATTACTGCTGGACTACTCCATTATTTCCTTCTAGCTGCTTTTGCATGGATGTGCATTGAAGGTATTCACCTCTACCTAATAGTTGTGGGAGTCATCTACAACAAGGGTTTCTTGCACAAGAATTTCTACGTCTTTGGCTATGTCAGTCCAGCTGTGGTCGTTGGAATCTCTGCTGCACTGGGATACAAGTACTATGGCACCACAGAAGTGTAAGTCACTCTTTCTGTGTCCAAATCATCCTACAGAAGGAGACAATAGTCACAAAAGCACATTTCAAGGCATTTTCTGTTGTTTAATTTTCAGATGTTGGCTCAGCACTAAGAATAACTTTATATGGAGTTTTATAGGACCAGCATGTCTAATAATTCTTGTAAGTATAATTTTAATTTTTTATTGTAGTACATAAAGCCAATAATAAAAGGTGTTTAATAATCACCCACCCACTGCCAGCGTAGCTGTGAGTGCTAATTATAGGGCAGAATCGACTAATTTAGACCTTTTTATAGTACCTCTAAATTACTTATATGCTGTACATCTAAATACTTTACTAGTCTGAAAAATGAATGTTTGACAAAAAAGTTCAATATAATATCAGAGGGGTTTTTTCTTACTTTCTTTGCCTCTTTTATCCCAGTGGTTTGAGAAATTCTGTGAAGCATTTCTAGTTTTTACAGAGAAGCA
Organism: Gymnorhina tibicen; assembly: GCA_013399875.1. Taxonomy (NCBI): domain Eukaryota; kingdom Metazoa; phylum Chordata; class Aves; order Passeriformes; family Artamidae; genus Gymnorhina; species Gymnorhina tibicen. The sequence continues at coordinate 3,072,504 of VXAZ01010408.1, read as the reverse complement.
TCTTTGTACGTTGCTGGCATCTCAGCATGGCTCAGCAGGAGGTGTACACAGACACCATCCTAGCAGACAGATAATCTGGTTTTTCAAATGTTCTGTGACTTAATCTCTTATCAGTGATCGGTCATCTTTGTAAGATTAGACTGTCATCTTTGTGGTTTTATCATTCGCATGTACCCTGTCATCATCAAAGCCATTTTAAACTAAATTGCGACGTCAGAGAAAAGAACCCGCTATTTCACATGGGCAGACAAGTCAAGTATTGATAGCCCTATTTCAGCTGTGAAGAGGGCCTTTTTAATTCTTATTGGAAGTGGTTTCAAACCACAAATTTGGCAGGTATTATATGTTCAATTCTGAATCGAGATGTTTTTGGTGTCTCAGAAGCATTTCTAAGTGCTATAAAGTTTAAGGAACAATTCTAGCTGTAATGGGGCTTTATTGTGTATGACTGTGTTGACAGTGATAGCTGGAGCTATCAGAACGACAAGGTGCAATAGTGAGGCCTCACAACATCTATGGTCCAGTCAGTTACAACTATGTTGCTTTTTAAGCTATTAGGTGATAATGTGAGGATTTGTAAAAAAAAGAAGTGAGAGATCGTAACACATAAAACTTGGTAGTGGAACAGTTTTATTTCAAGGCATTATCTGTTTCAAAGCTTAATAAAGTATCAGGTATAATCCTGGTCAAATTCCACCCCAAATTCCCACTGCATATTGGTAACAGCTGGAAACAACATGCCAGATACAGCTGCAAGGTGATGCCTCCCCATCTCACCCTTCTGGTGAGCACAGCAGATTTTGAGAGGCAAAGCACGATGACCTCCCTCGGCTCAATGCTTCTGGGTCAGATAGCCCTGGTGTCCAGCAGGTTACTAAGATGGAACAAAATCACGGGGAGACATCGTCCTTTACTAGGAAATTCTTAAAATTCTTAGGTTTAAGTTTACAATTTCCTATTTCCTCTTTGGACCTTATCTCTTTCTTCCATGGAGGCAGCAGGGTTGGGGTTTTGTTGTTGTTTCTCTCACTCCTGTTCCTCATCTGCCTTCAAGTAAAGACTTATGCACAGTGATGTATCTCTATGCGGTTAGCACAGGAAAATCTCATTATCAGAACATAAAAAATGCCCCAAGTGTAGGCATCTGTAACCTTGTTTTCAGCTCCAGCTGAGCTGTGCCTAATGGGGATCTCAGGTACGTGGCACGGAGGCAGAGCAGGTCTGCAGTGGCTTTGCTGTAAATCTGGCTGGCTGCAGAAGCAGATCCTGCAAGCTGGGCTCTGAGGCCTGTAGACATTCTTTAAGCACTCCAGATCTTCCAGCAATCCCTGCAAATTAAAAGGAAAAAGGGAGGTTCTAGAAGTTGATCCAGGCCTGTGTGCAAGTGCAGCCTTGCATCCTATGGATGAGGAGAACAACCAGACAGTTTCTTTTTCCTCTCACTCCTTTGCCTGAGTGAAGCCACACAAAAGACCTATAGCTGGACAGCAACATCCTGTGGCTGTTCAGCTGTTTTTTGTGCATTATAGAAGTATTTTGTGCTAACTTGTTCTCACAGTATTCGCATACCTTTATTTATTATCATTTGATAACCATGTGCTACTAGACCATAGAGGAAAAGGCAACCTGCTTTCAGCAAGGTGCTTCAGCTGCTCCAGGGTTTTTTTGAGGATTTGGACAGCTTGTTTTGATGGAGTGATAGCAAAATGAAGTCTGAACTTCAAGAGAGATGTTTTCTAAGGGTGCATGGACCTAGGTAATTTGATCGTGCTCTGTTCAGGTAATAAAGGAAAATATTTAAAACCCAATGAAAATAAGCACTGACACTAGAAGACGAAGTTGGTGTCCCATGTCTTCTCTGTGGAAAGCACATTTTTGGAGGTAATTCTGTTTCCATTGTCCTTCCTGTTGAGAACTCTGCATGGGCTCCAACATGACAAAGATTAAACTCTTTCCAAAGTAGTGCCACTCAGGAAGTCCTTTTAATTACAGGAGCCAATCTTTTCCCAATATTTCCATTCTGCCCACAGCTAATTAAAGAGAAAGAAGAAAAAAAATACTAATTAAGGGCTCTGACAAGAAAATGTCACTTTTGTTCTGGGATAACCAGATAGGGCACTGCAACCCTCATATTGAAAGCTGAAAAATCTGGCAGCTTCAAGTTTACCTTTAATTCTGAGCTTCATCTAAAAATAATGTTGAATTTGCAGGTTTTCGAAGATAGTCTGGAGAGTGTGGATACCAATTCTCTGGAGGGCTACTCACCACAAAATTCTTGCACAAAAACATTAAAATCATTGTCAGGACAAATGCCCATATACCCATGTGGTGTTTTCCACTTCTGTGAGTTGGGGCCCAGGAGATTTGTGGTTTGGCTTATACTGTAATATGCCTTTGAGACAGCATGTAAATGATGAAGAACAGACCCAGTCCTGTACCAGTGGGTTATCTGTCTCAGGGCATATTGTTTCAAACATGTTCTTGGGCTGTAAATCTGCAGTAATAATGAAGCATAGGGAGCTCAAGTGTTTATCAGGAGTACAAATTAAGTTCTCCTCTGATTGCCTAAGAAAAACACTACTTCTGAAGGTGTTTGCTTATTAATATTCAAGTTCTATTAGAAGTCTTAAGTGCAAAGCAATGGTCTTATTGATCCCATCTAAAAATTATTATTATTATTATTATTAGATTGACGACTGTACATGAAAAGAAGTGGGTCAGAAGCTCTCTAGATGGACTTAGCAAAGAAGGAGCATTTTAAATCTTTATAAAGCAAGCTGCAAACTGAAGATAATTTCTACAACTTATTACTTCCTCCTAATATTTGTAATCTTTAGAACCCCAACCATTTTAACTAAAACTATGCAGTAGATTAGATCAAAGCATACAAGTATGGAGAAATTATTTATAACAAGTATTTAAACTTTTTAATAGAAAAGTGAGTTTATCTCAAGCTTTAAGGGACAAACATTAACACACACTGCAACCCAAGTCTGATTGAGGCAAAGACAAATATAAACCGCAAAGATAAAAGGTGTGAAAATGGGGGAGGGAAAAAAAGAGACTAAAAAGAAGCCCTAGAAGGCTTTCTTTCCTATTGTAATACACTCTTGCAATCATAATCTCCCTGTAATAAGTGTGTAGAATGGAAATGACTATTTGCCACCAGGGTGACGTGGCTGCAGTTTTGATTAGCATGTCATGTCAGTCAATAACAAACTCCTTCCCACCGTCGAGGATTTCAGCATGGCTTTCCCCACCTCTGGCATCATAACTTTTTGAGTGGGAGCCGACCTATGGAAGGGCTTTATTCTGCACCCCTGGTGTTTTTGGAAACTTCATCTTTTAAACTCTGTCCTTCCATCTTTTAAACTAAGTCCTTCCACTTGTACCTATTTTGAGGGACAGCTATATATTAGTTATCCAACTGGGAGTAGAAATGATGTCTGGAAGGGTTGGCCAAAAGCTATTAACACTGTAGTTATGAAAGTGTACAAGACATTAAAAGGAAAATTTGGAAAAGAATCACCGTTACTCCAAGTGCAGATACAGCCAACCCTTCTAATATACCTGTCTCCCACAATGTTCTCCTATCAAATCTGTTCAGCTGAGCTTTGTGCAGCAAGTTCAAAGTCACCCATGAAAACATGATTTGTACCTTTACAGTATCGACAGAGTCATGCAGACTTGACTGTTGTACCTACTGTCACTGCCACAATAAATTGGCACACCTCTGTGAGGAACCAGGACTCAGAAGTGTGACGTGTTGTAACATTAATAGGTGCAATTTGCCATTTGACAGTATAAATCTATCAGTAACATTTGTTGAGATCACTTCTGTAATAACAAAATACAGACTTTCTCTTTGAGGTTGGAACATTTCCAGAATTGAACATCATCCAGATAATCCTCTCTGTGGCTTTTATCCAAACATCCCAGTGCTGTGCAGTGAGGAGGTAGTTCCTATATGCTATTCCTTGTTTTACTCTTCAAATGAATGTTTTTAGGGACTTTGAGGGTGTCTGGCTTGGCTTCAAGTTCCAGTTTCTTGAAACAATTGGTAATTGTAGTGTTTATAACTATAAAAATGACTTGTACACGAACCATACAATTTTCAGAGAATTCTTGTGCACTTAACTTGGAATATACAAGCCAAGAATAATTCTTGGGAGCAGTGTCCCCAGAAAATCCAAACCCTTTTTAATAAATGTAATGAATAATCAACTGTAAAGTAAAAATATTCTAAGAACTTCAGTGATTGATTAACCATACTGTTTTGAACCTTTCTTGTATAAAGGAATGGGTAAATGAATAAAATATACAGATTGCAGTTGCAAAATACAAAAAAGTGACATATGAGTGATGAAAGCAGGCTAACAGTAGAGTAATGCTTTTCATTAAGGAACTGCCTGCATATTCATTAGAGCAAGTCGATTACTTAAAAAATACATTCATCAGATAATTTATTTGATGAATTTTACCATTATTTGTCAAATAATTTATTCAACAAAAAAAGGTAAAATTAATGGACTAGTGCATTTATCAAATCTTAATGGACAGCTCTAATGCTTATTCAGTTCTGTACATTTAGGTTGATTCAGGATTAGTAATACTGCTGCAATCAATGCAGAAAAATTTCCTGGCAAATCCATTACTCTGCTGCTTTCTCATATACTCACAAATTTCATGTACTTAGTCTAGGCTATTCAAACTGAACGTCTTTCTTATAAAAAAAATAAATATTCAAAGAATCTAAGATATTACATTTTCCCAAGCTTCACTAAAGAACATGGTCTGACAGACCATTGTTACCATTTAAAAATAAAAATGAAAAAAAAAAGAAAGCAAAGAAAAAAGCAGCCCCTCTGAGGTTAGTCACATCACACTGTCCTCTGCCTCTTTGGGCTTCCACACTTTATTATCCCAGTGAAACATTGCATGTTCAGTATTCCTGACATTTCTTGATATTCTAAGAATTATTATCAAAAAAGTTGCTTGACCTCTGACTTCCACCACAACAAAACATAGCACCATCTCACATTTTGTAGTGAATATTTATGCTTTGAAAAATTCTGTGGGTTTTTCATAACAAAGCATTTGCTTAGTTATGTTTCTTAGATAGATGTGAAAGATATACTCTACTGTTTACTGTATGTTTTTCAGAAAATAGCTGTTTTAAACTTTTTTTTATATCTACTGTTATTCCTCAGTCTGCCTTTTTAGTGGAAATAAATTCCTACAGGGACTAGAAATGCCTTTATTATTCTTTATTAAAGAGTAATAGTCCCCTTTTCATTACCCCCGTGGCTTCAGTTAAAGGTGTCTCCATGGCATTTCTTATGCCATAGTGGATAAAGTGGAGAGAATTAATTATATAGCAGCATTAAAGACCGAGTCTGCAACTTTGCTTGAAACAGATTAGTTCAAACCACAGTGCTGTTCAACAGCAACAATACCTGCTGTGCTAAATAATAACTGAGTCAGAAAATAGTTGCCCTGTTCAGTGGACAGGATAAGCTTAAATCTCCAAGTCACAGCTTCCATATTGCCATACCCAATGGATGCAATTTCTCAGCAAGACCACAGCTTTCACATGAATTAAGGCTTTATCTTCCTTTTCTCTGCTGTTAAAGCCCCAATTCTAAGGTTCCTGGAAATACTTAGAAAAAAGAGGGTGTGGCCATTAGTCTACAATGTGAAAATTACTTGATCCTATGTTATTGCATAGTAACAAATACATCACATAAGGCTGAAGGGTCCTTGAAGGATGTTCCAAATGAAAGTGTTTGTTTTTTAAAAAAAATCTGCTTAGTAGTTCTGTAAGAAAAAGTATATGAAGTTCTCCCTTGCAGTCACTGAAAGGACATTAGACTTGAAACTCAAGCATGTCCTTTGTCACCCAGAGTGAACCAAGCAGACAGAGCAGGTGAGGGAGCACATGTGGATGTCAAAGGAAAGGGGGAGAGCACCTGCAGGTGCCAGCTGGCTATGCAGATTTCCTGAGGTGTTCCACAGCTCAGTGCAGATTAATGTCTCACCCATCCTCCTTCAGTTCTAGGAAGATAAACTGTGCCCACTCTTTAAATGGATCCATGTATAATCAGCTTCTGTGGATATTTTTTTCAGGAAAGCCACACAACTGACTGAAATAGGTTTGATTTGCTGTTTTTTATTTTTATCAGTTTTTAATTGTTTAATATCTTCTTGGTGATTCCGTACATTTCCTTGTTATAAGCACAATTATTATAAACATCTATGCTTACTCGAAATTGTTCCTTGAAAGGACACCATAGGTTTGCTTTAGATAGTTAACACGGACTGATGATTTCTTTTGGACTTTCTCAGCAATTACATAATGACTTCATCCACATGACATATTTTCTCACTCAAATCAGATTTTCTTCCACTATTCTACTTCCCTTTTGATTCATCCCTGACAGGCATTTAGAGAGGTGAATTTAAATTCACAATAGTAATTGCATGGGAATACTCTGCTTGGAAATCTCACTTGGTTGCTGAAAGAAGCTTTTGTGGGTTTGAATTAATCACACCATGGGATTTTGTGACCATATCCACAGCAGAATCACGGATATTTCTGAAAAAGCAAAAGGCTGAATCCTCAAGAGTATTTGGCAAATTGTGGAAGGTATGGATAGCTTTCTGCCAAATATTCACACCTCCAAAATGGCAAATACAGCTTGTTCTCAGACTTGACATCTCAGTCATGCTCCTGATACTTTCTCCTTCCCCGTAGCTCATCCATTCACTGAAGCTAGTTGTGCTAAAAGATAGCATACAACTATTTCACTCCTCTTTGTCATGTAAAACTCCGTCTGCAGGGCTCCTGCATAAGGCTCCAGATGCAGCCTAAGAACGGTTCCCAGGTATGCAAAGAAACCATAGGATAGGAGCACATGTGGTCTGAACTTTTTAATGCACCTTGAATCAGTTCATTAAACAGCCTGATTTATGTCACTCCCAACTCACAAGACAATAAATCTTCTCAAAAGCTTCTTGGAAGAGAAGAGTAAACCTAGTAATTATTTACACTGCAAGCAAAATAGAGCCCAGTCCTACCACTGGATCTAACTGGGCTAACATTTCTGGCTGACGTCAGGTGCAGCTCTCCTGCCCTTGGCTGCAGAACTGAAGGTAAATAATTAGTGTTTAGTTCTGTAATCCAGTAAGAAATAACACTGAATCCACAAGTCTGCAAAGCTGTTTGCCCTGGTGAAAAGCACAGAAACCCTATTTATTTCTTTATTTACTTCTTCTTATAAGTGTTCTAAAAATATAAAGGAAACACTTAATTAAGTCTAAATCTATAGCTTGAAGTATGTAAAACAAAACTTTGAAGTATTCATAAATAAAAAGCAATCCTGTGTGAACATTTTTTATTTCCTGCATCAGGCTTTGAAATAAACTCATTTGGCTATGTTTTAACTTTTAAAACAAGGGAAATCATTAAAATCTTAGAACCATAATATTCTACCCCTGAATAATTGAAAATATTTCCCAAAAATACAGCCTAAAGGGGGTTCATTAATGTTTTTGTTCCATTTCCTACTCCCAGATAAAACTGCTGTTGTATACTTAAAGCATTCAAGAAGATATATTCACTGGGGACATGGTAATGAGATAAATCAGTCAGGAGACAAACCCTGACTGTTTGACTGCCAGCTTGTGTCCAATTTTATGCAATTAATATAGCATACATTTTCATTTTGAAGCTTAAACTGTTGTATTGTTAATAGCTTAATTCCGTTCTCCCCTGACTGAAATAACGATGACCCACTGAATGTTGTCATTTTACCCAGCCATTAGCCATCCAGCCAGAAAGACAGAAATGTACTGCTCTCTGTGGCAGAACTCAGACCATCACAAGCTCATTAATTCAAACGCTCATAATGAGGGTCATTGTACAGACTGATACAGATACAGCTGCTCTGAACTTCAGACATTTTTTGAAAGAGCCAAATTCAATATGATATATGTAAAAAATTCAAGTATATGCCTAAGAGAGCAGCAGGAGAAATTTTCTCATTCTTTTTTGTGAGATCTGACATCAGCATATAGATGGTTTCATCAATTATTGAGACAGAGACTAAGAAAGGATAAGGGAATGATTTGGGGGTTTCATTTTTGAAGTTTGAATGTAAAGTGCTCAGACTGAATCAGAACTAGTACGTCTGAGTCTTTAGAATTAGCTGCCTCTTTCTTATACCTTCTCTTCTTTGTAACACTAGAGAGCCTTTAAAGGCTGGTATTTGAAATGTTTTAATAACTTTTCAAAGGCTGGGGTGTATCTTTTACACAAAGATATCCTACATGAAATTACCAATTCCTTTTTCGTTCTATAAATAATGTGTATTGAAAATAGCCTCAAAACCTCAGTCTCATATTAAACAATTACAGCAGTGTTTAAAAAACAAAACTGTCTTTAGATAATTCCTGCATGAGGAACTGGGGGGTGAGGGAAATCCAGGTCTCTCTGCTCCAGTGAATATTTAATTATTTATATGGCATGGAACAGATCCAGCAGTAGCAGTAGCAGTGAATAACTGGTAGACAGCCTGGAGAAACCAAGGGTCATAGCCTAGTGTGAATATTAAGTAAAACAGAAAATTGTGCCCCATGTCTCCAACATCCTGTACAAATGCACAGTCCCCAGGGATTTTCATTGTTCAGGAGTATCCTTTCTGGTTTTATTCAGAAAAGCTATCCTAGTCAGGAAGCGTTTCCTGGAGAAAACATAGTCTAAAACAGTAAATGTCTTTTAGTGCTAATGAACTGACATTTTTCAAGAAAAAAGTATTAGACGAAATTTTTTTGAATGCCCTGTCCTGATCCATTTCATTTCACCAGAAGTCCGGGTGTTAACTGAGCTACCACCATGAAAGACAGACCATTCCCTTCTGAGCTTTCAAGTGCTCTTTGTCTTGCTTTAAAAAAGGAAGGGGGGGAAGAAGGAAAAAAGATGTCTTAGTTGGCAAATTTGACAGCTGTCAAACCTTGATGGGGCAAAATGATGATAGAACACTTCACTCAGTGTCTTACAATTTAATTGTAATTAATTATGAAAGAAATTACAGCTCTTCAACATGAGTGCAAATATTTTTATTTGCAAGTTTTATTAAATTTTGCATAGTTCATCCTGTTCAGTGTTCAACTAACAATAACTGTCATTCTGTACTACACAGGGAGAGTTTCATGCAGTGTGAAGCATTAACATCATATTTACTTGAGGACAGAACATTATGTTACTCTTCCAGTATGTAAAATACATACATTTAAGACTGGAATCAAGGACCTATTTTAAACATAGCAGTTGCTAGGCAGTGTGCTATTAGCAGAACTCCAGCAGTCTGGAACACTTGGGATTTTAGGACCTATATGTTCATTTTTATATTATTACTTACTTTCCAAAATACAGTTAGCAATCAGCAGAGAAGTTTGTAATTTGCTTAGACAATAGATGAGATTGTTCCTCAGTGCTCTCTGCTGGGGCCATCCCAGACCTGATAGGAGTAGAAGCCAGAGCCAGCAGTGTCTTGCTCTGCCCATGCCTGGCTTTCCTTCCTTGCAGAAGGACCTCTTCAGGCAGCCATGGTAGTAGGGAGAGAGAGGGAGGGAGGGATCCAAATCCTCAAACAGATTTCCAGAGCCATCCGAGATGCAGTGGAGGTAGGTTAAGCCCACACACTGCTTTTCCCATCTCATTCTAAAGTAGATATGATTGATTGAACAGAGCTCCCCAGGCTAATTCCTTTGGCAAAGCCTGCTTATTGTTGACAAGTTGATTAGGAGAGCACCAGGAAATTTCTTTGAATTCTCAGTTGCTTTTTCTGTCCTACAAGAGGAAATTATCCATAGCAATGCTGTGGGTCAGATCTGATCCTAGGACTTGTACCAATCCAGATAGCTCTGAACTCTTCCTTGTGTGCCTGCTGGACCTAACCCACCAACATCACAGTTCTGAACATGGGAACTGTATCATGGAGATCCCCAAAACAGCTGCAAGAAAATTTCACTGTCCTGCTCTATACCACAGTATGCATCCATGACACATCTAAGTGCTAATCTGCAGAGCAAAACCTGCAGCAATGTCCACTGTTGCCTGTGAATCCCTTGAGACTGCCATTCTCTGTGGTGTGTAGTGATAGAGCTTTGACAATGCTGGTGGCAATGGGAGTTTTACTATTTAACTGGAGTTCTGTATATTGGCTTAATGGGGCCAGAAGTCACTCCAAAACCCTAAATCCTTCTGACCCTTCTCATATGTGATCTCTCAGAGAGAGATGTACCAAACACTTACCATCCTTCCTTTAAACTCCATTTTGGGTGTACAGTAAAACCCAGCTCATGCAGATTTTTGTCTCCTCTGAGATTATCCAGGGTTATACAGCTACATAAATGTAGCTGCCCATATCTACAGAGTCCTGATTTCATGGCATCCTAATAATTGCTCTTATTCAATGTCTATTTCACGGAAATATATTTTAAGTTTTTCATTTGTTCATAAATATACCACATATCAAGAATTTAAGAAGGCTAAAAATACTTTTACAAATATCTTTAAGGAGACTTGATTCCCTGAAGATGTTGTGAGTGGAGGCTTTTTCTGTATCAGTCCTTGACTTTGATTAACCACTTTAAAAAAAAAAAAGGAATAGATTAATTATTAAAATTAGTCCTGTAGTGCACCTGAGCAATGATGAGTGAAACATGATTCTCACTGAATTGCAGAGGAGGCAGGGTTGAGGATGCTCAGCACTTCAGAGAATTGGGCTGGCAGGGAAAAAGTCTGAGGTTTCCTTTGTAAAATGGTAAGGACTGAGTGCACTGTGTGCCCAATAGCAGTTTGGGGTGGTTTGTTAAATAAATAAAATACAAAAAATTATTCAGTTCAGGGCTTGGAATCAATGCAATTCCCCTCTAGTCCATTAGACCTGCCGAGAAGCCCCTCTCAGGATATGCAGCAGTTTCTCTGACTGCTCAGCCATGTAATAGCACTGAAAACAATGGCACCAGAACTTGCCGTGTCACACTGTAACATCGTTATTCACTTGATAAAACCGTGGCCATGCCACAACATTTCATGCTCTGGGTTTGCCCCAAGCCGCAATGTAACTCTGCTCATTATTCAGGTAACTCATCCCCAGGCTGGCCCTTCCCAGCCCTGTGCAGAGCCTGTCCTGAGCTCGGTTTCACAGCTGCCTGCACATCCTTCTCTGCTCCAGCTTGCTCCCTCTCCGGAGACAGCATGCCTTATGTTTGCCATTTCATTCTCATTCACCTTGCCTGTCACCTTAAGGCAGTCTTAATTATAATATCATTGAAGGTTTATTCAACAAGATCTTAAGACCATGGTTTAATTAAAAAATGAAAACACATGATTACTACTAAAGTAAGTATAAAACAATATTTGGCTGTAAGTAGCTGTTGAAACTTTTTAGATGTTTCAGTGTCTCTCATCCAGAAGCCCTTCTGTTTGATCCAGGATTTCTTGTGTACATCTACATTTTAGATGACTTTTACAGCCTAATATCTCCATTTCTGCTCATTTGAAACTTAGTTTTGGATACAAATTCAAATGTCTAAAGTGCTTGTATCATTGGCCAGGCATTTTAAGTTATTTGGCTTCCCATTCCGCTTGTTGGAACACATATGGCTCTTTGGGGATATCAGTTCTATTTCCCCTTTAGTCCTAGTAAGTCCAACTTATTAGTGTTCCTAACTCAGTCCTGCCATCCAATATGAACTTTTTACTTTACATTTCCCAGAAATAGTGGAGGCCATTGGTATGTTCATAGCAAAGAACATGCAGAGTATCAGGTTGGAGCAGAATGTATTAAATTTAGATTACGTTTTGGGATACCTTTTGGATTACCAATTTTCTCCAAAGTCCACGCTTGACACATTGTTTACATTAGCTAGTTTTTTTCTCCTGGATTTACCCGTGAGTCCATGCTATTGTTTTCCTTCAAGTTTTGCTTCATTTCCATGTCACAGGATAGTTACTACTACGTTGTTTTTATCCATTTCATCCCCCCTCAAAGGACAAAATGTGGTTCCAGAGGCTTCCAACTTCAGTTGAAGCATTGTGTAAAGCCAGTCTATGCACTTTCACTTTGCTATAGAAATTTTTTATTAATGGAGTGCTTCAAAATGGGGCAAAGACTGACTTAAGACTTTAATAAATCTTGGAAATGACTGGGTGTTTCAGAAGTTAAGTTCACCCTCATTACCCTGTAACATTACCTCCTGTGAGGCTACCTGAGACATATTGTACAATAATTGTGTTCTGGCAGCTGACTCCCAGAAGCCAGTGTTAACCTCTCCCGTTCCCCTGATACATACAGATTATTCCCATTAGAAAGGGTTGGTGAATGAAAAGATCATAGTTAATGGGTATTACTTTAATGCAGAAGGCCAAATCCTATTATCCTGTGCAACGCACAGTGCAAATAGTATTTGTGTAAAGGAGCCCCACTGGGACGAGGAGAAATGGAGCCTGCTGCCCGCACCATCCTTGCTCAGCAAAACCTTGCCAGTTCTGCAGCTGTTTATGTGAGTAAGGGGGGGTTGGCCCATAGAGCTTCTCACAGAACCTATTTCTGGCCATGGGAAGGTGCTCACTGACATTAGTGATCCTGCTGAGGGGCTGGCACAGAGGAAGGTTGGCTGCGTGGTTTGTGCTCCCATCTCGAATGCAGTTTCTGAAGAAGTAGCAGTGTATTCTCCATGCTCATGGTACTTTGATCACATTTCCCGCTACCTTTTTCAAATTAATAAGTACATTACGTGGGTTATGCAGATTAGGTGGGTTATGCAGATTAAAGTGTGTGCACAAACTTATTTGATATATTATTCAGCAAAAAATATAAGATAAAAAGTAAGTCTACGTATAATTATCCACAACTGCTGACTGACTTATAATTAACTTTGAAAAATTGCTGGTTTAGGAGATATCATAGATTACAATTTTAAATATAAGGAGCTTCAGAATAGCTCCCACGATCAGCACTAGTACAAGGTATTCAATGAAGGATTAATTCCCTAAACTGCTAATCAACTCTATCTCCTGTCTTATCAAATTCTAAATATATTATGCTGCATTAAACTATGAGCATGCAGCTAATTAAAGCAGAGCCTGCTTTAGTATCAGATACTCCCCCCTTGACACAACAAAAATGTTCTAAGGACATACCTAATGAGTGTTAACAAACTAAAATTATTCCTTTTCAAGTGATGCCGTGCCCCAACAGCTTTTGGTTTTCATTTCAGAGACTTTTTTTTTAGTTTGGTTTCAATTTTGGGTTTGGTTTTGTTTTTTTTTTTTTAAGAAAAAGAAGCAGGGTGAAAACCATACAGTCTTTCTGGAGAAACAACTTGGGAAAGACATTAATTCTATTTATTCGACAGCTGGAAGCCCACAGGAACTGACCAAGGAATTGCAACCAAGGATTTACAAATAGTACCTGAATGACACACAGCTAAAATTTGGTTAATTTACTAACATTTTAAATAGATTCTGATGTTAAATGCTGAAAAATAAGAAAGCAACCATCCACGTTTTTAAAGGAGTGCAGTATAAATTTAAATGAAAGATCAGTGAAGCCTAGCCAAACAAAGAGAGGATCAGAACCACAACTGAGCATCATTTGCAAAACTGCTTCTTTTAGCTGCTTTTCTTTGTTTCAAACTCAAATAAAGTGATGTCATTTTACAAAAATCAAGGAAAAAATACCAAAATTATTCATCTATGAAAAAAGCATACAATATAAGAGAGAATACACATCAAGGAGCTTTTCAACAAAAATTAGATTTTTTTTTAATTATTTGTGCAAGCCTCTAAGATTTTTGTGTCACTTGAAAGTTTTCACATCCCAAAGACCTCAGAATGTATGATGTTATTAATGTTATTCAGCAGCAAAAGACACAGGTATTTCAAGATCAGCATGATACAGTACAATAGAAAACCCATAGGGTAGAGGGGCTTGGGGGAGTTTCTCCATTTCCCTTTCCTTTTTTTTTTAATTCTTTCCCTTTCCCTTTCCCTTTCGCTTTCCTTTCCTTTCCATTCCTTCATCTCTACTTAGGAAAAATAATCTCAGCAGGAAATCAAAGAGATTTACTGATAAAATCAATAAACATTTGCAGACTGTTGGTAGTGATACAGTTGAGATAAGGTAGGGTTATATGCCTGTTTGATCAATGTTTATTTCAGGGCTCATATCTTTTTAATAGAAGTGAATCAGAACAGGGTGGGTTTTTCCCCTCCTGGCATGGGATTCTGTAGGTTTCAGATACACAGAAACTTTATCTGACTTGTTTCATTTAAATGTTTAACAGTTATTGGCATCAAAAGTATCCTGGTTTGAACTAAAAGTTTCTTTCTTTGCTCTCCCCAGGTTAATTTGTTGGCTTTTGGAGTGATTATTTATAAAGTATTTCGACACACTGCAATGTTAAAGCCAGAAGTCAGTTGTTACGAAAATATAAGGTAAGTTTACCATTCAATAAAAATTCTACCTTCTGCAGGTTTAAATACCAACAGAGATGATCGTGAGTATGCAAAAATAACAGTTTAATCTCCTGAGATTTGTAGAAAAAAGAAAGATTTTTTTTTTTTTTCTATTACCCTTATATATATTTGGACTTAAATTTTGCAATCATTATTCCCGCTGAGCAACGCCTTGTATTCTGGGGTGTGTGTGAGAGGTGTACAAGGAAAACAAGTGGGCCATATCAACCAGAGGGTAAAGGCTGATGGCAAAGTTAAAGAAGAAATTGTCCTTTTTTTGTTAAATATTTTCCACAGCGTCTATGCAAGCCAAAACAGATTTCAAAACTTATGCCTGAAATGGGACCAAAATATCTGCCTTGAAGTAACACGTAATTCAGTGATAAGAGATTGGAGCCATTCATATTTCTTGGGAAAAGTCTGCAGTCGGATGTTGTGCTTCTGTGGCACTGGGGGGATGGAGCGGATTCTCTCCAGAATTTTACTTTGCATGCTGCTATGATTTTTCCATCAACTCACTCTCTTTAAAACTGATTTATAGGGACCTTGAAAACCATTTGTGCAGGAAAAGCTGAAGTGTACTACAGGGAACATTGAAAACAACATACTGTTTGTGTTGCTTAGGAACACTCACGCAGTTTCAATGCATTGCACTAGATTTATAGTTAGGATTTAGCAATTGTTTGATTGATTACTTTCTCTTATTCCTCACCTTTCATAGCTTCATGTGGTGACCTGTTTCTAATGAAGTTGAAAATTATTCATTTTCAGGGGAACAGTGCTAAAAGTGTCTGCTGTTCAAAGGAAGTCCTGCAATGACTGAGCTGAGAATGAATAAGAAAGTAATCAGTGGCTTCATTTCCAAGACAACATGCTGTAATTTGCTCAAGTCTGTGAACAGTGCTCTACAGCATCTTGGAAAAAAAAAATTTTAGCCAATCAGTTCCTACAATTTTAGGGCATCAATATGCTGACCCAGGAACTACTTGAGAGTGCTTGTGTTCTAAAAACAATTTCTAGGGGTTTTTTTAAGAGAAAGAATTAAAAAAGAGTCTGATTTTACAACTGGCACTGTCCTCTGCAGTGAACCTGAGAGGCAGCCTGGGAATCCTTTGATGTCATGCACATGTACTGACCTAAGAGCATACTGAACATTTTTCTGGGTTATTTTTTTGAGGAAGATAAGGGGGAGGAGGAAAAATGGGGGAATGCTTCATAACATACATATGTTTTTCCTTGGGGAATTACACTAACAGTAGATTTAAATCAAATCATATGGTGCTGCAGTACACCAGAGAAAACATATCTGAAGATTAAAGAAGCCAGCGTTTTAAGGCCCTGAAGTTTTACTCCTTTGCTCTTCCAAAGTGATTATGTGAGTTTGTTCATGCTACAGTGCTACAGCACACCCTGAAGAGCAGCCCCTGCATTTGCACTTCTCAGGCCTTTGCAGCTGTGAAAAAATTTCCAAGGCAACATTCACCACCCAAATTGGAGAAGAAAGGGGAGTAGCATGTGCCTGCATGTTGTTCACAACGTTTTCTTCCTGTCTAGGTCCTGTGCCCGAGGTGCCCTTGCTCTCCTGTTCCTCCTTGGAGCTACCTGGATTTTCGGGGTCCTCCACGTGGTCCAGGGATCAGTGGTTACTGCCTATCTTTTTACAATCTTCAATGCATTCCAGGGGATGTTCATCTTCATATTTCTTTGTGTACTGTCTAGGAAGGTAAGTGTCCTACTTCTTGTGGCAAGTGACTCAGTCTCATGTCCCTACACAGTCAGGTGCCCAGCCCTGAAGTTGATCTTTTGCCTTCAGTGGTGGCAGAACCTCTTTCCAGCTTTTATGGTCTCACATATTACCTCCAGTCTTGAAACCACGGTATGAAACATGGAAAAATAGGGTTTTTTAACTGTAAAACTTATTATAGTGTCATTAACCTGACGAGATAATACAATGTGTGCAATAAAATTTCCTTCCAGTCTTTTCAATTAGCAGCAAGATTCACCCACACTATCCTGGGATGATACTTTCTTCAGTGTTCTGTCCTAATGTAAAAGTCAGCCCCACTTTAAAATATCTAGTGACAGGAACAGTACAAAATTAATTCAGAGGCATATAGATCTATTAATTAATCTATTTCATAGTTGAATTCAATATTTTTATTTCAGATTCAGGAGGAGTATTACAGATTGTTCAAAAATGTTCCTTGCTGTTTCGGCTGCTTGAGATAAAGGGAAGGAAAACACCCAAAAGCATCTCAGCAGAAGAAGGAGGCAACCTACATGCTGTTGTTATGGATATTACTGCAAAATATGGTATTTTGAAAGTATGAAATGACTCAGTGAGCAGGCATATCTCTTAACTGAATTACTGGTTTTGTACATACATGTGCATTCGTGCAGAACATCTATTTTATTCTGTGTACAAACAGTATACAAAACAAACTGGATCATTGCAAAACAAATATTAATAAAGACAAGGGAAAGAAGCAAATTTCTAAACAACCTCAAGACTTCAAGACTAAGGTTTTGTTTCTAATATTAAAAATATCTGCAGTTCTTGAAAGCAAGATACCAAAAACCAACTGGCACAGCAGATTTTATGAAGTGCTTTGCTAGTGGAAACATGTTCACCATCCTTTTGTAGTAATGAACTTCTTACATTAAGTTGTATGTGACCATCTGCAGGGAATGGGTTCCATTAAAGAGTCAATAGATAAAGATCTGCTTCAGCCTAGACTTTTGAAAACATTTCTTTTAATTTAAAGTAGATTAAAAAAGGAATTTGTTTAATATTATTCTCTTATCACTTTGAAATATATATTTGTATATTAATCAATCCTTTATTTTTATAACTTCTAAAGAACTGTTTAGATCTAAAGAGCTGAGGTCAGATCTGATACAAGAATGGTGGGACAGTCATTTTATAACTGAAAGATTATTTTGTGAATACTTTGAAAAAGATCTGGTTCTTGTTTTATTTAATTGCCAAAAAGATTGAGATCTGCTTGACTGGCACTATGACTTTGGAGGCTGTGGGAAGAAGATGCTTTCACAGGTTTGTCACTTTAGAGATACTTGGAATCCAGACCTTGTAGGATCAAATTAAAGTGATAGAAATCACCACACAGAAGAATACTGATTTAAATTCAAGGTAATGAGCCTCTGCACTGTGTAAAATTGCAATTACAACAGTTTTCTCTACTCATAGCATCTTTGAGTCAAGCAGTTGTCTTCCTGCTATTAACCTTAGGAGTATGTATAGAACTACTGAAGTCAAAGGTAGGATCAAGGTGCAAGTTTGGCAGAGCAGAGCATAAAACACAATGCATCAACCATTCCACTTATGGCATCTGACTTATTTGAAAAGTATGCTTTAATTTCACCCTTTTAGCGCCTAAATTATTGGAGGTGCTGAGCAATCTCCTGCCCACGCTGCCTTCTCAGGAAGTGTCTAGGATCTCAGATGAAGCCCAGTATTTTTACCAGTGAGACACTGTAAATATGTAGTCGTTAATAAATCCCACTGTTGTGTTGTCTGTTAAAATAAAGCACTATTCTGAATTTTATTTATATTAAAGGAAATCTTTTTTTAGTAATGGTCAACTTTGGTTTTTATCTTTTTTTACATGTATACAAGGTTTTCATTTTATGCACTGCAATGACAGGCTTCATTAAGTATATTCCATGCCTCTGTCAAGTTTTTTTGAAAAAAGAGGAGTCTATTTTTCAAAAAAATACTAAAGAAATGTCCTGATCCTTTGAATGTAAAGTATGTGAATAAACTGGAGTGCTTTGCTTTCACATTTTGACATTTCCATTCATTTAAATAAATACAGTGGTAAAAGTTCTCATTGTTACATATCATTTGCCCTCAATTATTTGCTGTATTTCCTTTGCTGTTGTATATGTTCTTCTAAGGTTGGGAAATGTAGATACATACTACATAAAAGAGTATTTTTAGAAGGATATCTACCAGCCCATCACTTTTAATCTCCTGCAGAACTGTAACCTATAGTAAACTGATCTGGACAAAGCATCTCTAGTAACTATATAATGACTTCAGCATGCTCAGGGAGATTGAAAAAATTTCCTTGGAAAGAAAATATATCATAAATGTTTAGCTTACAATAGTCTTTGTAATGAAAGAATATCTTTTATAGGAAAACTGCTCTCCTGTCTCTGGGTCAGATCTTCATTGAAACTCTGTTTTCCTTACATACAAGGAGGAGTTTTCATCTTTTAATAGAGAACATAAAGAGCAGAAAAATTTTTTTACATTCCCTGCCTCAGACCCTGAAGGATATTGCAATTGTCCTTCCTAGTGCATGCAGATGTACTGACGAGAAATGAAAGGGTTTATTTGTCACAGCCCTTAGTTACACAAGCCCCAACCCAGCAGCGAGAGGAGAGACACTGGACATAAATTGAAAAAAGAGAGGTTTCAGCAAGATGTGAGGAAAAACCTTTTCACCATGAGGACAGTCAAGTGTTGAAAAGGGTTGCCCAGAGATCTTGTGTGGTTGTGTCAAAATCTTTGGAGGTTTTTAAGACTGGATAAAGTTCCCAGCAACCTGATCTCAGACCTGACCCTGCTTTGAGCGGGAAGGCAGATGAGACGACCCTCTGAGATCTCTTCCAGCCTGGATTGTTCTATGAGTCTATGGTATCAAATCAGAAAAATAATAATCAGGCATTAGTTACAATTTTGTTATGCAAACTTGCACTCAAGTGCTATGCAAACTGTTTTTCCAAAAGTAAATTCATATAATTTAATTATCAGATCAAGTAGCTGACTGGTTTGAAAACAAAGAATTTTGTTCAACACTTTTTAAGATTGCACACTTTTTAGAGGTGTGTGACATGTCCAGTGGGGCCAACAGGAAAAACGAAAAAGTAAAAACAAATCAGGGACTGACCAGCAAGGTAAAAAGTAAAATGTTATGGTTTCACTCTGAAAGTAAATGCTTGATGGACAACTTTTTTCCATTAAACCAAACAGAAATTTGTGTTCATTGTTGCATTTCACTGTGTGCTTCAGAATACAATAAATAAGGTAAAGACTCGTCTATTCTGAAATAAATATTCCCTCAAAGAATTAGAATTGTATTTCAAAGAAACTGCAATATTATCACCATAGCCTTTGGGAGGTTCAGTCTGCTGAAGCTGTGCAAATAAACAGATCATCTGTTTACCTATGGAATGAAGCAGGTAGTCATTTAAAACAAGATAAATACAGTGCAAATTTATTTCAGACTTTTCTCTAGCCTCCAGTTGTCACAGACCTTCAACTCAGAACATGGTGAAGCTCCGAAGCCAGGAATTTGGAGACTTGTGCACCTTGTTGACCACACATATAAAACAATGCTGCACGTGATTACACGAAGCAGAACAAATATTTTCAGGGCTGATTCCTCCAGCTGCTACACCTCCAGCATCACTTTTCTCATCAATAATATCACTTTTTATATCTTTATCATAATAGTTCCTTAAAGCCCAGTTCATAATCACACTCTTGCCATGTGCCAGTTAATCCCAGGATAAGCCCTACCTCTCCTTGAAATCTGTGGAGATGAGATTAAAAAGTCAAAACCCATGAAGAAAGTTAAAACTTTCTTTCCTCTGGGAAAAGAGGTGGTAGGAGGAGGGCCCTGGCCAACAACCTGCTCCAGCGCGTGTTACTCTCTTCCCTTTGTTCTCACACATTCAGTGCTGTGCTGTGAGATTACAGAAGTGACAATGCCACCTCACCAAAGTCAGCCCCCATGCAATTTTTATATAAAATTAAGCCTTTAAGATGGATGCAGACTTGAAAACAGCTGATCATCAATGCACTGATAGTCCATTTAAACACAAGCACATTGTCAAGCGCAAACGTGCTGAAGCGTTTTCACAAGTTGCCTGGCTCCCTGCCAGCTCAGCCCTCACAGCCATTGCTGTGGGCAGCCTGTCCACGCAGATGCAGTCACAGAAGGACAGGACTGCTGTTTTCAAACTCTGTATCTCCATGACAACCCTCCTGAACAAACCTTGTGGAGAACCAAGAGCCCTTGACATATCCAGACTTTGCCAGGAGTCAGATTCATGGCCACGCATGGAACCTGGAGGCCCTGGAATTGCTGTTTCAAAACAAGCTGCAAGATGTGACTAATATGAAATACAATAATTCCATCAGCTTTGCTGCTACACAGCAATATTGACAGCAGCAATCCTACTGGGTCAGAAGAAGAGAAAGTATGAAAAAAATCCATACACAACAAAAAGTAACAGTAAAACTGGCTGTTGAGAATGAACTCTTTTTTTTCCAAGTGGAACAAAAAAAAATGCTTAAAAAGCACACTGAAATTATCATGAAACATAAACATAAATTATGACTGATTCTATTTATGATAACAATTATGTTTTGTACAGGCCTTATTTTACATCTTCCCAATTCAGGGTTGCACTTTTCCCAGAATTCCTTTTCCAGAATTATTTCTTTAAATTTGGCAGAAGCTTTACTTCTACAGACGCTGTTTTACAGCTTTTTGGTTTTTTCTTGTCTTGCTGGTAAGTACTCAAATTTTATTGTATTTACTCTTCTGAATTCCCAAGGAAAAACCGTATTTTCATCAAATTTCATAACATACGGGAGCTCCTCTGTTTCCTGAAGCATTGCTGAATATTCTAATTAAAACTAGGTCCAAGACTGACCATCAGTCTTCACTGCAGTGCAATAGGCACCTCCCTCCAATGTAAGCCTTTGTATTTATTGTAGCTATTTATATAAATGCTGCAGTCAGGTCTGAATCCCCATAAACCTGACACCATTAAATTAATTTTGTAAGACTTTTGTGAGACAGTGCTGAATAATTTAGTCAAATCCAAGTTGATTATAAACTGTTCTTCTTTATAATAACTAAGTTTGAAAAACATGTTTTTAAGAGATAACCCAGTTTACTTTGTTAAAATCAGTTCTATTTTAATCTGGGTAGGGACGTTTTCCTCCTGTGTCCGGCCCACCATTATTTGGTCTAATGGATTGAGTTAAAGGCAACAATCTTCAAAATCCCTTTCCTCTCTCTCTTTGAATGTTTCTGCACTATGCAGACTTCTGGCATCACCTTGGCTTCTGTTGGGTTTCAGAAATAATTGTTGATGATACAGTAAATTTGTTTTCTCTCCCTTGTGTTTAAATCCCAATCTTATAAACACTCATGTATTTGTTCAGTTTTATGCACGACTAAGTCTTTGGCGTTAATGAGGCTGCTCATGTGCATAAAGTTAAGCATATGTGCAAGTGTTGTATGATCAGGGTCTTAGGATGCCAATTTGCAATAATAACAGATTTGCATAAACTCGTGATCTCAAGCACTGGGCTTCCTGCTCATTATCAGTAGTGGAATTCATGTAGCTGTTTTTCATTCCATGATATTTATGAGCCTTTTTTTTTTTTTTTAAAGTGAACTTTAATTTGCTTTTCTTACCACTCCTCAGCCATTTTTGATTTTGTCTCTGTCACTTAACATATGTGGGGTTTTTCCCTCCACTTACAAATACTCACCTTAGCCATGTTAGTATGAGCTCATTTATGCTCAAGATGAAAGATCAGGTCAAATTTCTTAAGATGAAAATACGCTCCTTGCTGTGTAAGGGAGCTGCAGAAATACCAATTGCAGATACCCAGCTAGGACTCATCAAAATCCTGCCCACAAGTCATGGGTTCTGTTGTCAAGGGGTTAGGGCCTAAATGAGGTGAGTAGCAGCTGTAACCCATTTAGTAGAGATGCCAGCTAGGGGAGAGGCAGCTTGTACTCCTCTCTGGCAGGTGGGTCACATTGAAGCAGAAAAAGCAAAGTACAGCCTCACTGAAATTACAGGGCCTGTCCTACTGAAGGATAATCTCCCTTCTGGTGCTCAGCTCTGCTTTGTCTTCATTACCATTGACACTTAATACCTGTAATACAACTCCTAAAGACTTTGGGGTTTGATTCCTTGTTCTCAGAAGCAGTGGTGCATGCACTCCCTCTCCAAATGAATGGGGCAGGACCAGGTGTCCATCCTCCCCTGGCAGGTACTGATGAGGACACACCTACCCAGAGACCTTCTCTCTGTGATGCACCCACAGCTGACCTGCAGTTGTCTTCCAGTCCCCAGTCTAAGCGTCCAGCACAGCTGAGAAGGCTGGAGTGCAACATTTGGCTTTGGAGTGAGCAAGGGATATCAGTGCTGCAATAGGAAACAGAGGTAAAAACAGTGATGCTTGGTGAGTAGCAAAACAAAGGCATGAATGCATCCCAACCCTAATATGTAAAGTTTTCAAAGAGGGGGGAAAAAAGATAAAATAATAAATTCTGGGACAAAATAGATGGTTGAGAGCTATCGTCTAGAGAACCTCATGGTTTCCTACATGAATAACTGTACTTGCCAAAAGGAAAGGGAAGTAGAGCTGGGGAAGAGGAGGTGTTAGCACTCAAAGGAGGCTCAGGTTCTGGGGGCAATGCAGATTATGGATTATTGGGAAAATGAGAGTAGCATCAAATGGTAATTTTGCAAGGATGTCTTCCCTGAAGCTAAAAAAGTTGAAAAAAAAATCAACAGATTCCTGAAGAAAGTTCAAACTATATCCTATATGTTATCTTTTTGATGAATGACTTTTGTGCAACATTTCTAGACTAAAAATATTACACATTACTGCATCAGACAGCACAACCTTGCAGGAAGATCAGGAAAAAGTTTACAGTAAGAGAGAAAAAGGGAAGGACCCTGTGGTTCTGCACAACTTTCATGAGACCATATGAGCCTGTGAGATCCGCTTATATTGTTGCATGGCTTGAATGGTCTTGTTTAGTCATTTTTTCTCCTTCTTCAGAAGGACGTGTGCATGGAATACATGTTCTGTGAGCTACAAATGAGTAGCATCCTTCTGGATCTGGCAAGCTTAGGCTACATCCATTTCAGAGATATTTTCTCTGCACATATTGTATGTCTGTGCAGAGAAGGATGGACAGAAATGTGCTCTCTCCTTATGCACATGGTACAATAGTTACATAAAACCATGTTTTAAAGTAAGCTATCCTTTTAAGTGGCCAGTGTTCTCTTAACTACTTGAATGACCAAAAAATTAGATTCTCTCTACTATGTACCCTCTACTTCAAGCCCATTCAGAAATGATCCCATGTTTTGTGGCTATTTTAGGCCTCCTCCCCAGACCAAAATCAAAGCAATACTAATGGAGGATGGTACAAGTGACAGTTCTACCAAGTCTCTTCTATGCACAAGAGCTGCTGGTGAAGGGCTGTGAGTGATGAAAATGAAGCAATAATCTCTTCTCCAAGCCTTGTACAGTGCCAGTGCAGGCTGACCTCAGAGGCTTTACCTGTCAGGTTCTGCATATAAGTGGCATGGGCTGGCTGACAAAGCAAATGTTCTCTCCAGGAGTGTAGCCACATTTCAGGTCTCCCCTTTCTACATCAGGAAGAGAGGAAGGGAATTTGTAACAAAGGCATGCTTCAGAGATGGCTCACAAGTACGGAGCTGATGAAAAATTCTGTCCACTTTCATGACAAAAGCGGTGGCTGAGTGGGTTCTGGTTCAGGTTATTTTAGGTGCCAGTTGTAATAAATGTACTGGAATAGCAGAGCTGATTCCAGGATAGAACCAGAGCCTGGCTCTGGCTGGGGCAGGCGGCTGGGGCTGTGCCATCAGGACAGAGGGAGGCATGTGGGATGCGGCTCAGGACACAGTGCTGCCTGGCCCATTCCCAGTGTGCCCGCTGCAGCGAGGCACCACGCTGTGGGGCTCTGGGGGAGCAGCAAAAGCCAAGCAGGAGGCTCCCAGGGAAAGCTGCGCTGGAATTCTGTGACAAAGTGGGGAGGGAAAAGGAAAGTGGTGTTGTTGGTAATAAAGCCTCATGTTCAGCATTACATGAGGGCATGTTTTCTGTGATCAGTACCACTGGCACAGTTAAAAGTGCTTCTGTGTGTTCCTGGGATTTCACAATTCTTTA
Source organism: Gymnorhina tibicen (assembly GCA_013399875.1). Taxonomy (NCBI): domain Eukaryota; kingdom Metazoa; phylum Chordata; class Aves; order Passeriformes; family Artamidae; genus Gymnorhina; species Gymnorhina tibicen. The sequence goes on along the minus strand of VXAZ01010408.1, from coordinate 3,047,992 downwards.
CTTTAGGGAACTAAATTTCAAATTGTAACTCCCACATCTGTCACTAATGAGGACAGCAAAACTTTGGAGATTTCTGAAAGGCAGCTGGAGCCACAGAGAGCAGTATCTCTGGAGACCAGCCTAGGAGGAAGGTATTAACCCTCTTAGTGCTGGTGGAGAAGCAGGAAAGCCAGTTAATGGTACTAAATAAATGAGTCTCTGTGTGTCTTAACTGCAATTATTTTCAGTACAGCATGCTTTCTTTACCAGCCCAGGGCCCTGGAACACACAGCCACAAGGGGAGTGCACAAAGAGGTTTCGCTGTGTCTGTGCAGATGCTGCAGAGTGGAGAGTCTGGAGCACAGGTCTGCCAGGGCCAGAAACGGCAGCGAGGAGCATTCCACTGTGTCCTGCCTTTGGCCAGGCAGGAACTCCCCTTTCTTAAACAGCTTTGTTCCCCTACCAGGGGCTGCTCTCTGAGGCTGCATCTGATTGTAGTTTCCAAGCTCTGGCTTGGCTCTTGCAGACGCTATTCCTGTAACAGACAAGCCTGCTCCTCTGCCACGTATTTGTTTAAATGGGTTCAAAAGTTCTCAGCTTCCTGACAGCTTTTTTTTCCCCTTTGTTTTATACCAATCAGTTAATTTGCTAACATCACCCTCCATATCTTCTGATCTTAGGCAAGCTGGCTGGGTTTACTTGTGCCTTTATCGCCACATTACAGCCAGCAGTGAGGAATGCAGGTCAGAAGGGAAATAAGAAGGGACGGCTCTTTTGAAATGGGGAGGAACAAGGTCGGGGTTGTGGGGCAAACAGGAGAGGGTGGAAGTGCAGAACAGGGATGTACTTTAAAAACAAACTCATGCTGCACTAATCCAACTGCTATTCAGCTTTATCCCCTTCTGCTTATACATTGCTGGAAATCTCTTTTTATCTTCCTTTGTCTTTTTTTCTTATTCTATTGTAAAATCTTCACGAAACCACCTACTTCTCTTATACATTTTATAAAATGCTCTGAGTATTTCACAACACACTTTTATTAACTTCTGATCAAGAAGTCTGTTTCAAATGAAGACATTAGAACCGATCAGAAATGGGAACATTTTTCACAAAAGGTGATGATTTTTGTTTTGAGAACACTTTACTTCTTAGTCAGAATTTTTGTCCTAGCCAACAAAGAGCTTTTTTATCTCTTTCCCAGTCACTCCAGACTTACAAGAGTAAGAATGAAAACAGACTGCAATTTTTGTCCTCATTACAAAAGCGACAGAGATTTAGAAGAAAAAGATTCATTGAGCAGTTATATTATAATCAAATTGCACTGTTTGGCTTTGGTAGCTTTGTGCTTGTTTATACCAGTGGAAAGATCAGAGACACTTATATTTGTTTTTTTCCACTGCTCTGCATGTCCCTGTTGAACAGGACAGTCCTGCTTTATCTCTCACAATGTTCTTCCAGGTCATAGTTGAGCACAGAGACATGACCATAAGGAAACTTGCCTTTACTTCTGCCAATCACATACCAGTCAATAAAGAGAAATCCATTTTTTTTCTACCTAGCACTAAAGTGGAAGAAGAAAGGTTCTCTCTTCTTTTTTCCTCCTTTTTTCATGTGTGTGTGTGCGTGTGTGTGTGTGAGTGCGTGCAGCAAAGCAAACAAAAGTTTAAAGTAAACTTTTTGAAATAACTCTTTTTCCTGGCAGAACTTTCTCTGCCTTCTGCTGGCTGAAGGGCATTGTAATTCATGCAGTGAAAGGGGAAAAGATCTGCTGGTAGAGATTGTTTACTTTAAAGTACTGTTTGTTTTGCCTCCACTCTGGGAAAGAATGTAATATTTCTATGAAGCTCCATTAATTTTTTTTTCTTCCTTTGACTGACTTGAGCACTGGAGAAAACATCCAATCAACAAACAGGAAACCAAAGTACTTTCCTTCCCTGTAGGACAGAGATAGCATGAACTGTTGCACTGCAAGCTGCTTTTAACTGATCCTCTTTGTGAGTGAATGGATGTTACCTGGTAATATTTGAGTATATTTGGGTCAAAATTTTCAAACCAGTCTCCTTAGCTCAAGCACCCCACTGAAATCTGTGGTGGAGTTACTAAACCACTTCAGATAATAATTTAAAAAAAAATAAGGTACATAAGCACCAAACTGTGGGTGTAATTAGTAGGTCACCATTCGTGGAAGTACTGCCAGTTTGAAAGCTGGGTTTCAGATCCAGTTTCCAGGCTGACAGACCAGATGTGCAGATCTAGGAGATGGTCCTCACATGAGGACAGAGGTCCATCAGAGGCCAGAGTGCCATGGTGGTTTCAGACCACTAGCATTGGTTTGAGGTGCCTCATCACTTTGTGGGCAGCAGCTCAGAAGTTGCCCACCCTAAAGCAACTGGAAACTGAGCTTCCCTTTTCCCTTGTCACTTGCTGTGGACTCTGTGTGTGTGTTTTCTTTCCTCCTTATTGAAAGATGTTGACTCTGAGAACACGGAAAGGGTCATATGGACAAAATGCTCAGTCCAGAGTGATGTTTTTCGGGGTGGTGTGGTATCCGATACATTGTATTTTTTTCTCACATATACCAACTAGTTTAGAAAAAGAGGAACACAGGGATAGTCTGTCCTTTTAACATAGATGTGAATGCTAGGAAGGCAACTGTTGTCATTGTGTGCTAGATCCAGCATTTCTGGGAGATGTAACCTACATCCAGTTGCATAATAACAGAGCAAGGGTTGTTTTTTACACTCTTGATTCATAGCCAGCTGCAATGGTGACACTGATACACACTTATCCTGAAGTGCCTAGTAACTGGGAGCACATGCTTCAGCTCCTGTAAGGGTTCAAATCTACATCTCTGACTTCTTGGGAGTGTTTGCCAGAAACCTGCCCATGAGCTGCTACTCAGCACAGTAGGGATATGCTTTCCTGACAAATCTCAGCTGCTGAAGCAAGAAATCGTGGGCCCAAGAGGGGCCCAAATTTCTCTCCCTTTGCAAGTGCCTGTGACAGTAGGTGGAAGCCTGTGCTCTGACAGCTCCTTCCAAAACTTCCCCCACCCCACCCCCACCTCCTCATTTATCACTGCTACGGATGAGCAGGAAAAGAGCAGGAAGAGCGACAGAACAAAAATAGCCCTGAAACTGGAGACCAGGAGTCAGGGCTCCTTCTTGCTGCTGTCTCAACTATGCAGCCTTACTGACAGTCGGGTGCTCCGGCTTTCTTACCCACAAAGATGTGTCAGGGAAGGGACAAGCAATTCTTCTCCTTCCCTTTCTCTTTCTGCTAGAACCGTAAAGTTGACACTGTGATGTTTTTGAGGCACTCTGCACTGATGGTCATAGGTGTTCACTGGCCTCCCCCTTCAAACAGCGCCAGGCAGGGGACTTGAGTCTCACTCAGTCACACATCCCCATCTACCTGCTCCACTCTGTGCAAATGCACAGGCAGAGCTAAAGATGCCTGCACAGCTTGGATTCAGGCAGGGAGATACCTGGGGTTGCAAAAACAATGCTGAGAGCAGATTTGGTGGTCCTAATACTGGCAGTTGGTCTTTAAAAATCTTGATTTCCCTTAAGCTTCTGTAAGATCTGACCCTGAAAATTGATCTAGAAAGTGTTAGATTTATTTTAGCAATATGGGCTCCATCCCCAGGATGTTCAGGAACATAGATCTTCAGAGCCAGAAGGGACTAAAAATTTCAGCTCCTGTGTAATGAAAAACTAAGAACCTTATCCAAAATGTCTGCCTCAAGCTCGCAGCTTGTGACAAGATATTGCAAGACTCTCAGAATTCCAGGTTCTTGAGAACTCTTGCCCATTCAGCCCCTTTCTCTTTCTCCAGTCTGCTGCAGCTCTTGAATAAAAAGCTCCTGAAAATATGTATGTAAATGCAGGGCATTTTACAACATGCTTGCAAGGCAGGCAAACGGGTCAGGCCTTTGAGGAAGCATGAATAGGTTAGGATTATAATTCATTGTAATGTCATGGCAAGCTGCAGTTTCGAAGGCCTAAGTTCTCCAATTTTAGCCAATAAAAAATTTAAAGGGACAAAAACCCAATTTGCTTTATAATCAATAAAATGTACAACTTCTTTATCTTATTAGAAGAGGCTGTCAGTTGCAGTCAACCACTGTCAACAGGCTGGTTGATCTATCAGTAAAACAAATCATTACAAGGAACATAGCACTGCTGCTGTGGTTTTTATAGTGTTTTTACTGAGGACTGGCAATACTTTTATTCCATTTCAAGATTTGAAAGTGAATTTGTTGGAGAGACACCCAAGCAAGGTTTAAAAATAATTAACTGTGCTGTTCCAAATAACTCGATAGATTAAGGATTCATTCACAATAAAGCAGCTCCCTGTCTCTATGATTGGTATTTAAATCTGGGGTGGCATTAAGTGCTGGTCTGCTTCAGCCTAACCTTGGGACTGCACAGGATTAGAGGCCATGCATGGCTGCTCTCACGTGGGGTAGCTGAGAGGAATTAAGTGTCTGAGCACTGAACAAAAAGAGACAGGAAGGAGGACAAAATATGACTAAATGGGAGGGAGTGAGGGGCTCTTTGGCAGTTATTTCACACCATGATTGTGGCCATCCCTGTACACTGTGGCCCTGGAGCTCATGCTGGCACCCAGCACCCTTGCATCCCTAAGGTGTATAAACTGGACACCCCTGGAAAGTGGAGCCTTCCCTGCCATGCATGCACTGCTGCCTCCACAGCCCTCCTCCTCTGTGTTTCTCTGTTCTCCTCCCTGTAGGTACTGGGCCATATAATAAGGTGGTGAAGGTAAGATAGGGTAGGCTGAAGACATGGACATGGTCTTTAGACATGTTTCCCCGTTAGGAACTCCCCCAACTCCATGGCACCCCTCCTGCGGCACCATGGCTACTCACCACATCCAGCTGCTGACACATGAGGGTCAGGACAGGATTTCCTTTCTTTCAGATCTGAGGGAAAATGTGCAGCCTTGAGAGAACGGATACCTTGGGATTAAAACAGATCTGAGGTTGAGATGATAAATGTGGGACAAAAGCTCCTGGGAAAGGCACCTTCCTAATTCAAAGGTAATGCTAATAGAAGTCATACCCTTAGGTCATGTAATTCCTGAAATAATCTACAGAGTAGCCCAGTAAGTCAAGAACTTATTTAAAGCTCCTCCTCCAACTCAGACAGCCTTTTTAGGCACTTAACTCATAAGAAAAAAAATCTCATCCACCTGGCAAAATACATGGGGCCAGGAACAGCAGGACCTCTGCTGAGTCTTGCCTGTAGTCTTTACTTTGGGGTGGAAGTGTACCCCAAACAGAACAGGTAACTCTGCCCCCAGGAAAAAGGATGTCCTGGGAAGTGACTGTAGACAGTCAGAAATGCCCCGGCCACATCTTCCTGAAAATCCAGGTTTGGGATCTCCCTCTGCAGCCTTTGGAGCTGCTTCAGAAGCTGCTTGAAGCTGGATGGGACCCAGAATTGTCAACAAGCTGAGTAGCCTCTCACAGTCCTGCTGTGAGCTGATTATCACATCTAACAAAATAATGTGCTGGAACAAATAACACTTCAGGCTCTGTTGTTTCAGGTGAAACTTAGTCCTACTAAGTATAAATTTATAATAAGAGCCACAACACTATGAGTTTCCCAACAGTCAGATTTAATTCAAATGCATAATTCAGACCCTTACAGGGACACTCTCATCTTTGTACGCTGGAATTTGGGGATTTACGCACATAATTCCCATTAACACGAGTAGGAGTTACAGTATGCATCTATATATTCCCCTCTCGATGCAGGCATTTCCCCCTGGGGGTAATAACTGTGCATTAAATTCTCCTTCCATGAGGGTTTGCAGTGGTGCTACATATGCTCAGCCGCGAGCCTCCCCTCCCTCCGGGAAGGGCGCACCCGCCTCGGGCTGTCCCCGGCCGCGCGGCGTGACCTCCCCCGCGACACGGCCGCACTCGCCCGCGGGACGCTCACGACAGATGCTGCTGTCGGCGATTTAAGCCCAGAAAGGGCCGCTCCCTCCCGTCCCGTCCCGGAGCTGCAGAGCGCGTCCGCAGGCGCCCCGGGCCCGGCGCCCCGAGGCGCGGAGCCCGAGTGCCACCTGCCGGGGGCCGGCGCAGCTGGAAACCGCTGGCACAGCCGGGCGCGGGGGTCTGGCGGAAAACCCCGCCCGAGACCGAGGGGAATAAGATGGAGCAATGGACGTGGGGTAGCCTCGGGAGGATGCCTGGTGGGAGAGGAAGAAGGAAGCCCATATTCCTTCTAATTCCACGCAGAATTCATGTGCGTGAAAAAAAAAAAACTGGGAATAGGTTTGTTGGAGTAGTTAGCCGAAAGAAAATGAGAGCTGACCTTATTCTGTTTCCTGACAAGTTTTTTTGCAGTCGTTAAGAGCACTGCTGCAAAACTTCTATAAGGCACTTCATTTAAAAAGGATTTAACCTGATGTTTAAACAAGCTGCCCAAGCAAGGCCTGGAGCATCCCGGAATATCCTCCCTGGAAATGTACTCATTATACTCCTTTGCATTTGTAATGTTTTGCAAACGCCTGCTTGTCTAACAAGATCTACTCACATAAGATACATCTATAGCATAACTGTGGTGGGGAAGAAAGGCCATAAATATTGTACCGTGTCTGACCAAAATATATTCATTGTGTTCTGTTCCCTTTTTAGTAAGTTTGAAGTTGACTCTGTTGAATTTAATAGGCTGATGCTTTTATAAATCATGTGTGACAGATAAACGGGATTATGTAGAGGTTGACAGGGCAGTTGCTTTTGACAGTTTTTTGGGGTGGTTTTTTGATGCTGAAAGCTTCAGTGATATTCAGTGCACTGGTAGCTGCAGTGCTCCTCTCACAGGCCCACTTTGCTGTCCGAACAGGCTGGTCCCAGCTTGCACAGCATAGAAGAGCTGAAGGCAGAGTCTCACTGATCCAGACAGCCCTGTGTTGTGCCTAAAGCTGAGATGGTGACATAACCTTTGTAGGACTCTGACTGCTAAACTAGTCTTAGCCACAATTCTTTCATGAACTCAGAGATATAATTCTGTTGTGTGTATGGATTACTAATAAGAATTTACCATCACTCTGTATGTAAAAGACATGACCCAAATTTATCTAGCAACAGAACGTGGAATGCCCATATCACCTTTCTTAGTAGTTGTGTTTTAATCTAAACTGGACTGTAAAGCTACAACCATTTTGTCAGGTTTTTTCTGGCTCCTTTGAAGATCTGTTCTCATAGAACTACCAAGTGGTACATAGAAAAAGTGTGTCCTCATGTGCAGACACACACACACACCCCAGAATTCACCCCTTCTTCACACACTAGGCTTTACTTCTCCATGAAAGCTAAAAATTTGGCTTTCTGTATAATTCTCTAGCTGCAAACAAAAAATCTTTGCTAATAAATCTCTTCTATATGCTGTGAAATGCTGGAGGATCTCACAGCTCATTGCAATTATGTGTATTTTAGATCAGAGAAGTGATGGCTTATACTTAGAGACTCTGCAGAGAGTGTTGCATGTTATAGTAGCGACACAGCTTTGGCTACGGGCCCTGATCCAAAGCCAGTTGCAATCGAACAGTCAAAGGTCATGTCTCCACAACAGAAAGAAGTTGTAATTGTAACTTGTCCCAGGATTACCCTTGGTAGTTTAAGCCTGCCAGCATGAGAAGTAATAACACAAGCAAATGTGTAGTTGAGAGCTACCAGAATACAAAGGCCTCTAATGTGGGTTGGTGGTGCCTCCTGGAGCCCATCGCCCTACACTTGCAGAAACAGTCCAGGTCTGTGACCAGCACTGGCCACCAGTGCACCCTGACACCTCCATACCCCACATGGCAGCCCTGGTCACAGGGGCATCAGGACCTCCAGCCACCACCGTGCTCCCAGGACACTGTGGCCAGGACCCACCTCCTCCCTGCGCCAGCTCCCACTGCAATCCCCCATGAATCACACAAGGCCATGAGTGCCAGAACAGGCGTCCCAACTGCCCTTTGTCCCCAGATCAGGATAAGGCTGTCCACATACTAGCAGGGTAGCTGCTGGAAAGTAATGATTGGTGCCAGCCGCCATTAGAGGGGAGAAAAGTCTAATCTCCATAGCCTGGGGGACGGCCAAAACTTGAGAACATGAATGAATTTTCAGAAAAAACACAGGAGGTCCTTAAAAAGAATTTTAGATTGTATTATTCATATAAAGATATATGTGTAATATATATAGATGTCTCTATAAATATTTTGCAGAATTTTGTAAGGTCCCTAATTTAGGGTTCCAAAATATTCTTTCAAACACACCTTGTTTTAACAGGATGGGATGTCTTCTTCCAATAGTGAGAATTAGAAAGAAAAAGTTGGTGAGCTACGCCCTTCCCATTCCAGTGTCCAAACTTTTCCTGTTGAAAGAAAGTTTCTTATTACCAGATCTCTAAGTAGTTAATGTTCAGAGTGTATTTTATTGCAATATATTAAGAAAATGGCAATGGATCTTTATATCATTATGCAAAAGTAAAGGGATCTCATACTACTACTTTAAAAATGCAGAAAAATCATATATTTCTGCAGTATCTGCCTTAGAAATGGTTTGCTGTTAACAGAGTCATTGACTATTTTAACTCAATATCTATGAATGCTGTTGGGTCACCCTGAAATTTAGGAGTGATGGGAAGGAAAGAAAACAAAGGTAGAAGAAAAGAAAGGGAAAGCGGTTTTGCATTGCTGCCCTTTCTTGAAGGCAGACTTTCAGCAGATCACTTTGACCTGTCTCCTGTCTACCTGTCAAAATTATTATTTGTTCTTTCACAGTGCCTAGAACAACTGCAGGGTAAGGGTTTGTTTACTCTTTTACATCATATTGAAATCATTTATAATTGTGGACAGCTGGAAAAGGAGTTAGAGAATAAGATAGGAACAAAAATTAAGAGGACTGGCAAGAAGGTGAAGGACTTTAAGACAGGGCACCAACAAATTTTAATGCTTGAGATGACGTAACAAAACTCTTATTGAACACCAAAGACTAGCATATAACTTCCGTAGCTGAAAAGTAAATGACAGTTTTAATCAAATGTCTTTCTCTCACTAGGACAGTAATAAACATGAGCAGATATGTTTATCTTTTACCCACACCTTTATCAAAATAAAAAAACTCAGAGCAAGGAAAGTTACTATCATCTGTCCTTGATGTAAAACATTCATCTATTAAGCAAACTTCTGAAAAGCTCTTTTAAATGGTCTGGTCTCTGCTCTTAGCCATTATGTGTGTTCAGTCCCATGTAAACCCTTGCAAAGCAAAACAAGAGCTCTTTTGCAAAGCCTCTTCTCCATTTCCCAGAGCTGTTTTTTCTAAAGCCATTGTTTTTTTTTCTCCTGAGTATAATATCACTGTTTTTATCTTGTTGCACTGTTTCTTAGCAGAAGAATGTTTTAAGAACAATAACAAAACATTTAGGAATAATAACCCCCCTGTCTCACGTTGGCACTGCTGTTCTTACTCACAAAGCCACATGTACTGCCTGTAACTAAAAGACAATGAACTTCAGAAAATAACACGTATTTCTATTTTCTCAGTGTTGCCACCAGGGGCGTTGGGTCTTTCTTAGTCCAAGTGGGATAACTCTGTATTAGCCTTCATAGCAATTTTTTTTCAGATGATTTCCAATTAGTCATTGAAATTTTTCAGCAGCCAGGGCATGTTGTGCTTAGTGACATACTCAGTACAGAGGAATCTCCTTTTGTTTTGAAACTGCTATTTGCACTTTTGTTTGATTTGCCCCAGTTTACTTACCAGAATACAAAGTGAGCCATTGTTTCCACTTGATACCTAATCTTTCCATAATTACAAAATAAAGGAGTTGGTTAATGGTTTTGGTTTTTACTGGAAAAACAAAATTCCCCCATAATATCCTTACAATTTTCATACCAAGAGAACTTTTTTTCACAAATTTCTATGCAAGTATAGATATAGCTGGGATATATGCTTATATTACAACAGTTATTTATAATGCTTCTTTAGTTTAATCAGAATTACCTGCTCACAAGAGTCCAGCATCCGAGAGTGAAATACTAATTTATGCCAAATTAATCTTCCAAGATTTTTTATAAGTGTTTGTTGATATTGAGGTTGATTTTCCCTTCCCTCCCCCTAGAAGAGAGGACTTTGCAGTTCCTGTGCATACAACGTTGCTTGTCCTTCCTTAGAGCTCCTGACATTTTCCAATTTCTGGTTGGGTCCTTTAAAAAGAATCACAAAAGTCTGTGCAAATATTTCATTTACTTTATTCACAGAGCAGGTGTATGAGAACACTAAAGCCATATGCCCTTATTGATTGGGTTTTAGTGAAATCAAAGTAGAAATTCATGAACTAGCTGATTTTCAGACAGTCACTACCACAGAGCAATTCACTGATGGATGTCACCAAACAGGAGGTCACACCACAGCATATGCTCTTGGTTGTGCTGTGCAGTGACTTCATTTGTATGCAGTAGGGACAGCGAAGCATGGGGCTGTGTCTGGAGGGAACAGTCAATTCTGCAAACATTTATGACACTGCAGACTAGTCCAGGGAAGTTTACCTTGCCCTTGTCTTTGTAAAATGTTTTGTCAATTAAGGTTATCTGGTCAGAGCTTTTCTGGAGTCTCAGCACAACCAGTTCAAGGAGCAAAGGGGTGGAGGGACAAAAGAGAGAGTCTTTATAGTGTGTCTGGTGGAATATTTTTCAGAAAAGCCACTGTACCAGGACTTGGGATTTCTGATCCCATTTTCCAGGGATTGCTTTGGACAAACAAGAAAACTTTAGCTTTTCTTTGTCTTGCCACAGCTTAAGAACAGGATGCAGATCTTCTCTCTCCAGCATGTAAGGTCATCTCATTAATTCTTCCTGGTGTGTGTGGGACCCCAATTGCAACTTATATTATAGATATAATTTGATATCATGTTGAATAATGAACATGTAAATAAACTTATTGAATGTTTGTCTGAATAAATTGCATGAGGATAGGAAAGGAAAGGTAGATTCATGTCTGCAGTGCAGCTTTGGTAGAGGGGAAATCTAAGCTGTGATTTTCCACAACCTAGATTTTGTTCCTGCTCCATTTTGTGAAAGGTGCCATCATTACTTGTTCTTCTCTTCCTTCCATTTTAGCAGTGCTGCTTAAATGTCTATGAGTCAATCCCTTTATTTTCAAGTACTTTTTATTTTATTTTCTAAAATCTCAGAGAATACCTCAAATCAAAGTTTAAAAAATAATTCAGATAAAATAAACATTTTTATTTAATGCCAGGCAATATTTGTTTCAATTGTGGATAATTCTAGGAAAAAAAATTAGGTTCAGGTAAACATCAAACTTCTTGGCTACTTTTAAGAAAATTCAGTGGTGAATCAGGAAAACTAATTATGTCCACAGGTCTTTTCTTAGATCTTCATTCATACAACCTACAGGTCTGTCATTCACTTCTCTGCTTCTTTCCTTTTTTTTTTCTTTTTTTGTACTTTTTCATCTTCTCCAAGATCAGTTGTAAGAAGAGTCATCTCAGGTTTCCATTTTCAGATATACTGCTTGTTATCTTACAATCTGCAAACAAGTAAACTTTTGTATCTCCTCTGTCTCACTGAGGTCAAATATTAAAGAAACGAGGCCACAGCAGCTTCTCTGAAGTATAGTTGCAATGACAAAAGGGGATCTACTTATTTGCATTTTCATTTATTGTTTTCCTGAGGAAATAAAGAAACTGTTTCCTAAGTTTTATTGGGTTTTAGTCACAAAAAATGGCTTTTTTTAATGAAAGACATTCGATTTTTTGGTTGGTTGGTTGGTTGGTTGGTTGGTTGGTTGGTTGGTTGGTTTTTTGTAAGCCAGCAATATATTTGTTGTTGTTGTTGTACAAATTGTCGTAACCAGCCACACTGAGTATCATGATGAAACTGAGATAGAAATAAGTGTGTCCAGAGAGCCCAAGGGGTTCACCCAAGCCACTCCTGGATGAAGCTTGCTCTTTTCCAACCCAGGGTGTGCAGAGCTGTGTGTGGGTACAGGTTGCTGCATACAGAGACAACATATTTGGCTGGAGAGGAACAAAAACAGCAAAAGGCACATGCATATCCATGCTTATGTGGAGAATCTGAGCCACAATAAAAGCTGGTAAAAAAGAAAAATGTGCTTAAGGACAGGTGGCTTTCAAGAGAGGAGTCAGCAGCAGTGAGGAGAAGGACATGCCGGAGAGAAGTTTCATTAGTGACTGAAGGCCAGCCAGGACAGCAGACTTTGATGAGTTTTCCTCCACAACAGCTCCGACTTCACAAGTTAGGCTGAAGTCCACATTCACAGCTTCCATTTTCTCCGTATGAGTTTTGTGGGCACACAGTTACACTGAGTCTGGGCATTTGGATGTCTGCCTGGCCAGCGCTGTGTGTTTATTTCTCATTTGGGAATAGAAGCACAGGGTTTGCTCACGGAAAGAAGTGAATGAACTCATTTGCAGGTGCAATCTTAATGTATTCTTAAACTGCTGACATTTTTGCCTTTCCCAGTCCTTTTTTATAGGGCTGGTTTGGGGTTGTTTTTTTTGTGGTTGGGTTATTTTAAAAAAAATAAGTAGTCCAAAATGTTCCCTAACAGAAATCTCTTTAATCTCCCAGAATCTTTTAAACTGGACTGGCCCAATGCTTAACAATGATAGAGAAAAGAGGAGAGCAGAGAAGAAAGGTGCACAGGATCATTTGATCATTGGCATTTGGTTCTGAACCTCAGAGTAAATGTCTATATTCTTTCTAGTAACGTAACTTTCCAATCATGTAAAGTACAGCACGCCAGAAAACTTTGTAGCAGTTAATTCATTTTTGTGGAGTTCCCTACTGCCAAAAGTCAAGGGAGCAAACGAGAACATAGTGTAAGCCACAGTTCACATGGCTGTGCTACAGACCACGGAGACAGCTGATTGATGCAGTGTGAGTTTACCCTCCAGGATACAGCTGAGGTTATTGGTGGGACAAGGAACTGAAGATTGTGTTGCAGCTATTGGCTTCATTCATGAATTGTTAATGTAGAAGAATAAAAGAATTCACTCAAGGCAATCAATTTCCCTTTAAAAATACAGCAATTCACCCCAAAAGAGTGAAAGAAGGCTTAAGTGATAAATTGCAGGAATATTGCTTTCACATTTGACACCCATTAGACCTGTTTTATATTGGGAAAATAGCGTCATTAAGCAAAGTAGACAGAGCTTTACAACTATTAGCTTCTGAAAAGATACAGCTACTACATAAAGGTAACTGTTATTAAATAAAAACATCTTGCAAAACCTTTAAAGAATAAGAAGCGAGAAGAGTTGTCTTTGGTAGTATAGGTCTTTTCCTACATGCTTTCACCAAAAAAAAAAAAAAAAGGAGAGCAATTGGAGCTATTTGAGTTGAGAGGCACTTAATGGGAAGCTAGGTTCTCTTAGCAATAAATACAAGTGCAGGTATAAACTGAAGGAAGTTGCTGTCCTCCTCCAAAAACAGAGTGAAGTAATCACTGTGTGCTGAAATCCCGCTATGGAGTGGTACAACTACTGGTCCTCCCCAGAGGAGGCATGGAGCAGATGTAGGGTGGTCAGCATCCATTTCTCCAGGGTTCAGGGCCCTAAATAGTGCCTCCTTCATTGTTGCCAGCCTTTCAGACATAAGATGAAACCATTCACCAGCAGCTTACATCCCATGGTCCTTTTCCAACACAGATCATAAACACTCACTCAATCTTATAATACACTATCTTACAAGCTGTTAAACAAAAATATGTGACTGAGTTTCAAAAACCCTGCCAAACTTTCCTCCTAATGTCCAGAAACTGCTGTCCTTTCTGTCTCCATGTCTAATTTGAGGCAGATAAAACCAGCTTCTCACCATGTTTTATCCATCTGTAACGTGTCTTCCCACCACATTATACCCCAAATGTCCCTTAGAGAAGCAAGAATATAACACTGATAGAGAGGGGGCAGCTCATTTTCTAACCTATGCTATCTCTCTTCAGAACAAAAAGCATACATATCTACTGAAATTATTAGCCCTCATCCCATGTGCCAGGTTATGTCCTAGAAGCAATTCACAGTGACACTGCAGATGCAGGAATTTTTGAAAGGAAAGGATGAGAGAAGTAGGATGGTGAGGTCTGCATGAAGCATCAAACACAGGAACAAGGTGAAGGGAATTCAAAGCAAGGGTTAGTTTTTGCCCTGAATGTTGGCTAGATAAAAAATAGGTTTAGAGCTCTCATCCTTGATTGCTTATGCTTTCTCCATGCTTTCTGAACTCTGGATACTTGACTACATATCAAGTTGGGTTTTTTTCCCTTAAAAATTAGCCCTATATTTGGGTTATTTTTGAAGTGAAAGCAAAATTTTCTAATTCCCTGAGAACTTTCTGTTCTAGCTAGTGCCAGATGGTGAAGTGGAAAACGCTTGGGATAAGCCCTTCACCATCTGCAGACCAGAATATCTCCACCAGTTAATTTTCTTCCATCAGCTCCTCCTTCTTTCTGTTTTCCCTCACATCCCTGGTTCATTTTCTTCTTTGCCAGCCTTCTTGATCTTTATCAGCAAGCAGGAGCTGTCTGCCCCCAACAAAGCTAAGTGCAAAAGAAAATCTGTTACCCAATCTCACATCTGAGATAAGCTCCAGCAACCAGGGGAGGTTGGGAAAAGACAGCAATATTTGTTTTTGTTATTGATCAGTATTTCTAATATAGGAATACCTCAGCCTCTCAGTCAAGATAGATATTTCTTTGAGGTAGATGCCGAGTGAGAGATTTTTCCCTGCCTTAAAACATATATAGTCCAACAGGCATGACATACTATCCACATTTTGTATTAAGTGTGATTTGCTCCAAGACCAACATGGATCCATAAATTGAAACCAGTTCTTCTCAGGCTTTATCTACTGCCCCAACCACAAAACCAAGTTTTCTGACTCCTGCAGGCCATTTAGCAATTGGAACTCAGAAATATTTCACAGTTTCTTTTTCTTAGTAGCTGTAAATTGGGTCTCACTGAAGTCAAAAGTGTTGTTTCATTTTAGTGATGTTTGTAGCTTGGCTGTGTTTTGCCATGTTTGAATTAAATCTTATATACCACTACAGCTTTTCTGTGCTAAATAAGAATGCCATTTTTCATCACTACCAAACTATTAAAATGTTTAAAAAATTAGGTCCAGAAACGCACTCCTCCTTAAACTGTGCTGCACCAAGTAACTCCAACATATTGTGTTTGCCTTCTCTTCAAATCTGCATCAGAAAAGTTTAGGCTGGATATGAGGAAAAGGTTCTTCACCCAGAGGGTGGTTGGGCACTGGAAGAGGCTCCCCAGGGAAGTGGCCCCAGCACTAGCCTGACAGAGTTCAAGAAGCTTTTGGACAATGCTCTCAGGAACATGGGGTTACTCTTGGGGATGGTGCTGTGCAGGGCCAGGAGTTGGACTCGATGATCCTTGAGGGTACCTTCCAACTCAGCCTATTCTGTGATTCCATGATGTCACTCTTTTGTATGAAGCTTTGTTTTAGAGCTTCTGGGTAATCAGGAAAGGTGCTGCTTGGACCTTCAGATGCCTGTCATATGCATATCTAAGTGATCCAAACTGTACATCTGTATACTACAATTACTCCATTCTACCCCACATATTTCATTCTAGTCTCAAGCGAATGAGAAGCTCTTTTCCCCCAACCAAGCATTTGTATTGTTGTGCTGTAAATCTGAACTCATACCTACGTCATTTTCTTCTTCTATATCTTGCCCAAGTTTTATTCAAGTTATGCCTCGTTCTCTTCTTTCCACATCAAAGGCATATATTATACTTGCAGTTGCCATGTGATTGACACCAAGGATGCTATTATGCACTAAGCAATCTGAAAAAGTAGGTCACATAAATTTGCAGAGTGTAGTTTGCTGAAAACCTGTGGAGATTTACATATAGCATATTGTATGGATTTGTTCTGAGCATCCTGTGTCCGTGTTGTGCTTTAGAATGATGTGGTGGATGGGAATGTTCTTCTAGCCAAACATCCTTCATACTTTCTATAAGATTGTCCTGATACCAGAGCTAGTGCACCTTGAAATTTGAACATGAGCTGGGAAGGGAGTATAAATGGAATGAAGTGATTTGAGGGCCAAGAATATAATAAAGATTTTGGAAACAGATACCAAAAACCTACAGGAAAAGAAGATATTTCTGACTTAATTTATGCAAATTTTTGTCAAATATAATTAAATGGAGGAGGAAACTCTCTCATCTCGTCCTCTAATATTTCTGTAGCTCTCACAGTGCATCTATGTTAGCAATATAGAGGGCCAAACTGAGCCTCAGCCTAACACCACTAATGTAACTCTGAATTATCAAGTTAGAGGCAACATTGTGCAGAAATCTATAAGCCTGTGTTACTGAGGCCTCCAGTTAGGTACCATAATGGTTTCTTTTGGCCTGTGAACCTTTGAAATGATCATTCTGCTTTTTAAAGACTCTTAAGCATCTAGAGGTCATTGCATTGGGTTACAATTGCAGCTATAAAATGACCAGTAACAAACCAAACACATTTCTTTTCTCTTTTCTGAAGCATGCTTCTTATGCTGCAGACACTGCTTCTCTCACTCATTATAGTGAGATCCCTTATTGCCCGGCATTGTACTAACTCTGTCTGGTCTATTGTATTGTGATGACACTCCTTTGCCCATTGTATTAGGTTAGAACCTCCTTGGCTATAATAAGTATGAAAAAAAAATTCAAGGTTTGACTTGTCAAATGGAACTTTTCAGTGACTTATTAAAAGAACCCCTGCAGTATTACAAAATGCAGGTTTTCTGTCATCTAACCAAAAGACCACTTTAGAAATCTCCATTTTTTATGTGTGTAAAGACAATTTCTTCTAGTGAAACGCTTTGATCCTTCCCTGAATGAAATCAAGTGTTTTAAAACTTTTTGAGTTGCCCCAAAGGCTCACTTCTATACTATGGAACGTGAAAGACTGTGAACCACTCACATAATCATCACATAGACACTTTGCAGTGTGCTCCTGGCAGCAATCATTCATTACATACTGCAGACTTGCACCAAAAAAAAAAAACAAACTGAAGAAAATCAGGGAAGAGAAAACTGTGAACTGTGTCTTTCTTCATCATAAGAATTGAGGGAAAGCAAAGCTGGAGAGAAAGCAGTTGTCAGAGATTGCTAATGAGGTTATGATAAATTGTTGCTGGAGAGATCTTACCTAATGAAATAGAGTGAGAAACAGAAGTGTGAGGAGAGATGGCATTCCTGTTAACCTCCTTCAAGCAGATACACCTCAAGTAGTGTTGTCTCTGGTACTTTACAAGCAAACAGTAATGTATTTGGAGGAGTGGAGCTCATAAATCAGAATTCTACTCTCTGTCCTTACACCCCTGCTAAGAGCATCTTCCTCCCACTGCAACACATGAATTACCACCAGCAAATGAATCAGGTCTTTGGACTCTCTTATAATATATTTGTTATTTCTCACTTTCCCTTTATCCCTTGTGTTATAATGCTGAGGTGAAGTTTTTTGGGGTTTTTTTTTGCCTTTTGGCATCCCTGTGGCAGCTATTAACATCCATGGTAATCAACACAGCACACACATAAGGAAGGCGACTCTGCTTTGGTCTTTCTGGGGTTCTTTGGTTGGGTTTTTGCGTCTGGTTTTGAGGGGGTTTGGGTTTTTTGTTTTACTTATTCATTTGTTAGCAATGCCTATAGTGAACACAAGTCCAGTTTTGTGAGCAGGCTGGGAAGACAGAGCCTCCCACACCTTGTGTGAGCTCGTAAAGGAGGGAGGGGAAGCGGCAAGGTCAGTGTCCAAATCTCTGTCACAGTGGAATAGTCAGAGCACCATGGGAGGAGGCAGCAGCACCTAAAGGATGACTTAAATGGAGCTCCCCTTCCACTTTCTGGACATCTAATAGGAGCATTCATGTCTCTCTAGTTCTACTCAGTCTTCCTTGAAGCCCCCATGAAGCAGTGTATATTAGTGAGAGGTTTAGAGAACTGCAGGTTGGGCTGCTCAAGAGAGCAAAAAGCCAAATGAGGAATATTGTTGCTCTTATTGACTCTGAGTTTGAGACAGAGTCACTGTGTCTACGATGTGACAAAGCAAGAGACAAGCCAAAAATGGTGGCAGATGTTAAAATAAGTTTTCTAGATAAGAAAGAAAAGCTAACTGGAAAAACCAGAATATATAAAATTCAGGGGTCTTCCAGAAGTGCAAGACTGAGAAAAAGAAAATATCTGAAGCTCTCTTATATTGTTCTGAAGGATCTGTGAAGGGATCAAAGAGAAAAATAAAGTGGGGTTTTTGGTTCCTTTTTTTCTGCATTGTACACTTGCTCCTGGCTTCAGATATGAGACTGAAGTAGACACCTTTTTCCAGCCTTCTAATCTGAAGTATGTTAAATGGACTTCAAAATGGAAAAGTAGAATCTTTTATATATCTCTTTTTTATTGTGTAGCTCCAAATTATTCTCATTTGTTTCCAGAGTAATTTTTACTGTGTATTTATCTAAACTGTTTAAAACCTCTCTATATTCTTTCATATTCAAGGGCAAATCCAAATCATTTTTCCCCAAGACAGAGAGACAAAAATAAACTACTTAATGCTGAGGTAATGACATGGACAAAATGTCACTCATGTCTTTCAGTTTAAATCCCTTTTTCCCTCATGCTATTTCGATCTGCCTATTGAGGAGACCTAAGAGTCTCTCTGTAAAAACAATAGGTTTCCAATTAAGTGTCATTAGTGGGACAAAACCACCTGTTTTGGGTTAAAGCTCTTAAAATGCTCCAGAGCAAAATGAGTGACAGCGAGGACAAAGTGCTCTGACGAGAAATCGAACAACTCCTTCCCCGAGAAGTCCATCGTCCTTTCCCGCTCTCCAGATCAATCTGAAGCTGTTGTCAGCATCTTGTGTGTCTCATGCTTTTTAGCACAGTACGCTCCCCTTATCTCTTGGGGTCGGGGAATACCCTCATGAAAAACCTGGCTGCTTCTCTGAAGCTGCACTTCCTTACAGTTGTCACAAATCTTCTCCTCACCCCTTGTGCCACCTCTCATGGCAGGCAGCTCAAGCCTGTTTCAGGGATATTCTTGGCACTGTTTCTGAAGAAGCACACTGCCTCCTTTTGCCTTTAACTGTGGTCCTTGAACCTTATTTCTCATAGCTGGAGGTTCATCACCGCAGTCCAGGTCCATTTTAAAGAACTGTCCACAGGTCTAACTGTTCTTGCAAGAGAAAATTTACCCATTAAATGGCAATGAACTTTTATTTGCTTGTAACTTCAGGATGGAAAGGCAGACTGTTTCAAACCCATTGCTAAACTGGTCCTTAGAGTCAGAGAAATGTCTCTAGAAATGCCTATAATGGTCTTCATTTCAATAATACTCCTGCTCCAATAATCTTCAGTGATAAGGTTGGCTCACATACCTGTGGTTCCATGTATGCTACAGACAGTCCTATAATTTTAGAGCCTATTAACCACTAACTTACAAGTCTATGGTAGTTTTATTTTGTGAATGCTTTGTGAGGCTTAGGCTGATAGCCTATTTTCTTAGTTTGCCTTTTTTCTTGTTTCCCAGGTGACTGGACTGGCTTTTCAAAGTGTACTGTGAGATTGGTTTCTTTTCCATGCTTCATTAAGACAGAACATTTGTTACCCTCTCTTCAGACATTGCCTAAGTCTTGGTACATGCACTGTTGTCACTCCCTTTTATCTTTTTCTCTACATTTCCCAACATGTTGAGTGAGTGGAAATTTATGGATGGAGCTGCTGATGTGCTTTCATGTAGAGCATATTTTCTTTTACAGCTGTATGCCTCATACTTTAATTTTCCTGTGTTGATATCAGCAGTTACTTTTATGCTTGGAAGATGAGCAGTTCCCACACCCCTCCATAGTTTCTCCTAGCAACATTTCTTTGTAGATTGGTTGGTGAGGAGAGCTGAAAGGTTATAGGGCTGCTACCTTCCAGAAAGACACTGAATTATTTAGTATCACCACTTCTACCTAAAATGATAGCATCTTTTAACTCCAAGTTCAACAGTGGCACTGCCATCGTCCACTCGAGCACACTGCTGCTACAGAAAGCCCAGGAGCCATCTGGAGAGGCTAAACACGAGCAGATTTGAAAAAATCTTTAATGCTTATAAATAATAGTTACACTGAGAAAGATAGTTGAGATTTATAAATGTGAAAATCTTGTGTTAAGAGTCTTGGGTGTGTTAATAGGCAGTTCTGCTGTGACTCTGTGTGAGGTGGCAGCCACTGGCACCTGCACTGAGGCGTAGATGCCTGTGATATCTGGACCAAGAACACAAGTATAAAATGTATGCATAACTAATTAGGAGTTAAAAATATATATATGCTCAAGTGTACATATTTATTACACTTGCTTGTGGTATATGCTGCATGTATTTAGAAGTGCACATGTGCAGAATGGAGTGGAAAATTAGTATTCACTTCTGGAAACTCACAGATATATGAATTCAAATAACTTTATTTGCTGTAGGAAAGATCTTAAACCAATCTTTAAATCAAGAGGAAGACAAATTTCCATTCACTTTTGTCACAGTGTCCAGAAATTCTGTGAAGATGAACAGGAATGTTTGAATCATTTACGAGATAGTACTTATGGTTCTTTGTATTTTGCAGTATAACTCCTCAATCAGAGGGCTTATGCACTGATAATCAGTTCAAGGGAATTTAGTTGGCTTTTAGAAAGTCTCTAGAAAAGCAAGAACTTAGCATCAACCAACATTTTCCTATGTTAAAAACTGTAAAATACTAAATACACAGCTGGAGTAAACTGACCCAATTCCGTCTAATTGGAGCTATATCAGTTTATTCCAGAAGAAATTCAGCCAGTGAATGAACAATTAAATTTTCAGAGGGGACAGGAAAGCCAACAAGACAAAACTGCAGAAAGTATCCATACAATCTCTCTGGCTTCATTCCATTGCCTTCTCTGAAGAATTAAAAAATGGATAATTATGTCCAATGAGAGACATTGTTTGTTGATCAGTGTAAGCATAGCTTGAAAGTCAAATTTAGAAGTTTCTTTCCCAGTCATTTGTCTTTGAAAACCAAGAAAATAACAATCTTCCTAGTGTTTTCTCCAAAGATGAACAAAACAAAATTGATTTAGGTACTATTATAAAAAAATAAATGAACAGTTAAAAAATTAGATGGTTTCTGAAATAAAGTCTCATGGAACACTTTTAATGTTCCTAGATGTACCTATGCTAGAGCAGATTTTGAAGCCCTATTCATACTGAGAACTATTTTATTCTTTGACAGTTTGCACTGAAGTTACAGTGAATTCTCAAAGAAGAAATTAGTGTCAGCATACACCTGATATAGCTCCAGTTAAACTCCATGAGCAGATAACTTCAGTGCAAGGTAGCGAATGTAGAGAGCAGGGGCTTGCCTTTAATTTTGTCCTGTTTTTATATTTAAAAGTCTTGAAAATAGAATTTGAGTAGTTACACATCAAGGCAGCACATACCACACTGGAGAACAGAATTTTAGTGATATATGTTCTTCTTGCAGGAAAAGACAGTCTTTATCATAAGCGTTAGAATTGTTCCCATTCAAATGATTAAGAGTTTTTCTGCAAGATGGGAGAAAATGCAGTTGTGCAAGTGTGTAAGACAGCAGGCCTGGATCTGCATCCAGGTCCCACTTCTGGACATACAAATTTGTTCAGCCTTCATTTTTTATACTAGGGGGGTTAGATTAAATCTTCATGCTTTTAGCTAAAGTTGTGTTCAAGAGTTAGTTTGCCCTCTGATGTCTATGGGCAATGTTGAACCATAGTGCTGCAGTCCTTGATAAGCAGATATGAATATCAATGCTCTATTTAATATTTTAACTGTAACTGTCTCATAGAAAATATTATTACGATTAATACATATTGTTGGAATAACCATGTAGCAACTTTCTTTTAAAGTGACAAAACATGGTGCTCAATTTATTACTGAACTAACTTTCACGCTAAGTTAAAAACAAAATGTGTTCCTATTTGTATATGATTAGGCCTTTTATACTTTGGAAGTCATAGTCATTCATTAAATACTGGTAGATGATTTTGCCTTTTTTATCTTTTTTTGTGAGGGTAAAGTCGATGCCAGTTGTTTGAACTGGCTGGGTATTATCTGCTCCTTCCTTGGGAATAATACACTGCTTATCTTATCTGACCCATGACCTAATGTCACAGTGACCCAGTGCTCTGAAACTAAGGTATCACACACCTCATATATTCTGTACTGAGAGTAGGTTCATACTGAGCTTTGTCCTGACACCATAAATCTGTCTGTTTCTCTGACTCTAGAAAGGGATCATCCAGACCCATCCGGTTCTTGCAGTGGTTCTCTTATATACAGGAATAAGTTGAAGGTCCATGAAACAAAAAAGCAATCATCATCATACCTGAGAATATTGACTTCTAAGAAAAAACATCAGTGTTTTCCCCTTCATTCTTAAAAAATTTTGCACATTTTGGGTGGAACCACAATATATAAGTAGCAATTTTGAGAAATCATTATATATTTGTACAACTCCACATTTTGGAGAAAAAAAAGCCCAATTCCTTTCTTAGGAGAATCTGAAGTTTTGCAGCCTAATACACTTGAACCGGTGTAAAGAAAAAAGAAAGCCTTGAGAATTTTCTTCTTTTTAAAATTCTTCCACCACTGACTTGGGCATTTTTCCTCCAGGGATAGAAAGGCATCCTCATGCAACATGACAGAGGATCATGGGTTGTTTACTGAAGTGGCAGCTGTTTGGTGTGTTCAAAGTGACTCCTGAAAAAGGGTTTTGATGCTGAGGCTGCTAAACCAGGTGTGGTCACTCTTCCTGCTTTCCATCCTGAGGCACATGGGGTGGTCTGGGTTCTCCTCACCTCCCTGCAGCAGTGCCCACACTTTATACAGTCACAGTTAATCGCAATAAATATTAGACAAGTATTCTTCCCTTCAGATAAGTTACTAGCTGTGACAGCTGTAGCCAAGCATGCAGTTACCAGCTGTACCTCAGACTACGGAACAAGGCCGAATCAGTGCAGGGCAGAAAGCTCTCCATGCCCTGTCTATGCTGTCACCATTTCATCCCCAAACTGACTGAGCTGGAGTCATGACACAGCTAAATTTCAGGGCTACCTGATTTCCTGTCAGCACCAACGCCACAGGAGCTAATCACTCTGTGACCATGAAGTCTAAGGGTTAAGATAAACTTATTAGTTATCTTCTAGTGCAATGGAATTACATAGCAAACACCAGTCCTCAAATATGAAGTGACTCAAAGCTCAGATGCAAGCTGTCTAACATTTAACCCTACTGAATGACTTGGGAAACAGTATGTCCTGAAAGGGGAGGGGATATCCTGAAGCCACTGAATCAGTATGCTGGCTGATGAGCCAATGATGATAGTCACGGTGGTGGACTGTCAGGCTTCAGAATGTGTTTTCCATATCTGAATACAAATAAAACCCTTTGAGCTTCTTAGTAAAACTGAGTTGTATCAAAACAATGTTTTCAGATTGAGAATGTCAAAGTTAGATTCCACACTCCTCTTTTTAATTTCATTCTTTTATCTGGAAATGACAGGCAATGAACACAAGGCATTAGGAAGAGTCCCACCTCTACTTCACAAAATGCACAAAGATGTGGCTTTATCTAAACAGCATATATTATCAAAAAGAAAATTTATCAAAATAAAATTCTACAGCTATTCTATAAATCTAGACCAACAGTATCTTTCAAACCATGCATACATCAAAAGCTAGACAATATATAAATAGCATTCCTACCTGTTTTAGTTTTCAAACCTTGTATCCAGTTCCCACAGTTATCACTCCATTGGTGGTGTGCCAACATCAAACTGGAATAACAGTCAAAAAAAACCAAAAAGCATCTTTTAAAGAAAGCTAATGTTTAAAAATTCCCTTTGTGAATGTACTAAAATCAGCATATGGCTATTTAGCCCAACCTAGAAGACATTCTTATTCATTAAACAATGTCTGTGGAGAGAATACTAAACATTATCTTGGAAGCTATGCCACACTTACAAACGCTGAATATTTTGAGCAAAAAATTCAAGGAGTGAATGTTAAATATGAAATAGGCGTGAAGCTTTCTTTTAAAAATCTTTTGAAATGAGGAAAACTGAAGGCTAAAAATCACTTTGCTTAGCCAACTGATGATATCTATTTTAGCCTGCTATGGTTGCTTGGGAGCTGTTTGGCTAATCTCTGCTTTGTCGTTAGGCTATACATTAGCAGGATGGAAATGGCATCACTGCACCATAATTCAGCAATGTGAATACAGAACAAGGAGAGTGCAGAGCTATCGGTGGCAGTACAACAGTAGGTAATAAGACTCTGTTACTCAAGCAGAATGTGTTATGTAAAGACAATTGCTGTGTAGAAGCAATAGCTCTAATCAGGTTAATTAGGTTGTATTCATGTTTCATTTATGGTGCAAGTGCCCTGTAAATTCAAAGCAGTCTACCTTCTCTTACTGCACTCCTTATACAGCCATCACATTCTGTGTAACACTCAACACCATATATTTTCTTCTTTAAAAGAAAAAAATCCTGAGATATTCCCCATTGCTTTTTAACAATTCCTTTTCTTCATTGTTTATGCCTAAAAGAAGAAAAAGAGGAAGAGACACAGGTTGTGTATAAAGCCTATGCCCACATTAAATTTCCTTCCTCTGTAACCAATTAGGCACTTGGAAGTTGTTTGTGGAGGGCCTATTTAATTGTGGTTTATTTGTTTTTCACATATTTTCTTGTTCACTAACATGACCTGTTGAATGTTTAAGAAAAATTATATTGCCTTTAAAAAGTATGGCTCTTACTTTTCCTCCTTTTATCCATTTCCTTAAAGTGATAGATCTCCTGTTTATTCCCTCAGAACTAGCTGGAATGAGGTGTCCACTTTGAAGAAAGGATTAGAGCTCTGTGCTGTGACCCTCAAACTCTAGCTGTGTCTCTTTGGTAGTTCCTTTAAAGTAATAGTGGGTACAACAGTTCTGAGATCACTTTCTCTTCTCCCCCAAGAAAACAAGCCTGGGTAGAGAGGAATTATTAAAAAGAGAGAGTATATCCTGCAGATGAAGAGAAAATGGCAGCCTGCATCACCTTAATTATTGTAGTTGTTATTTTAGCAATCAGGTATCCACATGCTGATTATAAGCTTAGACTCAGTGTGCTTCATTAGAAAAAAGAAATGCAGTATTTTCACTACCCATTTAGAACAAATCTATTCATGTTACACCTTAATTATAAAACCTTTTATTAAACTTGAAAAATGCTATAGTTCTGTTTTAATATGTATGTGTCCCTCACCACGGTATTTCAATGTGCTATTAATAACAATGCTTAAATAAATATTCTCTCTCGTATAGTTCTGTATATAATAAAAACTTATACATTCTGTCCCATGGAATTGAGCTAGTTGAGCTCAGTATGATAGCACAATATTACTACAGAGGTCAAGCTGTGGCATTGATGAGCAGTGTCATAAAAGCGGGGTGACCGAAGCAGGAGTTTTGCATGTTATCACTTACATTATTACTTTGTTGCTGTGCATTTACTTCCATTCTGGCTGCAAAAAAATATAACTGTTTGTAAGGAATTTCTGACTACATCTGACAGCGTCAAGGTGTGCTGCTGAATTTCACAGGGCTCGTTAACATGGTGTGTCTTCTCATAGCTCACAGAACTTAGCACCCTAGGAGAAAACATGGAGGAAAATCTGTGTGCACTTAGTTTTTCACCACCTGACCTCACACTGAACCAACACCATTGTTAATCTCTTGTAATGGTTCATATGTCTACCGTATATTGAAATATTTTACTAGACAGATTTCATTTCAGGGAAATACAATTCTGTATCATTCCCTTCACGAAGGAAAGCTGTGATATTAAAATCCTCATAATTTCAGGAGGTCTCAGTAATGAAGGAGCCCAAGCAAGGGAGCCCTCATTTGACTCCTGGTGGAGCAATGATGGAGTAGGGACCATGCATCTGCATCTCTGGCTCCAGCTCAGGTGCCCTGGCACCACAATAATGAACTTCATTATTCCTCAGTCAGGTGGCATCCCTCCAAGTAAATGAAGCAATCATGTAAAGGACTGTTTGATGGGGCCTGCAGTAAATGTATCTTCAGGCCTGAAGGTGAAGACCTCAGGACCAGGGTTTAGGTTTCACCCTACTCCTCCCTGATGAATAGCACCAACAGAAAAATCCTTGTTCCCCTCCTGGAGGATAAAATCTGGCTGCCTGACTGAGTGCAGTATGTGCTGTGTTGCACCTTCCACAGCCTCGAGGAAATACCAGGTATACATTCCTGAGCTCTCCTTCCTGCCCCCTCAGTAACCTTTGTACGCAGGTGGTTTCTCACATGATATTTAATTTATCATTTGACCAAAAGACAAGTTTAAATTCAAAGTAAATGTTAAACACTTGAAAAAATTAGGTATAACTGAAGTTAGGGAGCAAACTCCCTCCTGACGTAGTTTTGCTAAGGATTGATCTAAATGTTATTGCTACAAGTGGGAAATTGTGGATATATTTCCCCAAGAGTGACAGCAGCAAAAGCCCTGTGAGAACCCACTGAGAAGCTCCCAACGCTCCCAGCTCACTGAGGTCCTGCTGGAAATGTAACTCACTTTTTATTAGATTCTCCTTATAAACAAAGAGATTAATTTCCCTCCTGTTTTCATAGCATAAACTTTCACTATTAGCCACAGGCTAATGTGATGGTCATACTGACAAGCTTTGTCTTTCCAGGTGTGGGTAACAAGATGTTATTGCAAAGACAGACTTAGTAGATACCATGGAAAGGCAGTTTCTCATTGCATGCCTAGGAGCTGTAAGGTGTCTCAAGCCTAAATCTATAAAATCAACCACACATTCTCCTCTAAAAGTAGAATTTCAATATGAGCAAGGTTTGTCTCCAAAGCAGTGACCCTTATGAAGAGTAAAATATCAGGAGACTGGAAAAAAGCTAAATTATTTCAGTTATGATCAAGGAACTATATTTGCATAATTTAAATTTTAAGGGTTTTTTACAGTATAAATGAAATGTAGAGAAATGGGGGAAAATAACAAGCAGGATATTTTGAAAGTTAAATCTGTTTTCAGCACATACCTGATGTGCTGCTGAATTTCATGGGGCTCACAAACATGATGAACTACACAGAAAGTAAGGTAGCTGAAATCATGAGGTGATTTGAAGTTGTCAGCATTCGTGACCTCAGAAATGTTTATTTTTTGATTGATCAATATGCATTCTAGAATACACATCTGTTTGTCAAGCTAATGTGCCAAAAGAAACATGTGATATCACATGCCTTTATAAAAGAGAAACCCATCACGTTCACCTTTACTTTAACCCCATCATGAGGGGCTTGATATTAGCCCTGGTTTTAACCCTGGTGGGTAAGTATGCAACTTATCTGCTTTGATGAATTTAAAATGTTATATTCAGGAAAAGGTTTCAGAATCTAAATAGAGTTCACTCGCAGATATAGACTTTAACATGTTGTAGAAAAAATATTTTATTACTTCTTTTGTTGTTCAGGGGAAAAAATGGTATTTGGCTGGCGCTGAAATAGAAATAAAGTTAATTAGAAAGGGTTATGCTATATGTGCAAGATGAGATATAGCCTCTTATACCACAATACGTTAACATTTTGGAATTGTTTTTTCTATGGCATTTCATTCCTCTATTTTCTCTTCTCTTTCAGGGAGCCAGCATCTTAATTACCGTAAGTAATTTTCCTATCAACTAATATAATTATAATGAGTGAAATTAAAAATAGAATCTGAAAAGTATATCAATGTTTAATATAGCTTTACAACAGCTAATTTTATTCAGGTGCAATGCAAAACTGAACAAATTTGTCTTTTTTTGTTCCATATATTCTAATACAGGTACTTTAATATGTTCTGTACATTCTGTATAATATTTTATGGGAACCATTTCTTTGCAGAACCTGATTTCAATGAAAACAAGGTTTATACATTTAATTATGAAACTACGCTTCTCAGTGGACTTCCAGAGAAAGGACTTGCAAGAGCTGGAATAAGAATAAAAAGTAAAGTGGAAATTAGTGGTATTGGGCCAAAACTATGTCTTATTAGGGTAAGAAAATGTATTCAATTTGAAAGGTAAAATTCTGATCATACTTAGCTTGTTTTTTAAGCTTTTGGGAAGTAATTAGGTTTCATCGTGTGTTGTGCTTACTCAGGGATAATGTAACTAACACTGTTATTTTTTATACAGTGCCCTAAATTCTATTTGCACTTTGCCAGGTAATTCTCAGCTCAAGCCAGCCTTGTGTTTGAAGGATTTCTTCTGCTCTGTGGTCAGGGAGACAATGGAATGTAATTTGAAATGCACAATAATTTATTACTGGATCAATCCAATTGTTCCAAACTGTACAAGCTAGGATTATTTAATCAACTGATTTCATAACCAGCAGACAAAAGGCAATAAAACATGCCACAGTAGTTGCATGTGATTGAATATTTAGCATAATTAATGTCATCTGGTAACTCCTTTTTCTGAAGGGTCCTGAGTGACATTCTTTGTCATCCTCAATTGTATATTTTTACTACTTGCTGAGTAGTTACTAAGGGTTTTGATTATGTGAAATACACTTTTGCCTTTAACAGGAGCCTATCCCCATTTATAATGAGCGTATAGAAATGCACACCTCAACTGCTTTACACAAACTCCACTTAGTCTTGTGTATACGGAGAAGAAAAATGATCTTTCTAAAAGCTTTAATTTGGCAAATTGAAAACTTTAGATTAAAAAGAGTGGTGACTGTCTGATAAATGCTTGTAAATGTTGTAGCCTTCCAGCCTGAATTAGCCTGCTGTTACTAGGTATTTTTGTAAGTTCAAATTGTAATAGATCTAGATGGGAAACATTGCTTTTCCATGACATTTGTAGGGGGATGGATTTCAAAACAAAAGAAAACAAGGAAATAAGAGTCACACATCTGCAGTGGTGACTAGAAAGCTTCCCTGTCAGAAAAGAGGCAGAAGCTGTCCTTACCCCAGATCCTCCTTCATTCCTGCCTAAACAGCTCTTGGTGTGACAGGGTGAGTCTTCACCAAAAACTGACTCCTGTTCTCTAAAACCTTCTAATAAAATTTTACTAGCCCTTCTGCATTTGTGAAAAGTTTCCATTTCGGAAATAATTTCAGGCAAGAGAAAAGTAAAAAAGCATAACAACTTTTGGGGCAAGTTCTAAGCTAAAGGTAATAGTACATTTATTCCCTTCTTCTCTGGGAAAAGTTTATTTTTGCTGCTGTTATATTTAAATTAGACAGTTTGGAGGGATGGTTCAGGGAATTAAACTTTTATCTGCAGCCTACTAGTTCACATTCAGCCCAAACAAAAAGCTGTGTTCCCTGGGCAGTTTCCAGCTGACAATTTTTCATCACAAACCTACAAGTAAGAATTGCCAGCTGTGTTCAAAACCAAGCAGACAGCCTAAGTCCTGCCTGGGCCCTGAGGGCTGGGGAAAACTACCTTGCCCTGACCCTGCTGAGCAGTCCCAAACCTGCCTGTATGCAATATGCCAGAAGCATGTCCAAGAGGCAGCATGAGGGATTTGCTCTGTAACAGCCTTCCCTGTAAGCTTCAGTTACTGGGATTGGCAGTGATCTCCACCAACAATAACAAAAATAAATATGAAAGTGCAGTCTCCAGCGATTTGCTGTATGAGGATTTAGTTTGTGTGGCTTTTTGAGAAATTAATCCGCGTCTTGCACCACATTGCCAGCCTGAGGTGTCAGAGAAAAGTCTCTTTAAATTGTCAAAATATATAGAAGGGAAGGGGCCTCTGAGAAACTAAGCTAAACATGCCCGTTCCCATGGGGTAGGAATTATTCAAGTTATGCATAGTTTAGCACAACTTTCTACTTGTTTGGATGTGCCCCAGGTTGAGGCTGAAGCGTGAAGTGCAGAGTGGGGCTGGAGTCAGTGCCTCAGCCTTTGGTTCCACAGCAACTTGTGTAGGGAAGGACGATTTCTGTAGTGTGCTGTCCACTGCTCAAACTAATTCTGCGTGTCTGGCTGGCCTAGAGGCCATGTGTTTATTAGTTTCAGATTGCTGCCTGCGCTCTGTGACCCCAGTGAGGGAAATGACAGAGTTCACAACAGGAGTTAATGATGCTTTATGCAACATCAACTTTCTCCTGCAATTTCCTGCCGATCTTCCACACCACTTTTGGGTAGCAACCTGCTTCATGTGGCTTTTCTCTGGCTCATTTCTTTGTACGAGTCAACCTTTGGCAATACGGATTGTCTATGAAACAGAACAGAGTGCAGTGGCTGTGGAAACATCAGCCATTTGCAGTGCTCTCTTTCCTTTTATATATGGAAATATGTGTATTAACACTAGTTATGCTAAATGACAACTTCTAAATTTCCCCTTTGAAGAGGTTTTGTGTCATTTAAAAATGTATTTTTGATGTGATTAAAGCTCTAGATGCTTATGTGTATTGAAAAAGTTAACTGGGGAAAAAAATTAAAGAGGAACTTTATTCCCCCTTTGTTCTAGATTCACTCAATCGAAGCTGCAGAGTACAATGGTGTCTGGCCCACGAGCTCATTCTCTCGATCACTCAAACTGACCCAGGCCCTGACTGGGCAGCTCAGTAACCCCATCCAGTTTGAGTACAGCAATGGCCACGTGGGAAACGTTATGGCTCCCGACTCTGTCTCGGATGATGGCCTGAACATCTACAGGGGGATTATGAACCTGCTGGAGCTGAGCATAAAGAAGATGCAGAATTCATACAGTTTACGGGAGGTGAGTTTTGGGTTTGGCCATGGTGGTGGATTTGTATATACATAAACTTTCACTTCAGAGTCTTCTGCCGCATTTTCTGAATTCATTCTTGCCATAAACGTCACTTATAAGAAAGACCTAAGCTTGGGAAATCGTGATTAAGTTTCCTATGGGACAACATTTGATGGAGATATACTTAAACAGGACAACAGAAGAGCAGATTTTTAAACTGGTTGATGAAAGTATTTCAGAAAATGTATTTGCAGAATTAAACCTTTAGAAAATCTGGCTTCTGATTCCAGAGAAAGTAAACTGTGAAAGATGAAGCCTACACAAAATGTGAACGCTGTATGAAACAAGCTTAACAATACAGTTTAAAGTTTATTAATATTAATATAAAGTTTATTAATATTAAATTTAAAATAACAGTAATTTGACTTTTTCTACCAATCATATATACTTTAATCTCTTCTGGCTCCTCTTTTAGGAAGAAGATAGTATATATGTCATAACATTACTGTAACAGCTCTGACAGTTGCAGTTGATGTTCTGTTGGAATTTCCACTGTTTTTCAAGTTTTAATATATTAGTCAAGGTCAATCATCTGATATTACTATTCACCACAGAAATTGCAATGTGTTTAGCTTTTGTGAAACCATATTTACATTGATTAGACTACATTCAATTCAGAGATCAGCAAAAACCTTGAAATTATTATACTTTCATGTTATTTTTATTGAAACTGTAGACCAGAGTAACTCTAATTTATTTATTTATTTATTTATTTAGTTTTATGTAAGTAGAGTCATTTCTGGGAAAGGAGCTATATGATTTAATTTTTTTCACACTGTTTGCTACACATAAAAATCTGGGTGGTGTTGTTGGATATTCTGCAGCACTATTTTCTCATATCTAGTTTCACATCTTAATTCTTTCTAATTCAGTTAGCAAGGTGTTCTACTCTCACTACTAGACAATAGATGTGACTTCACCTCCTAGAATAATTTCCAAGTTTTCTTTGCTTTTCTCAGACAGCAAGTGATTAATGAGTTTTGGCACCCTTGCTTGACAATCTTGAGTCATTCTGCAAAGGAAGATAAACGTTATAAGTCCCAAAATCTGAGCTGCAGAAAGGTTTAAAGGACTAACCTGGGAAAGTGTACATCCCATCCTGTGGGTTCAGGGCAAGGGTATTTGAGCTAGCCATAAACTGCAGCCAGAAAGTTCAGGTAGGCAGGAGTCTACTTCATCCCACTGAACTCTCTGGGCTGGACGTTCCCATTTAAAGTCTGGATGTCTGTACAACACCCTGAAGTGTGCAGGGCCCCACACTTGTATTTGCAGAGTACAAGTCTTTGAGAAAGGTTGGGCAATTCCTATTTCTAGCCTTTAGCAAAGACGCAGTGTCTCAGGGAGTTCTGTTAAGCTGAAGATGAAGTGGTTATGTCTTGCCTCCTAAACACCACGTGACCATTTCACTGCTCTCACATAGCCCAGAGCTGGTCTCTGCACTAGCTGTGCTATCAATAACAATAAAAAAAAAAATCAGGAAAATAACTCTTCCTCCTAAAATGTAATCAAGCTTTTTTTCTCTACAAAAATCTCACTGACTGTAGAGACTTAAAAGCTCTTATAAATGTATATTCTCAAAATATTATTGAAGAGCTCAGCTGAAACTGCGAATTCAAGAAAACCCACAATCAAAACTCTGTTATCCTGAAATTCTTTTTAATTATTGCTGGTCATATTGTGACAGATCACCTGATATTGCAAGGCCTGTTCCATAGATATTTGTAAGCTGTCTATGAAAGCAAGTTTTGAGGGCAGAATGTCATCTCCAACCTTGAAATACTTCGCTGTTAAGATTTCATTCTGACTGATCCAATTATTTTTGACCTTTTTTATTAATATTCCTCAAATCACATTTCATCATCAACAGCTCTAACTGAAAATTGTTACTGCCCTTTCCTGAGGCTCCAAGTGAAACTTTGGGGAGATTTAGTTCTCTCAGTGTGACTCTGATTTGGCTTACTGAAAACCTGTCCATGTAAAAAAAAGATGAAAGTATTGATCATCCTGATTTTGCTTCTGGAGAGTATCATGAAAATAAAAGCATGCATTTCTATTGGTAATTTTGAAAATGCAGAATTAAACAGGAAATTTCATACGGTGATGTGAAGCTTTGCATAATACTTAACTTCTCTGATACTCTTCTCATTTTTGCCAGCCTGGGATTGGAGGTATTTGTAATACAACATATGCAATTCAGGAAAACAAGAGAGCAAACCTAGTCTATGTGACCAAATCCAAGGACCTGAACAGCTGTGAAGAGAAAGTTCAGATTGTCACAGGTTCAGCATACACTCATCCATGCAAGACCTGCCAGCAGGTAAATCAGAATGGTATTGTGTATATGTATTTTATATTCTTATGCAAATCACCACTTGATATCCACACAATCTCTTCATTTGCAATACTAAAAATGAGGGAAGAATCAGATCTGCTGTATCCAGTTGTCAATATTTTCTTTCTGTATGAACACGATCCCACAGAGAAGAAGAGGTCTCTGCTGCACACTGTCGTGTACTGCAAGCACACTTGAGCTAGCTCAAACTAGCTGGCTTGGAAACCAGTAATTATCAGCATGAGTTAATTCACCTACTCTGTTGAGAAAAAAAAAATAGTCATGATGTCCATTTTCTGCTATTCAAGAGAGGTACTGCTGCATTTTATTATAACCCTGTCTTTGAAACAAAAAATTGAGTGGTTTATGCTGCTGCTCTACTCCTCAGAAAATGTGTCTCCTTCTCAAGGGAATGACCAATTACTTACATTTGGGAAAAGGAAAAAGCAGCTAACACTTCTTAGAAGTAAAAGTAATAGAGAAAGGCAGCATGCCTGACTCTCCCGTGGAAGTGAGTGCACAGAATTCACACTGATTGCTCTTATGGCCAATGAACAAAACAGCCCTGGAAAATAAATGGGTTGAAGTGGGTGATGTAATATCCTCTAGTCACAGAATTTTGAAGTTCAATAACTTTTTACTTTCTTTGTTTCTTTCCTTTTTCTATATTATAAAGAGGAACAAGAATTCTCGGGCAACTGCTACTTACAATTACAAAATTAAATATACACGTAGTGAAGCTGTAATTACACAAGCTGATGTCGAGGAAATCCACCAGTTTGCACCCTTCAATGAGATAACAGGAGGAAATGCTATTGTTGAAGCAAGGTACCATACATATTCCTTTAATTCAGCAACTAATTCAGCAACTAAGTAATCTGAGTAAAACTCCGTAAGTGAAATAAATCCTTTACTTCCAGAGCCTACTGTTTGCCAGTATTTAATTACATAAAATCCCGAACAGCTCATAAAAACAACCTTCACTGTTAGTTGTAAATCTGAAACATGCGCATCACTATCCAAATTTTGTTAGCTAAACTTGGCAGGACTTGACTATTTTATTTCTCAGGGATATTTGATTTATGCCATAAAAGCCAAAACAAACGTAATTCCATCTGAGAAATTGTGAACTAATATATTTGAAGTAAAATACTTTGAAAGACAGTTACTCAGGAAAGAGAGTTCCCTGGAAAACAATAATGCAGTAAGAGATCCTTGGAGACTAGTTTGCAAGAAACCTAGGTAGGACTTTGGATTCCTAAATACCACGGGCTGCTTGCTAATCTCCCATCAAAATGGTTTCTTGATAGGAAATTGGATTTTATTGAAAAACAGTTGGGTACAAGGCATGTTAAATGCATTTGCTTTTTCACAGCAAATTTTGCATATTTCTTAAAGAAATTTGGGGCAAAACAAGAATATGGTTGTCTATGAAATTGTGCCCCTAGCTCAAGCACTCAAACTTTTAGTATTTGAAAATTTTTTCATCTACCAAATTCATATATTGAAAAAATTTTTACCTATTAAATTATGTTACCTATTTAATTATGAACTCTGTAAATAAGAGTGCCCTACCGAAGGGAGAGGCTTTTTGCACAAATGTGGCTGTGCAGAAGGTGTTCTTCAATCCCACCCTACAGCTGCTGTAGTCTTCATTGCACCGTTAGCTTCTGCAAGGATCTATTGGTATAATACCCAGTTTTGGAAACAGCAACATCAGAAAGTTCATGTCAATAAATCACTGAATAACTTCATTTGTATAATGAACACGTTCAATTTGGCTAACCAAGCAAAGAAGAAAACAAACAGAACAGTGAAATTGTCTTTACTATCTTATGCAATCAAGGTGTAGATAGACACAACTGCAGTGCTTTTATCAAATTATAAGTTATTGTGAGTCACCTTTAGTCTGGAGACAATGGACTTATGAAGCTTTACACCCTCCTTCTGCAGCCTGTAGGGAATATCTTCCGTAAGGTCTTTCTCAGCTCTCAGAAGGGTAGTACCTTTACTTTTCCCATTTTCTCTTCATTTTTATCATTACCCAGATGAAGGGAACAAATATAAGATAGTTGGGAAGATGTGAATATCTCACTCAAGTCTTCAGAAGTTATTTCCACAATGCATTCCCTGTTAAAAAAAATAATCTGTCAAGGCCTTAAAGCACCTGGAGCTGAGTTTTCAAGCCTGTTCAGCATAAGACTCTTGTAGCACCTTTCAAGGCCAAGAGAGATTTTACTATTGTTTCACCATTTTAATCCTATCTTTAGTACTCATTTGCTCTTCTCTTCAGAATATAACATTTTCCCATCTATTCTAGGCAGATATATCTCTTCCCAAAAAAATGAAAATGAAGACATAATAGATTCATCATGATTTGAAAGGGAGAGTTAAATCTGTCCAAGTGTACCTGATGTTATACTTTCTGACCCAAATGCCCTTTCAATAATATTGTACAAAATTTCAAGAAATAAAAAATCTCTGCTGATTCTGTAGCGATTTCTATTCAAATTCCAGTGGCTTGTCTGTAACGCAGTTATATGCTATTTTTCTGCAGCAGTTCTCTGCAATCCATATGGAAGGAGTGAATAGAAATGATACAGAAGATCATAGAGATTCCAAAATAAACACACCAATTTTCTACAGAGATTTTGAGATACTCTGTAGTACAGCAATATTGCTTTTGGAATGTTTTCAGTTGTTCAGTACAAATGCCTAACTTTATTATAGTGTCCTAAATGACCCATTTTAAACATAATGTGTAGGATTGGTTGCATCTCTTTAGCTGAAAATGTAAAAAGATAGCAAATATTTATAAAGACAGTCTCTCATTGGAATTATTCTTAATAACAAATTATGAAGGTTTGTTGCTTCTTAAAAAGATTTCAAAAGGTTGAGCACTTTTCCAAAGACTAATCCTGAATTTATGTGGCCCTTTTTGTTTGGCAAATCCAATTTAAAGCTTCATGAGAACCTTCTTTTGTAGTCCCCAGGTTATTCAGCTTACCAAACAAAATGGGGAGGGAATTGTAATAGTGCAAGTAAAAAGATTGTAGCATTTCTTATTGTATCTAAAAACTTTCAATTCCATTTGAAGCTTCCAGGAGACACAGACACATAACAGCTTTTATGAACTTCTTAAAATGTTTAAATTAAATTATAATTTCTGAGCAAGTTTCCCACCTGTGTTTTTCTACAGTCCATAATTTACTCCTTAAGACACAGCACATCCTTCCTGTGATATTCTTCAGGCCACAGTTTCTCACCTCCCTCTTCTTCCATAAATTCTCAAGCCAGGTTATTCCCAAAGGAAGGCAAAGGCTGGTTCTGATCTGAGCCCCACTGTGCCAGTGCACACATTCTCAGAGTATGGTTCTGACCATCACATCCAAATGCATCTGTTTGTAAATATCTTTGCCTTCAATAACAAAACCTTTTGTAGGTGTGGGGAAGCAGAATTACTGGGGGTTTTTTAGTTTGTACCCTGCATCTTGTGACGTTTTCTTCCTGGGGTTCTCCGTTCCAGGCAGAAACTTGCTTTGACTGATGTGCAGAAGCAGAGGGCAGAGGTCCCACAAAAAGAGTACCAGAATCGTGGGTCCCTTCAGTACCAGTTTGGCAGTGAACTGCTTCAGCCTCCTGTCCACTTATTTAAAATAAAAGATGTGGAAAGCCAGGTAAAGCTCAGCCACTGGACAGATTCTTTGTTGGCGGTTAAAACCTGTGCATGTGGGATACAATGCATGTGAGCTTCCTGCATTTTCATCTCTCTGCAGATAGAGGAAAGCCTGCAAGAATTAGTAGAGGCGACCTCTGACCAGCTTCCCAGTGATGCACCAGCAAAAGCTCTCAAGCTTCTGCACCTCTTCCGTGCAGCAAACGAGGAGAACTACGAGTCGGTGTGGAAGCAATTCTCCAGTCGGCCAGCATACAGGTACAGGCAATAAAGGTGGTGCTTTTCTGCTGGAGAACCTTTGGAATGCCTGTCTCCAGAGGCAGCCCTGGAAAATGCTGCTTGCCTTTTCCATTACAGGCGCCACATTTTGGATATAATTCCTGCAGTGGCCAGTCACCGTGCACTCAGGTTCCTGCGGCATAAAATGGAGAGGCAGGAGCTCACCAACTGGGAAGTGACTCAAACAGTGCTTGTGGCTCTGCACTCCAGCACTCCAACTCGGGATGTGATGGAGGAAGCGACGGTAGGATTCTCTAAACACTCTCAAATCACTCTGCTGATTCTAGCATCTGTTGTATTTATTCCTTTGACAAGATAGTAAAGGCTTTGAAAATATAAAGGTTTTATATCCTCTAGCGAGGTTGAAAGGCCTTTGTTTCCTGACTGTCTTAAGGGGAGGAGAATGCAAATCAAAAGGGCAAAAATTACTCTGGAATGAAGCAGGAAATAAAGAGTAAAATAACTAACCCCTGTCCCTGAGGGGTATTGCTGCGAACAGTGACTTCTAGTCGCTCTTTTTCCAAATGTGCTTTATAGTTACATCAAATTAGATCTCTGACTGTCTACAAAGACAAGGGAGCAAGAAATACATATTTGTTATATCCACGTATTTGTCCTAATTGACCTAGAAGGATGGGTATGAATTTGAGAAGATCTGTCAAAACCAAGGGAATTATGTCAATGTGAAGGCCATGCAGGAGAAAGTCTAATTATTTTTGCAATTTTTTCTGTATATGTCGGGTTTCATCCCAGTCTCAGATGCAAGAATTTATCTCTGCCTACCCTAGGCAGAGACAAGGAACCTCAGACTAGAATTTTACCCTCAATGAAATCCATGACAGCCTGGCTGTTACTGTGTGGTGATGGTCTGCTTCCCACATGAGAAAGCAGTGGGCTAATGCTTCCTGTCAGCTCCTACATTTACAAAATATTCCTGTCTGCCCAAACTACTGAGGCCCATTCACAACAAATCTCAAATTCATTGTATCTACAGCTGAGGCAATCATAAAACATGATGAATGTTTCTTCAATAATGTGCATTTTTCTGTTCCATAACTGGGTGATTTCCTCCATTTGGATTATAGCCTATGCCAAATTTAAATCTGAAACACTATAAAAGGAACAGATCTGCCTTCCAGATGTTACTTGGAATTACTTTACAATTACACTGTCAAATACAGTACTATCCACTGATTAACTGAAAATCCATCAACAGAAAAGTATCAAAAGCCTGGCTTTGTCTTTCATTGGGCAGAAACATATTTTCCAATAATGTTTCTCTTCATTAATGGTGGTAACGAACAACTGCCTTCTCCCCAGCTCATTGTAAAAAAGCACTGCCCCCGCTCGAGCTCTGTGCTTGGGAAGGTTTGCCATCTCAGCTACGCCTCACTGTGCCACAAACAGTGCTCCTCATCAGACTCCTGCTCCGAGTGTCTCCAGGTAATCACATTGTTATTTATCATTTAAAAGAAAAATTAAGCCTTGAGTTCTTTCTTCATTATTCAGAAAGCTGTATTTCACTTCACTACAGTGTTTCCTTTGGGGAAAGGAACCCCAGTTGGTTAAATACAACATTTTTATCTTTAGATTAGCACACAAAAGAGAGTGAGAGGAAGAAGCAAACAATTGATAACACTTTCTATCTGAGTATCTCTGAGTGCTTTATTGCCAATTATTAATGAAGTCCCATGACATTGCTCAAAAATACTTTAAATATAGGTATTATGCATATTTATAAATTAACTAAGTGACACAAAAGCCCAGGTTTTTGTCAGAATTAATGTATCCCAGCCAGAAGCAGAGCCCAGTCATCAACACAGGCTGTAAGGTTATTATAACAGTAATACCCTCCCTGTTCTACACTGCTTTTAATCAGCAGGCCTCAAAACAACTTGAGTAGTCATTAAATAGCATTTCCCAGTTCTAAAAATGCATGTCATGGTTTACAGAGGCCAACCACTCAGCCAGT
This sequence comes from Gymnorhina tibicen, assembly GCA_013399875.1. Taxonomy (NCBI): domain Eukaryota; kingdom Metazoa; phylum Chordata; class Aves; order Passeriformes; family Artamidae; genus Gymnorhina; species Gymnorhina tibicen. The sequence continues at coordinate 3,008,841 of VXAZ01010408.1, read as the reverse complement.
AGCAGGGAGGGAAAGAGAAATGTGTGTTCAGTCTTTGGCACCCGTCAATCCACCATCCCCAGTGAGAGCAGGGTGTTCCAGACATGCTGCGTGCCTGACATGATTTCTTTTTCCTGCAGTACATAGGCATGGGCAACATTCCTACATATGTCGCCTGTGTTACAATTGCCACCAATGCTCTTGAGCTAATTAAATCTGAGAAGCCTTATGTCAGAGAATGAATTTTTTTTCCCAAAGCAAATGACTGTATAGGCTTATTCAATGCATTTCAAATGTCCCTTCATTTGCCTAGCAATATCAAGTACACTGTTTCTGCACCATCAAGGGATCTTAAATGTGTTATTTTATATAAGGACAGAATATATAAGGACAGAATCTGTATTGAAATTATTCTCCAACATCTCAGTTTCTTTTTTAGAGCCATTTTTTATCATTTTAAGCTGTTATCTATCAGGATTTAGTTCTTTTCTCTTATTCAGCCTTCAGACAACTACTTCTAATCTTGCCACGGTAATGGAAGTGTGATCCAGTTGCTTACAATGGAGACTGTAAAATGACCTGATTTTTTGGCAATGATCTCATTTTCCATCTATTAATCCACACTGAAGAGAGGTTGTCATAGCTGGTTAAGGGCACCACCACTAACCATATCTTCAGGGATCTTTTTTAAGGGTCTGAAGGTTTAACTGTATCTGTATTTTTGCACCTGTCTTCAACCATGAGACAGCAATGCTCAAGCAGCATTATTTCAGGGTTCCAAACTTACCCTGAAAGGCAGTGGGAACTAGGTCCTAGCCATTACTTTTTTCTTTAAAATTTTGACTTGATAACCTTAAGGTATAGTGATGAATAAGCTGTTCATTGCAGCTTTCTTGGCTATACTTGTTCTATGAATAAAATGTTCTATTCATGAGGGAAAAAAAGAATTTGGAAATATTTAAAATAAATGAATTGAACAAACTGAAATTATGGAAGTCAAACCCCTGAACAGGCTGGTGGATGCGAATATAGATAAGAGCTGGAATTGAACTCAATAGATTTGTTTCCATTTTTCAGCTTCTTCATGGCTTTGCAGGAGAGGCATTGAGCAAGTCTAGCATAGAAGAAATTTCCCTGGCTTTGAAAGCCCTTGGGAATGTAGGACATCCAGCCAGCATCAAGCACATCAAGAAGTTTTTGCCAAGATATGCAGCTGGTGCCTCGGATTTGCCCCTCAGGGTCCATGCGACTGCTGTGATGGCCCTGAAAAACATAGGTTTAAAAGACCCCAAAATGGTAAGGAAACAAAGCTTCCTCCTTTTCCCTTGTGACTTGTACTCACAAGGCTGCTAATAATGGGTGATGAGGGAAAAACAGATTTTTTTTTCAAATATAGCATTATTTAAAAAAAAAAAAGAAGCTTAGCCATTCCTTGTTTGGCATGTCTTATTTCTTTTGACATTAACCTCCACTACTTCAGACTGCAACAAAAAAAATCCCATTAGAAAGATACATTCATTGTTGTTGAAGACAAATCAGTATTTCCACTGCAAACATTTCATTTCCAAGGACGTTAGACAGAAAACTAAATTACTGACACAAATATGTTTAGTACTACTTCACCTTTGGTATGTGAGAAAACCACAAAACAAGGTTTTCAGAGAATTGACATTTAATACTGAGTGTCACATCTAATCGTAATTCAAGACCAGATTTTATTGTAAATAGACACCAGGGGCTTGCATCCTAATTACAAATTTACAGACATTGTGTGGGTTTAAGTCATAAACAGGGCATTTACTAAATGTGACTTTTGTCCCTCACTGAGATAATTGTCAGATCCCACATACAATGGCTACACCAGCATACTCTCATCTACCATAGACATCACTTTACAATCATTTTAACTTTAAAGCAGTCTGCTTTTAGAAGGAAACCTTTTCAAGGTTTTCAAGATTTTTTTCCTGATGTTGAAATTTTTTGGTTTATATAAGTAAAATCTTAGTATAAAAAGTAAAATAAAAGCTTTCATTAACTAGTCACCTACTAATCAGTATCAGTGTTTCCTATATACTCATTTTTTGCATGTGACTCCCAGTTTGAGTGCACATATTGATCCACAAACAGTAGTGTGCCAGGGTATGCTTTTAACCAAAAGAATAAAGAAACAATTTAGTAGAGTGCAGGAGCTGGATGAGGAAGTGCAGGGGAGGGAGGGGAGAGAATTGCAAGGGTAGGAGTTAAGGTATTTGCTGGGGAAGAAAAAAAAACAATTTCGTGGTTGAGAACAACACTGCATCTCTGATTGGTTTTTGGCCTGGCTTTTCACATGTGCCCCAGACCACTCAGTTTCATTTTCTATGCATTTTCTTTGGAGAAAATTGGTCTAGAGCAAGTTAATGATTGTGATCATTTTTTTCATTGTTCAAAAAACAGTTTAATGCCTGGTTTGCAGCTAGGTACCCACCCATATTTGGATTAAACATACTTAATTCACGGCCTTTTTTACTGTTTAATTTGAAAAGCCTCACTTAGGAAGTGGCCTACTGCATCTTTGTCACCTCTTCTACATTGGTATTTGATAATCAACATACTCAAATTAATAAAACCAATCAGGGTTTTTCCAAAGTTTGCTGAAGTTTTCTGGGTCACTCTTCATTACAGCTCATGGATGTGCACTCTCCCAGGCAGGGAGGGCTGTGCAGAGGGTTTGCCAGAACAGTGGCACATCATCCACATTCATTTTAACATTAGGACCAAAGGCCTCAGTGCCCCCCATGGAAACTGCAAGTATTCCAGTTCAAAATTAGTCTTGGTAGTGAATGTTGCTGAGGTCAAACACATCAACCACAAGTAGTACTGAGGAAATTGCATTTATTGCATTAAATTTTGGTTTAAGCTGCCTATATAGCATAGAGATTTCTGGTAATAAATCGGGTTTTGTTTGTTTCATTTTAATTCTATTATTTAGCAGAAGATGCCCCAGAAGATCAAATTATTACAAATAAGTTATACCTTTATAAGTAGGGATAAGTGATCACTGAAATCACTTCTCAGGTATGTAATGGATTCATGAAATCTCTTTTACCTAGAGTGAGATAGCTCAAAAAGGTGTAAAAGACTTGATGTAGAAGTTATTCAGTGAAGTTCCTCGGCTTTGATTGTGGAGGAAGCCAGACTACATTACCATAATGTCCCTTCCAGCCCTCAGACTATGAAACCGGGAACCGTGTTGCCATAATAATTATATAATCCAAATTTTGACTGTGCTAGTGATGAAACAGATCATTCACTGGTGTTGGGTGGTTATTAGCAAAATGTTCAAACATACAGTAAAACTGAATATATCTATTATTTTCAGGTCCAGGCTATTACCCTTGAGATTTTCCTGAATCACAAAATTCATCCTCGAATACGAATGTTAGCTGCAGTGGTTTTGCTTGAAACAAAGCCAGGTCTTCCAATAGTGATGACATTAGCTGATGCTGTGCTGAAGGAACCTAGCATGCAAGTGGCAAGTTTCATCTACTCTCACTTGAGGGCCCTGGGTAGAAGCACAGCTCCAGATCTTCAAGTGATGTAAGGAAAATTCCTTTCCTAGAAGAAACACTTCTTGCAAACTCATTGAAATATTAATGTGCTCACCGAACTTTTTCAGGGCTTCTGCCTGCAGAATGGCTATCAGAGCACTAAGTCCCAAATTTGACAGATCTGGGTATCAGTTCAGCAAGGTTTTCCGTGTCAGTATCTTTAAAGGTAAGATCCAGGAGATTTTGTAGAGAAATACATACTGGTGAATGTGTGAAAAAAAATTGTTCAGTATGAGAGCACAATTCTCCTATCCAGCTGTTAGGCTGCACACTGTTCCTCCATATTCTCCTATCTTCAGTAAAAAAAATACAATGTCAGGCTCTCCATCTGAAGAGTGTTTAGGTCCCTGTGTGTTTTGCATTGTACTCTGCCAGCATGAAATTACCAGAGGGCTTGTGGGGCTGTAACCCTCCGTTTTCATTAGTCGGGGAGGCACATGCTCCTGTATCAAATGCCACAGTCTCAATGGTGCTTAACAATTTCATACTATTGTTCAGCACCAAACAAACAGAAGGGACCTAAATTACTGCTGAAGTGGATTAATTTCTACCAGTGTTGAACACCTACAACTCCCGCTGCATTCAAATGTGATGCTAAATACTCTTCACCCCAACAGCTGTGCCCAGTGAAACAGTGAAAACATTCAGATGTGACAATTCATTGCACCCATGAGCAGCTACGTCAGGCTTATTGTCTAAAGATTTTTCTCGCATGTTCGTACCAAGATTCTTTACTAGAATGAGCAGATGCATGCATGATATCTGGAGACTGGCCAGTTATATCAAAGGGAGTTGCACATAAAAATGTAGTGAAACCAGGTAAGGACCAGACTAGAAGACAGGTTCTTGCTGAGCCACATCGTAGCTTTTGCTATTTTCCATGTATGTTATTTTTCTCAGTAGATTTTTTAAGCAACTCCTCTATGTAAATGACCATGACAGCCTCAGTGATTTGGCATATGTAGCTGGCAGACTAGGGAGATTATATCTCCAAACACAGTCTCCTTACACATGCAGTTTATCTATCAGGACTTGGATGTTTTTAGCACTTTTGTTATTCACCAGTATGTGTCAAGATTCTTTTCAAAATAATCAATATTAAGAGACTCTGAAACATCTGAAATCCACAGGGCTTGAGTGTACAAGCACTTCTGCCTCCTTTTTAGAGACAGGGGTGTGGTTTGAAGGACTTTCATAAATCTTATTATTGTCCTGCTCCTGTTTCGTGGGTTTCACATGACCATTTAATGTGCTCTATAATAGAAATAAATACAATACATACTGCAAGAATCACAGTAAAATACCATACACATGCTTGCTGCCTCAGTGATGGAGACCGACATACACCATGTGAACTTTTGTACTACTACAGTCACTGATATACACCATGTGAACTTTTGTACTACTTAAAATACATTCAGGGATATTTCCATTAATATGAAGATGTGTGTTTCTTAGTTTAGGCACTCGTTTTGTCTTCTTATTTTTGCTTTTAAAATTAAGCCATATAAATTTTCACACAGTGAGAAAGAAGGGTGCAATATGCATGAGGGATGCTGGCAGGGGGCTATGTGAAATGGAATACTTTATTCTGGCTGTAGCCTGGAAATGCAGTACATCAGGGAATTGCTGTTACTTCCTGGTGAAGACCATTGTCAGAAATTTGGCTACCACACATAGGTAGGTCATCATCCTGAAGAACAAAAAACAAGATCTTTTTCTCACACATGCTAAACTTAGACTTGGATAACTCAGCTAAATTAAGTCAATCTCCTAGTACACTGGTATGGGAAGAGGATCCATCCTCCAGCTTTCTGATTTGATTTATCTCCACTAGCCACAGGTAAAATGTGTTTCAGTGAGTCCATTCTGGAGGAGTTACCATAGTGAAACATCTAATGCAGTACCTATTTCCTTGATAAAAACAAAAATCTGCCCTTAGCATCACAGATCTTTGTGGTGCTAGATGCTGAATTTTTAATGACAGACAATAATGTCAGCTGAACATGTCTCTAATCTGGAATTTGTCATACATGGCCACCACAAATAGTGCTTCATGCTCTACACATTGCTACTGAAATCAAAGGGGTAACCCAGGTTCTGCTCAGTGTGAGGACTGAGAGAATCTCTCTCAATATGCACAGATTCATATAATCAAACGTGGACTAATGCTTATATTTACCAAAGACTGCTTTCATTGCTCACTAAGTTTTCTTTCCCTCATCTTTGGGGCAAGACGTTTAATCAGATATATGCAGGTGTCATCAAACTGCCACAGTGAAGCAGCAAACATATTCTTAAAACATTAGCACTATGTAATGCCTGAGGTATGGAAAATATTCCTGCTCTCTTAAAGTCAATGAATTCTATATAATCATTTAATCATTTATAAGCAATACTTCTTATTAAATATCAGGCCGTACCATGGAGTTTTTAACTAACAGTTTTTGTGGTTAGAACATAAAAGGTAGCTTTAACAAATTCAGTAAAAGTATCATGCCTCAGTTTTAATGTCCTGTCCACGAAACACCTACAATTGCTGTGGCTAAGCTCGTTCAGAGAAAAGCTAGTCTTCGCATTGCCAGGTTTCTTGTCAACTCACTAGTAATGTCCCAGTGTGGCATCATTTTGCTTTTTTAATTTGTATAGGATCACCATTACTATCTACTGAATGTTCTCCACTTATTCCTCTGACCAAAGTGGGGTGGCATAAATACCTGTGTCTTGATTGCATGAGTTGTTTCTGAACTTCATATGTTGTAGGTAGATAGTGCCCAGCACTTTGGATAGACCAGTAGATTCATACAGCAAAGCGGTGAAGGCAATGTAGTAAAATTACAGTTCATACATACTTCCCTATCCTCCAAATGGTGTAGGAGCAAGAGAGGAGGACTAGAAGGAAGCACAACAAGGATGCCTACATTTCCTGTCAGCCTTGTTCCTCTTGAAACCTAAGGAAACTTAGAAAAGCTGTGGGATTACTTTAATTTATAAAACAGGACAGGTTATAACTGAGCCAAGACCAGGAAGAACTCCTGACTGTGATCTGCACTGATTATCTGTACCTAAGAACATTATAGATGATAAATCTAAATAGAGAAATAAATAGAAACAAATTTTTTGCTCAAAGTTCACTCAATAGTTAACAAGAATTTAACAATTGATGCATTTCATGTAAGGGTTACAGCATTTGGAACTAGATGTATTAAATTGCCTGTGAGTCATTTGAGAGACAAATCTATAGCTCACCATCTGTCCTTATAGGACATCTGTATCACTTTCCCTAAACTATTAGTAAAGGATGGCAAATCTGTTTTCATTTCTCATCTCCTTTGTCAAGGTGCCCTAAATGATGTCTCATAAAAGCATTTCATAAGCTGATTTTACAGAGTGTGACTGGATGTAAATGATATGGAAGGCATATTTTCTGTACTTGGATAAGCTCAAGCGGTGGGGCCATAGGAATCTCAGGAGGTTTAACAAGACCAAGTGCAAGACGCTGCACATGGGTCGGGGCAAGCCTCCATATCAATCCAGGCTGGGGCTGAGCGGATCAAAAAAGCCTTGCCAAGAAGGACTCAGGGTGCTGGACAGGGAGAGCATGGACATGAGCCAGCCATGTGCACTTGCAGCCCAGAAAGCCAGTCGTGTCCTGGGTTGCAGCAAAAGAAGCCTGACCAGCAGGACAAGGGAGGGGATTCTGCACTTCTCCTCTGTTCTTGTGAGACCCCACCTGCAAAGCTGCATCCAGCTCTGGGGCCCCCAGCACAGCAAGGACAGGAACCTGTTGGAGCAAGTCTTAAGGAGGAGCAGCAAGATGATAAGATGGATTGAACACTTCTCCTGTGAGGGAAGGCTAAGAGAATTGTGATCGTTCAGCCTGGAGAAGAGGTGGCTTGGGGTGACCTAACTGCGGCCTTCCAGCACCTGAAGGGAGCGTGTGAGAGACCTGGAGAGGGGCTTTACACAAAGGCATGGAGTGACAGGATAAGGGGGAATGGATTCAAACTCAAAGAGAGTAGGTTTATATTAGATATTAGGAAAAAATTCTTTACTGTGAGGGTGATGAGACACTGGCAGAGATTGCCCAGAGAAGTTGTGGACACCCCAGTTCTGGAAGTGTTCAAGGCCAGGTTGGATGTAGCTTTGAGCAAATTGGTTTACTGGAGGGTGCCCATGCCCATGGCAGGGGGTTGGAACTGGATAATCCTTGAAGTCCCTTTCAACCCAAACCATACTAAGATTCTATGATATAGCAGAAGCAACTGGAAAAATGGCATAGCCACCATACAATGATCAGTGGGATTGTAGCTTTGCCCATTATTAGTTTAAAAATGCAGAGTATTCTGTTTATAGCTGTTATATAACATCAGTTTTATAGCTGGGTTTTCTGGCCTTGCTCATATGATGCTGATTATTAAATTAGTAAACTGATCCAATCTGCACACTCTGACCTAAAAATTAACTGTGCTGTGTCTTACTGCCTATTTCTCTGCAGAGTTCCTTATGAGTGGGCTGGCAGCTAAATATGTGGTATTGAATAATGCGGGTACCTTAATTCCAACCACGGCAATGTTCCAGCTGCGGATACATTTCCTTGGAAGAGTGGCTGATCCCTTGGAGGTAATTGGGTCTACCCACAGTTTTCCCTCTAAGCCCTTCTTACAGCCATCATCCAACTGATGATTTTTACTTTACTTCTTCCCACAGGTGGGAATAACAGTTGAAGGACTGCAGGAGATGTTTGCTAAAGGTTACTCTCCTGACAGGGACTGGGAGACAGACTATGACTTCAAGAAAATCCTGAAAACGGTAAATTCTGGGGGAAAAGAAAATCTCTGATATTCCTTTCTCAAATGTTATGAAGAATCAGGCTTTTTTCATCTTCTCACACAGCTCTCTGACTGGAAGGCATTCTCCAGTGACAAACCTTTTGCATCAGGCTACTTGAAGATGTTTGGCCAAGAGTTGTTTTTTGGTGGACTTGATAAAAACGCCATCCAAAATGCACTGCAGGTATCATTTTTAAAGTACCACTACCCAGGTATCAAAAGCTCTAAAATGCTGTTACTTTCATACATCCTCTCCTTTTCTAAATTCATGGTTGGGGTTTTTGTCTCTAGTATTAATCAGGGCAAATAAGGTCAAGCTTTGATCAGGGTTATTTATAATCATTGCTGGCAGAATTTCCCCTGAGGCATAGTTAATGACACGGATCATGATATTCAAGTTCTGCTTATTTAGACATGTTGAACTCTGTAATTGCAGGCATGGTATGGATCTGATGAAAAAATCCCTTCACTAAGGAGAATAATCAGTAGCCTTCAAAGTGGTGTAGGGAGGCAGTGGACCAAAGCTCTCCTGTCCTCTGAGACCCGTCACATTGTGCCCACCTGCACTGGCTTCCCAACAGAGACCAGCTTCTATTACTCTTCTGTCACAAAAGTGGCAGGAAATGGTAACATATCTCATTGCTTGAGCAATACAAACATGCTTGCTAGGACTGGAGAGCATTTTTAACCCTTTCTTTGCTTTCTTTGTAATAGTTCAAGCACAGATTACACCTTCTCCAAAGTCTGATTTCAGATTGTCTGAGTTAGTAAATGCCAACATTAGGCTGAGATCCAAAATGAGTCTAAGGTAAGTATTTAGTATAAAATAAAAGAATAATATTTTCAAGTGACAGGGGCCATAAAAATTTAACAGCTGTTTGCTGTGTGAACATAATTATACCCTCATTCTACCTTTTCAGCATGGCCAAGGAGATGACCTTTGTAATGGGAATCAACACACACACAGTCCAGGCAGGGCTGGAAGCACGCACCAAAATGAATGCTCATGTACCTGTGAATGTTGTTGCCACTATCCAGATGAGGGAAAAAAATATCAAAATTGAAATTCCACCATGTAAAGATGAGACCAACATAATTAGCATAAGGTAAGACATAGCACTTAGTATCTTTCTATGTAGCAAAGCAGAGTCTTCTAAATAAACTGAAGTACTTTTAGGAATCTTGTCTTTGACTTACAGCTTGGATAAGTGGTGGTGATTGGTATAGTTTATGTTTATTTTAAATGAAGTGATGTGCACTAAAGCTTTGTTTGAAAATGTGTTACTTTCTGTGGTCTTCACCTGAAAATCCTTCTTTGGACTGTATCTCAGTTGTTGAGATCCATAAGCTATCTGAAACACAAATGACATAAAATTTCTATCTTGATACAAATGTTTGAACTGGAAACACTAGGTAAGATATAAGCCAGCTGAATCCTATCAGAACAGTTAACCCATCTATATTTGCATTTGATGCCTTGAAGCATAAAGGGTTTGGTGCTTCTTATGTTTTTACCTCATTCCCCTGTGGCTGCCATTTGGTTTTCTTACCTGTTAGGTCTCCTTGATTTATTATCAGTGCATGCAATTACAATACACTCTGGAAAACTGCTGTAGCCAGATGCCAAACAAATGAAAACAGATGGAAATACAAGTGCAAAGAGCGGGAGGAAACAGAAAGAGTATATCCAAGGAATCAAAGCAATAGACCAAACTTAGAAAACCTTTACACGCACACACATGAAAAAAACCTGAGAAAGAGAAGCTGAAAATTCATCACAAAGGAAAAAGCTTCACTGACAACAGAAATCGGCGATTATATAAACCACTGAAATGTTAACAAGTTTCTGCTCTAGGAATACAGCCGTAACAAAAGAGCTTGGTTGCTTGATCCAGCTGCAATTAGCATTCATGGCTGCTGGCCCAGAGTGCTCTGCAGGTCTCCTCAATTTAGCCACCAGTTAAGCTAATCATTATTTTCCCTTGCCCTTCAATAGTCACAGATCATTTGACATGCATTTGACATCTCATCCTCCTCTCTAAGACAATTCCTTCACTCCATCAAGTGTGATTGTAATAAGGTCCTCTCCATGCAGAGTAGGGAGGGTCTCAGCATTTCAGAGATGAAAAGTTAGCTGCATGGGTTTTTTGGTTCATTTTCTTATGGAGGCCAGGACAGTCTGCTCCTAAGGTCATTAGGGATGGCAGGCACCAACTCTCACTAGTTCTCACTGTTAGAGAGGGTGAGGCAGATATTAATGAACTCAATAAGGACACTGAACTGAAATGAAAATATTGAATACTGATAGGGAGTTTAAAGCCTCAAGCAGAGCTAGAAATATTAGCAGAAGGATCCTCCCTGCAAACAAATAAAAAATATTTTCCTCCTTTGACTTAAGGGGAGATCAAATGAGACACAAAAAAGGGTTAAATGTATTGCCATAAAGCAGAAAGCAAATCAGCATTAGAAACAAGCTATTACAGCACAAAAGCCCATGAGTTCCAGCACAAGCCCTGCTCTAGACCCTGCAGCATTACCATTTATAAAGTGAAGTAGTCACTTGGAAATAGCTCCATAATGCCAAGTATATGAGAAAACTAATACTCACTAGATGACTTCTAGCACCATCAATTTCTCTCCAAAAAGCATTCCCGTTCACTGTTACAAAACAAATGGCCAGTGGAAACCACACAGAGCAATGAAACAGCAATGAGTGCAAGTGAAGGCAAAGCAATAACTAGAGAGTGTAACATCGAAGCACATCACTGAGGAGGTCAAAGACCAAGCAAAGTAAAATCTTAAAGGTGTGAAGAGAAACAAGCAGGCATGGTAGAGAGAAAGGAGCTAGGGGGAGAGAGATGTGCTGTATAGACTGAGTTAAAAATTTTAGTGCCATATAGTCTTTTTCTTCCTTTTGCATAGATCTAACAAATAATAAAGATCCAGTTGAAGTCAATATTTTAGAGATATTGTGACACTTTCCCTTGTTAGCTTTAAATTCACCATTTAAAGAAATAGTTTTAGAAAGCTATTGATCTTTCATGTGTTTGTGAGCTCTGTTCACAATATTTTAGTATTGGGCACTGTCTTGATGGTCAGCGGGTTACCTTCTACAGTCCCATGTCATTAAAGCTAGGCAGGATGTGACATTATTTTCCCCATCATCTCTCACATTCAGACACAGGAAGCAAACAGTTTTCAATAGCATTAAGTTCATTTATATCCTACACACCATACAGGTTATAACCTGTCACAGCAGTGGGATTTATATAAATTTTCAAGAGCCGAAGAGAAATTCAGGTAAGTAATCACAGACTCAAAAGGGAAAAAAAAGAAAACTTTGGTGATAGAGAGATTGCATTCCCAAGACAAATCAGGGCATTAGGGGCTCAACTCTCTCTATAGCAAAAATCAGAGCAAAGTAATTAATCGTACTATGGAAAGAATATATAGCATATGTTTCAATTCAATCCTATCAAAGTTAAATTTAATTAAAAATAATGGTTATTTTTAAACCTCTTTTAACATAATCATTTAGTGTATTACAGATGGCTACTTCAACATACTTTTAAACAAAATTTACAAGAAGTAAAAATCAAATAAATTTCAGGGGAAATTAGAGCTTTGTGATTAAAGTATAAATATGGAGAGCTACCAGAGAATGCACTTTGATAATATACCATATATGCATAATGACAGGCTACTGAAGTATATACATAATCTTGAATAGAGCTTGTATCATAAGGTTTTTTGCTTGTTTTAACTGTAGGATAAGCAGAAATTGCTTCACACAGACATCTTATTTATAAGGTGAACCAGGAAATTAGAAAACTCTTTGTCCAACACGTCTACACCACGTGTAGCAGAAAATGCAGAAGAGGCAGTGTGCACTGGGATCTTGTGAGGCGGCAAGGTGTGTTTGGGGGGCAGAAAAGGGAAACAGCTGGGGCTCCAGGTCTCTGTTTGTTGGAAGGAAGATGCATAGGAAAGGCAGAAGGTTTTGTTTCACCACAGCAGAAAGAGAGCTAAAGATCTGGTTGGCTGATTGTCTCTTGCTTCTCACTTATTTAGATGATATGTCATGTTGTGTTTTAAAACCTGGGAAAATAGTTTTTTGTTGATTGTTTTTTTGTTTTAAACAGACATTTGAGCTCTTCTGTCCCCATGTTAGGGATGCATGTAAGGCCACGCTCTGAAACATCCTTGGGTCCAACACAGCTCAGTTGCTTGTCCCTTACCCCTGCAGTGAGTTTGGCTTATATTATAGCACAGCTTCTTCTCTCATCCAAAGAATGTACTAATACATATTGGAAAATCTCCTTTTTATTTTTTCTCCCTTGTGTGGGATCAGAGAGAACAGACTCTTTCATACCATAGCTTTAGGCCTTCTTTGTGACTGTTTTTTCTTGTTAAAGCACCAGAGCTGGCTCTTGTAGCCTATTTTTACTGTGCCGTGTGATTCTGCAGACATTGACACGTGTCACCTGTGATGCAGCTACATTTGTCGGCTCTCTGTGCTCAACAGGGAGGAATCGATCCTCCGCTTTCATTAGGTGGCAGGAGTAGACTATTGGCATAAAAATACTAAAAAAAATTGGAAAAGAAACCCCAGGGCTTTCTGCTTGGAGATCCAGCTCGCAGTTCAGTGGTCATTTGAATTATTGAATGGGATTAAAATAAAACCATTTCCCTTTTTGTCTCTTTACCCAGATGAGCCATCTGAAATGCAAGTTGATTTGTATTTTCTTTTATCCGTCAGCTTGTTAGGGAGAATATTTTATTTCAGATTCCATTCTTCAAGGTTCTCCTATCACCCAGCATGGAGCGTTGCTGTCATGTCCTTATCTAAAAAAAGAGAGAGATGGAAAAGAAAACAAAGCCCACAGGTGACACACGTTTTATTGAGGTGTTCCACATGAAGAGCAATTGTGTGCTTTACACTGCACACAGCACGGTAGGAGCCTTCAAGAGGAAGAGAGGGCTATCAAATGAATACAAATTCATCTTTCAAATAGGTTAGATTGGAATTGCTCAGGCTAGTACAGTGTGGACCATATTAAAATAGAGACCATTTTGAGACCATATTTCCATTCACTGTCACAGCAGCCACCTCCATTGGCAGACCACAAAAGCCCCAGGGCAAAGAGATCAGCTTCATCCTTGAGAAAGAACACATGGGGAATTTTGAGATGGATGTTAACTGATAAATGGCTAATAAGGTAGAGCTAGCACAGTGTTAATAGCTGAGGGAAATAGGTTTTCGTCTCTCAAAAACATTCAGCATTCGAGATGCTTCTCTGACCCAAAACAAAACTTGTAGTTCACAGCACTGTAACAAGTTCCATTAAGAATGTGGGGTATGAAGCCAGGGGTTCAGGATATTTTGCTGTGAGAGCCTCAGTCTCATGCTGCACCTTCTATCACTTATCCTGGATCCTGACTAATACACTTAGAGTTCACAACACTGGAAACAATGTACTGAATGCATTTACATAAATAGGCCCTTAACCTTCCTGCACAACTCTCTGTGACGTCTTGCCAGGCCATGGCCAAGCCATGAGTACCAGTGAATTTAAATCAAGCTGGAGACACTTACTTCATGATTTCATGCTCCTTTCTTCAATAAAGATTGCACAGGAAACAGCTTTCAGTTGCCACCAGTCCCCAGATTGTTTTTCGAATTTATGGTAGTATTTTTTCAAATATAATGTCAAATTAGAACTAAGGCTAGTGCAATGAACACACAGAAGATGGTTTTTAAAAAGTAAAAGTCCAGGAGATCAAAAGAGACTCAAAAATTTAATAATGTATTATTAATTTAATAAATGTATACATTTAATAATGTAATTATGTATGGCTTAGAAGCCATAGCCAGACTTCTAAGTGTGCTGCTTTTTGTGGAATTTGGGTATGAAGATCCAACCAGCTGCAAAGTTTTTAACCTGTACACGTGATTCTAAAAGCCTAACTGAGCTATGTGCCCCTGAGATTGGTCTGGGTCTTTATTTACTCTTAGCAGTCCTTGAAACCACATCTAACAGGAAGGATGCTGTGAATATCTCTAAAGCAATTTGCAAGGTATGATACTTGTTGCTGAGTGCAGGCTACAAGGCATTATTCGGGTCTTTTCCTCAGCAGTGCTTTATCAACACAGGTTTCCTCTAATGTTTATTATGCAGGTCTAAGACATTTGCTGTTACACGAAATATTGGGGATTTGACTGCTAGTAAGATGACTCCAGTTCTTTTACCTGAAGCAGTGCCCGACATAATGAAGACGTCCTTCAATTCAGATTCTGCATCAGGCGAGACTGATAACATCAGGGTAATTGATATAGTGTCTGACTATTCCTTTTTCGGCTTTTAGACAGTAGGGAACCATTTCTTTTCTCTCTAGGAAAGGGTACAATTCATCTCTGACCAATGCTGCTTCACTCAAAATAAGTCAAGTTCAATCTAATAACACAAATAGCCCTATAGTAACACTATTTTAAAATCTGGAGTGTGATACATCAGACTTACAACACTTTTTCTAGAGCAACAGCATTTTCTTTGGTAATTAATTTTGCACTGCCATCTACAGGCCCACGATCTTTAAAATACTTTGCAACCATTATGCAAGACATTCCTGGGTCACAAATGTTCCACAGGATGCTCCACCGTTTGACTTGTAGAGCCAAATTTAATGTTTATAAGCATTCTGACTCAAGGATGGATTGCAGTTTGTGTCACAGCTTCCTGAGCCAGGTTTCCAGAAAAGCCAGGATAGGCTTTCTAAGATGGGCAGTGTTGTGAAGGCATCGCTGTGACAATTTGTTCAGTGAAAGACTGACAGAAGCAAGGAATACACTGTCCTGTTCTGGTTTCATTGTCATCCCGCAGCTCTGAAGGGTTTTCAGATAAAATAAGAGATGAACAGAGGACAAGAACAGCACTTTCCTATGGAGTAGTCAATAGACAAACGTGCTATCAGTGAGAGCAGTTTCCAATATCCTGGAACAAGCTTTCTCCTGCTTTGTGCCTCTGTGCTGCCCTTCCTGAAAACTTGGCACTTCACAGTTACTCTTAAATGAACAGCAACTGAAAAATGGCGCTGAGTGGAGCATTTCTCAGTATCACTAGAAATTCCAGGGGTTTTTGGTAGGGTTCATGCAAGGCTGGAATCTTGTGAGACATGGTAAACTGCATAAAAAAATTAATTGCAAACCTGATTTACATGTGAAATGAAAGCTTATGACTATGTGTCTTTAGGTATTTGCTTCATTGCTTCAGGAAATCATAGTTTTCATTTCATGGATTTGATTACAATTTTAATTAATTTTAATTTGTTCTTCTGCAAGCATTGCTTATTACATGTAAATTACATAGTTTTTAGGGGAAATTTCTAATATATTATATGTTTTGACCGTTTAATTGATATAGCATCACATTCATGTCAGACCTCATCTGAGTCAGAATTTTTGTGGATGTAGTTGAAAGTTCTGTTGTCTGACACATCAAAAATCAAAAGAAATAACTCCAGTTAGTCTAAAGCACACTCAGTTTTATCAAGAACCTGTTAACGTCTAATCGTTCAGGAAAACAAAATTAAATATTTAGAATTAATTTGTGATATAATTTTCCATTCTTATAGCCTGAAGCTCTTTTTACAGTAGGTAGTGTAATCGACCTATTCGGATGATAATTTGGCTGATTTAAAACCGAGTTGTCCTATGTCACTGCCTTGCTATCTCAAACAAACCGGTTAATTCCCCCTGCAGAATACATGTAACTATTACCAAAATATGATGCATAACACGCAGGTATTCCTCTCACTGTTGTCTGAGTTAACTTGACATGTGTGCTATCTAATAGGATAGACAGTCTGCAGAGGATGTTTCATCAGGAAATCTCTTCTCTTCTGGACACTCTCCATCCCAAAAAGAGCCATTTGTTCAGGCCGTGTGCTTCAATGCAAGTGCATTTGGAGTTCAAGTGTGCATTGAGAAGAAAAGTGTACACGCAGCATTTATTAAAAATGTGCCTCTTTATTACCTAGTTGGAGAGCATGCCCTGAAAATAAGCTTCAAGCCAGGTAAATACAACTGGGCACAAAAAAGAAAATAGTGCATGGGTGGGTAGAGGTGTGTGTATATACACACGATATATATAGATAGATATAGATGTATACGTACATATATATTTTTTGCATCTTAAGTACCTCTAAATTTACCACTGGAAGCACCAAGCCTGCCAGTATTGGCAACAGACTATGCTCACAGCAGGAATCCATTTCTCCCCCACTCGCCTGAGCAGCAATTTCCCAGCTCTCCCAGCAGTGTCACTCAGCGTGGCCAGCGTCAAGCAGAGCTGATCTGTGCCTGCAGAGTGTGTCTGATGCATCCTGAATCATTGGATTTGGGATGCAAGCACGAAGCAATTGGACATGGGCAACAGATCTGATGCAGTGTCCTGTAGCTACATTCTAAAACCCAGACTCTAAAAGGGAATTATGGATTAACCCTGCCACGATCTAGTCCTTAATGTCTTAATCCACGACCATAAGAAATAAAAGAACAGCAGGCCACTGAATCTGGGTCTCCTAACAATCAAACTAATGGCCTAACCATTGGGCCATTCTTTAGAGTTCAAGAGTTGACCCTCAATTCCTCTCTGACCAATGTTAGTTTATTTCAGTAACCCATGATTTATCTCTTTAAGAAATCCAATTCGCTTGACTTAAATCTGCAAGGTCATTCTGTTTATTGACTTGACAAGAATCCAGTATCATGGTAATATTTTAAAATTTGATTGCCAGTATGTGCTTTAGCTATTAGAGAAAAATTTTAACAAAGTTCTTCAATACCAATAATAATCATTGAACACTTACATTTGAGAAAAAATGGCTAAATAAATGATGGTAAAATTGGCTTATTCTCTCATTCACTTGCTAATGGTAATACTAATTGTCGTAAAATTTCAGTTTACACAGAGGCACCTATTGAAAAAATACAAGTCACAATTCAAGCAGGAGACCAAGCTCCTACAAAAATGGTACGTCTAGTAACATTTGAAGATCCAGAGGCACAAGCATCTTCCAGAAAAGAAGCAATTAAAAAAGTGAAGAAAATCCTTGGTGACACTGATGATCAGGTACTGCTGCAAAATTCCACTTCTGGATTTGTGGGAAACATTAGACAAAGCTTATTTCTATTTCTTCTACTAAGTAGCTTCCTTTGTTTAGGTATTATGCCAAAATGGAAAATAAAGACAGTTTTGGGTACACAAGTCTTTCTGCAGGTCTTTTGTTTGCACTCATCCTTTCTGCAAGTGAAAGACATTAGAAAGAGTGGGTTGATTTTGTATGCTTTTCTTAAATTTCTCGTAAGAGATAAAGTAGCTGTTGCGTGGCCAAAAAGTAGTCTGTTATTTCCAGCCACTGCAACTGCAGCAAAATGCTCTGACACCAACTACACAACCTGCCCTGAGACAGTGACAGCTACAGCATTATCATTACTGATACCAGCTACATGTAATTGTGCGGTCAACGACTGCTGCACATGCTTCTTATCACAGAAGTGTTTGGGGTATTTTTCTGCTTACGTGTGGGTTTAACACATTATGAAATTGCCTTTGAATGATTGTGGTGTATTCCAAGAAGGTTATCAAGCATACACCTTGTCTTCTAAGGCAGCAGAGATTCAGAGGTGTCTGCATCTGATTTTACTTAAGCCGTTCTGCAGGTACACAGAAAAATAATTTTGTTTTTCCAATGTTGCCCTTGACTAGGGGACAAGAAAACACGGGAGCTCGTCCAGTGCCAGCAGCGCTAGTGGAAGTGCCGAGAGTACAACGAGCAGCCCCTCCAGCAGCGACTCTGATGACAGAGCATCACAGGGAGGCACCCAGATAAATCTGAAAGCAGGGCAGTCCAAACCCAAAGGAAAGAAGTTCTACCCCTTTGGGGACAGTGGCAGTAGCAGCAGTAGTGGTAGCAGCAGCAGTAGCAGCAGTAGCAGCAGCAAAAGCAGTAGCAGTGGCAGTGGCAGTAGTAGTGGTAGTAGTAGCAGCAAGAGCAGCAGTAGCAGTAGTAAGAGCAGCAGCAGTAGTAGTAAGCGCAGCAGCAGTAGTAGTAAGCGCAGCAGCAGTAGTAGTAAGCGCAGCAGCAGTAGTAGTAAGCGCAGCAGCAGTAGTAGTAAGAGCAGTAGTAGCAGTAGCAAAAGCAGTAGTAGTAAGAATAGCAGCAGCAAGGACAGCAGCAGCAGTAGGAGCAGAAGCAGGAGTAACAGCAGCCAGGGCAGCAGCAGCAGCAGCAGTAGCAGTACCAGAGGCAGTGCAGGTAGGAGCAGCAGTAGCAAAGCATCTGGTATAAAGCATAAGGCTAAGAAGCAGTTCAAGACCCCATCATTTCCACTTACCAGTGCTGCTGAAGGAGAGACAAGTGTCCGTGAGCAGAAGCCTAAAACACAGAGTAGCAGCAGGAGCAGCATGGGCACCAGCAGCAGCAGCGAAAGCTCTGGTGTTTCCCACCGTCACAGCAAATCTGACAAACAAGCTGAGACAAAACACATCAAGTCCCAAGTGAACAGTGGCAGCAGTCATGACATGTCTACAGAATGGGTAAAATGTCTAATACTTTGACTTCTGCTAGGAGGTGATCTTGACTGAGCTGTAGGTAATAATTTGTTTTGGAATTTTGCAGGACTTTCACCTTCCAAAAGTCTACAGTCTCCGCTTCAGATCTGTTCACACCCATTGGGTAGGTGCCTAATTCAAGTGCACATTGCCATGGTAGCTACAGCTGATGTGATCGAGCCTGTTACTGAAGGGCTTTGTTTGGGCCATTTCCCTTGACCATTCCATAATGCCCAATAACAATATTGATGATGAACAAAAAAAAGCAGATTTATTACTAAAATGCTATTACACTACATCCTTTTGGTGTTGCAGCACTTGCAATCCTCAAATTTGGGTCAGGACACACAAATGTACAATGCAGCCAAAGCTAGGTTAACAAAGACCATGGGGGAATGTTAAAACAGCGGGACCTTCCAATGGGAATAGTTATGTCCACATGTCTTAGGCAAACATGGCAAAATCATTACATGGATTTTTTCAGAAACCAGGTTCAGTATGCATTATGGCACAAGTTATTTTCAGCATATACTAGAAGGGTGATAATGCAGTGGCTTTTGTAGGTGTTACTTGTACAGCTATTACATATCCTGCTTGTGAAAGAGGAAGATGATTTATAGTGTTTTTCATAAAATTGTAATCTCTTTTTTTTTCTGGATATGGATATATTTGACCACTTATTAAATGCCACTTTTCATTTTCCCTAGCGTTAAACCTGAACAGCGTGATGTTGCCATCTGCAATCAGTGTCTATGCAGTCTTTCTTTCAGCAGAAATGTCAAGGTGGATCCGAGGCACATTCCAACCCAACATATTTCATGTCTTTTATATGAAAATAAAAATAACACTCTAGATATATCTAAGTCTGTTACCTTTAAAGGGAGGCTGATATCTCTGATTTTGATATTTACACTGTAAAAGAAGAGGTCATCTCATAGATTTTTAACCTATTTTTATTTCATAGCATCCAGATCATAAAGGGTCAAGCAGTTCATCATCATCTTCCTCCGAGTCAGGAAGTAGCCACAGAAACAGCAGCAGCAGCAGTGGCAGCAGCAGCCACCATCATGGAGAAAATTCTGCCCACAACTCAAGGAGGAGCGAAAGAGTCCGCATCCACCACCACAGCCACAGCTCCAGCCTGACACATGAGGTACAGCTCTGTGCGTGGTAGCCACGAGTAGCCAGGCTTAGCTGGCTGCTGAACAGGAGCTGTAGATGTGGTGGCACTAACCAGCTGAGGGGGTTAGGCTCAGGAGGGACACTAACAGTCAGGTCTGTGAATTGAACATCAAAGTTCATTGAGATACTCCCCCTCCCACCCCAAAAAAATTTTATTTTTTCAAATTTCCTTGTGTTCAGGCTGTTGTTTGCTGGTTTCCTTTCCTTCATTTCTGAAGGTATTTGCAGTATGTGAAAGCCCAGATTTGGAATTATAAAAGTTGAAGGGAATGTAGCTGTGAGTTAAAGTGGAAAGAATTTTCTTTTTCCCATGAAAGCCCAGAATGCAAAATCAGTTGCTTTAGGTAAAAATGAGGAGGAAATAAATAAGTCTGCCTAATTATTTTTCAGTGTAGACTGGGGGTCATGAGTGCATGCAGAGTATAACTAAAATCAGACTTTCTGTGGACATTACTGATTCGTAAATGTGAAGGCCCATTAAGCACAGATCGTCTTTACCTTTATTATGCACTTAGTATCCTATAATTGTGCTGCATAAAGGTATCTACATAATAATAGAACAAATAGCTCTGCAAATGCAGGCAATGTCTAGGGGAATTCTGCTACTAAGAAGGATTTCAAAATATTCAATTGGCTTGAAGAAACTGTAGTATAGTACAATAAGTTGTGAGTGACACTAGAGACTGAATGTCTCTGGTACACATTGTAGGCAGCTATTTGAAGCATTAGAAAAATGAACAAAATCTTACTATATGCGTAATAGCTTGAAAGAGTCTTGGATCTCTCATCAAAATAATCACATCTTTAAATAATTAAGTTTCCAACCAAATTTATCCTCAACTACTGGGGATAAGGAAATATGAACTGCAAACTAAACTGGTGAAGGACAAGGGCTGCTGCCTGCTATCAGCACACATTAACTGGACTGCAGGCTCTCCAGAGTACACAGAAATACTTAAGCACAGATGGTTGGGGGCTGTTTTTCAGCGCAACTTCCTGGGAGACGTAATTCCACCTGGCATTACGATTGTGGCACAGGCAGTAAGGAGTGACAACAGAAATCAAGGTTATCAAGCTACAGCATATGTTCGTTCTGATGCTGCCAAAGTTGATGTGCAACTAGTTGTGGTTCAGCTGGCTGAAACCAATTGGAAAGCATGTGCTGATGCTGTGATACTGCCTCTGAAAGCACAGGTAAGTGCACAGGCAGCTTTGCACAGAGAGACATCTACAAAGCCCAGAGTAAGCACAGAGAACCTGCTGATTAGGAGTATTAAACAGGAAAGGCATACTTATTTTGAAATGTTTCACAAAGTTGGTGAAGCTTCAGAAAATTTTCCTATATTTCACTATTCTTTTCGATTAAAAATAGATAACAGTAAAAAAAATTAACAATTACTCAGACACTTTAAAATCTGGCAAAAAAAATTACTTTCAAGATAAATCAAAATATAACCAGTAGAAGCATAAAAAATATTTGAAAAATTGACTTCTTCATCACTATTTATTATTCGTTCTACTATGAGTTTTCTTGTCTGGGAATTTGCCTGTTTTTCTGTATATAATTTATTGACCCCAAGACTAGCTCAGCTGGTTACAGCATGGTGTTAATAACACCAGGGACATGGGATTTGATCCCTGAATGGGCCATTCACTTAGGAGTTGAACTCCTTCTGGATGGAGTTGGATAATCCTTCTTAGTCCCTTCCAAGTCAGACTATTCTGTGATTTCAAAAGACTTATAGCTCAAATGCATTTACAATGTTGTATTTCTTAGGATTTATATGAAAAGATGGAAAAAGCAAAGTCGGGTAATGGGTTGATGCCTGAGAGAGCATCATAAATGAAGGAACAGGTCTTTCCTCTTTTTGCATGTCCCTGCGCTGTGCTTCCCATGCACCTTTCAGAGGAAGAGATGTTTGTGCAACTTACAAACCTCTGCCTTTTGCAGCTGCAATTAACAAATTCGGCATGATATTCAGTATTGAAGAAAGTGGGGTGGGTTCAATTCGGGAGGTCTTGGGGAAGTCAAAGAGAAATTTTAGTACAGTCCTCTTCTAGGAAAAAATACATATTGATTAAGAAGTTACCACATCTAAGGAAATCTCAGCATGTTTCAGTGGCTGCTTTGAGACAGGAACATGTATATGTACTTCTGCACAGACCAGCAAACTTTTTTCCTACTATGCCTCAGATTTTGTATGAAGTCAAAATTTCTCTGTGAGCCTGTTTAGAACAAAAGAAAGACTGGAAATATTAAGGATTAGTGCACAAATTGGTGAAAGAAAATTTTGCATTCTGAAAAGGTCAAGGTTCGTTCTGGGTTTCTTTTCTGAAATTTGGGTGACTCTTTCCCGTTTATAAAGGCCAGACTGAGGTGGGGCAAGGAGTGCCGGGATTACAGGATAGCAGCCGTGGCTGCCACAGGACAACTGGCAAGGAAGCCAGCTGCACAGCTGAAGGTGCAATGGGGAACGCTTCCATCCTGGATAAAAAAGACAAGCTCAGTGTATGTAACTCATTCTTTCATAAGTTTCTATTTGACTTTTTTACTGTACTTGGCATTTGGAAAAATACTGAAAGAATTGGATTAAATTTTTCAACCCAAACATATTTGTCTGGGCAGTGTTAGATGGAAATCACAAGTTCAGTGACACACAAGTATTTTATGAATGTGTTCTACTTTCTCCACATGTTTCATATTAAATGATAGCCCCCAAATATTAAAAAACTTAGTATGCTTGATTTCATTTTCCTTATTAAATCATTTCATATTTCAGTTCAAAATGCATTTTTGTTTTAAAATGTTTTTCTATTCAGTCTCAAAAAATAACCATTTTAAACAGGCAAAATAAAGCCAATATATTTCTTCTGGATAAAATCAACCATTTAATTTGACCCAAAGTATTATCTCCTTGACTTTTCAGTTCTTCCATTTTTTCCTGATTTTTTTTTTGCCAGTAGTCCTTAAGGTCCCATGTGTGCTTTTGTTCATGTACCTGAGTTTGCCACATCTTGTTTATCTCTAGACTCATGCAATACATTCCTGGTGCAGCACTCGTGTTGGGCTTCTCAGAAGTACATCAGAGAAATCCATCTCATGAATTTATAGTAAGAGCAGCTGCAACATCTCCACGAACAATCGATACAGTAATTAAAGCTCCTGAGGTACGTTAAATTTTTATTTTCCTTTTCCTTACCTTGAATGATTTTCAACTTAGAATGTTTTGGCACTTAACATAAAGAAACAAAAAAAAATACTCCCTTTTAGAGAAGCTGCTGTATACCTGACTACATTAGGTGGGTTGAAATAAATACAAGAGTTCTCTTGATTTTGTGCTGCTTTGGTCCAGTGTAGTAGTAAGTTGAAAATCAGGCTCTGTAGTCAAATACTTTATTTGCATTCTGAGAACAGCGGTGAGGCCCAAATTGTCTCAAGTATGACTGCTCTGCACCCACACCTTTATGCATTTTACCCAGCGTGACTAGTTCTTGAATGAGGGTCTCAGAGCAGATAGTGGGGGCCTTGAGAACACTTTGCACTCTGCTGCAGCCACAAACAGCATCTGTGTGTGTTGGCACTGCAGTCCCATATCTGCAGTAACCATGCTTGATGTGACTGGTCTGAGAAAGCCACAAGTACAAATCTGCCCTAACCAAACTGGAGCAGTCAGTCACCCTCTCAGAGCAGCTTGCACAGGCAGGGTCTGAAGAGTCCCACTGATTAACTGGTCTTTGTCCACCAAATTGCTATGCAGCTCTTTGAAAAATTTCCCCTATGGATCTCTGGCAAATTAATAACAGCCAGCTATTCACACACTGAAATCAGTGTGTCTTTAACCCTCCATGGTGCTTCAGTATTGCAGGATCTTTAATGTGTGGTAATGAAGAAGTAGGTGCATTAGGGATTCGTTTGATTCTCTTGGCAAATATAATTTGTAGCTACAGTGAAGGATCTTACCCCAATGCTGAACATGCCAGTTTTCAGCCCTTAATGGATGATACTAATTTTTCCAAACACATCCATCCTCTCAGTTACTCAACTTGTTACCTTATTTTTTAAAAAGTCACTCAAATATCACTTCAACTCATCTCAATCATTTACTTCTCAATGTTCTTAACAATTTCTCCAAAAGTCAAGAAGTATGACTAGAAGAGATGATAATGATTCCTCACAAAAGGTGAAGGTTTGGGTGCATTCTGCAGAGACTAACACAACTGCAATTGTAGAAATATATCTTCAAGATTTTTTTTTTGTTCAAGATAAGAGTGGGGCTTTTTTGCAGTCATATCTTGAGCATATGGTTCAATTTATCTTAATGTATTTTCATTTCTGCTTTTTCAGGTAACACTTTATTGTCAGGGACTCCGATTGCCATTCACTCTGCCCTTAGGCCCATCTCCAGCTTACGAGACTCGAGATATCACTGCCTGGAATTTATTTCCTGAAATAGCTTCACAAATAGCACAAGAAGATCAATGTAAATGTTACTTATATGTTTGTCTCATGAATAAGCAATGTGTGTAGATCCATACTCCGCCGTGGCTGGGCCTTGCCTTTCCTTGTAATGGTCTTTTAGGGAAGCATAGCATCTCTAGCCCTGCTTTCAGCAGTGCATTCCCTTACGGAGAAGCAGGTTTTTTGGCAGGTGAATGAAGAGACTTCAAAATGCTGTAACCATTCAAAGTTTGGGAGTCACTCCTACCTTCAAGGACTAGAGGTTGTTTTTTGCCCCTCCTGAGAAGGTGCCAGCTCTGCACTGAGAGGCATGAGGTGATGGGTACAGAAGAGTCCATGTATTTTCTGCCCAGTTTATTTTACTCAAAAAGGAGCCAGCCATGTGAGTCTTACGTGGCTGGTGCCCAGCACTCCTGTGGGAAATGGGGAGTTTTTATCACAGTTTGTTACAGCTTCCAGTTTCTCAAGAATTTTGTACATTTTAGTCCCTGTTAGCTTGAGTTTTGTGTTTGGTACATAATCAAAATCAATACTAGTATACTCTATGGCAAGTAATTATTTTGCAGTGTTCTCATGTCCTTACAGACTCTGGCTTCTGCCAAGGAGGTGAGGAAGTTTCCTTCCTGTTTGCTGGGTAGCTCAACCTCATAGGGGTGTCTTTCAATAGTTCACAGCAACACATACAGTGGTCATATCTGCCATTTCTTTTCTGGTTTTGCTTTGCAGCCACGTGTGAAATCAGGGAGAGAGATTTCAAAACATTTGATGGTGTGAGCCATTCATATTCTTTCAATAAAAGCTGCAACCTAGTGGTGGTTCAAGACTGTACTGAACACCCAAAATTCATCATTACTACAAGAAAGGTTGATCCTCAGGCTTTCTCAAGAGAAGTTCACATAAATACAACATCAGTGTAAGTGTGGTTTATACTGAGGGCTCAGAAATTAGGTATAAAGTTTCAGGGAGTTAGTCTGGGAGTGGGAGGTGTCTAGTTCCGAGGTGAAACTGGTTTTCAATGAGACATCTGGGGAAAGACAGAATTTCCAGGAGGGATCCTCATCTGAGGCTCTTTGGTGTAGTCACTCTTGTCTTGAATTCCATAGCCACCAATATCTGATAACTTGCTCACCAAGTCCCCTCGCTGCCTTTTCTTTAAAGGTTGAATTTTAAAGCCCAAAGTCCCAATGAATTTTGCACTTTGCAAAGAAAACTGCTTGTTCATTCATTCAAAATTCAGATAGTCACAAATATCTGTACTTTTCACATTTTAAATTAACCACTAATTTATTCTCATTCATGTTTGCTTTTTCTGAAGGAACATCACAATCTGTCCTGCCTCAAATTCGTCTCTCCTTGTGGCATGTAATGAAGAACAAGTTATATCACACAGTGGAGGTTCTGGGTATGAAAAAGGTAAGCTGTGACATCCAGTTTTCTAGGACTGACCTGAGAACTAAATATCAAGTTTTTATAAATTTCACAGAAAAATCTCAGTATAAAGAAAACATAATTGGAATTAATTAAAAGAAAAACCAACTACTTTCTTAAGATTTGTATTGACTTATGTTTCCTATGGTATATGCACTCTTACTTTCCTCCAGCATAACTGAGAGGTGAATAAAGCCCTTTCTTATCATATACCCAGGTTGGTGATTGTTCAGAAAAAATGTTCATGTTGTAGTCACAGAGAGATGCTTTGGTTCAGACATTTAGCTGCAGCACTGTCATTATCATTTCAAAATTTAGCACACGGGATACAGAAGCTGGTTCCCACTATAGATAACAGCAGTAGAATATTTTTGAAAATATGTTATTTCTTCTATTTTTGTTTTTCCTCTCCACTTAAATATATATATTTAACTGTAGCAGCAAAATCATCATTGTGAAGGAAAACACATTGTGGTCAGTTTTGTGCTGCCCAGTTTCTCCATTAATTTAAGATGATCACTGAATGATTCACCATCTTTTTACAGACAATGTTAAAATTTATAAAAATGGAGCAGCCATTACCGTGGAAGTTCCAGCACTGGGACTGAAGCAGGTGACTTTTGATGGTGTAAATCTTAAGGTACCGCGCTTACTTTCAAGGTTACTGCTTTCTTTCTGCCTAGTACCTTGCCCCTGTGATAGACCAACATCTCAGCATTCACTAGAAGGATGTGCTATTTTGCAGGTTACCGTTGCTTCATGGATGAGAGGAAAGACCTGCGGAGTTTGTGGTAATAATGACAGAGAAAAGGACAATGAACTCCTCCTGCCAAACCATAGGCTGGCACACAGCTGTTCTGCTTTTGTTCATTCATGGGTGTTGCTAGAAGAAACCTGCTCTGGTGGTGAGTGTATCTGGAAAAACTTTATGCTTGGATAGATTATGATTTTGCTTTTCCTCTGCTGACAGCTAGAAAATAGTTTTTTTAAGGAGCATATATCTTTTACTTAGAAATTTCAATAGCAATATGTATCCACTTTAACTTTATTAACCACTGACTGTTTAAAACACTGCTTCTGAATATAGACAATATATATGCCAGCAAGAGTCTTTGTCTCATGTGCAATTCAATGTTAAATAATTGATTTTTATTTCTTACACTGAGTAGCTTTTTTCTTGAGAGGCAAAATCAGCCCTAATCTTGCTCCTACTGAAAAAAAGTGCAATTTTCACCATTGTATCAAAACAGTTTCAACTGTTTTCTGCAGACTTAATTTAACCACACAAGTTGCAGACTATGAATGCAGTGTCAGATCATACATTAATGTAAATTTCAAAGCGCAAAAAAAATTCATTTTTGTTCTTCACCATATGAGGGTGCAATCTCAGGAAAATATTTAGAACTACTCCTACAGTAAAGAGCTTCATCTCACATGTAGCTGGAAAAATAATGTTAGACTCCCATAACATCAATACAGTTCTGTTTGGTAGGTCTCCATTTACCTTGGACCTGAAATAATTTTATTGAAGTTAATGGTTGCTTTCTCCTTGACTTCAGTGGCAGCAGAATTGTACTTATCTGTGTGTCAGGAAACAGAGTCATAGCTGGGATCCTGTTAAGTTACATTATACCTTTCTAGTGAGATAATTGCAGCATTATAAAAATCATCCAGTACAAAAATTATCCTTGATGTTATTATATAAATGCTGCCTTTTTTTTTATCCATTCACTACGGTTGACATTTTTCCTAATGCAATGAAGTAGCCATTGTGCTTGCAGTATCTATTCTTAATAGCTTTCAGACATGAGAGGTTATTTTCTGTGTATTATGTAGTTCTAAAAAACTGAGTATACATGATTCCATTTGGGTTATATTGCGCAATTAGATTTTAAAAATAGCTCCCCTTTCAGATTCTTTCCTCAACTTATTATTGTCCTATCTCGATAACCTTGCTACTGTGAAAATGGTTTGTCAGATACCTGTGTTTTAATAAAAGCTGAGGAGAAAATACGGACCTTTATTATTGCAAGGATCGATTGGGATTTATTTCTAAATTTTAACTACCTTTCCTTTTCCTCTTAGGGTGCAAGCTGCAGCGCAGTTATGTGAAGCTGAATCGAAATCCTACTATTGATGGTGAGGAATCTACGTGCTACTCTGTTGACCCAGTACTGAAATGTATGAAAGACTGTACTCCAATCGAAAAAGCTTCAGTAAAGGTTGGCTTCCACTGCTTCCCAAAAGGTACGGTGTTTTTCTCCCTCTGTGTGTCACGTACTGCAGGAGCTGTCAGAGCACTTGAAAGAACAAAACACAGCACAGCCATGCACAGACCTGTACTGCTCCAGCTCCTCTCTGAGCTGCTGTTTTTAATCCCATTAGTATTTGCTATAACTGCTGACAATGCTGGCCAGCTAAAAGCTGGGTTAGGTGATGGCAGGTAGCATCATCTGAGAAAAACATTTGAGGTGGTAAAAGGGGCAGCAGCAATCAATAAAATCACAAAATAAAATTTGTCATGTCTTCAGGATCTCCATAAAGTTGAGATAAGCAACACTGAGTCCTTTTATGCACATTACAGCCTGCAATTTCGTGTAGACCAGGGCAAGCAAAGCAATTGAAAGTCAGTCAAGTAGTGTGACATGACTGCTGTGATTAGACTGCCATGCTATGCCACTGTGCAATACATCAGCAAAACCATATTGCTGGAAGTTTCTCTAGATTGTTCCAAAAAAATGGTTTGTTTTTTAAGGTACTTTACACACACATACTCATACCTTTAAAAAAAAAATTAAAAAACCCACAGGTCTTTTTCTCCTTTCATTTATATCAGGATATGAGGCACTGTCTAACACAAGTTCACACTGAAGTTATATAATCATGGAAGGAGAATCCAGCCTGGAATCTACAGATATGTCTGGTGCATTCTTTCCTAAATCTTTCAATTAAATACCTATATAGCTTAGAGGGAAACCTGCCATTAGGAAGTATCTACTGAAGTGGTTTGTTCTCTGTTAACCATTGTTGGCCAAATCCATTGTTAGCTGGGATAATCCAGTGTAGTTTCACTGGAGCCAATGCACCCCTGTGTTGAGTAGTACTGGAGAGGACAAGGTATTTTATGTCTGAATTTAAACATCTGTGCAGAACTTTGCACTTTGCTTGTGTTATTAATATCTGCAATGTGCTGAATCAGCCATAAAAGCAGAGAGGATCTCTCTATAATAGTCACCTGCAACAGCCTATTCAACAAGTAGCACAGAGAGAGTGTTAATAGTTTTCTGATGGCTCCCTGAAATGAGAATAGATGCATTCTTGCATGAATAGAAAAACCCACCCTCAACAAAAAAACCCTTCCAAAATCTTGCTATATCCATGTTTCACAGACTTCTATTGTGTATCCAAGTCTGTATGTCTGAAGTGTCATAACCCCAGACCACTCACTGCCTCACAATATTAGGCTATAATAAAGCTGTCTCATTCTCTCACAAAACTGTTTGAGAAAAAAGGAAAATCAGAAAAAAAATTACATTTTAGTTGTTGCAGCCAGTGCTGCTTTTAGAGCAA
Source organism: Gymnorhina tibicen (assembly GCA_013399875.1). Lineage (NCBI taxonomy): Eukaryota > Metazoa > Chordata > Aves > Passeriformes > Artamidae > Gymnorhina > Gymnorhina tibicen. The sequence goes on along the minus strand of VXAZ01010408.1, from coordinate 2,979,188 downwards.
CTGCAGGCTTCTCTGGTTCATTTACTGAAGCAGAGACTGAGAAGTCTGCTAACAACACTTCTAATCAAGGGCTAATTTATTTATTTATTTATTTGTCTATTTATCCTGAGGAAGAGGTAGGAAAAAAGGAGAAGGGAGAGAAGGAAGAAAAAAGATGCCATTTCTTGTTCTTTAGCTTGGTAAATTGATTGCTTTTTCTTAGGCTAAGGATCAGTCGGAATACAAGGCCAGCACTCAAAAACTGCTCTTTTTCTTTCTTTGTCTGATGACCTTGAGAAGCAGTAGAAGCAGAAGAAATCCTCATCTTTCTCAATCTAGGAACATGCATACACTGGACAAAGAAATTTTCTCGACTCTTTATATGAGAACTCAGACATGATAGTTTGATGTTTCAAAATAGAAGGACCCCATCCCTGTCAGCAGTGGAGAAAGGATAAAATGAAGTACAAGGATGCAGAATTTCTCCTGTTGTCCTCAAATCAGCAAGACTGTAGCCTTAGGAACTTGACTGAGGCAGGCATCACTCCCAGTTTAAGTCCACATATTGGTTTATATTTCAAATATGCCACAAGACCTACCCATGGGGATCATAGTTACTCAGCCATGATCCAGTTTGCGAGGAAACTATTTCCTACATGGATATGAATGTTCTCAGACCCACAGTCTGCCCAAGAGTAAGAGACATAATGTATATAAAAAACAGAATTCAGACATTTTATAGCATTTCTTATTTCACAGGCTGAAAATATTATATATATTTTTAAAAGCATCTCCAGCATCTTTTTGGGAAATATGTATTTTCCAGTTTATTATGCAAAACCTGCGCTTAATGTTGGACAGTAATTTAGCCAAGGAAGCGTTAACCTTTCAGAAGATAAGTGACTGATACAACCTGAACTCATACAGCAGTCTCCATATTTCCCTGTGATGAGAGATGGCATGTTATAAATGTACTGTCCAACTAAGGAATAAAACAAATGGAAGTAAAATTATGAAAGCTTTATGCATTCTCATTATACAAACTTAATCTAAATGGATGTCCTAATATTCTTCCAGATGCAATGATAAACCTCCAACTAGCTAGGAATATTTATTGGAAGGATGAATATCATCATTCCATTTAGATTATTTCAGCATTAAGGGATATGGCTTATTCAAGCTGCTGTTGATAAAGCAGTGTGGTAAGGTTAATACTGCAACTGACAATGCTCTGCCAGATTTCACAATATATGGGAAACTTTAATTAGAAGTTTATGAACCTCTGAAAATTCTCCAAAGGGCTTACCCTTCAGAAATGAACTTCGACAAATAGTCAGCTGAAATACCCAGTGATATGAAGCACTAATATAAAAAGTGATTGCTGATGTGGATTGGTACGTGGTGGTCTTACATTGACAGGGGCTACCTCCAGCACTTTCACAGCCTCCTTTGGTCTTTGTGCTTCATGAAATGTAATTCATTTTGGTTTTAGGGAAGTATTACAGTAATTATATCATGGATGAAAATCCTGTTCCAAGTCAATGAGTCAGTTAGATGTCAGTCGTGAGGGCAGGATTTCATTCTTTACTTGATGAGGGAGTTGACAGCCATCAAAACAGTATTTCTTTGAAATGTGTTAATTTGCTTGATGTTAGTTAACAATGGCTTCACTCTTCTGACAGAAACTGCTGTAAGCCTGTTGGAATGGCAGAAAAGCAGCGATAAGAAATCTGCATTTGAGGATGTTGTGGAGACTGTGGATGCTGACACTGATTGTACCTGCACTGGCGGCTGTAGTTAAGCTAAACGTTTTGGCGTTGTGCTATAGACATACCACACAAATAATTGAATAGCTGGACAGATAAGAAGGGAACATAATAGCTGTAGTAAAATATTAAGAAAGGTGCTTGAAGAAAATAAGCCTACTGCAAAGTCAAATGCATTATGTACAGTCTGCACTGCTTAATAAATATGTTCATTAAATAAGTATTCATGTGGTCTGTCTTTATTTTTCCCTATCAACAAAACAATCAAGCCAACTATAATATTATACAGAAATTCTGCTCTCTTTTATCTGCGATATAATTACAGCAGTCCTCTCTTAAAATTATGTTCACTAGGTGATGAAAGGAAAACATGATTACGGCTACTGCTAACATTCCATTGTGCAAAGAATTTCATATTTAGCATACTAAAGACACAGTAAGCATTTGTTTTCTTTTATGTTTTCTGGTAAGGAGCAACGTCTGTTCCTGGAACCATTCTGCAAAAAATATATATTTTACTCCCAGCAAGGCCATTAGCCTTAGTACATTCTACAAAGGAATGAATTGGACTGCTAGACTCCCACTGTAGCTTTCCAGAGAGCTATAGTGTGTGACGCAGTCCCCATTTTCATTTAAATTTCAATGGATGTGCTGTTGCTTCATGAACTAACTAAAAGTGTGAATAGGAACTTTTTTTTTGCTTTACCATCTCCTATTGTATATTTATGAACATGATGGCTTCAAAAACTTCAGGGAACAATAATACATCAAGTATCATTCCAAATACTCCAAAAAGCAATATATAGAAAGATATGTAAGATCAATAGCATCATAAAGCTAAAATAAAATACAAGCAGGACAGTCAGACTGTGTTTAACCAGTTAAGAGTCAATCTGCTAGCTTTCACTGTGCAGAAAGGTAATTCCCTCCCACCCCAGGGGACCAGGAATAGGTGGCACCTTCAAACCCCAAGCAATGGCACAATATCTCTTCACCCTGTGTCACAAATCAGCTGTGCATTGAACCATGGTATGTTTTCCATAACAGGCAATACCAGCCAGCAGGCTCTTCCAAGAGAAGCCTTAGTGTGGGCAAGGTATAGCTGAACCCAAACCCTGGCAGGAAACTGTCATTAAAGAAAATACATTCCTTTCTAACTAAAAACTGATCTATCAGAAAGATGATTCAAGACTAAATAGTTGAACAATTACAGCATAACATTTCACAGTGCTTTTCTTATAAGAGCAGAAACATGAGTAATGTATGGAGGTACTCCTTTTACTCTCTCTCAAGTTGCAGCTTGCCACCAGCTTCAAGTCAGAAAAGGCACAGTTTTTCTCCATGTACAGCCACAACATCATTACTTCCAGAAGTAAACCATTACAAGTTTGTTCAAACCAGATGCCTGGTGCATACCCTGGGGCAAGCGCATTTGCCTCTGCCCCAAACCTCTCCCCTGAGGATACCCTTCAAAAGACAAAAGGTGGTTACCTGCCTCTTTCTCTTCCCCCAGCCTTAATTTAGTCTACATACTGTATTTGAGAATATATGCAAATAGCCAGCACTCTATTCAACAGCTTTTTTCATGCATGTATCTTCAAACTAAGACCAGTAACATGAATCCTTGCCTTGCGTTCTTATTTGTTATAAAGCATTCACAAATTCCCTGTACAAAAGCTGCGTTTTACTAACTCATCAGAAGTGCAAAACAGATAGCCTCCAACAAGAGGGGAGATGAAGAATATTGCATTCCACTTTCCTTTAAAATCACACTAGTCTTACACCTGGAGAGCTCTTTTCTTCCTGGTATTGTTTTCACTGTGGCTTATGGGAGATTTGACATTGACTTTCATAGGATCAGACTGTCATCTTTAATCCAACACCTTTCTCTTTAATCCACTTGTTTACAAAAGAGAAACTTTTGCCAGTCAACCACTTCAGATAAGACAAAGGTAGTAGGGAGAGAAGAAGAATGACGTAAAGCCCACCATTACTAGAACAGGAATTTAGTAACAGCAAAGAGCCATCAGTAAGAGAAGAAATTCTGCTCACAGGGCAGGGAATTCACTCACCATCACCCTACCAGCACTGCAGCCTGGGCTGGGGTGTAGGCTCAGCCAGGGGGAAAGCAGTCACTGGCAAAGCCCAGGCACAGACCTTTCTCTGGTCGGCACAGGCGGGACACAGCTCTCATTATTTCCATTTCGAAGGGGCAGCTTTCCTTTCTGTCCAGCTCCTGTTCATTAGTGCCCTCTTGCTGAGACAGCTGAATGTCTTTGACTGACTGAAAGGCTTCACTGCAGCTGTAAAATCACAATGTAATGAATGTTAGTAAAGCCTGAGGTTGGCAGTGAGCACAGCAAAGCAAAAGACTTAGAACCAGCTCATTTTGCCAAAGGAATTAAGAACATTAGCAGTACAAGTGTGAAAAAGCCCTTCTGGAATTTCTAATGCACCACACAGACATTTCCAACCCATCTGGGAGAATATCTGCAGTCCAGATTTAAACCTCATTTGGAAATCATCCTGTCCTATCTTGTAAAGCAAACCAAAGCTATGTACCCAACTGAGTATTAAAATGTGTACTACATGGGCTGAGCTTTTATGCATTCTACTTTTTATTCCTAGTGCTTCTCAATGATATGTATTAATGAATTCTGGACTTTACTGCAGTAACCAAGTAATATAATCTTGTAATTACAGTACTCTAGTATTGTTTAAAAAAAAGTGTCAGAAAAAAGGTGCAGACCTAAGCACAAACCAGGCTTGCATCCTAATCCTGCCCTTGCAGCTCTGTAACGTGGTTTTGCATGAGGCTGGGGACCTCTGTGCCTCATTTTCTGCATCAGAAAGATATGACTACTTAGCTACTTGATGGAGTCAGAAATGTTTATGAATTTATAGTCCCATATGTCTTTTGCAAGTTCTTCAGTGATTCTAGAAAGGAAAAGTAAATTTTTCCACTAGATCTCCTAACCACATGAGTATATTTTATTGCTAAGTTGAAGGTTTTCATTTTCAGATTCATCCAACTGTAAAATAACTATACACTTGGAAAAAATCAAAACAATATACTTAATTTGTTCATGGTCAGCTTTGGTTAAATCTTAGTGGATTATTCATAAAAGCCTAGAAGTGGATGGTGCTGTTACAGATGGATGGGCAAAAGGCTATTGGAGAGACAGCCTTTTGTATCCTAGACAAAGACAACAAACATTTTGTCCATCAGACCTGGCTCTTTTGATTCACTAATTTTAAATGACACGGTGACTCTCAGGAAAGCATGATCATTCTGCTCCAGAGAAAGGAGCTGCAGTGTGATAGGAAAGGACAAAACCACTAATACCAGACCCCTCCTGGAAATGAAATACTGGCTCCACAGTGTGAGCATTAAAAAAAAATAACATCTACAATTCTAACCCCACTGAAGCCAATGGTTAAACTCAACAGAGCTAGGCTTTTACTCAGCATGTTTGAATGAGTTATTAAATGAACTTTAGTTGTCCCTAAAAATAAATGTACTGTGTGGATCTAAGTGCAGCTGATGAATAAGAAACCTCAGGAATCTAGCAAATACAGTAGTTAGGGCTAAAACCAGAGACAGCTCAGAAGGTTGCAGGAGTAGCTATTAGCGGCCATCAGAGCTTTATGTCGAATCTCAAGGTCTCTCATGCCATCTACTGGCGCTTCTCTTTAGTGACAGTGGTTTAAACCTTTTTCCGTTAGGTTTATTTATAGGTCTGATACATTCCACGTAGTTTTACATAAAGTCCAATCAAGCTTTGGGGTGGGGTGTTTTTCCCTCTAATCTCCCTCTAATCTTGTGTGGTTCTTTTTCCTGTAAGTACATAACAGTTTGGTACCACTCTGAACACCATTTCACATTGTCCCCAGAGGAACAAGACACTGCATAAGACATTCTTATTTCTGTTATTGCTGGATAGGCAATAATTATTCTGCAAGCAGTACTGGAAGAACAGTTTACTAAGAAAATCCAGAGCTGTTCAAAAATAGTACTTACAGTTCATCCTGAATCAGTGTGAGGAGCTTGTTATTTTGGTACCTGAAAACGCTTAATGTACAAAAAAATCTGGTTATCCATTCTTTTTTTGCTTGCAGTTCACTTAGCTGTAATTCACAGCAAACACTTCTGTCCTAATATTATTAAGTTGCCTTTCAGATGGGGTTTGGGAAGCAGGAATTATCTATATCAATAGATCTGACCACGGAGCTTTCCTTTCATTATCTGTGGCCTGTTTCTTCCTGCCATCCCAGGTTTCCTTCCCTATTTATGTGTCCACTTGTTGTGGACCCCTATCCATATCCCTGCCTGCCTTTCCATGTGGCCTTCCCCTTCCCCCATCTCTAGTCCAAACCACTCCCTCAGGTTCTCCCTATTGTCTCTGTTATCCTAACTCCGCCCTTGTGCCACCCCCCTGTTCCCCAAGATAGGGACTGTGAATCCCGGAAGCTCTCTCTCTGCCTTGGAGTTCAGCCAGCCACCAGCTTCTCTCTCTCTGGGCTCTAGCCATGTGCCAGCCCTCTGCCTGTGGGGGCTGGCACGTGTGCTGGTCCTAGGCCTTGGGGAGGTAGCATGGAATAAAGACCTGCTGCAGTCTCCATGCAAGAGCCTTCTCGCCTCCTTTACCGCCACCGCGTTGTTGTGAGCCGACAATTAACTGAGATAGCTCGGGCTGCCGAAAGGCTGCGGGAAAGTGGTTCTCCCACTCTCCCTAGGAATGTCCTGCGGCGCTCTCAGGAAAGTTGCGGCCGGCCAAGCCACCGCAAGAAAACAGGCACAACAACATCCACTGGTCTGGTCAGGACAAATGCAGGCACCTCAACACAACCTCACCCTGCTCCTGGGAGAGAAGGCAGTGCTACAGCTGTGCACCATGCTCCATCTGTTCAGGCATCTTCAGAACTCACATCGCACCCCAGGTTAAAATATCAGTGAACTGGAGATTTTGGAGCTTTACAAACTTGCTCCTTCCCCTCTCTGGACTTTCCTTCTGCAGTGTCCTTTGCTCATCTGTGATCACAAACAGGCTGAGTCAAGGGCATTTGTGACAGAGAAGTTGTTGTAAAGGTGATGTTGATGTTAGGCAAGGTTGGAGTTCAGGCCCCTGAACATCTAAGTTTGAACATCCAAAACTTCTATGGATTATTGTGGATGACACCAATTGCCATCTGCATACTATAGGCAAAATAAAGTCAAAATCTTTACAGTAGCAGCTAAACCAAATATACTTGGGTCCTCTTACTGGAAAGCCATATTCTCCACCATCTTTGATTTGGTCTTTAGGTAAATTCAGAGTGCTTTGGAGAAAAATACTAATTGGAGACTTGCACCATCAAACCCCAAGTCCTGCATAAATTCTGCAAGGGTCACTATAACACGTGCGGTGCTAAACTAGGGTGCTGAAATAATAATTCTCAGGCTTTTGCCACATCTCTGTTTTGTTTCACTTGGAAAAGTGGTCACAGTTTCTTTTCATACTAAAGTGTCAGGACATCTGCATGACCCTTAAAATCTTCTTGGGAATGAAATTAATTTCAAAACAGAGTAAATGGTGAAAAACACCTTAAATGTTGTGACTAGCTCACCTCAAACTTATCTCCATTTCTTTTTTACATTTCCTCCATGTATCTTTTTAACCTTCACAAATAGAAGTAACTCAACATTCCTTATAGCCATTATATGAAACAATCTTTAAACGCCTTATGTAACTGTGGTCATATCTGTCTCTTATGTGGTTGAGAATTTACTTTAATTGGAGCTGCTTTGATGTTTTGTTTTTTGCCAGCTGATAAAAAAGATAATTACAGCAAAAGAAACAGAGCCAAGAATTCGGGCTGAATAAGCTAACATGCTAGAATTCTACTCGAATTCCTGCTTCCATGGTCAAAACAAAACTTTTAATATTCCAGATCTGTTCATGATTTGGGGGACAATATACAGATTAGATTCACTATGGGCATAAGAGATTAACACAGGCTCAGGCTGGGGCTAGAACTGGCAGACAAATTCTTGTCTCACCGTGACCTTAACCTGCCTACATTACTGCAGACTCAATGGAGATACATGATTACCTCTAAATTGTTTCACCTTTGAGAAATAACACCACTTCCTTTTGATCTACACCATGAGTCACCATTGTCTCTGGCACTGTGAGTCACTGTACTACAAGACCTGATTTTCATGTGTCTGAAGCCAGAGCACAGGGTTCTCCCCAGACCAATGTACTGAATTCTGTTGTTAAGGACAGTGAAGCACTTAGGGCAGGATCTAAGGTATCTTCCCCTCCAGCCCGACACCTACCAAGACTTCAACAGGAAATGCTGAAGATGTCGTCATACGCATCCCATTTCACAGGGCCCTGGGCTCCCTAGGAACAGGTTTCCATACCTGACATCACCTTCTAGGTTTTGGCACCTACATTGCCCATTCTGAAACACAGCCAGGGGGTGGTGGGCCAGGGAAGGAGCCTCACATCTCAGATGACTGTTCAACCTGTTAAATCATTGAATGAAAATAGGCAGGAACACTCAATAAGCATAATGACAGGTGCTGTGCTTTTGTGGGGTTTACTGGTAGAGATTAAGGGGTACAGAGAGAAGAGCAAGTTGTGTGATGCTGTTCATGTCTTACACGTGAGAACGGGCTGAGCCCTACAGATTTTCCACTATTTCTGAGCAGAGGCAACACTGCTTTTTAGGATGCTGGAGAGCTCTACAGCTTGTGAAAGTCAGGCACTAAAAGACTTCGCTATTTAAAGGTATAGAAGGGAGTATTAAGGATTTCAGTCTTGAGTATAAGCACCCGCATTGTATCTAAGTCTTTTTCTTTCCTCTGTGAAGCTGAGCATCAGTCTCTACAACACTACAGATTCACATTGGAAAATCCTAATGCAACCAAACTGAAATGCTCCAGAGGAATTAATTGGTGACCTTGCCTGACAGATTCAAAATAAATCTGGCAGGCAGGTTGTCCCCTTTGCCAAGTCCTCAGATCCCCAGCTGCAGCCATACAGATTACACTGCTTCCTGGGCTGGGTAAGGTTGCCAACTCCGAGTCCAGCTACCAGCCAACTCCCCCGCGCTGCCTCCTGCCTTCAGCTTGGCTCTGCAGGCTCCTAAGCATGCCCAGGGCCAGCTGGTTAGCACCAGGCAGACAGGGAACCTGGCACTGCCCCCACCTTTTGGCCAGCTGGTAGATCGACAAAATGGATTGCTCCACTCACGAGAAATGCTGGGATGCCGACATCCGCCTCCTGCACAGAGCGAGGCACAATGTGACAGCCCCAGACTGCCCTGGGAAGTGGATTCTTTCTGCAGCACCTGCAGGCTGCTCTCTGCCTCACCTTCTTCGCTCAGGCAGGGGACAGAAGAGCTTTTCAGGGGTGCTGTGATAAACTTATTTTATTTGTATTTTTCAAAGGATCTGAAGCGCTCAAAGCACTAAATTTTTGCACATCGTTTGGTGTCCCATTTCAGCTTTCTCTTAATGAGTAGGCACAGACAGGCTGAATTAAAGGTCATGGTTTAGGTTATAGGCACAGGCAAAGCTCTGTGCTGTGTTCTACCAAATCTGCAGCTTTACATGAACAAACACTTACAGAGAGAACCCTGTCCTGGCCGAGCAGAATCATAGCTCAGACTATAGTATGGCTCTATATCATGTCAATATAAATATAAAATTAATTAAGAAGGATTTCTCATTGCTTTCACAGCTTCTATTATCAATTCTAAGGGTAAATCCTTTATGGTACAAACATTTGAATGTCACCTTCACTCACCTGCTGCATGTTTTCAGCATGGTACTGAAGAGTAGTTGAAATGTGTAAGTTGAAATGTGTAAGCTCCTCCTGAGCTTGTTCCTCCTTAAAAGTCTCATTTTAAAGGAATTTTTAAAATTATTTATATATGCATCTGATTTGTTTTGAGATTAGATGATCAGGACTTTATGCCTGAATGGCCCTGTAACAGCAATAGAAATATTTCCTGTAATTGTGTCCATGCCTTCACCATTGTTCCAGTCATCAAATCTTCTTTTAACTGCAGCTCCGTATGGAGCAGAAGAGACAAGCAGTGCCACAACAGCTTACATTTGCATAACCTCTGGGCTGTAGACAGTGTGAGATTTTCACAACTGCTAGCTGGAAATGTATGTGTTTAGCCAAGCTGCCAAAACTCATATTTTAGCCTGGGAAGTCCCTCATCCAATAAGGCTCTCATTACACTTCTACTGTTCTACAAGCACTTCATCCTAAGGCAATCAAGGCAGTAATAAATAGTGCTTTTTAAAAACCAATGGCCCTGAGTCGTGGCTGTTTGGAATACAGATGTAGTGGGATCACCCGGAGTCAGCCCCCTCAGGAAGATACCTGGTAATTTCCTCATTACATCATCCTTAAACGTCAACCATTTCCTCTGTAGTTGCACTAACACTGAAAACATGAGCCTTGCTGTTTACCTCCACATCAACATGCACTTAAGGAAAAAAGGAAAAAAATTTCTTCTGCTGCAAAAATGTTGCTAGATCTTTTAAAAGAGTATATGAGAAATAAAATGTGTGGTATAGTCTGCCTTACTATACTAACGTCTCAAGACTGAAAACTGCAATAATTTTTCTGAATGACAAACCAAGCAGTTTTCTTGCTTGGTGATCACACAGCAATTTCACAGCTACTGGGTTTCATTACCCTCTTCCCTCCCCAAAAGATTTCCTTCATTTGAAAAGACCTTTCCCACTTTAAGTTCTTCTCTTTGCCTGAATTCTGCATTATGCTATTTGTAGGGCTTATATTTCCCTTGTTAGTCAGTAAGCAGGGTTGTCAGGAAAGCACTACATAATCAAGTGTGTCTCAACAAGCTGAACAGATTCCTACAGCAAACCCTTAGGAAACCAAACTGCAGCCCCCTCTGCTCCTAACAGCTGCTGCTGCATTTACCTTCTAGATAAGAGATTCTGTGATCTCCTCTATGGTTTTACCCTTGAGGGATTGGAGCAGCAGGACATAGGTTTAGTCACACTTCACCCTGACCTCTAGGTGAGAGGAAGCCTTCTCTGTACAGTTATATGCTCACAGGAGAGGCTGATAAACAGACAGAACCATAAAACAAACAACAGAGTTAAATAAAATCCATTAGTGATGTTCTGTGCTCCTCTTGGCCACTTCCTGGGGGTCCATCGGCGACAAACTCACTGCCACTAGAGGGCAAACCAAGACATTTAACAAAATAAATCCCTGTACATTAATACATAATAAGTTTTCATTATGGCTAATTTTGTGAGAAGATGCCTCAAATATTACCTGTACCTTCAGAACCTTCAGAAAAGATACAGTGATGGTATCTTCTACCAGAGATGCTGATGTCAGACACAATAAAAATATTCATGGTTGGAACTCTCCCAAAATACACTGACGCTTCACATGTCCCTAAATAATTTTATAACTGCAAGCAAGTCAAACACTCTCCTCAAACATTCAAGTAAAAATATGGTTTATATATTGATGTTCTTCAAACCAATACATGAAAACAAACTAGATATTGTACGCTCTATGGAAAAGAATTATTCTGAAAAAATATATTCACAGTAACTAGTCAGAAAGCTTCCAGAAAGTTGTTGAGATCCCATTCTATGTGTTTCCTCTTAATGCAAGAGGTGATACAATGAAATATCCAGACTCACTCTACAAGGCACTTGTCTGGATTTCATCTCATTCTGAATAAGCACATAGGCAGCTCAAGTCTTGTTCAATAACTTTTCATAATGGCTTCAGGGTCTGTATGTGGAGTTAATCGTTATCACATAATATGGGCATTTAGCTATTCAAATATTCCAGATACAGCAGGTAGTTTCTGGTGCAGCAAAGTGAAAGGAAGAAAGTAAAGAACATTGTGTAGGGAATCATTCAAGATATAATTTAAATTATGAAGAAGAAACAGTATTTGTTTGATAGTTTCTTGAAAGATTTGTGCAGGTGATTTTTCTAATGGAAAGAAGTGATAGGTTTAGAAAGATCCTGCAGAATTGGTATCAAAGTTCAGAAGCTGGTGAGTCTATTTTCCCTTTAATGTAAGCAAGGCAATATTTTTGGTTAACAGGAGGTCCAGCTCCCTAACTGCTGTGAGATGCAGTCTCTGGAGTTGCATTTGCCTCTGGTATCAGTAAGTGACCCCCCCAAACATCAGGATTTTACAAAGATTAGTCCAGCAAGCATATAAAATGTCAAAAGCTGCAGGAAATTTTCAGCATTTTCCTCCAGCTTCTCAGAAGGAAGGTTGTCAAAGTAGCTGTCTGCTAAACATATCATCTGACTTACTATGGAAAGAAGGATGTCAACACTGCATGTCAAATCCAACACTGAGATATATTTTTTAATGGGCAGGATCTGACTTAGACAGATCCCAAATCTCTCTGCAATTACCTGCATCTGTAGGAAAGGCACAAAGGATTTATCTTAAAGAGCTCTCAAACTATCTTCTAGCTATTCTTTTTGTGACAAAAGAAAAGTAAAAATCTTAGGAAAATATTTTCAAAGGCATTGTTTGAGGAGACTGTGTTAGCTGTCCCCCTGCCTCCACACCATCAATGGTGCCACTTGGGTGCAGTTTGGCCGATGATATTTGCTCTCAACCACCACCCCTTTCCTGGGGGTCTGGTGACCCTTCCCACACGAGCTCCAGCTCTCTGTTAGCACCCAGACACCAGGACACATGGTAGCTTTCAGGAAACACGCTGCTCACAGGTGGGCTAACGCCACCAGAACTATTCATCTACTACTGCAGCCTATAACCTTCAGAGAAAGTGTTTGGGATAATGCAATGAGAATTGAAATTACTCCCTCTGCACTGTCCCTCAGCCAGCAACCCTTCAAACATAGGCACAGAAATGCAAGAACATTGAAAATGAGTGCTGGGCACTTTAAAGATGGTTCAGACGAGTGAGTGTAACCTATTGAGTATGTCAGTGGTCCCCTGACACGGCCACCAAGGATATGCCACGGCACTGGGAACAGACACTGCTTCCTGAAGCCAATGTTCACACAGGGGTAAGAAGCAAATTAATTCATTCCTGCCAACATGGACTATCATCTGTTCCCTGCTAGGTTTTCTTCCTGTTCAAAGCATACTTCAAAAACAAGCAGTAACGTGACCTGAAGTCTAAACTGTGCTACAAGAGCTTCAGCTTCCAGGAGCCCTTTCCACAGGTAAAGGGCAGTCATGTCAGTCAAGTGTGAGAGTCACCATGTTTCATAGCTGGGTTCTCAGCTATCCCCCTGTAGATGGTCACTTCAGAGCTGTATCCAGCCACTACAACTAATTAATGACCCAGTACTAGCCCAAGAGCAGGCCTAGAGATGCAAATCACTAATGAGGGCACTTTAGGATTATGACAAGTGATCGTTTACATCCTTCTTTTTGTGTGTTATTTTTACACCCACACAAGGTATGTACAGAGCCCTAATGTGTCTTTTTATGAAAACTTCATGAATGTCCACAGAAGGGAAAAAAAGAAAGCACAAGCCCTTAAGGTTAAGCAAAATTTTTGCCTTTGTAACTAACACTTATTCTCTCCTGGATTAGATTCACCAAGCATACAAAATGTGCTTTGGTGGCACAGGGAAGAAAAGCTCTGGACAGGTTTTGTAAGTGCCCCTATAGAGTCTTAAGTGGAACATGAGGAAGTGCTCATATTTAAGCCAGCAGTGTGCAGATGTTAGGGAATGAGACAGCACATCATCTAAGAGCCAGCATACCTCATTCCCTTTCTCCTTCTTTCCCAAATTATGCATGAGAATTAAAAAAAAAAAAAATTAAAAAAAAAAAGTAGAGGGAGTGTTTTAGAAGGTGATTGTCCAAAAACGTATGAACAAGATTTTGCTCCTTCTAGGGAAATCCTCAGCTGGGTGTGTAAACTCCTGCTGTTCTGGATTGAGCTGGATGCAGTAAGCCATGCTAGCCTTTACTTTTCCTAAGATTGTCTTTTTCTCTACTACCAGAAGACAATTTTTTCTTTAAGGAATATGTATCATTTCAGCATATCTTAATTTTTTAGAAGGTGTAAAAAGACTATGAATTGTCACATGACTTATGTGTTCAGGGTATGGTGATGATCACTAATGGGACAAAAGTATGGCAGAAATGGAGTACAGCTGCATTGTCCTTCTCAGCTGATGTGCTTGAGTATGTGGCCTGAGCACCTTCCTCAAAAGAAGGAAAGGTTCTCCTCATTCTAGAGGAAAGTATGCTCTGGCACCAAACAAACGGGCAGCCTTCTAGGAACTACTCCCCAGGAAGCCTCTCAGCAGTTGCTTCTGGTTGAAGATCACACAAGAATTCAGTTTTTCACAAAGGCATTAGGTAGAAAAGCTTTAATTATTTAAAGAGTGTGAATTAAGCAGACACTGTGCTGCACCTACAGTGCCTTGGTGAGAAGGCACTCTGTAAACAGAATTATTATTTCATCAACACAGTAGACTCCTCACTTAATGGCTCACTAACTGGGCCAGAGATGAGATTCAATGTGAAGAAATCAATGACTCAAAGCAAGACATTCAGCAAATATGAAACACCTAGCGCTTGGCTCTTAGGATTGCATATTGTCTCCTGTGGAAGTGACTCGTATCATGCAGGGAGAAAATAACACTCCTGCTGCTGCATCCAACTGTATCCATAGGAGATAAGACTGAACTGGTGCTTGCTAGCACTACAGTCCCATACTTTAGAGGGGGGTTATTTGTTTTTTGGTGTTCTCCTTCTGTGCTGTATCTGCTAAATTAGTAAGCACTGCTACTTCGTGTTTTCAAAATGGTCTTACTGCTTTCTTTCTTCTTTTTGTAATTCATGGCATCAAAGTCAGTATTTCTTAGTAATGGTAGCCTTATTTTGGTGTCCACCACATGTATACATCAATCAGAATGACTCTGCTCTACCGCAGAGCAGAAGCACCAAAGGGCATCCTGCAAAATTAAATGGGGACAATAATGAAGTCCTTCACAATTCCTCTTTGTTCTAACCATTATAACAACTCAAGAGAGCAGAGAAGATATTTTCAACATGTGGCTATAGGTGCATGACTCTTCTTCAGACAGCTGGCTAGAGGGTAAACGGCAAGAGCAATAAGTATCTATCTCTCCTCCCCAGGAGTAAGCATGATTCATGGATGAAGAATACTTTATTTTCCTACTCACCAGCACACTGAGGCTTTACTGTGAAATTACTTCTTAAGTTTTCCCCTTCTCTTCAGTGCTAATTTAGGGATATAAAACGCACCATGCCAGCTCACTTTTCACTGAAGTGATTTCAGCTTGGCTTCCAGATTCTCAGGGAAAGTCTCGGCTTTACATTCATCAGCTCCTAATGAAAAACAGCAAATCTGACTCTGCAAAGAAAGGTTCCTGGTGTAGTGAGGAGTTTCTGTGCAAAGAGGGAGAGATGAGTTAAACTGCAGAGGAAATCCTTCATTAATAGTACCGAGGGACTGCACAAAACCCAACTAATTCTCTGAACGAAAGAAGGATTAATATCCCATTTTATAGGAAGGAAAGTGAGATAACAGAGCAAACACCCAGGAAAATTAACAGACAGGATCACTGCGGCTTCAGTTCCACATCCATTCTTGTGGGTGGAGAGCCAAATTTGGGCAGAATCTCTTCTATTGGTATGGCAGTTTGTTTGTTTGTTGTAATAGAAGGAACGGCCCAGAAAAATTTCTCACAAGCAATTTTCTTCAGGAAATCCTGCCATTTCTCATTTGGATTTTTTTAACTATCAACATGTGTCTTTACCAAATAGGACAGCTAAGAGTTAATGTGACAGAAAACAATCATAAATTGCACAAAACTGTGTTGAAATCAGACTGACACCTTTCACGTGTTTTTGAAGATAATGTCTTTCTGACACACCTTTCTGGCTGCTTTTTGTAGGGAGGAATAATACAGCACAGAAATACAGCGCTGAAAAATGGCAGTTTGCAGTGCCTTCCTCAAAAAAAGCAATAACCTTTTTCTACACGTAATTGCACTAAATTCACCAAGAGCACATAATGGACAGGAATACAAAATGAATCACAGCATTTCTATATGAAACAGCTGTTCCAGGAACTGGCCATGATGATTTTTGACTATATGACTGCATCTGTAGTTTGGAAACAATTAGCCAGGAGCAATTATTTATCTTGAGTTGTCACACTTGTTTTATCAGCTCTTTAAGGGGGTTCTCTTGTAGTCATAGAACTTGGAGAGCTGAAAAAGCAGGATTTTCCTACTCCAGTTGGACCAAGAAATAGAATGCAAATCAATGACAGCGTGTTTAAATAAAATTTGTGACATCCAATTTCATCCATCATTTTCTTCCTTTCCTAGTTAAAACAAAAAAAATACTACATTCCCAGTAAGACTCAGGGGATCTCAAAATATATTTAGTAGTCACACCAGTATACTGGAATCAGGAGAAAGCAAATAAGTCCCATCCTTCACGGCCTCATACTTTCCACTCCTCTAATTTGCAGTGGTAAATTTGAAATCCGAATAGCATCATTTTTCAGCAAGCACTGAGCACTCCCGGGTGCCTTTTGCTGCCACTGGGACATGCAGCTGTGACATCCAACACCTACGCAAATCTGGGCCGAGTTATCTGCAGTGAGACAACTAACGCAGCTGAGAAAAAGAGTTGCTTTACCATCTCACAAGGGAATGAAATCTCGGTGGTGAGCTGCTGGCTCTGTTAGAGGTAACTCAACAACTTTACGATAATGTAAGCACCTTAGGAATAGACTAAAAGTCATTAGGAGGTTGGTTTTCAGAGCATATCAGGAGACAATATAGGGCACCGTCACGCATTCAGGAAATCATGTTCAGGTTTTATAAACCACAAATTCAAATAAGGGCTGTCAATCCTTATGCTATGAACACATAAATAGATTCAGTATGTGTAAACCATTGTGTAACTCAATTGGAGAATTAATACTGTCTGGGAAAAGATGCCAGAGTAGTAAGAAGTTTCTGAGTACCCAGGACAGACATATCAGGCTTTCTAATTTCACGTCTGAGACAAGAACGAAGACACAAATGTTGTTGACATTAGACATCATTTCCCAGGACATCCTGAGCAGTTAGCCAAGTGCAGCATAGCTGCACAAAAGAACTTGCTGTCGCTTGTTATTAAGTTATCTGGCTGCTTAGGTATGGGCCACAGCCTCTGGACAGTTGCTCTGAGTGCTCAGTTTGTAAGCAATAAGCATCACTTTTCAGGAAACTAACAAGGATGAGACGTTAGCTGCTCAAATGTGTATTAAAACGCTGTTTCCTTCCAGAACTGAATTAAAATTTGGGCTTGTACAGTTCTTTTAAAATTAACCTCTTTGTTCTGTCTATAACCATTTTTCTCCTTTTTTTTTTTTAGAAGCAGCTTTTGAACATGTAAGCAAACTGGGGATCTGTTTGTGCTTTCCCTCTTGATACATTCACCAGTCTCCTGTTCTGAATTTTTATTCACTGGGTGCTGTCCCCTGCCAGGCTTCTGCCCTCAAATAGTCCAGCACTGCTCCTGCTCTCACTGCGCTGCTGCTCATTGGCCACAAATCCTTTTTCGGGAAAGAGGCCCTGGGTGCAGCTGCTATAGGTGCCCAGGACAGGCAAAGAACCTCATTCTGAATGCCAAACACGAGTACTCCGCCTCACAGCTCAGGGGGTAATGAAAACCGAAGACACAAAGGGATTTTGCACTAGATTTCTGAAAAATCCAAGCTGAGCTGACAATCTAAGCACTTCTCTGTCAACAAAGGCTGCTTGGGATTTACAAACTAGCTGTTCCTCCTGAAGAGCCTGATTTATTTGGTATGCTTTGAGCAATCTTAATGTATGCCAAGTTTTTATTCACAGACATGGCCTTTTACATAATACCCGAATAGAGTATTTGCTCAGGAAGTGGTAGACCTGAATTCCAGGCTTTTCCCTGCTGAGGAGGGCTGAAACTATTGCTTCTACTTCCTGGGGGAAAATGCAGAGCTTATAAAGAAGGACAAACCTGGATTTGAGTAGAAGAGACCTGGGACCAAGTTTCTGCTCCCTGGGATGTTCAAACATCTAACATCAGATGGCATCTGGATTAAAAAACAAATACAAGCCAGAAATAATCAAGGGCATAGAGACTGGGACCAGGAATACATCACTCTTGGCCAAGCTCCATAATCACTAGGTTAGATAATGATGCCAGTCCTCTTGGCAGACCTTATTTGCAACATGCTAGTGCAATTATATTATTTCAGTTCTGCAGCAGCTTGAATGTCTCTGCATTGCCCCTCCATGGCACAGTGCAGACACACTTTCTTCTCTTTCACTGAAGTGGTTTGGTACAAGTTATTATATTCCCCGGTCAGAGAGAAGTTATGTGTAATAGTAACATTAATGTAACTACTGCAGTTTCACTATCGTTATGCATCCCTATTTGGGACTGTACATATCCTTGGTGTCCATGGTACTGCCTGCACCTGGAACAGGAATCCCTTCCATTTAATTTAAAAAATGTTCTATAATTACAGCAGTCATCCATTTAATTGGGGCATCATACCCCCTGTTTCAAGTAATATTTAATTAGGTTGCAGTAAAGGAAAGCAAAATTGAGAATCCCGTATCCAGGAATGAATAACTTAGAGGATTTTAGAATAAATATCCTCAAGGATTTTAGAGGAAAGATGATTTGAGTATGTTATAACTCATCTGCCCTTGTCTTTTCTAACACATCTTACCCTCCCTACAATGGGGATGAGATTTTCTGGACAGCTGCATTTCCAGGTCAGCACCCCAAGATCAGGGAGCATGCAAGAGGCACTGCTTCATTCCTCCTCCCTGGGTGAAGCTTGTTGTGTACAAAGATTTCCACCTCCCACCCAAAGCGCCTGTCTGGGGGAAAGGACATTTCCCCTGGCCTACTGAAGTGGCTCTGAGCACACCAGCTTCCAAGAATCCCACCCTTCAGCCCTACTGATCCTGTGGGGTATCAGGACAACCAAGAGTTACATGCCTTCACTGCAAGCATAAAACCTCTTGTATCTCCTTAGAGAATTAGCCCCCGGTTTCACTCGCTGCAATATCCCATCTAACTGCAGCAGTTTGGGCAGAGATGCACTCGGCCTTCAGGGCACTTGGATTTCATAGGAATGGACAAGCACCCAAGATTCAAGCATGACAGACAACTAAATTACCTCGCAGGAGAACATGAATCTACTTTAGTTGGCTCCCAAGAGAAGCCACTTTCCCAGACACAGTCAAGAGCAGCTGCTGCAAGGACTATCTGCCATGCAATTTGTGTCCACGTCAGACACTTACCAGAAGACTGAGCGGTGCAACATTTGAAGTGGGTCACCAGAGTTTTTTGACATTAACCTGCCTTTGACTCACATTCCACAATATTTAGATCATTTCCAAGGAAGTCTGTCACACTGAATGTGCAGTTTTTAAAACCTGATGTTATGGCTGTGCTATTATTGTGTTGCTTGCACAGCAAGATGAGAGACTCATTTCCAAAATGAGGGTCAAATTTATAAACCTGCATACAGTGCATTGTCCCTAGGATATTTTCCCTAGGAAAATATTATTTACAATAATAATACAGTAAATTGTAAAAATATTATTATTACATTTATTAAAAACATTATCCCTAGGAAAATAGGATATTTTTCTTTTGCACTCTTTCCTGTTTAATGTAAACTTAAATTCCATTTCATCTTTGGCAAACTTTTCAGCTGGAATATAATTTTGACTAATAAAACGTCTATAAACACCATCACTTTTATTATGTATGGATATACCTTGATAACAACACTTGGCATGGCTGACAGCAGCGAGGTAACCATGGACACTGCTCTTACTAAGAAGAGATAAAAAATTACATTCCAGTAATTTAGAAATACTTCTGTTCTCTTGAAAGGGAAAGTGAGGAAAATTATTTACAGATATATTCCCATGTCAGATGCCATGCCTATTACTGGTAACATTAAGGTTGTTAGAGTTTTAAGTGCAGTGCTTTGGAAACACCAGCCTGAGGTCAGGGCTACTGAAGTCAGAGAGATGCCCAAACAGAAATTATGGTCCTTGAAATTCAAGGCCCAGAGTTGGAACAAAAAAGGCAAACAAGAGTAAAGGAAACTGGTTTTATCTCCATTTTTAAGATAAAGGAAAATAAACACAAGAAGACTAATCTTTACCTAGTCTCAAGGACTTTGTCACCTTTGGAATGACATTTTCTGCATCTATTAAGCATAACATAGGCATCAAAAAGTGCTAGACTAGTCAGTCCTGAACAAGTAAAATCATATCCATGTCCTCACTAATATTATGCTTTACTTATAAACCTTTTATAGACGTATTTTAAATAACAGTTTCTATAAAGACTGATCATACAGCAGACTGTTGTGCTGACATTTTTATGGTCTACAAAAAGCTCTTGAGTTCTGGAATTTCACCAAACTGCAGCCCTTAGGGAGCACATCAATTTTATCTGTGCATTTTTCTAGACAACTTGCATTTTCCTCTTTGTGCACGGGTGTCAAAAATTAGTATATGAGTTGACCCAACTCAAACCAGCTGTTGGTTTTCTTGTTTGAATTATTTTTCTATCACACCCTGCTTTTGCCCTTTGCCCTTCTCCATACTGACAGCTTTGCCAGAATAAATCTTTGCTGTTCAGCCAGAGGAGGAAACACCCAGCAAACAAGGTTTTTGTCCTTTTTTGGCCAGGTATGCATAGCCCAGACTGCTAAGTCCTGACTAGTGGGTCAGGCTGTTTTCATATATATTATTCTGTATTATCAAAAGGTGTCTTTGAGTCATCTACCTGTAAGTAAGCCAAAATTTTGATAATGATGCTAAAAAATAAATCTTCATGTGGCAGGATGCTTTGTATCCTGCTCCTCTCAGCCCCAGATAATTTAAAAGAATCTTTCCAAGATTCCCTGAGTAACCTAAATCCAGGCAGAATAAAAATGATACAAAAGATATAAAAGGCTATAAACCTGTAGTTCATCGTAGCCCACGGAGTGCTCCCTAACACTTGTTGTTTTGAAATTACTTCTGTCGCAGTGGAGAGCAAGTGTCTGTGCTTTCATCTGGAAACAAAGACTGAATTATTGTCTCTGATGTCAAGGGAACGTTTTAATTTCTTGTGTTACTGTCACTTGAAAGTGTGTCCCCTAGCCTGCAGATGGAGAGAAAGGGCTGGGGTTACACACTCAGTAGTGCTCCCCAAGGAGATTTGTGCCTGCTCTCTGTCTGAAACTCATCACTGTGCTTCTCACAGATAAAGCATGATTTCATAAATACAAGCATTGGGTTAAGCTATTCAGTGATAGACCTCACTGTGTGTTTCTTGAAAATGTTACTTACAAGGGCTATTTCTTTGGGAAATTATATTTCTTCATGCAGTATTTGCTTCTAAAAAAAGTGTCTTCCACTCTGCACAAACTGGGAGATATCAGTTTCATTATGTCCTATTCCTTCTTAAAACTATCACTTGAGAAAGGATGGGATTTTCACTAAGGTTTTAGCTGATCAGAGAATGGGATGCAGAAAAGCCCTCCCTGAGATGGCTGAAGATGTCTAGCAGGCTCCAATATTATCTATTATCCAATATAATCTATTAAGGTTCCAATCACCAATTCTATGTGTATATATATGCACTAAAACGCCTAAGTAGATTCTAAACCAACAGAAGTCAAGGGTTCATAGCCCATTCTTTTATATTTATGACAGCATTTAACCAGCATGAAATTTAAATGCAACCCTTTCCACATCTATATAATGTCTATATAGACATAGCTCATCCATTTTGTTTTTAAAGACATCAAGGTTTGCTGAGACTCCCTTGTCTTTCCTCTCACACATACCTTGCAGTCCCCTTTAGAAAGAGGATTGTGAAGTTCCTCTGGATGCTACTTGCTTTCTTTCACCTCTGTATTGAAAAAAATGTACACATCTAAGGGTGAATACTCTCAATCTGGTCTGCAGCTTTGGACTCCGAAGCAATTGGGGGTTAATATTTTTGTTATAGGGTACTTTTTCCACTGTGGATTTCCTTAAACCTCAAATCCACAGCTCTATTGCATTTATCCATACCTTTCAATGAGCGGGAGTGAGTCAGCGAGGGCTGGGCTCTGTCCTGGACATTCCTATGGTCTGTAAGTTTCAATACAGAAATGAAAACACCAGCAGCTTGAAGGGGCAGAAAATAACAGAATCAATAGCAGGATGCCAAAATGAGATGGCTTTCACTGTTAGCGGTTGCAAAGAAAGAACAAAGGTTCTTTGTTCTTTAACCTGGTTAAAGAACCTGGTTAATTAACCTGGTTCTTCAGTTTGGTAGCTGGGTGACAATGTGTTTACATACAGCTCAGTCCAGGTAGGCAACATCTTGTTCCAGTAGCTCAAACCTAATGAGAATCTCCCTTCACAGTATGTGTAGGCTTTAGAAACAGAAGAAAGTGACAATATTTGTACTGACTCTTTTGCTGGCACAATGCTATTGCATAGATTGGGTTCTTTTAAATAGAGATCAGTATTATTTGTACAGTCATTTTGTAATAAAACATGCACCATAGCAAATGTTCTCAGGTTCATTCTCTTTCATAAGAACACCTGATACTAAGAAACATCTTCTTACACAATATGTATAGACCACAGAAAGTCCCTTTACATGTTCATCAACACCTCACTTACAAGTAAGTAGCTGTATAAGCATAGGTAGCAAAGTACTAACACCTCAAAAGTCAAGAGACCCTCAGGAGGATGGAGAGCCCCATCCATTCAGACCCCATCTCTCCCAGCAAAGGGGACAGCACAGCAGATCAACAAATGGGCAGATTCAAAGTGCTCACAGCTCCGGGTGTTTTGCTACAGTTGTGTGTTCACCAACAAACACGTTCTTGTCCTTGTCCTCTGCAGGTTCTTTGTTCCCAGAAATCAACTCTCGCTGCAACGGGGCTCAGAAAACAGAGATCACACTCCTTTGTCTTCCCAAACTAATGTTCAAAGTGAGAAATAACTGGAAAGTTAGAAGCCAAAAATTAATGCAAATGCATTCTATGGAATTCAGGGAATTCAATGCCACAGGACATCAACAAACTGAAATACTGCAGATAGTTCCACTGTTTACACAACGTACAGGCAAAAGCTCATCAGAACTCGTGCTGTACAGTGTAAAATCTAAGGGATGAGAAAATGAGGTTCCTTCCTCTTCTGTAGTGTGGTGATGGGTGCAGTGCTGGGCACACAAATGCTGCCTGCCCTGAGGCACTGCAGTGGTCACCTTCCCGATGTTCCCAGGTCTGTGGTTTGAACAGGCACAGGAGTTCCTGTTCCTGTGACCCACAGCTCTCCAGAGACACATCACTGATACAAACTGTAAAGTTCAAATGTTTGTGCCTAAAAATTTGCTTTCACTTCCACTGTGTTCCTTTCAAGTATTTTGCCAGCACAGTGAGGATTGTACTGCACATCTCTAATGCTTTTTTTCTGTTTTGGTGCACGTCTTTTAACAAAAGTACATGACAGTTACATTGCCATTAATAGACTATGAACCACTAATGCAATTATCATTTTAAGCAAAAAATAAAATCTTTTTTTAAGTTATTAATCCACCATATGTACCATTAGAAAGAACAATATAATTTCCTGCATATTTAAAAAAAATAATTAGAACTTCACTTTTCCAATTCTTACTAATTAAAAAAAAATCCCACAGATTAAAAATGGGGAAAATAAAGATATTAAAATATCTTTATTGCCCTCAAGGCACTGTAATTTTAGATAATGTTATTCTCCTGAACTTTAAGTTGTACTAATTTTTCTCTCTCTACTTCCATATTATTCTCCTCAGGCACAGATCATGCATTTCCTCCATCTTACGCTTCTACTTCAAGTTTGATTTTTCCTAGGGAATGGTTTGTTCAGCAGCAAGCAGGCAGTCATTTTAGCTTCTTTATTTATCCCGCATTCCCTTTTGTGGATCTGAAGGATACACCTAAGGTGAGTTGAGACACTATTTGTAAGACCTTTCTGTCCACCCCCACCCCAATAACAATAATCACAGACAAGGTGTCCTTGTTCTTTCCTTGCTACCAGAACATTCAAGATTGACAACTCTATACCGAGTTGCTCAGTTAATCATACATGTTCTGGTGGAAATTATTACCTTTATTGCAAAGCTGTGTATAGATAGAATTAAATGCTCATCTTTGCAATAAAGAATGTGCTCTTCTGTAAAATAATTACTCCATTATCAGGTCTGCTCTAAGTATTGTGAAGTTGCTAGTAATTTTTCTCATTCTGTGAGGATTATAAAGAGAACCTGAATTTCCAAAGTACAGGATTTAAGACCATCAATTATTTCCTTTGTGGATCCCTCCCTTTCCAAAAGAAAATAATCTCCCCTGAAGAAGGTGTCATTCTTATGACAACAGAAGGATTGCAATATCACACTTTCAATGAGAATGTTAGACCTGATTCAAAGTCCAAAAATTCGAAATACATGAAAAGTGTCCTGTTAACATCAGTGAGCTGTTCATTAGCTCTGCTGAACAAAAGCTTCCCCTCACTTAATGTCCTGCTGATAGCTGTCAGGCCCTTGAAAGTTTTGTCATCCTGGTTCCAGTTACATCAGCTCCCCCAGTAAGATTTATGCAGGTTTTCTGCCCGTCTTCACTGGTTAGGTATATTCAAGTTCTCTTTCCTTGCTTCTATAAGTTTTATAGAGCTTAACTTTTAAAAGTTTATTAAAATGACAAGCATTATAGAGACTGTGCCAGCAGTAATACCCAAACAAGTCATAGCCCTTTTAAGATACATAAATTTTTGAAACCAAAGAGTTTCCCCCATGCCTTGCAATACATGTGATAGTAAAACTTGAAAGGAATTACTGTTTTATAATTATCATTTCCTGGAAAAAAGGACCACTAAAATAGCTTACAGTTGTGAATGTTAGGTGTGGTTGAACATATTTACACCCTCAGAAACATCAGGAAGTTTTTTTTATTCTATAAACACTCTTGAGAACTGATGGGCTAAACAAGGCTTCCCTGCCAGGTGTACTCTTTTATGAAATAAAGCATCACAGGAGCATGTCAAGAAAAAACAAAATTAAGACACTTACAAGTACCGGGTGCAGACAAAAGAGAAATAAATACTCTGGGGCAAGAACACAAAACAGGAAATCCAGCCAGGAAAATGACAGTTAGGTAACAGGCCTTACAAGTAAAGCAGATAAAGGAAAGAAAATAACATATGTACATTGCCATGATATCCAATCCCCCACAAACCAACTATTTCCATTCCTTTGCATCCAGAATCATTATTGCAAAATTTTGTGATTTAGAAATGGAAGCTAAAACAGAAATCATGCTGAAAACAGAACTGTACTGGAAAACATCCCTGTCCAGCTGAGCACTAAATATTTATCCCCCAGAGGAGAAAAAAGGCCTTAATCAAGGCTAGTCCCAAACCCACAAGCTTTCAATCCTCTCTGCTCAGAGACAGCAAACAGCAATAATTCAGCCCACATGAACCAAAGCTGAAACATTTTCCCTGCCTGTGCCCAAAAAGAAGGATCACAGTATGAGATACCCAGGATTTTTCACAAAGGGTTGGTTTTTGTTTCACCATAATCTGTACCATGGCCACAGGCTTCCCCCCACCACCCTCAAAGCCACCGCAGCACCACGGAAATGCAGTCGGAGCCAGGATAGGACGGGTAACGCCAGCTGAACCCAGAAAAGCCAAGCTGTAAAAGCAGCAGCAGCTGCAGCATTCAGCCCCCAGCCGGGCTTGCCGACCTTGCCAGGGCAGCGGCTGAGCCCCTGCAGTCACGGCTTGACCACCTCCAGCTCCCGCGTGTGCTCCCTGGTGCTGCACAGGAGGAGAAATGGGTACCTTGGCATGGCCCTGCAGTCAGCAGGAAACTCTCCCACGGTTTGGAACACAGGGTCTTTCTGGACACATTGGCTATAGTGTTTTCTGGCTAGTCACCATCCCCTTGAAGGACATGCTGGTATTTTGATCCCAGACGGATGCGTTCTGCTCCTCCAGCTCATTAATGCCAATCTCTTCTACAATAAATAAGCTCGGTATCTGGTCTTCTGTGGCCTCTCCTGGATGATTTATGTCATGGGCTTGCAATAAGTCATGCTAAAGTTTCTCTGACCTAGATACACTCCAACGTTGTAACTAGTTTGGTGACTTCTTTCCAGTCTTTCAAATCCATTATTCAGCAAGCTGGTGCTGATGATGCACTTTCAGCCAGGTTGCTTTCATCTTTCATTTTATTAAATGCAAATTGGATTTGAAAATGAAGGCGGACACTGCTGTAATCATACTGCCAGGTAACAGTGTTACTCAGCTGTCAACAGAATTCAGCCTAAATAGATCATGGCACAAGAAAGAAATTGTATTAATGACTTTGCTTTGCTTGTATTTAAATATTACATCAAACCTATACTGTCACAGGGGACAAAAGTGAACACAAGTTGTAAAAATAGCGCTCATTCTATATCCTTTCTCTTTTCCCTTCCTCCTGCTCCTTAGCTAACCCAAGGGGAGTTATTGCAGCATGAAATTTGTGTATTGTTTGCCAAAAAGGTAGCAGGATAATAATAAACCAGACAGCACCAATGCCATGGGTTCCACTTTATATTACTGGTTTAGATAAACTAATTAATTAAAATATTAAGAGCATGCTTTACACATGAATACTCTTGAGTTCCAGAGAGGTAAAAGTAAATCAATATAAAACACTAGCTAGAGATAAAATCTGCTAACACTGATTTGCTTGCCCGTATGTTATTTTGTAATAAATAACATTACAGTCTTCTATTGTAAAAGTAACTATTAATAATTAATCAATTGCATTAACCCTTTCTGAGCAATATCCTTATGTAAAATAAAAGCCAGCTGTGGCACAATCAAAAATATCAATGAGTATTAATCAGATTTCAGCAATTAATTTGATGAGGCCTCATTCA
The DNA here is from genome assembly GCA_013399875.1 of Gymnorhina tibicen. NCBI lineage: Eukaryota > Metazoa > Chordata > Aves > Passeriformes > Artamidae > Gymnorhina > Gymnorhina tibicen. Next base: position 2,952,425 of record VXAZ01010408.1, on the reverse strand, counting down.
TGAATTGGACTGTGTTAATTTTTCCTATCTTTGCTAACATTTTAATACTAAGGAACACGTCAGTGCTCATTGTTCTTTGCTATTGATATGAAAATAAGCTGAAACTTTTGTTAGAGAGTGTAGTATACAGTAGTACATAGATGTTTGACTGTATGTTTTTGCAAAAGGGCCATTATTCCCTACAAGGAGAAAGGCAATGCAATTACAGTGCCCACAAAGAACAGACCAAACACTCTGAAATGTCTCAGCACAGGACACAGCATTTAGCACAGTCCCAGATGTAAAAACTCTGTAGTTTCTTTAAGTGGGGACATTTTATTAACAAGGGGCAATGTCATAAGAAGATGGGAGGGTAAACGTCTGGTCTGTGGTCTGGCAAGATTCTCCCAAAGCTTTAGGCATGTTGTCAGAATAATTCCTGACATGTCTCATTTATTCTGTTCTTCTGTGCAAGCACCAAAGTCTGCTGTCAAGAGTGTCTCACTTTGATTGAAGCAAGCAGCTTTCTCACCCACTACAGAGCTATAATTTTGTGTGCTCACCACTTACTACAAATGCTCTCAGAAATGGAAATGTGCCAGTGGGAGAAATACTTACATTCTGCCACCCTTCCAGGGCAATGAAAAAGCAGAAGGGAGTAAATAATCCTGTTGGTGTGGTCAGAAAGGGGACTCAGACTCTTGCCTTGACTCTCTCCTGGCCAAGACACAAAACCCAGCAGCACAGTCCATTCACAACATGCTCCCCCCATACCCAAAGGTTTCAGAGGTGGCTGCTGCCCTAAAGCAGGGTCATTGATTCCTCATTCCTCTGCACAGTTTCCCTGAGAAAACTGAAATCAGGTTTCTGCATCTTCTGGGGAAAACTTCAAATAGATATAAAAATTGTCATGAAGCCAAGACAAGAAAATTGACCTCAGAGTCAAGTACTATTGCCTCTCCAAAAGCTGCAGAAGTGTGTCAAAATGCCCCCTCAAGTCCTCACACACCTGTGCTGACAGAATCCCAAGCAAGTTTGGATCCAGTTGTTTTGCAGTCAAAGGATCTTGATTGTTACAGGGTTAAAGAAAGAAATCAATCAGCTTTGCATATATGCATATCTATCTCAATATTTGTGCTTTCATCTGAAGAAAATTCTTATTTATTTGAACCAGTTCTAATATTAATTTCTTAAGAGTTCCTTTTCTTTATTTTTATTCCTTACCAGACCATTCAAGAATGTAAGAAAGTGTGCTGTGTACACAAATTATATACATATATCCAGTGTGCTTTCTACAAGGCTCTATACTCCATCTCTAACTGAGGGGCCTCAGTGATTCAGCATTATAAGAAAAATCACCATATCTCTAGTAAGTATTCTATGCTTGTGTAATCTGACAGGTAGATGCAAGAAACCTCTCTGGCTTTTTAAAAAAATACAAATCCTTAAATACATTTAAATGCCACAATTCACTCAGCTCACAATCCCTCTACTGTGTCAGGGACTTCTTTGCACATGGACACATTTCCGTGCTGGGGTCTGACTCCCTGAGCAGAACCTACTTTCCCAACTGATGCAGAGCAGACTGAGGGCTCCGCTGTGATTCAAATCAGGAGCCTGCAGCAGAGGGCACTGTGAAAGCACCAGAGCTGCAGCCTTGCAGAGAAAGAGCTGGAAAGGGAGAAGGGACATCCCCCCTAGAGGACATATGTGCCGTTCTAACCCATGCTGCTCTCATTTCCCCTCCTGGAAAGGTGATGGTGGTTTCCACTCTGAGCAGGTGTCCAGGAGTGGGGCTGTGTTATCACACCGTGCTCAGAACAACAAGGCCAACTGAGCCTTTACTGAAAGCTGCTGTTGCTGAAAGCTCCTCCCATGTGAGGTCTCTCCTGGCCTGGTTCATGCCTGGAGCAGACAGCCTCTCTCCAGAGCAGGCAGCTGGGAGCGCTGCGGAGAAGGTGGGCAGAGCGCTATAAATCCGTGACTCTGGGAATTGGTACACACACTACCAGGGAGTGACACGTGCCTGTACAACCCATGGATGCGCCTGGTCCATAAAATCTGTTTGGGACTTTGTTGGCTTAACTCACAAATGTTCCTGGGAGAGACAACGCCATTAAAATACCAATTTTATAATCAGTCATTTTCATTTGGAAGCTGAAGGAGCTCTCCCCTGTTCTGCTTTTATACTCTGCACTATCAGATATTCCCAAACACCCTACAAAGAGGCTAAGCCTGCAGAGCTGAGATAGTGAATATTTACAGCAGCGCTCAGCAGCCAGCATCTCTGAATCTATCAACAGCTCCTTGCAGGAGGAATCAACCTTGTCTTTCCCCATCTGCACAAGTACTTTAAAGGATAATTTTAGGAAGCAAATGAGCCATTGCAGAGCCGTTAAAAGAATTAAATAATCCATAAGTAGCAGTAAAACAGTACAATAAGAAACACTTAATGATATTAGAAAAGTCAGTTGTGTGTGGACAAAGGCTGACTGACAACTGAGAAAAATATTTGTTCACAGTGAGTGATCTACAGCAGACCTACAGCCAGTGGTACCAGATGGTGGGGCTGGTTTTTTGTAAACACACCTCTTCTAGAACCAAAAAAGCCTGGTTAATCGACCATGGATCATGGTCCCATAAACTAAGCAAAGCTGTGCCTGCCCAGCACCATTTGCAGACAGTTCCCATTAGGAAAGCAGTAAAGAAAAGTTCCTGGGTTCTTTGGGAGGCATCTGGATTCACTGGGAAGCACACAAAAAAGGAAACGGAGTAATTCTGAATAGAACAGGTGATACAGAGAAGATCATATTCAACTCTCCATCTCTGTGTTGGATAATACATTTCATTCGAATGGACAGTCTTCTTTTAATTCAGCATTTTTAGTCTTTCACCAAGAACAGAGTGATACAGAACTAAAGAGTTGTGCAGAGGAGAACTCTGCCTCACACAGACTGGGTTCATTGTGTGATAACCATGCAAAGGATGTTGATTCTTGGTTTGAACTCTTATTTGACAATAAATAATAGTATTCTTAATTCTAGCACTGTGATGGTATTTAATCCGTGGATTTCAAAATGCTTTTATACAATGTAGAGGATGAAAGAAATTTCCAAAGCAAATAGGCATAAAATATTCATCAAGGGAAAACTCTGACCTTAGTTATTAATCTACAACAGCCTTCCCAACATGTGGAACATCTTCTTTTGTTTATTGGTATGGGATCACAGCTAATCTTGCTGTCTGTCCCTTGAGGATTAATGACCTAATTAATGACCACCAGCAGCAGAGCAGCTCCATCCATTACAGCATATAAGAACCAATTTCTAATTTTGACACTCTGGAGGAAAGGGATGCCATCCAGAAGGACCTTAACAAGCTGGAGAGGTGGGCCTGTGCAACCTTAAAGAAGTTCAGCGAGGCCAAGTGCAAGGTGCTGCATCTGGGTCGGGGCAATCCCAAGCCAAAACACAAGTGGGGCAGACAATGGATCAAGTGCAGCCCTTGGGAGAGGAATTTAGAGATTAGAAAGAAATTCATTACTGTGAGGCTGATGAGGCACTGGAATAGTTTGCCCAGAGAAGCTTTGGATGCCCTGTTCCTGGAAGTGTTCAAGGCCAGGTTGGATGGGGCTTTGAGCAACTTGGTCTAGTAGAAGGTGTCCCTGTCCACGGCAGGGAGGTTGGAGCTAGGTGACCTTTAAGGTCCTCTCCAACCCAAACCATTCCGTGGTTCTAAGAATTACAATGTAGCTGACAGTATCTTCAGGTACATAAAAAAATTTCTGGGAATATTTTTTTTTTCTTATGCTCACAGAGAATAAACTTTCTCTGACCACAAGATGGCCCTCACGGTATATTGTCTGTGCTACAGTGTACAATATCCTTGCCAGTATACAATATTCGTGATGCATAGCTTGCAATATTCTAGTTTCACTTCATTTATATATATGTATAGTCTATTTCTCTCTGCTACCTTCTGTTAGCAGAACACAAAGCAAAATTCCTGAATCTGTCAGATTAATTCACACGCTCTGGGGCAGGCAGGCCAAGTTTGTGGCTGTGCTGTCCCAGCACCCTGGCCCCAGCACAGCCATGAGCACACTCTGTCACTCCCCACTGCAACCTCCACATGGCCACACACCCCACAGTGCAGCTACTGCACACCCACGGCCACTGGGAGAGAGAGCTGGAGACGAGTCCTTTCCCCATCATAAGGGCTGGCTGCCACCAGTCAGATTCCGGGAAAGTAGAGCTCCTCCTCACTCTCCCATCATGATGTTTTGCATCTCCTGCTTGTCATTGTTTTCTCAAGGATTCTTGGTACTGCTTGGCATATTTGACCCAGCATTGTTTCATTTCCTGTGTTTTCTCCCCAAAAGCCACATGATCAAGCACACTGATGTCAAGCAAGGAAACTAAATTTTTTCCTTCAGTCTCTGGCTTACACTTTAGCTGTAGTGACAGGGCTCAGGGATATATTTTTAAGGCTTCTCCTGGTCTAAAATTGGGGAATTTCCATAAGAGCACTTCCTGAGAGGTTAGATCAAGGTAATTCAAAGCAGGCCAAGGAATTTTATATATAGCCTCCTGCCTAGAAACCTACTAGTTTCCTGACTGAAAGTGTTCAAAATTGTAAAATGCTACAACAAGGAGTGCCAGCGGGATGAAGGACAGCCCTGTTTCAGCCCAGCTGAGTTGGGATCATTTCAGGACAATGTGATGCTGATTTGGTAAAGCATAGGGATATCCCAGAATAGGACAGGGTACCTATCACACTTTAAATGTGTCTCTTGAGCAGAAGAGTAGCAACAACTTATGGTCCATATATTAGTCAGGTATGCCTATTTCCCATGGATCTCCAGTGCTCCAAAATGGTGACAACAAGAACCGTTGGAAACAAAGAAACCATTATAAATTTCACTAGCAAATGTTTTGTTGTTTCTAATTCCACACTGTGAGGACAATCTTTAGGACTTCTCTGTTTCACATGGCAAGAAAATAAACTGCAGGTCTTTCCATCCTTTCTAGGAAGGGACTTGAGTGCTGAGGTTTTGGGGATGTCAAACCTGCCAGATTCACCCTCTCCAACTTCAGTCTGTAACTCATCTCTGATCTGTGCCTGCAGCTAAAATGTAGGTAATTCAGCCAGTAATGGTAATCTTTACCAGTATATTTTTTACCAACATCTGCATGGCTGATTGCTGATCATGAATCATTCAGTACAATGAAAAGTTTGTGTGAGGTATAAGACAACAGCAGTTTTTTAAAGGATGCATCCTTGAGCAGTTCCAGAAAACTTAGTGGAAGAATTGAAGACACACTGAAACAATTATTTCTTGATTATCACCCCAACACATAACTTGAATACAAAAGGAAAACACTGTATTCTGTTAAACAGCAATAAATTTTAGATTTGTAAAACCAGAAATAATTCTTTGTAGATAGATAACCTGCCAAAACCAGCTATAGCTAAACAGCACAGTTATCATTTAATGCAATCAGTGTACTTTTACATCCCTTTCAGACTGCTGAGGATGTTGACTGATGCCAGTAATGCAAATTAGGAGTTCTCTACAAGGAATGAAATCTCATTCCCTCCTTCCCTAAGGAAAAAAAAAATTACTTGTACAGCTTTGAGGAATTGAGTTATATTTTCGTAGCATATCAGCTCTTAAGTTTCTGACCTGTAAAAAGAGTCTGGAATACCAGGAGAAGCCAAGTATTAAATGTCCATATATTAGACCAAAGTCAGTTCAGCTCTGTATTCTCTCTTGAGTTAGTGACTATCCAGCAAAGGGTGGAAGGAGGGAGGAGGCATCCTCCCCTACAGTTCTCTCCTGTTAATGCTGCTACTGGGCCTGCTGAACTCTGCCAGTACTGAATTCAAACCTAAAGGCTGCATATTTCTCTCAGCATTATCAGTTCACACACACATCAGTAGGACGCTTCTACAGTCCTAAGCATCGGATGATCTATAAAGTACAAGTCGCCTAGGAAATCTAGGTCTAAAAAAAATTTTCCTTGATTTCATGGCAAATCTGAAAATTAGCCTTGGGTTTTTTCACCATTTTTCTTTCTTTCTTTCTTTCTTTTAAAAGAGTTCTTGCAGCTCTTCCATGAATTTGTAAGTCACAATGAATCAAGCTGTGTGTTTACGTGAACTTAGAATACACTCAGCACCCTCATATGCTTACAATCAGTAACCTGGCTTCATGTTTGTTAGAGTCTGAGTTTGAGCTTTTAGGTCACTCTGAATGTAAACCATGGAGGGGAGGAAATTCAAAGCAAAAAACAAATCAGCAAATCCTCACAGAATTGGTTCATTGGTTCATTCCAATGTCAGCAAAATATGTCTGGATCTAGATCTGAACTGGCAGTATTCACTATTACAAAGAAAATTTATTGATTACACTTTCTCACTGCACCCTGTAATCCTCCTTTTTCTGTATCCTATGCCCCTTTCTATTTCTCCTCTCTAAATTACTTTTTCTCTAAAGTTGTCTCTGTGAGTTCTTCGGGCTCTATGCAATTTGCAGATATTGATATGTAAAACAGTACCTTTAATACTGCTCTCCATCTGATTTCTCTAGAATTTACTACTAAGCAAACTCTTTGATGATAGAATTTACGCAACCTTGAAAACAGGTATCACAGAAAGAAAAGCTTTAGGTCTGAACAGCAAGAGGAGCCCTTGCACAGTAACATGTTGAGGAGCCAAGAGGCTGTGAAGCAGCTGGGCGGAAATGGCCACACTGCTTTTGGTAACCCATTTGCGACAGGTGGAGAAAGGAGGTGAAGTGTGCCCAGCAGCTTTAAGAGTCATTAATTTTTTCTTCCTCCTGAAAGAAATGAATGTGTGGAAGTTTTTCCTGGAAACTATCCATCATGCTGAAAAATTTGGTTGACAGCTCTTTCATGAAAGAAAAAACAATGAGATTTTATGTCTTCTGCCCAGAACGGGACCAAAGAAATCAGAGTGAAAAGCATGAAAATCTTCAAGGGAAAAGACTTCCACTCTTCAAACCATTGATAGACTGGATGCAGAAATCAAAGTGGTTTGGGGTTGGCTTTTTGTACGTCAATGAAGCAACATTGCAGTCTCCATATAACAGAAGAGAAGCCTAGATGTCACTGAAAAAACATCTGCCTGCTGCCCACTCCCCTGTTGGTCTTGTGCACAATAAGTCACTGAAATATATCCAGACCAATTTATGTCACTGTGCTATTGCTACTGTTTGGCTGTAGAGGCAAGTGTGTTATAGACAGAACTTTGGCTTTTATATGCTCTTCATTAGTTCCCAGCCATCTGCTAAGAGGCAAAATAAATGGATTTAGTCTCTGCGTGCAAAATTAAGTAATAAGGATGGAAAAGATAATTTTATATAAAATATATTATATTTTATATAAAAGTATTTAACCAATTTTAAAATAAGCTTGAGTCTGTCCGGCTATCTCTGTGAACTGTGGTGCCCAAACTGGACAACAAACCAAAAGTAGCTACAGAGAAGTATAAAATAAACATTAAAATGGTGCCATATAATTTTTGCACTACTTCAGAAAGAAAAGATCCAATTAAATCACTTCAGGCTTTTCTTGAGAATGGTATCCATAAAGGTATCAGTAATAGGAATTAAACATCTGTTCTTTAAAACCCTTTTTTTTTCTTTAAAAATTTTTCTTTAAAGTTTTTTCTTTAAAAGAAAAAAAAATACTTTCAATTTCAGGTTATTCTGAAGTGAGTTTCAATTTTTAATGAGGAATCTGGCTGACCTGAAAGAACTTGTTTAGAGAAGCTATTACGTTATTTTCTACCTGATTGAGACGTGAGTTCCAACCACAAATTAAATTCCATTCCCAGGAACTTTGATTTGAAAAAAAAAATGCCAGAAATCCAAGACAGCCTCTGCCATTGCTAGCAGCTTTCAGCATCCCAGCTCCCGCAGCTCTCTTCTACTGCTGAAATAAAAACATGAGTTATCCAAAATGATTGTCTAATACTGGCAGCTAGAACTAATATTTCATTGAAACTGCTGAAACAAACTCCTTTCCATGATGTCTTGAATGATACAAGACATTGTATCACATTGCACACCCCAGTATTTTGCAGACCATTTCTCTTAATGATGATGTTTCTATCACAGGTCTTCTGTTGAGAGAATAATATCTATCTACAGAGGCTGTCTCTCCACACCAACAGAGAACCACAGCACAAGGCTGAATCTGAGAGGAAGGAGGCTGGAGAGTGCCCTGAATGCACACCTTGCACCAGAGTACCATGGCACAGTGGAGTACAGTCTCATCTTTGACCAACATTAGATGAAAACACTTTTTGACTAATCCATTATTGTTAATGCACTCTCCTTTGTCTTATGATAGTACAAATCAAGAGTAATGCCTCAGAAATTAATATTAGTACACAACCATTAAATTAACATAAGCTGGTGAAAATCAGAATGAAAACTGAGCAGCTTGACTGAGTCTTCAGTGATGATCAGCCTGTCAAAATATTATATAATATCAATTACTATTACTTTGTTCTGCTGTGATTTTTCTGCTTCCTTGCAAAAAATATCACAGCTTTTCAGAAACACTGAAACATGTTAAAACTACAGTCTGCCTTTTAAAAATCCACATCCTCAAAATTTTACTTGTTCCATCTGCCAATTTGAAACAATACTTCTTTGAGAACTCCTTTAAGGTCAGATCTTGTAGAATGACTGGCTATTTGAGGATTCTCCTTGCAAATTATTTGCACTGTTATTCCCATATTCACTTCTCTGAAGAAATGTAATATTCACATAACATATACATAAAATCTATACTCACATACATGTGTCTACTTATTTATATAAACATCCTCACACTCTGGCTTTGTTTGATGGTCTTTTGTGGCTTGTGTCCACGGAAATGGACAATTGCATTTGTTCCAGAAACATCACAGAAATCCTTCTTGATGCTGGGAACAAATAAACCAGCAGCAGCTCCCGGTTCCTGTGCCCCTGCACCTGGCACAGCTGTGGGAAGCAGCTGACTGTAGCAGTTACATGATTTACACCCTGTACAAGGGCCATGAGAGTACTTCAGTACCTGTAGTACAGGCAAGCAGAGCTTGGGCACTGCTGGGTTACTTAGATTTTGAGGGTTTTGAACAAAACTGGGGACAGATTTGGGTACTTGTTAAACAACTTGCTCCACTAAGCCCCAGAAAAGTGGGTCTCAGGGGAGGGCAGAGGGAAACATGTCATGGTAGAAAGGGAAGGGTCCAGAACACACAGAGCACAGAAATGTCCTTTCGAGGCAGCCATCCCTTTGAGCTGCAGCCAGGAGCCCTTGACTATCACATATTAACAGTGAAAGTGTGCAGAAGCCTGCACCAAGTGTTAGCTTACGGCATGGGAAGGGTAAAAAATAAAATCTTGGCAATATATACATGTCTCTATGAAAAACAGCTTCTTTTTCAGTATTTCTGCAGCCTCATACTTATCAATTATTACCCTAATCTTTGCCTTAAAAAACGTAACCATATTACTTCACTGTAGCCCTAAGACCATTTCCTATTCCACTGAGTATCAGCCTTTTCCTCCTCCAGGGTATCTATTATTCTGCAGTGCTATCAGAGATGCTGCCTGGTAGCAGCCCAGTTTTGCTCCTGCTTTGATGCTACCAGACCATCAGAAAAGGTGACACACTTTTGTGGAAGCATAATTTGACCTGATGACCACTTATTACTGGTAATGAAATAGAAATAAAGAACATTATTTGATGTCCATGGCCAAAAATTAATTTGCTAGGCTGGCAGTTACAGGAAAAAAAAAAATCTTTCCATTTATGTACTGAAGATTTTTGTCTTTAGTTCCTGGCACATCATTTTAATAGACCTCTGAAACACATTTGAGATTGAAATAGGCCTTTAATGTAGATCAAATACGGGAGACAGGGAACTCTCTGGTTTCAATATTTCAAAGTTATCCTTCCTAAATTGCAATAAATCTCCTTACTCTCTTTCCAGGCTCTCTTTGCCCAGTGTTCTCGTGTTAACTTATTTAGCTGCCTGTCTGACAGTGATTAGAGAAAAGCCATCGTTTTTTGTGAATGTTTGATTCAACAAAATCTTGGCAATCTCCTTTGACAAGAACTTCAAGAAAGCAAGAGTAAAACTTTGTAGAGCTCAGAGTCCAAGGACAATACACCCTACCCCATCACAGCTGGTCTTTCCAGGGCATGATAAGCATTTCCTCATTGCAGTTGAGGGAACCATCCCTGCACATCACCATGCAATTTTGATTGCCAGTACTAAGTAAAAAGATAAACCAGCCCAATTTCAAACTTGAAGCAAACATGTCAAAAGTGGGCTTATGTTGTCTTCTTGGATACTCTGAATTGGTGTGGCTGAAAGAGTGAGGCTGAGCCATGATTAAACTCATTTCTAGTGTTAGATCTTTTTGATCTGCCTAAGACCTATCTATATCTACATATTATTCCCCTTGCCAAACATGAGGTTCAGTCTCAGACGGCTTTTTGTTCTGTCCAATATATTTATAGTCAAGAAGACTGAAAGAAACTGAACTTCAACAAGACATCAGAAAGTCACAGCATACTATTAATACTACTAGTAGTAGTAATAATAATAAAGGATATAATACTGTGAGTTGTGTTTGGAAAGCTCGGTGGAAACCCCAGTACTGCCACAATTTACTTTGCTGGGATCCAGTATTCATAGCCAAATGTACAGCACTTTACTGTATGACTCCTCTACAGAAAGGAAGCTTCTTGCTTGCTCAGAAATATGACTTAATTGTGCCAGAGGAACAAAAAAGTACTTTGAGAATCCAATAGCTTGAAACACACAGTTGCTGTTTCCAGTTCTAGATTCATTACAGCTAGAGACTTTAAAGTGAAATGTTTTGGGGTCAATATTTGGAGAAGCGCATGCCTCTGCTCCTGGCTCACTTTTTGAGTATACTCTGTATCATTCCTCACAGCTAAACAGCTGCCCAAGAAGAATCATTACATCTATTTAATCACAGCTTTCAAAAACATGTGCTTTCCAGATATCTTATGGAATGAAGAACTTCAGAACATTGTTAAGTTCTAAATGTGTCTTCTCAGTCCTTCCATTTATATCACCAAGTATTAACTCCATAGATTCCTTCCTTAACTTCCCAAACTTCCCTAATAGCAGTCCGTTTTACAAAGGGTACTCCAGCTAGACTGCAGCCTTGGATCCAGTTCCTCCTCACCTCCTCGAGGATATGTGGATTTTCTGGTGAAAGCAGCACATCAGCACTTCTAATGTGTTATCATTTGCCTTAGTTCTTTTATAAAAGATATATTATCATATCTTAGTTCAGGAGAACTGTATGCATTAGTGGAAATTTATAGTAACTTAGAAATAGAGTTATTAAACCTAAATATCCTACATGCATCTTTCATCTGGCTACATTGGCAATTCATAGGCTTAATCTATAGCATAAATTCTCATTTTCTCTACAATGAAACTCTAATTCAGAGTGGATGGTATTAGTTTTATTCCCTTCTTTAATTATTCCGGCATAAAACAGTAAGTTGAAATTTTGTCAAAGCCACTTACTTTGCCCTAACCCCTCACATAATAAGCCATCTTTTCGAAGAGTGTTCAAGTAGAGCATCAATTCCTCACTTGCATGGGGTGTTTTAGGCAATACTTTTCCTTTGTGTAACACCAGTGAGTGCTACAATGCCAGTCCCAGCAAGCTCATTTTCCTTTTTACCTTCAATTTTCTAGTTGTACTTTTTGTGGCAAGTTCCCTGATGTTAACCAACGTGTCTCACATCACACGTGGTGGAAAAATCATTCCTCCTCCCTGCTCAGTATACATTTTACTGCTATATTAAATACTATTAAGTTCTCACTCACAGATAACACAAAGAGCCCATTCACCCTTTCTCCTCAAGGTGCAGAGGGAAAAGACTTCATGAGTACGTCTCAGTTCTAAACATTTTCAAGATGACAGAGGAGTTCATGGTTTCTTTTTTCTCATTTAAACACTTTAAGAAGGGCCACAGGTCAGATTCGCATTAAGGTCCTTTTCTTTGGAAATGCTCTGGTTCCTACAGGAAGCACAATGGCTCCTATGACTTAATTCTACCTCAAAAACTAACAAGTAAATGAACAGAGAATACCTGGATAGCTTTTCAGTGATCAAATTGAGTCTTTCACCAGACAGGGTCTAACTTATGCAGCTTTCTTTTGTGTGTGAAAAATCCATTTTTCTTTGCTCATTTAACAGTGTAAGTCACCAGTCCCAGCCTGTCACTGAGGCAGTTATTACATGCTTTGGGTTTTAAAGCAGTGCTCTTAACAAGACTATGAAACTGAACTACCTCAAAGAAGCTTTCCCATTTTCCTAGGAAGAGCCAAACAAATTATGGGGGAAGAAGAAGAGAAAAATACGTACAGATGGTGAGTGACAAAAGTATCATTCACTATGGATTTTAAGGTTCTGACATTTATTAATATCAAATCCCTTCTCCTAAAAGAGATTCCTGATAAGACAGATTTATATATTCTACATTGTAATTTGTTCATATAGAGTGGAAGACATCCACATTTAATGGCCTGCTCTGTTCTTCAGGAGTGGAATCTCATTCTTGCATAAACTCCATAGCTATCCCATTAGAGGAGCTTTGGCATCTCTCTCTGTTCTCTAAAAATTATGAACTATTCCTATCAAGCCTTTACACGGAAAATATTCTCAAATATTTATGTGTGTATGCATAAAGTGAGGCTATATAAGTACAAAAATATTGCAAATAGCAAAAACATAATAAATATTAAAAAAAAGAGCGGGGAGCGGAGAAGAGAGGCAGGTTTCTTGGCCTGCTGAACACTTCTAATTGAAAATTTGGCAAAAACAAGAACAACGAGAAAAAGTACATTTCCAGATGAATCTGCTCTTCCTAAATCTGCTTTGGGAGGAAGCCAGCAGAACAGAGAAATTAGAAAAGCAATATGACTACACATTTCCCACACTACAGGTCACAGGAAAACTGAATGGTTTTCCTGATATTAGATGCTCAGTCCCACCCCTCACTGGTACCCTGATGATGTAAAGCTCTCCCAGGAGGAAAACTGTTGAGAATTAAGTTTGTTTCCACAGAACCCTGTCCATTGCTAAAAAGAGCATCTGAAAACAATGAACCCCAAAATAGACATGAGAAAGTAAAATTTGTGGTTTATCCTTGAAATATCATCTCAGATATATGCTGTGATTTTGAAAGAAAAAAGATTATCGCCAAATATATATATTATTAACATTTTTAAAATTAGATTCTGTGTCTGAAGTAGTTTTGCCATCTCTTGCTTTATGGCAGCATAGAAGAAGCAAAGCAACATTTCCAATGTGTTATCATTTGCCTTAGTTCTATAAAAGATGTATTATCATAGCTTAGTTTAGGAGAACTGTATACATTAATGGAGATTTACAGTAACTTAGTAGAAATAGATTTATTAAATCAAACATCCTATATGCATCTATTACACTAGTATTTATAGAGCTAAAATGTGTGTTAAAAGAATTTCAGATGTGTAAACATAGCTAGTAGAAATAAAGTCTGAATAGAGAACTGCATTGAGATCTTTCCAGATGTGTACAACCAGTACATATTCTACTGAAAATAAAAAAGAAAAAAAGCACATCCTAGTGCTTTAATCCTACAGTATTATATGCTAGTATCCTATTATTCAATCCATTTAACCTTATTTTTGAGGTTAACTTCTTTCAGTAAAAAGACAGACATATTAAGAAGCTCTTCAAAATTACAGCAATAGCCCATTGAAACCAAAGTCCCCGAAGCTCAAACATGAAATAGAACACAGTTTTACTGAGATGTACATTGAAGTTGGCTTGTCAGCATAATTTGGTGTTAGTGGACTACACAGCAGCAATACTGGTGAGATATTTCCTAGTGATTAAATTATTCAATACTGATTGATTCTTTACAGGAAAACATTCCTTGAGTCCTGAGTACTACTTTTTCATCATGCCATTTGAGGCTACACAGCTTTGAAAATCCAACTTCTTTTTGAGGTCTTTCCCAAGCCACTGATTCATCACAGAAATCCCAACTTTGGTAACCACCTGAATGTTGAGTGTTAGACTGATTTTTCTCCTAAAATACATTCAGCCCAAGCTCTGCACCACAGAAATCAAAGAGCATTTTACAGTGACGTTACAATTTCTCTCCTTGAGGATAATCAGAATTTGACTGTGCAAGGCCCTAAGCAACCAGATCTAAAGTTAGATCTACTGAGGCTGATGGTTTGGATCAAGCAACTTCCTGAGGTCTCTTCCTACCTACATTATTTTCTGATTCCCTAGAAAAAGAAAAAACAGTAAGTAAAATGAAAAGTTGCAGAAGCAGAACATGAGAGGTTTTCACAACATACAACATAATTGTTGAATAATATTGCTAGAAATAACATTTTCAAGTCAAGAGACAGAAATAACAGCTGGAAAATATTTTGTTGAAGTGTTACTCAAGTGTTACTTAAAATGGTCAAGTGAACCTTTCAAGGCACATGATAGCACAGACTTTATATACATAAATTCCTTGCCTTCTCCAGCATTTTAAAACAGACATTTGGATGTTCTACTTTTTCCCCTTTCCAAATACATGAAAGACAGGACTGCCCAGCTTATCTGAGTTAACTTCTTTTTCTTTTTTGTTTTGTTTTAATCAAACAGCAAAATATCTAAAGGGTACATCACAAATTCTTTGAATCAAGTGCGGTTGAAAACACTGGAACACACTAAACACCTTTATTTCTTAGCTGAACACTAGGATGTGTGCAACAATTCCAGGACTGGTTTAAAAGTTCAGAGTTCACAGGGGAATGGTAAGGAAAGTGTACGGACATTTCTGGTTCAAATATGTCAATCTTGGTACTTTCACTGACAAGCGCAACAAAGAGCAGTAACGTGAAATGCACTTCTTCATAGGGCAATGCCTACAAGTCTCAAAGCAGAAAATATTGGAAAATTTATCAGCAAGAAATATTGAGCTCTAAAGCAGACAGTTAAGGGTAATTTACACGTCAATACAAGAGCAACATTTTTTCAGGTATTGCCAGTGAGAATTTTTACGCATAGGGGGAAAAAAAATCTACTGAAGACTTAGATGTGAACTGACAGATAGAAAAAAAAATCACCAACAATTGGAAAATTAGACTGAGTTGTGGAAGTTCTGATTAAAGGCACAGGTTGAATATTGGATTTTTCTACAGAAATTCAGCTCTCCTGCAACAGAAAAAAAAGCTTGAACTGAGAATATAAGATTAAAAAGAGAACTCTACTTTCACCTTTAATTTTTGGCAAGCTACTTTTTTTTGTGTGTGTCATAGTTTCCTGGCTCATTAGAAGTTTTAAACTGGCTGATTTTTCCATGCCCCGTTCTGTCTCAATGAGGTTTGTTCAGGTGCTCACACCTATGTTTAGAAGTTAATCCTATATTGCTGCCAAAACAAAGTCCAGAAGGGATGTCAGCAGCACATCCTCTCTCAGGTTCCAGAAAACCACCACTGAAGCACCTGAGCAGCAGAATCAAGCACAGCAAAAGCCTCAGCTGCACCCAAGATGAAGCAGAAACAATCACAGCCAAAAGGGAGAAAGAGCAACTCCATGACTCTGACTTTTGGTTACAGTGACAACTGTGAACAAGTTCCTCATTCCTGAGAATGGAAAATGAAACACACCAAAACAAGGACAAGATACGTGACTGTGAGGAAGGACAGAGCCTCCCAGCAGACCCATACCCACCTGTGGGAGGGGGCTGGGTGCTCCCTGCTCTGCAGCCCTCTTACATGCACCTCTCACTTCAGCCAGACAAAAAAAATCCCTCTCTCCCTTCACTCCCACCCATGCCTTATCAGCTGAAACTCCTGATTAACTTGCATGCCAGATTGTAGCCCGTTGCTCTCTTAGAGAGAAGAAGAGTAGCATCTCAATCATGCCAACTGAATATAAAGTCCTGCTTAATTATAGCAAATTACAGTCATGTGCTATGGCTTTGATGTGACTGTAGAGCCCTTCAGAATGAAAAGAAAACCACAGAATACTGGAGGAAATCCAAAGGGCCTTCCCTTGACCAAGGATAGAACATAAACATGAAATGATCATCTGATAATACACCACCACCACTTCTAATCACGCGTTTCAAGCAGGTTTCTAAATATATTTTCAGATTAAAGGGAAATTCCCTACCCAAGTAGCACTGGCTTAAGGGTTTACTAGACATTCATATGTTAGAAAGCAGGAAAATGACATACGCTCTTTCTAAAGATCAGGTTTAGCAACATCATCCAAAAGAGAGAATATTCCCCCATAAAATTCATATTAACCTCATTCTATCAGGATCCTAACGTCAGAGTTCATGGCAATATGTTTGTTTACTCTTGGTCCCTCACACCCTTTGCCACATCTTGCTATCTGCTCCTGAATACAACATTTTTTTCCACCTTACTCCCAAGGGATTTTGCACAAACAGAGATGGACTCCACAGGCAGTCTCTGATTTTACATGCAGCTGAATCTGTATTTATAGACTGCTGCTCCATGTAAAATACAGAGAAGGGTCACCTCACTGAAAAATACCATGTTAGCTATCGGGCCCACTTGCTGCACAGAGGATGCAAAGGAGCCACCAAGAGGGCAGGAGAGAAGAAATCTGGATCTGTCCATGCCATGTGACTCACAAGTGAGATTATTTTAACAGTCTTTGCTTTAAAATTGCACATGCGTTCAAACTTACTCATAAATAGCAGATTCCCACTGAAATTTTTGAGAGAAATACCACATACCTTGTTGCAATATGCAGCCTGTCCTCCAAGGAAGTTTTCTGCTTCAGATCCTGAATGGACCATTACACCAACTACCACCAAAGCTGAAGATATAGTGCTCTCCTCCACTTTTTTGTGTCCAAATCGCAGAATGTTGATGCTGAGCATGGCATGCAAGTACGTCACAGCACAGAGTGGGATGGAAAAAAAATTGTAAAAAACACATCTTTGCAGAAAGGTTAAAATTAAAGAAAAATTAAAATTAGCATTTCCTGACTATTGTGTTAATATTTGAGACTGTATTTTGGTAAGTTATATTAAGTTTGTAGTTCCTCTTATGTCTATTTAAGAAAGGTTATGAAGAATGTAAATGATCTGATTTACTCTGAGAGGCTGGATAGGGGATTTTATAGTTGATAAAGATGCAAAATTAGTGGAGGTTATTTATTTTCTTCTGATTGCTTCGAGATCTTCCTAAGGCTCTGCACAGATGCCCCAAAACTGTTTCCGCTCATCTTTTTATATAAATGACAGCCTGGCAGAGAACTGGGGAATGTTCTGCTATCCTTCTTCCTGAGGATGCACACCAAACAAGATAACTTTCCTGTTCAAAATCTATTTCTCAATTTTCAGAATTAAAAACATCTGGGTTTTCCATGTCAACTTGTGTCATTTTGAAATTCTTCTGAAATAAATGAAATATCATTTTTCCACTGTTGGATATTCTGACCAAGGCTGAAGAGTAATTTTGCAGTAACTGGAAACCAAACACTATTGATTGTAAAAAAGAATTTTAAATGGATTTGGCTTATTAAGACAACATGGTTTTCAGCAGCAATCCTTAATATTAGTTTCAGTAATGTCCCTAGAAAAGGTCAGTCAATGTAATTGAGCTATTTCTGACCAGGGCACAGGACTAGGCCCCAGTAGAATCGTGTTCTATTTCCTATTTAATGTGACTGACCTTCAGCACATCAGTGTCTCCCTGAGGAACATGGATGCTGACTTGCAAAGGGCTTCATGACGAGCAGGTGAAAAACACTTTATCACCTCTTACTCTAATCCTTATTAATTAATGACATAATAATTAGTTTGGTCTTGTTGCTCATTAGGTCTTGATGTGCTAATTGGTTTATCCCGATGGCTTTATTGAATAGACTACTTCCATGAGATGAATTCCCCATCAATGAATAATGCACAAACTGTTTTCTTACAGCCATGTAAAGCATGTGTGTAAGGCTGTATAACACAGGCTTTATGAATACAGTCTGAAGGACCAGAAAGCCAAATTTAATCTGCATCCAGTTAGTTCTTTCAGAGACAAGAGGTGTGAACCTTGTTATCTTAATTCACTGACAGAGTGGAGGTTTCTCCACCCATGACAAATCCTGTCTTCCACTTCTCAAGCCAATAATAAGGCATAAAATTCAGTAAATGAGCCTACTTTCCTGCGAGTCCTCTGAATCCTTCCTGAAACTCTACTGTTGTAAAATTTTCCTCCTGCATAAGTGATCCTACATCAGTGTTATGCAAATATGTAGGAATTTCCTTCACAACATGGAATAGAAAACAGCTCTAGGGTACAGAAACTGTTATCTTACTAATAAATTAATAGCCCTTTTCCTAAAAAGATTATTTTAAACTACTGCTCTGATCCTAAGAAAGAGAATATAAAACATGAAAAATGGTATCCTTCAGCTGAACTTCCTTTCTGAAATGATTCTTTAAGTGGATATCAGATATGACTCACAGTATTAAGATATACAGTTTGTCTGAGACTTTGAAGAACAAGACTACTACTACATCATTAATTTCTGTTCAGACTGAGATAATTCATACAGGGATTTGTGCATGAAAAATAGAAACTGCTTCTTCAGTCTCAAGCAAGCAGGAGATATTCAAACGAGTGTACGGTAGCCAGGACTGAGAAGAGCAAATAAATTTGAATTGCAAATAAATACTGGGTCCTCCTGATGCTTTTTCTTTGCCCAGCTCCCCATGTCAGTCAGCATAGAGCCACCACAGAAAACAGAGCCCCAGAGCTCTCTCAATCCTTGCCCTCCTACCACAGCCCTGACACAGCTTTATTCTCTCCCCTAGGCCTTTCCCTGCCTCCACTCATCTTTGGTAAGGACAGAACCAGCAACAAGCCAGGCGAAAGCACGCAACTGTATTTGTGCTGGGTCCTTTGATGCTCCCAGATTCTCAGCAATTTGTGGGTGTCTCCTCATATTTCACTCTATTTTTCCTTACTACAACAGTTAGAATGCGCTAGACTGGTTTTTTGTGTTTGCTCCCTACTCACATTTCAGGATGTTCAAGCAGATTGCAGATGGTCCTAGAAATTTTCTCCAAACCTTTTTTCATCTATGTAATCTTGAATTTTTCCCCAATACTTTTTAATTCAGAGCAGAGGGAAAAGATTACTTGGAGATGTTCTGAAGCAATTTTCAATCATTTTGGAAGTATCTGCTCTAACATACTGAACCACTACCAGGCCAGAGCATTGAAATCAAAGATTAAAAAACAAAATAACTCATGCTTTTTTCATAATTAGAAGGAAGCAGGTGTTTGCATTGTTTCAGGACATTATTTCAACACAGCACGCTATTGCCTCATGTTCTCTAATACAGCATTACCATGTAACTATCTATCATGTCCACTAGAAATAAAAAATACACCAGTAAGTAATTAATTATAGTCCATATACTATTAACTCTAAGATTTAATACATAGGAATTATGCCTAAATAGCATGAAGAAATGAATGCCAAAACCCAGAGAGTGCACTAACACCCAGGGAAATGTGGATCTTAATCAGGGCAGAGCAAAAGTGGAATTGGCCATCAAGCTCCTACCTTTATCATGAATAAGACAGTATCCCAGCAGCCACTGTGTGTTTAAACACAAACACGGTATCAAACTACTGAAAACCCACTCTATCTTCTGTATCTATGTAATACAAAAATTATCTTTTTTTTTCTGCTGCTCAGGAAAAGGAAAAGTGAAAAATAAAAAATTTGTGTATATATATGTTATATACATAAACATATAACATGCAAAAGTTATAACATCTTTTTCCTCCTTTTTTGTAGATGTTTATTGGTTCTGAAGGACAATACTATCATATCTTCTACTGTAACACCTAAGAACAAGAGGAAATGAAAATGAAGCAGGGAAGAGTTGAGAGAGAGAGAATGAAACAGGAGAAAAGACAGAAGAGAGAAAGTTAAACAGAAGGAAAAAATAGTTTGTCTTGACATTTTTTCTCACTGCAGTTTCATTTCATTCTGGTCCCTACACTAAAGAGAGCGATGCTAGCTGAGGATTGTATCTTCACAGCTGATTGGAAGAATCAGCCAGTTTTAGTTTACAAAAAGGAGCAAATATGCTTAGTGAACCAGCCACACATGAAATGTGCTATGGTGAAAAGGCACTCAATGCAACTGCGGGCGTAGAGGAGCTCTCAAGAGAGATCTATGAAAGTTCTTGCACAAATTACAAATCACGTCACCAAAGCAAAACAAGCAAAGGGCAATTGTTCCAGACACCTGCGTTCCACTCATCAGTTCTTTGATCACACCCTCGTGATTCAGTTTTGTTAGAAACCTGGTGATCTCCACGACAGCCTTTCATTAAGCAATAAAACTTCCACACCCAAATTTGTTAAAATGTTGTATTCAAGCATTGAAAAACATATGGCACAAATTTGTAATTTGAGTTTTGTGCCTTTGCTGTTGCTGTTTAGAGGCAACCTTCCTCCTCTAACGCCAGACAGAGACAAGAAGCAAACACAGACTCTGTGATTTCCTGCTGGGCTTGCCGCGTTATGGTTTTTCTAATTTATTTTGTCATGTAAACACTTTCACACGGGTCTCACCACCTCCTCCAGTTCCATTACATTCCTCTTCTCAGCAGCAGATTCTTTGTGCTGGGGATCGCTTACTTGGGGTCAATGTTTGCTCCTTTTTGCATGGAGCACTCACAGATGTTGAGGTTGGTGTAGATTTGTGTCTGAGAGGCCAAGCTCTCTCCCCATATGGCAACCCACGTCACCCCATCTCCTGTGCCTGGAGAGCAAAAACAAAATCACAGGCAGAAAACAAAACAGAAGAAAGCAGCAGAAGACTGAAAGAGCAAGTGTCAAGTGACACAGAAACTTAGAAATCCTTTGAAGCAAGTCTACATCAGACCGTGTGAAACTGTGGAGAAACGTATCACAGTAGGCAAAAGCAAGCTAAGACTTTTCTTTTAAAAAATGTCCCAACGGCATTAAAGTAACATGAAATGTGGGAACGGCAGAAGCAGAGACTTTCAGCAAGCAATGGGAGTGAGTGAGAAAAAAGACAAGCAGAAGGTAGTTTTATTCCTGGATATTTCCATTTCTGAAACTGTTTTCTCTACACCTTGGCCTGTTTAGACAGACAATTAACTACAATACTGTGTACTGACCTATGACACCTACCACGCTCAAACTTACAAGATATCTTTTTAGAAAGTATAAAATGGAAGTAAACTGTGACTATTTTAAAAGTAAAGACTCTGAGCTCTTTCGGACTGTTATTACATTTTGGGTCTACCACAGGACATTCAGAAGGACTAGAAACATTAGGAATTATTTGCTGGCAAGCAAAAGTTAGTCAAGATTGAAGGCTGAATAGTATCTTGACACCAAAGACAAGAAAGAATTCAAAATAATGTGGGAGATAAAGAGAGCAATTTGAACTTCAGTCTTCAAGACTGTAAAACAAAACAGAAGGGTAAAATACCACGAAAAAAATTTCTGTATTTGCGGGAAGATGCAAAAACTTCAAAGGATTCTATCACTTTGCAAGAATTTGGGAATATCAACAGAGTTTTCACAGCATAAACAGAAAGGATAACCAGAGTAACAGTAACTCCAAGGAATTTTTCAGTAACTGGTGAATAATAGTACAGCAGAAGATAAATGGACTAAAATCTGAAAGGCAGTACAACGTTTAAATTTAAAGGCATGCATTCTTGGCTTCACAGTAAGCAGACTCAAATGCCAAGCCAAACAAATACTCCAAAGTGCCAAAAAGTTTCCAGATCATAACTGATCTTTGCACATTTCTACTGCTTCTCATTATCTGGAATTTACTGTATTGTTACTCTACAATAAATACAAAAACTAAGTTGTCCACCAATTTATTCTAGCAGATGCTTTTTTTCAGGCACCTTAAGGCCTGAGTTAAAAGTAGATTCAAATCTGGAAGACACTATAATGAAGCACTTGCCAAATCTGATAGCACACTGTCACGCAGTGGCATGAATTTAAGCAGCTCTCAGCACAGTGTCATTTCAGATGTGTTACTCCAGTCCTCTGACAGAATTAGATGAACCATCTTTATCAATGTTTTACAAACTGCAAAAACTACAAAGCTCTATCTCAAAGCAAACAATGTCAGTAAGTAAGTTTTATTTAACTAAAAACTCTTGACATCTGGTCACATTACTGAGAAAATGCAAATACAGAAGAAAAGGAATGCAAAAATAAAATCCACATGATAGGGGCCTGCACTTAAAGCTAATACTACTGTCATGGATATACAACAGCAAATAGTATTTTCAAATATACCTACTAATATACTCCTTAGTCTTTAAATTCACCCTTAAAAATATAAGCTATCTAGTTGGTAAAAAAAAATCAAGCAGGTATCTCCCAGATGACAAAATTTCCATGTGCTGTTGCATGTGCAATGATTAGGGGATACCTACATGTGCTTTGAAGAGGAACCTTTTGTAATTTATTTCACAAATTATTATAGATATAACATTAAAATTCAGCTGCAGATAATTTCCAAATGCCTACCAACAAACCTGTACTTCACATACCACAGAGAACATACACATTCAAGAAATCAGAGAGGCAAAAATAAGAAAAGCATGTGACATCCCCCAGTCAGATTTGGTTAATAATCTCTGTGACTAGAGTTATCCTCTAAAACATGGAACTTGAAGACTTACACAGTCAGTAAAGTTTTAGGTCTTACATGACTATCCAGGCCCTACCTGGTTTGTATTTGCCAGGAACATTATTATACAGACTCTATGCAAAGGCAGCATTATATTGGATACATAGTTTCCAGGCAATGCAAAAGAATCCTAAAATAAAATTAGGTTAAAGTAACTTCACACTGGATTTTCCCATTCTCTTTCAAAAATGATGAATGATCTTTCAGAAATGATGAAGATTTCCTTACCATCTGCCCTGGTACAGCTCTGTTTATATATCATGTCAAATTTACAAACCTCCCTTCATTTGATTTGTTGACACAGGGTCCAGTAAAATATTCTGGATCATTAACCAGACCTAAATATTTTTTTCTGTTTTGTTTTACATAAACATGTGGTTGGTTGGTTGGTTTTAATTCAGAATTTTTCAGTCATCCTAAAAACAATACAATATGCTTAAGGCACGCTTGAGAATAATTTTACAAAGAGGGATTTTCCTGTTTTACACATTAAACCTGTGGATCAGATGGAAAGTATGACCAACAGCTTGTTTTCTTATTCTGCTCTAGACCTTTTCAGGACTTTGGAAAAAGAAGCTGATTTTCTCTTTTTAAATACCTGAGACACAGAGCACGTCTCCAGCTGTCCCTGCCATCACCCAGACAGATGTGGGCTGCTCGTCTCCACATGAGCAATTTTATCACTGATGCAAAGCGAACAAGAGGAACCGATGGTCCCACAGGAGCAGCAATTCATGATTCCATCTTTCTTCATGGGTAACGAGTTTCCACTGCCTCTCTACAGTTACCCATTGGGCTCTGACTTCCTAAGTGCTTGTATCTTCCTTGCTGAGAAGTAGGCTTTAAGCACCCTGTCACAATTTCAAAATCTAACAGATAGAGTGATAGTTTCTAGTGACTCCATCTGCTCAGCTATGAGCTTCATCCTGCTGGGATTGTAAATGCAGGTGGGAAAGAAAATAACACTCAGTTGTTTTGGGATTGGGATGGGGATTTTTGTCTGTACAATCTCCTGGGTACAAGTGCACTCCCTTCAAGGTCCTTCAGGATACCACAATGGAGAGCTGGACACACCAGTACTTTGCTAATTGGTCCTATTGTCTGAAGCCACGTCTCACAACATTAAAATGAAAACCAATGTCATCTGGTTAGGGACAGCTAGAAATTTATCATATTAAAAATATTGATTCAGAAAGAAGAAAAAAGCCAATATTTTTAATAAAATATTTAAAAAGAGACAGTTCAAATCATCACCCCTCTTATCTCAAAAAGAGGTAAAACACATTCAGACTTACTTCTCCTGGCCCAAGTTATTTGTCTATGGGCTTACCTGAAAAACAACATTCAGCTGAAGGAATTACAGAATTACACACAATAATTCAAAATGCATCAAAATTCCTGTAATAAAAAGGCTTTGGGTTTTCAGCTGCAGCATTTTAATGTTCAGGGTTTTTTTACCTCTGACAGTAACCAGCAAAACAGAAAACAAAAAACTTCATTTAGAAATAACAGTAGTAAAATTAATAGAGATCAGACTGCAGGAAAGAATAAATATATCATCATCTTTTCCTGTATTTAAAACTGACTTAGAACAGTGTAATGCCTTGCACTGCTACAGGCAAAGTATCACATTTCCCATGTGATTTCCTAATTATAACTGAGTAAAAAGATGGTCAAAAATTGCACACAATGAAATTATTTATTAGGTAAATTGAAATCAGTGCAGAGTCAAAACAACCTTCCAAGATGAACTTACAACATAAGTAATAAAAGTATTTCAGATGAGGGTAATAATATGTCAGGCTGAAATGATGCAAATAAGAATCCTTTTTACAGAGGATAGAAATGTTTTGTTCTTCCCTCCGCAGCAATAAAAGTACCAGATGACTTTTGTATTGATGTATTTTATTTACACCGATTGTTTTCACATAATTAATTGTTCCACACAGAATGTGTTCCTTCTCTTGACATACAAGCCGTTTTAATAATTATAAAGGGAAGGGCGAGGCTTGGATCTTTCTTCAATTCTTTTACATTTAAACTTTTATGCTGTGTTACACATATCTGTGTGTGTGTGTGCACTTCCGTTTGTGTACAGACACACTCCATTCAAGAGAAAAAAATGTTTAAATAATTTGTCTCTTTCTCTACTTCAGCAGTGCTATTGATTTTTACCATTGCATATTCATTATCATTTGGTGTCTGATCCCAAGAAAGTATATATATATCTGTGATAAAAATATGAACATCTACAAATAGTTAGATGTGATTAGTTTACTGTTGGCAGTTATGGGACTAGCAGTATATTATGTGAAAGCAGATAAACCTGGGGGGCACAGGGGGGAAGGATAGTTTGAAAAAATACTTCTTCTAAAATCAAAGTTTTCTATACATTCTTAAATTTTTCTTTATGTATAATCTGATTAAAATTTCTTCTGTAGAACTAGGAAACAGAGGAAGCAAGAAAATATGTTTTTTTAAAGAAGTAAAAACTATTTCCTCTCCAACACAAAATGCTAGAAGTTTTATGAGGTTTTAATAGTTTTTTGTGCTCAAAGGTAAGTTTTATTTCCAAAAAACAAACTGTGCTTTTGACTTAAAAATTTTGTCTCCTAAAATATAGAACCCAATTTACCTCTTCATAGTAACAGCGTCAATGGAGCAACTCAGTGATGGAGGTTCTCCTGCTAAAGCTGTTATTTTTCAGTGTTGTAAGAAGTGATGTTTTTACACCACAGCCTCCATTTTTACACCAAGCCCGAAGTTCAGGCTTCCAGCAAGCAGCACTCCAAGGACCAGGACCTGTGTGCTGCTCTTTAACCTGAGCTCCAAACCTCCTCATTTCCCACACAACACTTTGTGCCTTCTACCACAACCTGTCCCTACCACAGCAACTTCATATGTTGTTCCCTTCATGAAAGACACAAATGTGTTGCAATTCCAGAGAAATTCAGAATGGATACAGCCCAAAGAAAGACCATCTATTTTCCATCTGGTGAACACCTCAGGTAATTTCTGATGGGGTTTTATATTAAACAAGTTTTTTTATGAAGGCAAGATTTTTTATCACTTTGACAACTAATGAAAGCTTTGTTAAAGACATGAAGGTTTTAAAATTAAGCACTCAGAAGTTAGAAAATTCCTAACAATTTAGACAGCCTTTGCAGCCAAATTGTACGGTTCATGTACATATGCACCACAAAACAACCCTCCGCTATTTTTCCCACCGGCTGTGAGCCAAATAACATATCATTCCCCAGTCCCATCTTCACAGACAGCTGAACTGCTTTAGTTGATTTTTTTCCCAAAAAACTCCCTTCAGGAAGCCATCCAACACGACTATTTCAAGCAAAAGGTTAATATTTCAAACTTCAGCAAGTGCAACTGGTTGTACTTGGAGTTCTCACGGAGTGTCACAGATGGGCTCATTGCCACCTCCTCGCAAACACGCAGACAATGAACATCCTTTGTGAGGATTTAGGGACAGAGAATTCATTAGAAGAGGAAAGGATGCAGCTCACCCACCCTCCCCTGCCATACACAGAGCAGGAAAGGGGTGGGATAGGTGATTAGGGACATTACACTTGGGCCACTGATTTTCTTCAGGACTGAGATCACATTGCCTGAGCCTGATCCACGCAGATGCTCATGACAACACCTTGAATGACTGTGAGTCACCTGCCCATTTTGAGATCTGCCTCAACTCCTATGAATCCTCACTCAGTTGTGCTAACCTGTCCCACAGCATTCTGTTTCCTGCCTGCTCTCAAGACAGACTACATGTATGTGCTCAGCAAGCCTGGCTGCCACTGATTATAAACCCTATTTCTGATTGCTCTTTCTGTTCAAGTCAACATTATACTGCTATTTCATGTTTGTAGCAAAGAAATAACCAGAGACAGGCAGGTTTCTTCTGCCATCTCAGCTAGAAACAAGATCAGAATTCCTGACCATATAATCCAACCTAACAAGAGGTCTGTATTAAATTTCATGAAAAGGACTTGCAAAAAAATCTTATCTCTCTTGTACTTATTAAATCTACTACTAAGTAATATGTTTGTGTATTATTTGTATGATATGACTTAGATCACCCATAAACTCCATAATTTTAATTCAGCAAGAACATAGAACAATATTAGTCAATTTTACAGTATACTCATTTCTTTCATGTTCATTTGAACCATGTACATTTATTATGAGCCAATTTCCTGAATGAATTCAAGGCCATATTTTGGATTCCATTACAAAATGCCTGCCTGCCTTGCAAGGCTTCATACTGCATGGGCACTGCTCCTGATACTCCTGCTACATTATTTGAACTGAGATAAGGTATCACTCCACTGCACACTGGAGCATGAGGCGTTGGCATATCCTTAAATTGCTTGGTGTGGTTTTCTTTTTCCATCAAATGTTTTTTATTTCAATCACTGTGAGAAGAGAATCAAATCCAAGACTGAATCTTTCTGCAGATTTAAACATGCCTCTCTCATTTTAATAGCCATTTTAAAGCATATTAATACCTATTTACATACCTATCTTTATTGTACCAGCTCAAATAAGTAATTTCTTGCCTTCAAAAAATTATTCCAAGGCAGATAAAAGAAGTACAAGTCAATGCTTTAGAAAGTGCAGCTGTGGCTGAAGTGTCCACACACTGCTAGCAGCAGTCAGAATTTACTAATGGCATCCAGATACGGGATTCACTTCTAGCTCCTTATTGTCCTCACCATTTGGACTCTGAATTTTATAATCTGCTCTTACACAAATGGGGCCGTTCCTCCCAAGTAAACACAACTTAAGCAATGGAGACCAAGGTCTCCTTTGCTTTACGTTCAGGGGTTTGGTTTTTTTTATATCAAGTTGTTTTCTTTTCAAGGAATGAGAGATAAATACTGCTCTATTCGCCACACATGCTTACAGTACAGCACACAGTGTCCACAGCTTGTGATGGTAACAAGGAGATCAACTTACTTTGATTGAAGATGGATGTGAAAATTCTCTGGCCTTTGGAGACTGAAAAATAGAGCCCTCTGTTTCCTCAGGACTTTTGCTTTTCAAATACAAAAGCTCATAGGGCTTCTTGTGGCTGAGTTTGAATAATATTTAAAAAATGAAAATCATGTGAGTGTCTTTGCCTCTTTTGACTGCTATATCATTAAGCATCTGTTGATTTACTGACACATAACTGAAAGGAAATCCCTTTTCTTCTCACTGAGAATAATGAAATTAAGATAAGGCGAGCATCATTAAAAAAGGTCGCCATGGCTTCAGTGCCCAAATATATTCCTAAACATTCAAGAGAATCAAAAACCACATTTCTTGGCACATTAAAAAAAAGAAAAAGAAAAGAACAAAATCAACCATGGCACCAACACAGAGGACAGCACTTGAATTTCCACACCAAATAATAAATGAAAAAGTAAAATACATAGTGTTTCAGCCATTTCTGAATTCGAAAGCGTAACAGGAAGTTGAACTTCACATAAATCTGTATTGCATCTTTCAGGTTATTTCAATAAACTTTTTTCTATTAAAATAGAAAACAAAAAAAACGAGAACTAGGTGTTAGTAAAAGGAGTTCTCACCAGTGCTTTCAGAACTGTGTGTCTCATTCTACATTTACTGAGAATCCCAAGATCCCACAAGTGAAAAACAATGTGGATAGTAAGGGAATTTCTTACACTCAGCATTTTAACCTGAGTGCTGCAGCAATACAACAAACAGGTTATATGACCATTAAAAACAGTAATACATGACATTTTTCAACTTCTAGTGAACATGGACTCTTATTACATACTACTCAGTTGGGACCGAATAGCAATTTTTGCCATTACCAATATTTTGAAAATAAACAAAGGGGTTTTTTTTAATAAAAATGTTAATTTTCATTATCTTTCAAAATCTCTTAAAGCTGCTTAAAGAAAATCTTCATTCTCTCTTGCTTTTTTTACCTGCTCCACAAACCCAGCTTCTTCTTCTGCTTAGAGTCCCACAACACTTCTAACTCAAAAGATTCAAGTCAGTTACAATTATCATACAAAGAGTTTTGAATAAATTAGGAAAACATGCAGTCTGGAGGAGTGAAGCTGGCTGGAAGGTTTGGATGTTGGCATTACCACATCCAGTTTGGGCCCCGAAGAAGGCATCTGTGTTTTGTTGTTGGATGAAAGACAATAAAGCCTTCCAACGGGCTCATTTACAGCCTTGGGATACTTTTAAAGAATCAAGGATATATTTTTGTGTTTTGTCATGTTGTGTCAAGAGGGTACCTGTCAGATTAGTCTTTTAATGCATATGGGATTTTGTTCAGAGATTAATAACTTTAGAGTAATTGCGAAGATTTTTGTGGTTGTTTCGCAGAGACGAGGAAATGAATCCGAGTGTAGTCAGAAGGAAAATGTGATATTTAATTAATTAATTGTCCACTTATATGTCTTAATCACACAAGGAGATTGGTCAGTAGCCAACCACCCCTTAGGGTCATCGGCTAAGGTCTTACAACACCCATTTCAATAACATTGCACCAGTGTATCATAAACAAGACTCAGACAAACACCAGGTGTCCAGATAGTTATAGAAAAACATCTTATTGTTTTCATGGCTTGCATGAGAAAGGAAGGATTCACACAGAACACTGCAAGAAGCTGGAAAATCCTTCTAACAGGCTTTTCTGTATCCACAGATTTTGATAAATATTTGTCAGATCTCTGCCACTGTAGGGAATTTTTAATTAAAAATTATTTTAAATATAAATAAGTTGTGCTCTGTCTAGTCAAAAAAACTGAGCAGAGTCAAACAAAGGGGCAGAAATGTACATTTTTAGTGGTGCAAAAACAGCCAGAAACCTGTGGAGCCTGTGCTCTGTGACTGCATTTTTTCTTGCAACTCCCAAATTGTTTTGGTGAAGAGTAGAAGAGTGGCATGTTGCCTCATACATACAGAGCTATCGGCAAATACGTTTAGCATAAATTATTACATCTGAGGGGAGTGGGATGTCTACTTATGCGTCCCCAGCTAAGCAGAAACTTCCCTCATAACCATAAATGAAGAACTCACCCAGACCCTCCTTTCCTCTGGATGACAAAACTTGAACATACTGTCTTCAGCACAAGAGATATTACTGAGCATCATTGTTTTAACCCTACTCACGCATTTATTTTTATCTCAGGCAGGCTATGCAGTTGTGGACTCTCATGTTTACTTGAGGCATTAAAGAGGCGAGCAGACACGAGGCACTCATGAAAGACTGTGATGTGAATCATCATGGGTTAGTAGCAGTGGAATCCATCACAGTAAATATAACTCAGCCCCAAATCAGAACAAGCCACTCTAAACTGGTAGCAGAGTTTATGGCTGTTTGAAAAGACATTGGAGAACCCATTTTTAGAGCATGACCACTGTCTTTTCTCATTTTGTCTGCAAGCAGTAATAAATGTTTGTTGATACTGGGGGGAAGAAAAAAATGAAATTAGCAAGCACAGCTCGCAAAAGTCATTTAATTAGTGGCACAGTCCTCATTTCCCCTCATGGTCCCACTGTTGTTCCTTGTGGAAAAAGCAGGGGGAATGCAGCAAAGCTGTCGGGATTCCTTTGGCCAAGCAGACCATCCTAGTGAGGGGATGAGACTACAGGCACTGTTCATTCCCCTCCAGGTGAGACTTAGTTCTCCAAAGAGAAATATTCTCAAAAAGGTGACAGTCACAAGACCTGTCCTTGCACTCCTTGATCTGCACAGCAGACAGGCTGAGAGCAACTGTGAATGTACAGTACAAAGAAGCTGCATCATGTTACACTCAGTCCTCTGCCATGTGCATTTGACTGATAGTGGTTCTCAGTTTGTTTATTCTGTCATAACTCAGTGTTTTCACATCACTTCTTATTCTGAAAGACACTATACATTGATCTTGCTCGTAGCTGCTTATGAAAAAAACAGTGGAGAAGATGAGCATTTCATCATCCCAAAGATAAGCAGTAGAGATGGAGAGCTGGGGGAAGGAACTAGGACACAAAAGCGTACCGGAAGGGTAACAGGGTCAGTTCTCATTACTCCTGCCATAAATCCCTACCAGTGACAATGAAAATACAAAGCAATTAAAATGAAGAAGAGGAATAAAAATAGAGGACAGATGAAAAATAGAAGTTACAAGACCATTTGGCAATAGGAGTGCTGAATGAAGTTCTAGGGGTAGCTTTTCTTCTTTCTAATGGATTCTTTTGGTGGTAGTTTCTTCTGTAGTAGGCTATGATTACCAATTACACTGTTTTTCCATGTAAAAATAATTGATTCAGTCCCAATTGGGCAACATTTGCATTTAATAAATCAGAATTTGAAGGGGCGTTGTTACTGTACGTAGATTTATAGAACCTGAGGTCTCCTTAGAAATGAGTCCCACCTTCATAACAAATGAAATGAAAAAGAATATTTCTCCCCTATCAGGTATAACATAACAGAAGAAATACCATCACAAAATCACACAAACTTTCTTTAATTTCTCTTCAAATTCACAAAAGCAGCAGTAGTACTTTCCACAGAAAATGCTAATGTCTCTTGAATTTATGTAGAGTTTTTACTCGCGTGTACTCATCTCTCTCTGACATTGTTACACTCCAGGTGAACTCCTTGACAAGAAATTACCGACCACTTTGCAGAATTATTTTATTAAGTCATCTGGGGCAGGAAAACCAAGTGCATCAAGTAAATAAGGAATTCCTGTTCTGCTCCCAAGTGCTGCCCTTACCTTCCACACAGGCTTGTTTGAGAAATTTCTTTGTTTTGACTGCATATAGTCAGTAAGGCTTGAGGTAAGTAAGAACATTTATAATTAGTTATTATTCCCAAGTGGCCTCAGTCTCCCTGAGGAATGAGTGCCTTACTAGTGCTGCCCTCTGGGTAACAGGTTCTTACAAAACTGTATTTCAAATCAAATGTTTTACTATTAAAAAAAAAATCTACTACAGGACTGACTTTTTTCCCTTCTTTTTCACAATCATCTCACCATCCCAGCTTTAGGCCAGTGTTTCTCATCCTGGCTAAGTAAGAGATTTCACCTACCACGGAAGTTGCAGAGTGGATCTGCAGATGCTGGAGGCTGGCAGGGCTTTCTGCTGCCCCACCCGGCCTCCCGAGGATGCTCACACGTCAGGGCAGCTGCGCTCAGCAATGTCCCCCGCCCCCAAAGGGCTTCCTCGGCATCCTGCCACTGCTGATGCATCACATCCCGACCACTGCAGCATCACTCGGAAAACCGTGGGGAGTGCTGACAAGTGGGATTTATCTGGGGTCTCTCTGAAGCAATCTGCAGCACGAAACAGATGGGAAATGCTGCCACACGGCCTTGTCTGCTGGCAGGGGCATGGTCACAAACAGGGTCTCCTCTGGCTGGGGCTCGGCTGCCATGTGTATGACACCGTCATTTAACTCACTTTAGACAATTTTACTTGTCCCCAGCCAAGTTTTTTCCTTGTTTGGTGATATGGATTAAGATATGAAGATACGGACTAACCTCATCCATTCAGGCCAGGGCACTGGACTCTGTCAAAAGCTGTTTTGAAATCCAAGGCAGCTACAGCTGTAAGTTTCTCCATCTGTTCTTTGCATAATTTCTCTGAAAACAAGTATACCAGACAACACCACACTTGAGAGTTTTTTTACCTTTTATGAAGTCTTATTGGCTTGGTTTGGTCATGCAGGATTTTTCCAGATGTTCTGTGATCTCACTTACAATTAACATATCCAGGATCCAAGTCTCACACTAGCACTGAGATCAGACTTAGACATGTACTTTCTATAGTATGACATGATTCTTGATTTGATTTACATTTCCTAAGCCTTGTCTATGTAAGAAAATTAAAAAGGCATGCAAATAATGACTTTGAATATCATTGGCAACTCCTAATCTATTTCACTGCTAAACTTTTACACTACAAAATTATTGTAATTCTATATTTCTTTGGAAAACATGTGGTGGACAGATTCATTCATCCTGGGTTGAGTCTCCTGTTATTCACAGCTCTAAAATCAAAATGCCATTTCTAATTTTTATATCTGAGAAAGAAAAATGAACTAAGCAAAACATGGTATGCATGACCTTACAACACTAATTACTCACTGGCAGGAGCCACCCACACTCACATATAACCTTAACAAGGCTTTGACTCAGGATGTTATTTTTCTGCAGATTACCACCCTAAACTTGGACCATTTATCATGAACTGCTGACATTTCAGTGCTAGCACAACAATACACAGCACAAACTGCTGACCAAAAACGAGTACAGCTTTTTGACGCGGTTGATGATAGTTCATTATTGGGATATCCCTGTAACAATAATTCATTTTCCCTTGATAAAAATATCATCCTCTAAAATTAGTTACAATGAGCTGGATAATTATTAAAAAAGAGGCACGCAAGTTGGAAGAACCACCCCTGCTTAATTACAGCAAAAAGCAGAGTTCCTGCTTGATGACCTGAAGTATTTTAAGAACAAAAGTAACTTTTAAAATACGAATGATGCTAACTTTCGCTTGGCTTTTTTTTTTTACTTTCTTTGAAATCAGAACTTTTTGAAATAGCTCGCAAAGGCTCCTTTTTTCCAGGAGAAACCTGGTTGTCCTCTATGTATTTGCAAATCATATAGTGCATTCCTTTTAGATCACCAGAAGCATGTAAACTATTTCTTGGGAAATAAACTGTTTTCCAAGATGACACTTAAGAGAGCAGAAACCCACCAGCCAAACATGGTGAAATGTGAACATTTGTTTGCGAGTGAAATGAAGCAGTGAGTGATATTTTGTGGAATTATCTTGTGTCAAGTTGTAAGTGATTTGGTAGAAGGAAGTAATTTCAAAATATATTAGTATTTCTTCAAGCAGTGAATGTTTTGCTACAGCTCTGTCAAATCTTCTAGAACTGGAAACCATTCCATCAAAGTCAGTGTAAACTCTGACAGTGGTTACAAGAAGAATAGGCTTGCAGTAAGCATACCACATGAAATGTAATACTAAACATTACAAATGCTTTAAAAATCATTTTACTGCGTCCATAGTTCTGAACCAATAAAACACCACAGCAAGCATTAGTCTCTCCCTCAAGTGGATTAATGATTCCTCAGAAGAGAATATTAAGGTACAAAACTGATATTTCTGCCCAAAAATATAAACAATTCTTAGACACATGAGAATTGTTTATCCAGCTTTGCAGGTTAAATCACCCAGACCCCTTTCCTTCCTTCTGGCCATTAGCTCCTACTCACACCCACTGGATGGGTTCCCCATAGAGCAGGTGCCAGGGACCTGTGGCTCTGGCACACCAAGCACACCCCCGAGCTGCTTTGACTTGGTATTCTTCAAACAGACAGCAGTAGAGAACAATGAGCTGTGATCGATCTCATGCATTTTATAATCATTTTTTAATGAAATAATTTTACTTTAAAAGGGATTGCATTTCTTTCTTGGAGATTTTGCTACATTTCTCAAGAATTCTCACTATTTGCACAACACAAGTCCTTGCATGATGTTTGTAAATTAGGGAGGCAGAGGACCAGTAAGGCACCGTATGTAAGTTTAAGATTCAGACACCTTAGATTATTTTCTATATCACTCAGAAAGAAAATGCAGGGTTTTTCATTTCAACTTTTCCCAAAAATCTTTTACCACTGTTCTTCCATATGCTATTAGTCTGCAAGTTTCTGAGTCTATGGACTGCTGTACAGCTGTAAAAAGTATCTCCAAGTTCAAGGTATTTGCAAAGAATCACGTAACACATGGGTGCATTTGGAGGAGATAAATCTGAAGGAGATATTTTATTTTACATCATTAAAATTTGATACTGCCATTGCATTCTCATAAAAGTGACCATTCTCTTCTAGGAAATGATGTAAAACAATAAGCACAACGTTAATGTGCTCTGTTAAATGTTTCAGGATGTGGAGTCAAAGAGGTTGTTTGGTTTGGACCGCTCAAAGTTGAAGCTAAAGGGGATCACTGCTGAAGTCCCATGGTTGCAGGCAACACAGCTGCAAGAAGGGTAACCACAAAGAACTTCACTTATCAGAAACATAGAGTGCACCAAAGATTTTGTCAGAAGGCATAAGTGTGTCAAAAAGTAAGCACAGCAACAAGAAATCCTGTTCTATCAACCACAAACACAGATTAGAATTAGCTGCACTGACGACAAGTCTGATTTGGGACATGTGGCTGAGAATTTGTGCAAGAAACAGGAAATAATTTAGAAACATAAACCCCCTGCCCACCTTCCACTAGATGAGGTTTCTCAGAGCCCTATCCAATCTGACCCTGAACACTTCCAAGGATGGGGCACCCACAACTTCTCTGGGCAACCTCTGCCAGTGCCTCACCACCCTCACAGGAAATAATTTCTTCCCAGTATCTAATCTAAATCTACGCTCTTTCAGTTTAAAGACAAAACAGAATATCTGCAACAGAGATGAAAAATGTCAAATTATGGTTTTAGGAAGCACAGGTTGAATTGCTTCAGGCAATCATGGAGTAAAGTTGTGTTCTTCATCTTCCTCTTGTGCCTGTGTTACATAGACCAGGAGCGGCAGACAGCACGTGGTGTTTTGGGCACCTGGGGAACTTCATGCATAAAAATTAAGGCATCCTAGAAATTACTGGAGAAATCACTGCTTGTCAGGAATTATGAAATTAAATTTGAATCCTGAAATTAAATTTAGACTTTCTCACTTGTCCAAGTGCCATTGCAAAAGTTCCACTTTGGGCTACCAGGCTGCTTTGGCGTGGACTGTGCTACATTCCCCTCACTTCCACACAGCTCTGCCTTCAGCATATCTGAAGCAAAAATAGGACTGAAAGATGCAATCCAATGAAGAAATTGTTTCAGATTACAAATATCTTATTTATCATTTACAACAGAATTTAAAGTATTTTTCTGCTGCTGCCTTCAGAAGAGAGTAAATACGCACACAAACTTTTGCTGGGAAGGGTAGCCGCTTCATAGAGATGTTTTACTGTAACAATTTTTTGCCTCAAGTATTTTAACTTGTCAACCTCCTACTGAAAGTAGGTTGGTTTTTTTAAAAAATTGAAATGGATTCATTTTTGTAAACTTCTGCAGAAAGTATTTATTTTGCAACCATGGAGCTGAAATTAAACAGCTAGATAGATACATGTTTATATTCCTGCAACCACAGGACTTTTTTTTAAAGACTCCATGAATGTGTTGCTAAGAAACCAAGTCTTTCACTTATCTATGTCACTTTTTAACTTATCGTAATTGTAAACAATTTTTTAAATTGCATTTGAAATTATATTTTTAATATCTAACCATTGTCCAATCACTTCAGATGTCATTTTGTTTACAGGAGGTAGTAGAAAAAGATAAGTGAAGTAAATTGGTTTGTTCTTAAAGCATCATCACTTGGAGTTGCTGAAGTGTTTACAGGAAGCCTTTCCCCCACAGCAGGAGGGTCCGATCTATTACAGCAAACAGTTGTGATTGACTCGACCTTTGGCATTTTTGTGTTACTAATTCTTCCTGTAACTCGCTGCAAATATTATGTTTGTTTGTTTTCTGTTTCTTATGAATAAATTGTACTGAGTAAGACCCTAATGGTTTAGGGCTTGCACAATTTTCAGGCTCTCTGCTCAAATCCCTGTTTCCGCCAGCAGATCTATTCCTCGATTGCACTGCCTACCTCTTCTAAATATAAATCACTTCTACATTTCTCCGGAGCTGGATGGAATTTTTTCCT
Organism: Gymnorhina tibicen; assembly: GCA_013399875.1. Lineage (NCBI taxonomy): Eukaryota > Metazoa > Chordata > Aves > Passeriformes > Artamidae > Gymnorhina > Gymnorhina tibicen. The sequence goes on along the minus strand of VXAZ01010408.1, from coordinate 2,915,901 downwards.
ATGGCATCCCTTAAGGGAACAAAAAAAAATAAAAAAAAACCTAACAAATTTTGTACTCAGTGATAGCTTTCAAGCCACTTGAGCCAGAAACTGTGGACCACATATGTGTATTGCATCCATCTGCATAAAAGCAGAGCACCAGCTACAAAAGGTTCAAACTCCAAATCTGTTTTGATTTCCCAGACACTATTAAAGGGAATCGAAAACCAGAAAAAGTATGGTTTACTACTTACCAGGGACAAAGCAGTAACAGATGATAAAGACCTGCAACTGCCATTGCCTTTCAGCCTTCACCAAAAAAATTTGAGACCTATTTAAATAACCAGGAAAGCTTGGAAAGCCTGAAGCAAGTATGAGTTAAAGAATCTGTGAGTTACATTTAAGGATCTCTAATGATCCTTAAGTGTAGGTCCTGCTCACTAGGCTGACCTCCTCCCACCAAGGGCACGGGATCCCAAAACAACTGAGTAAAATCAACAGCAAATATTTTGGTGTAGAGAGAGCAGTACACTTGATAGTCTGAATTGTTCTGTTTAGAACATAAAAAGGTCTGCCTCCAAATGATCTAACTGGATGTATTAATGGTCACCAGAAAGCAAGCTATGATAGTGGCTGTTCCATGCAGAGAATCAAATATGACATTTTACCCATTGTTTGCCTAGCTCCAGTGTCCAAGACAAGAACCTGTGAGACACACAACACCTGTCACCACCACTCCCCACGCTGCTGCAGCCACTGGTAAGGAGCAACACACCTTTAAAAAGTCATTTTTATGAGAATACAAAGCATGTTTTTACTGAACCAATCAACACAGCACTAATGGGCAATATTTTCCACCTGAGATACACCATCAATATGAGCTGATGGCCAAGGGGTGCTGGAACTCATGATTGGTTTTTTTCCTTGCAGCTATTCCTCACCATAGTAGTAAACTTGGGGTTATCTCAAGAACACAAAATGCATTTTAAACAGCCCCTCTTTTATCTCACTTTTGAAACAGCATTACACTATTAGTATTTAAAAATCTAGTAAGTTTCAAAATTAACTGACATTCAGCAGGAAAACATTGTCTGTTCAAAGAGTAAATACTTCCCTCAATATAATGCAACAACCCTTAATACAAAGTCATTGTTTGCTGAATTGAAAGACCAGTTTTGCCTTTTTTAATGGTGGCAGATTGCTGAAGTTAAACTTGAAAAGCATCTGGGGTTTTTCAAGGAAACAATTATAGTCACCACAGGAATTGTAAATTCCCTTGGCATTTGAGCACTTTTCCCAAGAAAATCAAATCTCATTCCAATCACTCAGTGAAGTGCTGTGTTAGCTGTAACATCCTGGAGCAGTGCATTGGCAGGTAAGGCACATCTGAAAGGTCCCAACATCTTGTCCCAAGGTATCACCATGGCTACAGAACTGGCACATATAGCTATTCCTGAAATTGTTGCTAATGTAGCAAACTAATAAAAACACTTAATATAGAGATACCTGAAAATAAGCACACAAGGTGGACCATTTGTCTCAAGAATCACATCTAAAAGACCTTGAACCTTGCTCTCCATCTTTGTATCCAGGTAACAAACTACAGGTACTTGCATAATGCCCACGATGAGCAACTCGTTACTGATGGTTTCTTTCCTTCAGCACGCTGATTCAGCCCAGGCTAGGATTTCATTTTAGGATAACGTGCTTCTTATATAGCCTGTCATTGCTTAAAATCCCAATTAGATTAAAATATTCTCCCACCCTGAGGATTTCCTCAGTCATTAGTCAGAAATGAGATTCACTTTCTTCCCACCAGAGCACTTATTGCCCCTGCCTGCTCTGGAGGCACTAATTATTGCCAGCAGTAAATAGGCAGCTCATGACTGCTCACATCGTTAGCCAACCTCTAAAGAGATCATCAGCACATTGCTAAGCAGCCTGTCCTTTGCTCCCTGCCTGGGCAATACTCAGATCCTAATGTGAAGCCATCCCACTGTTTTTTTAATAATCTCACATTCCATAAAACATATAACTTGCTAATCATACAACACAGCACGTTGCTGGCTCTTCTGTGAGATGAAATGAAATGATGATCCAGTCCCTTTCAGTGGTAACAAGTCCTTGGGTGACTGTATCCTGAGCTGCCTCTGCAGGCTATCATCACTGAGCAAGGAAAAGTATTAACAGCAAAACTCACATTTTTTTCAGGATTCGCAGTATATGTGAAACTCGAGCAGATATTTGGACAAAAATACTTTCATCCCAAGCACCAAACTGCCTCAGTTCCACTTTTATTTGCATTTTCTAAGCGTGGGTCATCAGAACACGACCTTGTCTGCCTCAGACCACCAACTGCCCTGGGCTGCTCGTGCCACAGCCATGCACAGACACTGGTACCTCTTATCTGAATTCTCACCGGCGTCCTCTCTGCCTCCACAACTGATAGCACACGTGGGAATGGTAGCGGTTGGCTTGAATCCAGCGTGAGGATTTTTCTCGTAAGGATTCTTTTTAACAACTTGGGATCTTTTTTTACACAAAAACACCGTAACTCTCACGATACCATTTGATAACTTTAATGAGGCTTTGCAATTTACATTCAATGTGTATTAGTACACAAAATATAAGAAATCACATATACATATAAACTTTGCTTTGTTGTTTTACAAGCCAACCAGAATGAACTACACAAGCTACATTTATTCACATAACAAAATGGAACATTTTCAAGCTTCATTCACCGATCAAATATCTCAACAATTTACGGACCAACATTATTTTGCAGCTGCTAAAACAACAATCTTCCATAAGGAACAAATAATTTATGTCAACAGATACACTGACATCACATTCTATGAAATGAAAAAGCCAAGTTGAGCACTGACTGAATGCTTCCAGATTTCAGCAGAACTCACATGAAGTGATAGAACTTACACTACACTGAACTCACGTGCAGAACTTACACTAGCATCAAATCTGTCCACAGTTTATCAGCGCTATGACTGAGAAAAAAAAATCACATACAAATTCTTTAGGGTTAATGAAGCCATTTCAATACAGGGTTATTTAACCCACTTATTTTCCACCTTTTTAAAACAAAAAGGAAATAGCTTTAAAAAATTTTTAAAAAAAGATAAATCTTTTGGGTTTTCACTTGCTGACTTATAAACTATTCTCACATACAACATGAATTTGTACTTTGTGAATAGTTTTGGTCCCTCAGATTGTTTTCTTAATGAACCGGTTTTTACTACTTTGTTCAAATAAACCAACACTTCACTAACATAGTTATTTGAAGTTAAGTAGGGAAAAATAACATAGACCTATCTTAAAACAGTATCTCTCATTTTTGGCTTCTGAACAGCACACAGTCACAAAAACCAAAGCTTCTTTTAGCAGCATTTAAGGTGAAGGGCCTTCTGTGTGAAGTTGTCCTGAAAATTTTCTGGTACCTTCAAATATATTGAATGCTCTCAGCTCCTCAGACACAGACCATGCAAAAACTGAGCATTCAGTTTGCTTTCACAAACAAAACCCTGCTCCCAAAGCAGTTCCCTGCAGAGGTGCTCATTTGGTCACACACATTTTCACGACACACGTGACTTTTTACAAATGAAGCCGATGTACCAAGTGAGTCTTTCAGCACATGCACTAGGGGAACGCTTCCAGAATAATCCTTCAGTTTGGGAAGGAGGGGAAAACTACTATTTTCACAGCCTAACTATTGCTTTATGCCTGCTAGTTTCAACAAAATGTGTTGAAAGGACTGAAAGCTCACCAATACATCTGAAAACATAACTATAAGGATGCTGAGCTCATCTGCTTCTGTGTTCCCACAGGGAACCTCAGGTTTTGTCAGTGACTTGAAAGGAACACTAACACTGATGAAGTTTGCAGCTCTCCCAAAAATTCATGGAACAGTAAACAGTTAAGAGGTCAAGTCAATGAACCAAGCAAAGTGGATCATTTAATAAACCGGGCATAAGCAAAATGTCTTTTATATATACAATTGCTAAATTCAATGCCTAGAAGCATAGAATACCCTTACAGAAATGATGCTTGACTGTATTGTAGAAAACAGTGACTCTGCAAAGGATTTGGGAGTATCTCTGGTAAAAAAAATCTGCCCCTTTTAAAAATCACCCTGGAGATCACTTTTGTACTTGTAAGAAGTCTGTTAAGGTGAAAGGTTTGGTGGGGAGAGTTAAAAGGAGCCCTCTTCACCTTAGTACATAGAAGGGAAAAATATAGATGATTTAATATTCCACTACCAGTTTTGGAAGGGATGTATCCTAAAGTGAATTAAAACATTCAAGGGCAACTTTTGGAGCAGCAATATCAAACTGGTAAGCAACAATAGCAAACCACTCACAATTTGAAACAAATGCCAAACCACTGAGCCTTGGAACTCATTTTAAGGTACTGCCCACGTAGGAGCGCTGCCTCCATCATCTCTTCACAGACTGAGTTAAACTTTATTGTCCCATAGAGCTGAGAGGCTGTTGGTTTATCTGTTTGGAACTTACTGGTGACTCTGATATTGCTGCAACCTTCAGAGAATTCTTGATGGAGCTGAGTTCCCACATGTGTAAGTTTATGACGTGCACACCACAACATCCACTTGTGATCTTGTACAGGTTTTTAAGAACAGCCTTCCGGAGAAGAATGTACACCCAGGGATCTAAAATCTGATTCCACGTGGCCATTCGGAGAGCAAAAAGTATGGTTTCACAGGTCTCCTTTGAGCGACCCTCGTTAATCCCAATTCTGGCCATTGTCACCTGAAAAGGGAGTATTTTAGAATTATGCATCAAAAAATACACCAAGAGAGCATTTTTATTACCTGAAAATCAAGTATTTTAAAATTGTACATTAAAAAATATACCAAGAGAGCATGTAAATGAGTGAAATTGTTTCAACATTGTCTCTAAACTTCACACCTTCACAGCATCAGTGCATCCCAAATTGCAATGTAAATACTTTCAGGCATATAACATTTATCACCCTAAATATCCTCTAATGTTTTACAAAGGACATACATGTGCCTCTGCTGATTTACTTCTGCTGAACTTTGAGCAGAGGATGGCAACCAAGGATTGATCTGAGCAACAAGTAAAAACTTAATCCAGAATTCTATCTAACAAAGCGTGTCAAGACTGTTCCAGAAATGGATTTTCTCAAGGACAGACTCTACTTGTAGGTCAGCACATTTTTGTAAAAGCTATTTATTTTTTCATATTTTCCTAATTAAAGGCTGCATAAGGAACACAGTACCTTGATTTCAACAAGAAGATTCACATTTTACACTGCAGCAGAACACAATTTATTGACACCAGAGGATTTAGAGGTCTGAAGGAAAATTTAAACCATGGTGACAAAAGCCACTGATACCCCTCCACTCATCAGTGGAGACACAGAGAGTTTCATTCACCCCTGCAGGTGCTGCACATGGGCAGACCTCCACCAGGACAATACTACCAGAGCAAATAATTCCACATGCTGGAATTCCAGAACAATAGCATCAGGCAGAGGATACCCAAGGGCTACAGCAGCCCAACAAGCTGTGGCTCTGGCCTCCCTGCTCTGCAGAGCAACGAGCTGGGCTATGAGACACAGCCCCAGTGAAATTCAGGCCACTGGGACTCCTGCCCTGCAGAGACCTCCTTTACAGGCTGGCTGCCACTGCGGGTTTGTAACCTAAGTTCCTGTGTGAAGAAAGCCTGATCTGCCAAGCCAGGAATCTGCCAGGAGATGGTAAATTATCTCTCCCTGTTATTAATGTTAAAACCACATGAAGACTTTTTTGGTAGAAAGATGAAACACTAAGGCTTTTAGTTCCAAAGCCTTTAAAGCACTGCAGTTTAATAACTAAGAAACAGGATATTTTACAACTGATGCTGTGAGTACACTGATTTATGGGGCAATGAGAAGTAGGGTCAGTCTGTCCAAGTGTAGGGTTGTAGTTTCAACAAGATTTCTGAAGAAAAACTTAACAGAAAAACTAAAAAATAATAATGAAGGAAGAGAAAACTAAAGCTCAGTATTCCAGCAAACCTATTTTACTCCTTTTTAAATGCTTCCTCTGTATTTCCAGACCCTACCTATAACTTGCAGGTCACCACATCTGAGAATAAACTTGAATAGCACAAAGTGAATGCATAAAAGGACACTGAACTTGTTTGGTGAAGCATTTGATCAAGTGTTTCTGCATGGCTTCTGCGGGAGCAGCAAAGGAAGCCCCTCGGAACATTGCTAAGGAAGCTGGTAGGACAGGCAGGAGCACAGCTGGGAACTGGTGTGGGGAGGAGGAGGAATGTCTGAGCACCAAGCCAACACAAACACAAACCAGTTCTCTGAATCTGCTTTTCACCCCACAACCACCGGGCACATTCCTCTCTGACATCAGCAGCCCACCCAAACTTGAACGTCTCCTTTGGCTTCACATGGGATGTTTTTTCAGGACAGTCTACATTTTATTTATTAGAGGTCCAATACCACAAGGCAAACTCAGACAAGAATACTCCTTACTCTGCAAATAGGACTGGGCAGCAAATGACAGGTCAACAGGGCCCACAGACCAATGTCCTTATCCCATACAGCATGTTTGATTTAATACAGACATACAGGTTCCTAATCTGCCTCTTGATGTACTTAAAAATTCATTTGTTGTTCCTCTCTCACGTTCTCTGGAGTTAATAAATGCCAAATCCAATGCAATTTCATGTCCAGAAAAACAAGCAGTAGATGTTGCTAATAAGTAGCTCCATCCAGATTTTGTAGAACTTTTCTCACGTTGCCTAAAACACTCGTGAGATTCCGTTGCATTTAGAAGCAATCACCGCTAAGTGAATCTATTCATTTGCTGTTCAACATAAACTGCCTCTGCTTTGATTATGAACTTGCATGAAGTAGATCAGGACAAGGAAAGATGATACATAATTTACAGATTCTGGCACTTGGAGAAGCTTCATCCAGAACATTCCTGTTGCCTCTTCTGAACATCAGACATACAAAAAATAATCCATCTGAACTCATGTAGAGCAAGTAGAGCTTATATACACAGTCATATGTTTAAGCAACTCAGCTGTGGGTCCCTGGATTTGAAATAAGATAAAATCTAATTACCTACATGTTTTGTTTTATAAAATAAGATTTTCCTAACCATATTACTTACATTATTTGGGAGTATTACTCAGAAATTAAAAAATATTTTCTTTCTTGTATCCCTAAAACTAATATAAAATAATATCCCAGCTCTTTGAAGTTCTGAGAGGCTGAGATTTCCATATAGAAAGACTAAGACACATAATCTCACTGCAGCCCTGAGCATGAGCATTTTTACCCTAAAACACTTGTGTCAGAGCAGCAAGACAAGTTGCCATCACTTTGTCTCTGAGTATGAAGTGAGAGAGTTTCTCATTCCTCCAAAGAGACTGTCCTGTACTGGGGGCACTTCACATTTTATGAAAAATCGTGTAACAAAACTGCAAGCAACTGCAATGAGGAGACTGTGTCCTGGAGCCTTTCTAAAAGCATCTGCTGATTTCTAGAACAAGACCTAAACTTCAGTGGAAGAGGGGTGGAATGGAATGAAGTTAATATAAATTATTGTTTCTATCATTTTTTCATAGTTGATTTGTTTTATTTAAATTTAAATTCTTAAAATACTGTTCCAAAGTCAGTTTGAAACCATAAATTATAAAAAGGACTAATACACTACCAGCTCTTAAATAAAGGATTTCATTGAAGCAAAACATGCAGACAGTCTGTATATGCTCCCCGGGTGTGAGAAATTCGTGTCACTGAAATGGTTCAAGTCATCAGCTCAGAAATTGCCACTAGAACTTGGTGCAGTGCCAAGAGGACTTTGGAGAGCGGGACCACCTCGACGGGCACAAAAAGAACATTTCTTTTCTTTTTACTTGAGTATTAGTGGTCAATAATTGGTTCAAAGTCAGCAAATCAATTCAAACACTTTTTCCCATTCCCTCCAGGTCCAGCAGGTTGGCATGACAAAGGAATTCTATTCTCTGTAGCCAGCAATACACAAGCAGGGAAGAGGCAACACTATTGCATCATATCTAACCACCTTTGATCTCCACAACTAAAGTTAATATTCATGCAGATTCAGCAGTATGACTCAAAAAATTAATCCCCAGCTGGTAAATAAAAAACGTAACTCATGACATTTTCTAACTTATTTAGAAATGCAAGAATCCAAGTAGCACTTTGCTGATTTATACACTGTTTATCTGAAGACAGCTGTAGTATGTCTCCCTGGTTTGCAAAAAAAGAAAAATGTTACACATGATGTAACTATGACAATTCAAACTTTCTTTAGAAAAGGTACCATAAAAGCATAACTATAAACGCAATTTTAAACCAAGGGTACCTGCTTGTAAGATATAGTTACTCTGACTCATACTAGTTCTTGCTGGTTTAAGAAAAGACCTGAGAATTCCGTGTCCCTAGAAATATGTAGAGAGAAATCAAATTTGAGTCGAGAAAGGACTTGACATAATACATTCAACTTCTACATACTTTTTGTCCAGTTTTAAGCTTCATTAAAACCAAAGCTCATTTTGTAAGATCCAGAAAGTCTGACATAAAATTTTTTAAAACATTTTGAAATTGTTGACTTCTTCAGTTTTGCACCTAGCAGACAGCATCAGAGAATTACCATTTCCCTTAGGCACAAACCTCAGTGCAATAAACAAAAAAATTGCTCCAAGGCTTAACACCACTCTCCAAACATAAACAGCACTAATTTAGTTTTCTTTCCAATTGGATTGACACGAGAACAACCAATAGGCTAAAAGGCTGTGCTGCTTACTCACATTCCTGTCAGTACTCAAGGACAGCCAGTCAAAACAAGAAGAAGACTTTAGAGCTAGTTAAGAAGTAAGACAAAAATGCGACTTTGATGCATTTCACCTCGCAGGCTCTATATACAGGTTCTATCCTTGACTTCAGGAAACTGGATAAAAACCAGTCACCAAGAGATTGACATGGAAGACAGAGTAGACAAATATCGGAAATTCTTGTCTTCTGTAGCTCAGCCTTCGGACTCCATTTCCCTGTGGGAACCTTGCAGACCCTCCCAAGCCTCTTCCTCTTCCTTTGGATTTTCTTACAAACAGTTCTGAGGATTTCCATTAATGGAAGAAAGTCCATGGATTTTTCAGTATTTGCAGAACGCTTACATTTTGTCACTACTGCCTATATCGAACCCTAAGGTGCAAATCCCCTTCTCCTACACCACAGAGGTTTCAAGGCAGAACTTTACTGATTATGTCCCAATCCATGGAAACAAAAAATATATACTTAATTTGAATTTCTAGAGTTTTTGGAACTTTCACTTTTTGTGTTACAAAAGCAGCTTCAGTCTAACAGGCAAGGGATCATACAAGATGACACTTTGTTGTACTCTATAAACATAGACTTTAAGAATATAAATTTGCAAAACAGCAGGAGAAAGAAATAGAAATGCATATATCTTCACATTTTATGTACCATTTTATATCTCCCAAGTAGAGCTATTAAAAAAGAAACACCAACAGCAAATTGCCTGTACCATTGCTATATTGATCTTGCAGTATACAAGCCAAGCATTTGTTGCAACAAAGCTGAGTATGCTTCATTTTATTTTTATGTGATTCTGCAAGTCAGTTTAAAAACAAGAGCTTCCAAGAACAATATGCAGTGCACCCCTTCTGCCATCAAAATGTTAGTACACACACTGTTCTACTTATGCCATATAATGCTTTTTATGTTCTAGATCTGCAATATGTTTTTCCCCGAATGCTTTCCTCTCCCTTTCTAAAACAAAAACATTAACTATATCTTCAGCTTTTATATACCAGATGATCACTTAGTTTAGCAATTAAATTTTAACTGAGCGTGTGATTTTATTTAAAAAATGTCAATTTAAAAAGGATTTGTAGACAACAAAATACATGAGCCAGCTTTCTGTCCCATTAAAGTCCAGAGGGTACTTTTACGGGCATATGTAATAATTCTTCATGCAAAATTTTGCAGGATCAGCCCTTGAGAAGTAGCAGCAGAATAATGGAGTCTCCTTTTGTCTCATGTATTTCTGTGATAAAATAAGAATGCCACTAAAAATTAAGAGTGGATCCACTGGCTCACTACTTTCCCTGCTTAAAAAGGAATTGCATAAACATTTTGAAGGTATTGTTGAGCTAAAGGTGCTCAGGGGTGTGGAAAGTCCAAAAAGTACAGAGAAAACAGGAAAAACACATATATTCTCATATTCCTTTCTCAGACACAGCTTAGTCTGTGACCAGGCAATTTCTCACTGGAGTTGATAGGAATGAAATTATGAAGTAAGCCTGCTTCACTGCTTCACTTTATTACCAGCGAGGAGGTGTGGGGGGTGTGTGCACATGAACTTGCAAACATTAACTGAAAGTGAAGTTTTTATTTTCTGTCAACTTTCCTCTTAGATACTATCTATTTTGCATCAGTTTTGCAGTAGCATAAATTCATGTTGGGCTTGAATAAAACATTCCAGGTCACCTCTTTGTTTCTCCTAAATAATCCAAATATTTCTATCTTGGATTGACAGTCTTCTTTCTTTATTTCCTTTCCTTGCCACCAAAACAAGAAATACTTTAGTTCAACTAGACGGCAGTGTAATTACTCTCACAGCTTAATTGATAACTCACTTGAAAGGAAAGCATTGTGCATATGGATAGAAAAGATTCCAGCATTGGAAACAGTAGATGACTCACTTCATAATGAAAAGACATAGCGTCCATACCAAAGTCAAATAAACAACCTGTTTCCTGAGCTACATGTTTTAAAGTTACAAGAAAGCCTGTTTCCACAGCGTGAGGAATGTATTCCTGCCTAAGAACAAGGTCTATAACAAAAAATCTCTTGCACAAAAAAATTAATTTTATAGATAAAATTAAAATATTCTTTACCCAGCAACGCTAGAGAAGCTTTTCAGCACCATTTTAAGGACCAGAAATCAATAGAGTATTTCTAATATGTATAATAAGGACCATCCTTAAGTATTTAGGGAGGCAAGGACTATACATATTTGGGATTCATTTATTCTTCCATTAGGGTCAGTTGGGTAAAGCTTCAAACCCTGGAAATGACCTATTACTTCTCTATTGTTGCTTTGCTTTTCCAGGTTTTCACACTCATTTGGAAAAAAAATCACATTTTTAATGATTAAATAAATATTCTAATTTATTTAGGAGCGACAGAAGCTCTTTCACTAATACCCAACAAATACCCAAAGAAAGAATCACAAATAACACTTGATACTGGGGAGGAAGAGAACTGTCTGAATGAAGAAAAAAAGAGACAATATACAGACAGCCTGGGGGGAAGAGGAGCTGCAGAGGTCCGTAACTACAGAACAGGCTGAAAAGGTTGGAAGAGACCTCTATGGACATCAAGTCCAACCATTAACCCAGCACCACCATGCTCACCACTAAACCTTTTCCATATGCCCAAGTGCCACATCCACATGCCTTTTGAACACTTCCAGGGATGGTGATTCCAGCACTTCCCCGGGCAGCCTATTCCAATGCCTGATCACCTTTTCAATGAAGATATGTTTTCCTAATTTCTATTTAAAACTCCCCCGGTGATCCTGTCCTTGTTGAAGATGGACTGGAGTCATAGTCACCGAACCACTTGGTGCTATCTGATTTGCAGCGTTTGAAAAATCTGACTGGAGGCAAAAAAAGACATGATGCATTGCTTTCACGTTATTCTTTTTAGATCACCTTTGTTAAAATTACTTATTCTATGTATCATTCTGGAGGAGTAAACTAAGCAGCTATGATCAGAAATATCAAGAGTAATGAATTAGCAATATATCTACCAAGTTGGAATATATAATTTGCAATTACTTTTTTCTTTTATTTTGGCAAATAAATTGAAAGGGCCTGCTGTGCAGCTCAACCACTTTTCAGGAGGAGGATGGAAGAGAAAAATCAAGTCTCCATTTCCAAGTGATTTATTTCTCATTATTTCTGCAAATGCACGCTTCTGGTAAAACATGGATTCAAGTTTATTTCCAATTCACTAATGAACTGTAAATCCTAAAACAAATTGCTACCACTTACAGAGATCCTCACCTCCTTTCTGCTTCATTTTCTCCATGCAGTGAAGCAGACAGGAATATAGCTGGTCACATCCCTCCCAGCACAAGAGTCTTCCTCTCCACGTACTCATGTCCTGATGCCAGCCATAACATGGGTCATGAGGGTACTCTTGAGCAGATTCACCACATCCTTTTCATCCTGCCCCACTCCTGTAACTTCAAGAGCCCAAACCTCCTGAGGGGCAGCACAAAAGGTCCAGCACAGCAGGAGGGGAACCAGCTGGACAGCAGTCATAAACTTCCAATTCTCCAGTGACAATTAACCTTTGGTTTCTGTGACTTTAAGTAATGAGGCCTAATTACCTTAAAAACCTCAGCTCAGGACATCCCTTACACAAAGGTTCATCTTCAGCCTCCTTTGGGCAATCATGCAGAAGCACAGCTCTCATGCCACTCAAACCTGCCCTTCAGCACATAGCTCTGACTGAAGAGAAGAGCTAGGAGCAAGCTTAGGAGCTGCTCTCCACTCCTGCTCTGCCTGGACAGTAAGTGCAATCCTCAAGGAGCCGGTACAGTACCCACAAAGCAGCTCCGGTTCATTCCACCATTCCTCTATCTCACCTCACCCAGTACAAAAATGAACCCCAAAGACTAAGTCACAATTACTAAAACTTCACTGTCACCCCTGGTGTAAACCCTTTCTGCAATGTTCTGCTCCCCAACCACTGCTGTTCCCAAAAGCCCACCCACAGACGCCGTGATGTGACCATGTTCTGCACTGCTGGGCATGGCGCACACAGGGAACCCCTGTCCTCGGGGAGCTTGCAACCCAAACTGCAACTCAGCAATTCCTCTCAGACATTAACAAATTCTACAGCACTAGTGAGACAAGTAATTTATACTAGAAAGCACCATGCCACACTTCAAATTGTGAATTAGCATCATTATAATTATCTAACAGAATATATAAATGTCTGTCATTAAACCTGGTGAGGATGAAGGACTTTCTGGAGTTTTTCCATGTGAGTGTATCACTCCCTGAGATTTTTCAGCAACAACTTTACCATTTAAAGTGTTTAGATAGTCAGGAAAGACAGCCTTCCTAAAATAACCATCCAAAAATGGTTATGCCATGTATGACATTTTCCAAAGATGGTTATGCACTGTATGATATTTTCAAGTAAGAAATGCCTGAATAAGTGTAATATCTAGGAAATACAAAGAATTCCTTATATCAAACAATGGAATGAATGTCAAACTGACTTACTTTTTAATATCAAACACAGAATCCAAAAACCTAACCAAGTGAAATAAACAAGGAAAGGTTATGAATGGCAAATTTATTTCAGTGAAGATTTCAGAATTTGATTTCTTGAGATGGCAATTTCAAAATTGAAAAAAAAAATTCTGTAAAAGTCACTGACATCTATCTGAAACAAAATATTGTGTTCCAGTTCATAGATCTTCATTATTTCATTCTGTATAAAGCATCTAAATTTAAAAATCAAGAAGCAAACAATTATGAAAGAAAACCAGAACCACATTATTCTGAAAATGCCATGTTCTCACATGACTGGAAACCTGCCTTCCCTACTTTTCTCTCCAAAACAAACAATCTTATTGCATTCTGATAGCACTGCATTTTCAGAAAAGGCTTTACGTACATTTTTCCAAACAGCACAAGTAAACATAGATAACAAAAACTATATTTATGCTTCCCCAGAAGCTTCTGGTAAAGGGCAATATGTCAGTCTCAGCCCTCCTTCCTTCCCTGGTTCATATCGTTACCACTGCCCATTTCTTCTCCAGCACTGTCCTGTTGAAAGAGTATCTCAGCTCCCTGACTTCTGTGAGAGGGGGTAAACACTTGAATTACAAATATAGCCACAATTAATATACAGTTTCTAAGCACTCTATGATAAACTACACCCTGGCCCACACTTATAAACACTTTTGTTAAAATTATTCATATTTCTCAGAAAGGATAAGGCCTGTAAGATCTCAATGTACTGTAAAAGATGAAAACAGGAACAGACCAATTCTAAACACCAAAACAGTACCTTTAAAATTCAGTATCACTTTAGCTAGGTATAGTCTAAAATTAATCTCATTCCAGTTCTCATCTAACCTGGTGGAATTAGGCAGCTATGCCACTTAAGAATACAAAATAAAAGAAAGTTCTCTACAACCAATACTAAAAAAGTTATGAACATCTAATCCAAAGGTTTCTAGTATCATAGAAACACATCTGAATAGGGGGATTGGACTTTTAAATGCATTGTATTAAACTTTGTTACTCTCACTGCCAACCGGCGCAAATTCTCTCCAGGAGTATTTTCATGGGGACAAAGAAAAGCACACTCAAATTGTCTGAGCTGCTGAATAAACCTTATTCCATGGGAAGCTAAGCTGGAAAGAAACTTCTGTCTTGAGGCTAGCATAAACCTCAACCAATACGAGTGTTCTCCTTCCTCTTAACCCATAAAATGAGTTATGTATTTCAAAATACCTTTTGGGCCACAATATTAGCAATGACAGTAATCTTTCAGCAATTTAACCTTGAGTTATCAGATGCTAGGAGAAACTCAAGCAAGAACAGTAATTGAATTTACACAGAGTAATGGATGTATTGAGAAACTCAGCAAGGAATCACAGGACCATGATAGGAGGGAGAGCTCTTTCTCTAATGTAGCTCAAAAAGACAATCAAACTCGAGAATTTTTTCTTTTCAGAGGAATTTAGGGAGCATTTTATTCATTCAAACTGACACTCCTGATCTCCTCTGACACAGCAAGGTCTGGAAGAGAAGTAACTACCTCAAGTCAACAATAACTATCACTGTAATGATGCTTCGGACTAGAGATAAAGAGGCGTATCTAGCAGGCCTGCTGCTGGCAAAAAGCTTTTCCTTTCCCCATGAAACTGGTTCATTTATTAAAACCATTGTGCCAGCAGTGTGCTCCTAACATAGGTTTGCACCCACCCTCAAAGATGCAGTGAGAGCGTCCAAGGAGTTCTCCCACAGAAGACCTGCCACAGGTCACCTCCCCTGTCACGCAGGCAGGGTGCGAGGTGTTCCCAGACCCAGCACAAACCACTCTGCTGACAGAGCATCCTGTGTTTGTGTGGTGTCAGCAGACAAACGTTCTAGCAAGTACTCAATGGCAAAAGCCAGCACAAGCATAGGAATTATCACCTATTATCTTCTTTAAAATCTAAGCCCTGAAAAGGACAGGTAAGTCTTGTTTTTCCCTCCGAAAGTTTACAACAACATTCAAAGCTGCAAGGTTAGCCGAACATATTTAAGAGTATCTCCTTCTTCGCTCTTCAGAAACACAGGACTGGAAATTGAAAGCCTAATTTATTCTTTTTCAAAAGAGAAGATCACTCTCCCTGTTGACAGTGCCTGTGCAGGCAAAACAAGCTCACAGTGGCTGCAGCTTTGACTAATAAAGAGTAAGACAATAATAGGCTTCTGCAGAGCAGCCCCCCGTGAGATCTGAGTCCTCACTGGCAGAGCATGGACCTGCATCTTGGGACATCTCCCTGCTTCTCCTCAGCTGCACTTTCTGATGATGAGAAATCACCAGTCACAAGAGCACAATGGATAAATTTTTAATTAACTCTTATTTTGTAGGGACAATACAAACAGCAATGAAGGCATAAAAACAGCATTGATAAAGCAACAACCTCACATATATGATGCCCAGTGCACATATAAGCATAAGGTAGTGTAAAAGAAATGTAAACTGCCAGCTTATTAAAGAAGACGGAAAACAAGAATGGAGGGAGAGACTTCAAGAGCAACATACGGCAAAGCGTATACATGGCTACACATGCAAAAACACTCAAATGAGATGCACAGAGGATTGCCTTGTACATCAAACTGCCTTATACTGTACACAACAAGGTGGCCCAGAACTTACTTAGTGTAAAACCTGCAAGAAACCGACCTCCTTCAGCACATACCAACTGTGAGCCTGTCTCTGCACCCAAAATCGCTGGTGGAGCACCCAGGGTGGGATGGGGTAAGGGCATTCCAATGAAAGCCTCCCTGTTAGTCACTGCCCTTCTCACCAGCTCCATAGCACATTCTATGAAAGGACCACTCAGACCAGCACCAGCAGCTTCTGAGTTGAAGGGATTCAGTAAATCACAAGCTGAACGCAGCCCTAGGTACACAAAGCAGCCATCAAGCCTCACTGCATAACACAGTCTGAGGACAAGAAAAAATCAGAACAAGTTCAGAGAGACACAAGTAGCATAACAAATTGGAAAGAGAAGAGATTACATGAGAAGGGACTGATAAAAATTAGTCTAAGCAGTAAAAAAAGCAACTGAATAAGAGTTGATTTATTCATATGAAATAAACAGAGCACTTTCCAAGAGAAGCAGGAATGGCTATTTTCTGCAGTAGAGGGGAGGTAAAGCTGGAATGAAATTAATCCAGTAACTGCATGGAAAAAGATCTTAACAAGAATTATTTGAACGTAAAAGTATTTTTCTCAGGCTGTGTTTCACGCATGAAAAAGTTTAGAAATTTCTCCAGATCACAACTTGTTTCTATAAATAAATTCACTCTGAAATAAATCTCTCCTGTCCATAGTTACAGGCAGTTCTCTTTGCTACTCCAAAAAAACAAATTTTATAAGATGTTTATCCCTTGAGCCCTACAGAATACGACATAGCGATGTCAGAATTTGCTCATACAAGCACAGCTCCAAACCAAGCTGTTTCATGACATGCCAGATGTCAAGTCACAGCCAAAAAACAGCTTTATATAACAATATATTTCATCAGAGGTGCTTGCCACAAAATGCTCCCACCCAACTATTTGCTTTGGGAATCCAACCCCTGGAGACCAAATTCATCCAGCAAAATTGACATACCCTTAGAAAAGGGCTAAGGCTCTCGCAAGGATGAGAACTATACAGAGAAGATGATGTTACTATCTTCAGAACATATTTACCTGGAATTACTCATCACAAAGCAAAATTATTTGAACTGTCAGAACAAATGTGCCTCTGCAACTCATTGACTACATATATTATTATAAAATTCATGAATTTCACTAGCTTGGGTTTTTTTGTGACTCTTCTCTCACTCTCAATTCCTCAGAAGGAGATCAGTGTTCCCCCATAAGGGAAGGAGCAGGGAGCACCTCTCATTCCCATATTTCATTAAGGAAAGATTCTCTCACAGGGGCAGAAAACTTGAACAAGTTGCTTATTTTCAAAAAACAGATGAGATGGAGCTTTGGGAAAGAAATCAAAAGGGAAAAAAAAGAAATCAGAAGGAGGTCCCTGTCCAAGAGCTCCAGGCAGAGCTCCACAAGGGCCATGCCATGGGCTCTGCTTTTGAAAAACACTCCATCTCTTCAGGAATCCTAAGACAGAGGTGGTGATTGATTACAATACCACATATTATTATTTATAATATTAAGTGTTCGTTATATATACATTTACACAGATATATAAATAGGCATCAAAACAACTTCACTACCAGTGAGCAGATGCAGAAGTCAAGCTCAGTTCCACACCAGACACCATAAAGGACAATCCAGAGTCTTGCAACTCTAATGACATCTGAAAGTGATATTATCACAGGACAGTGAGAATATCTGAATATTAACTCCAGTTGGAAAAGAAATAAAATTAATTTAAAATCTAATAGTGAAGTAAATCTGCATTTGGATTACAGTATTGGATAGACTTGATTATGGCAGCCATACACACATGTCAGTGGACATACCAGACTAGATTGACAACAGAAAGGAAATAAACAAAGTAAACCCCCCATCAGATGGGGAATCACACAAAGGAATCCAAACTCTTGTATCTGCAAACCATATGTGGTATAAAATGCATTGCCTTAGTCCACTTTCTCTTCCAGAAGTTTGTTTGGTTTCTAATTGCTTTGGTTTACTTTGAGGCAATTGACTCTCACTAAACATTTTGTTCTGTATACTCTTTGGGATAGAGAACATAGGTAGAACTCACAATCCAAAGGCTAGACTTCAAATTCTGACTTTTAGATTTAGCTTGGAGAACAAAAAGTAAAGAAGCAAAGGATTGCAGAATAAGCATGTATTTATGTCCTTTTCCAGATAATTTCACCCATGAGCACCTGCTCATATTTATGTCAAGAAATATTTATTTTGGTATATTCTATATTATAGAATGTAAACCATTCATTTCACAAATTAAAAGCACTGAGACCTTTCAGATAAATTAGACAAGTAGGTTTGAATCAGCAATTAATCATAAAGCGTACAATTTGATAAATCCTGGATCACTTTAATGGAGCACTTGAGCAGTACATTCCTGACAAAACTTTATCCAACTGCGGGCCAAGAAATCTTGCTAAATTAACACCACACTTGTAATTCTGTTTGTATTCTGTTGCTATCAAAACAAGGAATGGGAAAATAAATCAGCAAATTAACTGATATAAATTCTATGATCCTAACAGCTAAGAAAGGAAATACCTATAGAAGACCCCATCCCATTGCCTTTCCCAGTGAAACTCTGTGGCTAAAACAGTAATTGTTTACTTCCTTGAAACTTTGTCTCAAGAATTTAATCCCACCTTACACCTACTTTTTAAAAAAAAAAAAAAAAACTCTTCCTTTCTAACCTAAATTTGTCCATACTGCAGAACTATTTTCCATAACACCAGGCTGATTATTGTGTAAGTTTGGCTCATTTCAAAAGAGATCCAGAGGCAAAGCATCACAAGCCTGGATCGGACAGAGAGCACCAGCAGATTTGCCACCCAGTGAACCAGAATTCCTTGAGTACCAGCTCCCCTCTGCAACACAGTCCCAAAAAATACCAAGTACAAAATTAAGCAAGAAGTCATTCACTGGCCTGTATTGTAAACTGATGCAAACACCAAACTGCAAAAAGGGCCTGAAAAAAAATTCCTTCTATAATAATAATTCATCTTCAACTACAACTTAGATGAAGTTAAATAAGATGAAGTTTAACAAAAGTAGTGCTGTGATTTCATTAGATTGCCATGATTTCTAAAATTATAATTTTATATATATTTAATACATATCAATATTAAAATTGAATGGCATAACAAAATTACCAACACTGAAAGAACAACCATAGTAGCTGCAATTTACTGTTTCTTAATGTGTTAAATAAATGAAGTATCTCTGTTGAACTAAAAACGTTTATAGTTCTTCTGACACCCAAGGGTTTTTAAAAACCAAATTAATCCCTACTTTTAAGAACAATTATTTTAAATGAAAATAAACGTCACCAGAGGATAATAATTGGGCTTTTTCATTAGAAAGTAAAGTCATCACCTGAGATGCTATTCTTGAAAACCATTCTGTGGCTTGCCCCAAACTTCAGATGGTGTCTGAAGTAACTATAAAGTTCCCTACAAAACTTGCTATACTGCTCTGACAACTTTGTTTATGCTCCACACACTACAGCCGCGACACTGACAGAGCCAACATGAATTTAAACTATGCTGCAGAGCAAGAAAAATTCTCTGATTTGAACAGAAGTGAAAGAGTTTTTGTGCATTTCAGTGATTGCAGACATTTATATCCAGACTTTCTCCTTGAAGTCTGCGATACTGGATTAATTAAATGCTACCTGCCAGATATACCAAACTGTTGCAGCTAGCCTAGTATCAGTATCTAATCTAGAACTAACTCAGGTAAATTCAGACTGTACCATAGGCAGTGAGCAGATGAGATACAGCTGGATCTCATACAGATCTCAGACTTAAATGTCGGTATTTGTTACCTCAAACCAAAATTGGCCCTCATTTATATCACTGGAAAACTACAAGACCCTGTTTCTAGGGAAGAAATTATAATTTCATATGACTTGTGATTTAAACCCTCTGACCCTAGCAAAAAAACCTAAATTTCTTCAGACAGGTTTACAACACTAAAAGGAGACATAGTTAGTATAAGCTTTATAAGGCCGTGATACCATAGGATCTGTCAAGTTCTTTCCCATCTCATAATCCCACTTCCTTTGATCCTGCTCACTGACGGAGCAGGCACTAACAGCAGTGGCACTGACCCTCTGGGAGTCACAGCAGGGACAGTCCTACACCACCTGCCCACAGCAGCTCTGCTGCTCAGCTGTCCACATTACAAACCCAGCTTGCTTAAGTCTAAATCCAATGTTGATTTCAACCCACCACCAACCACTGCTTTTCAACAAGACTCTAAAGCAAAGTCCTTAACATCCTGTTAATGGAGGAGAGGATTTTTAGGTTCTTAACTGTTACCTGCCCTAACACAGCTCACAAGTAGCAGTAAACTGTTAAAATAACAGCAAACAGACTGCCATAAATAAAAAAATTATTTACACTGTACAGAGTAAAAAGACTTCCTAACCCTAGATTTCACTGAATTTTTGGAAGAGTTCAATATTTGTTCTGAATGATTCTAGCTATGATTCTGCTACCACAGTCTGCTTTACAGCACTGGAATTACAATCCTCACAATCCCTATATATTTAGCATAGTGTATTATCAATCAGAAGTGGAGAATAACTACCTGGTTTTTATGCATAGGTACATACATTATGGGCAATGTGCTATAAAATTAATATCATTGAGCGAGTGGAGCTGTTACCTCAGTTTAAGTGCTTTAAAACCTGAAGATAAAAAAGTATAACTTTTATACAGTGATGTGCATTAAACATTGGCAAACACATTAGGTTCTTACCAGAAATGGACTCCAGCAAATGCAAGAAACACACATTATAGCCAAGAGCTGAATGATCATCTCAAAATGATGAGATCTGCCTTGTCTTTGTTGACTTTTAAATTTGACTCTTAAGAGGGTAATTCCTGTGACAGCATTGCACAGGAATGAAATAGCAAGGGCCAGGAACCCAAGGCAAGAAAAAAGTAAGAGATAAAATCTGTCTTCCCAGTCCTCAACATGTTCTGTTTTATAGAAGCACCAGGTCCTCGATGCTTGAATTTGGTAGGCTCTAAACCTAAGAACAGGCATCAAAGCTATAAGAACAGCAAACAGACATACCATAGTCAACATCATTTTCACATGTCTAGAAGTCATTTTTGTAGAGTGAAATATTGGCTTGGTGACTCCAATGCACCGTTCAACGGCCATCACACTGCCCAGGAAGAGCGGGCACAAACCAAAGAAAACCATGCAGATGCCAAAAACACTGCAAAGAATGTTGGACTGATTAAATCGAATCCAGTCTTTATCTGATGCATACACAAACACTGCAATGGCTCCATTGATGAGGTGACCAAAGAGATCTGTGACAACCAAACCACTGGCAAGAAGCAAAAAGGAGGCTTTTGATTTCTGTCTGAATCTCTGGTATGCCTTCATGAGAATTATTATTGCAAGACTGTTGGACAAAATTCCCACCGTCATGAAGATTATTGAAAAGAAAACTGAAATCTTTTTCTCCGTGTGGCACGTTGTGTTTTTCAAGACTCCAAATCCAGCCAGTCCTGGTGATTTTGAACTGTTCATGGTTAGGAAAGGAGATGCAGCCCTCAAAGCATTTCAGCAGCCTTGCAGTCAAAAGGCATCTGCAATATTAAAAACAAATATACACAAAGCTGTAAAAGGCATACCACTGTTCAAACGGCATTTGAAGCAGAAATTGTAATATTAGTCTGTGGTACAAATCTAATTTTCCAGTTTTCTGAGTGATATGATATGGCAGCACATTTTAAGCCCATCACTCACAGGGTAAAACAATTATCTGCATGCATTACACAATGCAAATATAGCCTACAGGAAATTAGAGTGTCTGCATGCATAATATATACAAAATAATGTATAAAATATATAATGGTTATGTACAGATAGTGAGAGCAACAATACAAACAATTCTGGTGGTTAAATTACACTAAAAAAACGTTCTTGCAACAAACTCCTAGAATGACAGTATTTAACCAGCCCAGCCATAGTCAAAAGTGAAATACTCAAACTGGAGCATTTAGAGATCATAATCTCACTCCATTTTTAAACATTTATTCTCAAAACAATGTCTTAGCATCTTCTAAACAATTCTTCTCCCACAACTTTATGTTTCAAAGCTTTAACCTAACCAGCACTGAAGCCTTCAACTTCCCAGTGCCCTCGCTGAAGCACAAACTTTGTTTTTAGACACGCCGTAATTCAGAAACCAATTCCTCAAGTTACTTTACAGTTTATCTCCCAACTCTACTCCAAGGACATTCCTAATAGCAAAACTTTCCCATGCAGGGGAAAAGGGAAAAAAAAAGTAGGTTAAAAAAAAGGCAGGCGTTAATAACCCGTATTACAAACTGCCGCTGAAGCCTCTCGGTCACTGAGCTACATCGGGAACGGTGCACGCCGGAGCCAGAGGCACCTCTGCCGTTCGGGAGCGCTCAACGGAGCGCGGCCGGCCAAGTCCTCAGACGGAGCCGCGCACCGCGGGCACAGGCGGGCACACACAGACGGGCACACACAGGCGGGCACGCACAGGCGGGCCCAGGCGGGCACACACAGGCGGGCACACACAGGTGGGCACACACAGGTGGGCACAGACAGACGGGCACACACAGGTGGGCACACACAGGTGGGCACAGACAGACGGGCACACACAGGTGGGCACACACAGGTGGGCACAGACAGACGGGCACACACAGGTGGGCACACACAGGTGGGCACAGACAGACGGGCACACACAGGTGGGCACACACAGGTGGGCACAGACAGACGGGCACACACAGGTGGGCACACACAGGTGGGCACAGACAGACGGGCACACACAGGTGGGCACACACAGGTGGGCACAGACAGACGGGCACACACAGGTGGGCACACACAGGTGGGCACAGACAGACGGGCACACACAGGTGGGCACACACAGGTGGGCACAGACAGACGGGCACACACAGGTGGGCACACACAGGTGGGCACAGACAGACGGGCACACACAGNCGCTGCCCGCCCGTGTCCCCGCCAGGGCTGGGTTCCGATGCCCCGGGGCGCGGCACACTCGCCTCGCCCCGCTGTCCGGGAGGCGCAGCCCCTGCGCTGGGCTTTCCCCCGGGGGAGCAGGAACGCTGCGGGAGCGCGGAGCGGCCGTCCCGCTGTGCCGGGGTGCGGCGGTGTCTCCGGCAAGGAGAGCCAGGCTGCCGTGTCACATCACAGCGACGGGCGACAGAGCCACCCCAGCCAGGCACGGCGAGTAGGAACAGCCCACCAGGCTGCAGCCACAGCTGTAGCAACTCATGGGGCAACGAAGAGGCCACATCTGTCCTCAGCCACAGCTTCACCTCTTCTTCACTTTCCACGTGCTTCTTCCCAACTGCGCAGTTCTGCAGCACTGAAGGGGTAGGGGTAGCCCCAGGAATACTGTCAGGAATGCAGCTGGGCACATCACTAGACATACGGCCCCTTGCACCTCCCTGGTCAAGCAGAGCTAATAATGCTCTACTTGGACCATTTCTCCACTGAAGAAATACAATGAGACACGTCCAGATGAGGCATTAATAACATGACAGATAAGTCTGGATATTCAAAGGTTCTTTGTTTCCCATCATGCACTCACGCTGTTACAACTTGAAGTTATATAGATGACTTTTAAGTTCTTTCATCCATCAATGTCCAGGACTGCCAAACAGGCCTGAATAGGAACTTTTATTAAGAACTCTTACAATAGAAATAAGCCAAAATATAAAATCAACATCAAATTATAAAACAAAACTGTAAAATATTATGGAATTTGTCGTGGGCTACAATGTTGGAGAACTTGTTTTCATTTACATACAGCCTTGAGCTGTACTACTCCTGGCATCACAAGACAAATTTCCTCTCTCTAATCCACCAGTGAGGAAATACAGGCCAGCTAAGTCTGTTTCTTCAAATAGTATTTAAAGTCATTTGCATAAACAGTTAAAAGCACCACATGATGGCCTTCTTCTTCAAAATGCTTGTCAGATTTTGGCATTTTATCATACAATGAGCAAAAATGCTCAGTGTGGTCTGATTGGGACCTGTAAATTCCCATAGGTTCTTTTTTAAGACAGCAGTAAAACATAAAAACATCTCAAAATACATTATCTCCTTTAAAGTTCAGAGAAAAAGAGTTTATTTTATATTCCCCTGTCCAGGAATAAATGGAGATGGAGATTTCAAACCACAAACAGCTTGCTCCATGCCCTTCTTCCCCAGCCAGATTTCTTCACCCAAATATCCTGAAATGGGGAGCAATTTTTCTTGAAAAGAAGCAATGAAGTTGATATTTCAAGACTGCAGTGTGGGTGGTAAAAGCTAAGACAGCATTATCAGGTAGATCAAGACAAAGGGAAGAACAGAAAAACAGCTGTTTCAGTGTGCTTGTAAAACTGTAGTTAGGGAAAGGAAGGGAAAGGCAGGCTTGTAGAGTGCATCCTGAGTAAAGCAGTAGTCTGCCAAAAGGAGGGAGAGCAGCATTTCAGCTGCTGCGAAGATGGAGGAAAAAAGCAAGAAATTCTGTTAGGAAAGTAAATGTAAGCTTCCATCTGGCTTTTCAGACGAGATGCATTGAAGAGTGCACCTGCACCTGTACAGCTCGCAGAGCACAAAGTGCCTCATCCCAGTTTTGTGCTGTGAGCAACGCAGCAGCTTGTAAAGCATCAGCATAAGCAGGATAGGCACGTCTGGGGCTCAGCCCTCTACATATTTGTGTGCTCCTCATACAAGAATAACTTAAATAATGACTTCTCTGGAATGGGGTGGGTTTGTATGTGGGACTATGGCTAAGTAGGATGGAGATTTCAGAAGGTGTTGGAGGGGTGAAAACTGGCAGTGACACCAGCAGAAGTAAGTTTTTCATACTGACCGATGGACAGTTCCTTTCATTTCCTATTACTAATGAAAACAGGAGTGACCAAAATTGTCCCATCACAGCCTCCGCTGTGGGTCCTGAATGGGCAGCCACTGCTTTCTTAGGGGGGAGCAGTCTTTTCACAGGTCAAAACCTGGGCAAGAACTGCGGGAAAGGAGAGGAAGATTAATGTCCTCTTCCTCAGGGCAGTGGCTCTTCCTCTCATCAACAGTTTAACAGTCAACCATTATGGACCTGGGTTTGATTGAACTCCTTTTTATGTCTGAGAAGAAAAGCTGTAGTTGCAGGAGCCACAGTGGAGTGTTTCCTAGAGGCTTTGCCACTCTGGCTGTTCAAAGACTGCAAAAGACTGAAGAACTGAGATGGTGCCTTGGCTTAGCTCACTGACTTCAGGACTTCTTAATGTGTTGGGCTCCTTGTGTTTGTTGCAAAACCCTTGACTGCTGGATACTCCAAGAATCAGGAAGATAAATACTCTTTTTGCTACAAGTTTCAACTTGAATAAAGGAACCAGCATTCCCTGCTTGCATGCAATGGGTTTAAATTCAAAAGCAATAGTTAAACATGGAGAGAGAGAAAAAGATACAGAGATAAAAAAACATCTCTTGTCCTGTGACAATTGGAGTCTACCCATTGGTTACCAAACAGTGGAAAGAAAATGTAAAAAAACCTTCTGGATGAGGAAGCATGTTGCTGGTTGGCAAATGAAGTGTACAGTAATCAAATCCTCAAAACCTTCTGCTACAAATCCAGGAACATACTCAAGTGTTGCACTGATTTTTCACTAAATACCAGCTCCAAACAAACTTGCTGTGAATGAACAGGTAGGCATTTCAGCAGCAACAACAAAGTTGGTAGAATGCAAATAAAAACAATATCTCTTCTTCCTTTTCCATCCACTCATAAATTTCTTGTGCAGCCTTCAATGACAGTTACTATATACTTTTATTATATTCACAGTTCTTGCTGCAAAACATTGGAAACCTTTTCCTTTTTGTACATAACAACAGTAAGTGTCGTCTTTCCGTTTAGTGAAATAGCAGTGATATAAAAGCCTTTATATTTCAGAGACAAAAGTAGTAAATCAAAATAACTATAGAGGGAAATTATTAATACAGGATCAGATTTGGGGCACCTCAGTCAAATAAAACTGTCAGTGAAAATCCTTCAGTTAAATACCGCATTGTTCAGCCCATAATTGTTTGAGACAAAAAAGACTTCTGAGACCACAGACACTGACAATGAGTCCTACAGTACCCATTCCCATGGAAGGTTAGAGTTACCGACTTCCATTTCTTCAAAATTAGCAATCCTTCAGGACTTCCTTCTCCTATGGAATTAGTGTTATCCCTGCCATCCCCAAAGAACAACTTCTATCAAAGGTCCAACTATACAAGATGAACGAGCTATTCAAGTGAAAAAGCTGATATCCAGATGAAGGTAGAAAAGGAGGTTTTGAGTAGTGGGATTTACATCAGGAAGATTGTACATTTTTTGATGCATGCATACCGTTCTAAGTTTTAAATGGCTGAGAAACAAAATTAAATTAATGCAAATGATGAGTTTTGAAAGGTCAATAACCAATGCTGAGAAGTTGGGTAGTGGTTTGCTCTGTTCTGAAGTAAGCAATAGTGCAGAAACACGGAGATGAAAAATTATAGTCTTGGAAAATCTGAGTCACTTGTTAAGAACACCAGCATTACTAATTCTTCTTGTATTTTTAGTGGTGGTTTTTAGTATTCTCATTATGAAATGAGGAATTATTTCCATGTCTTTTTTAAAGTTGTTAACTTGGTTTTACAGCAGATTTTCAAGGAGGTTGATTTTACATCACATAGAAGTGAAGGACAATATGCAATCTCATTTCATTAAACAGTTAAGACTGATAAGGGCTAATTTTGCATTACAAATTAATTACACCTCCTGTCTGGAAAATGCAATCAGAAAATTAGGTCAGTAATGTGGAGGGCAATCATGTACATAGTAAAATGGCAGTAAGTGCACAATAAAGAATGTCACAAATTCTTGGGTTTTTGAAGCTCATCTAAATTAGCGAATAAAGCTTTCTTAAAAACGTTATGTGACTGTTGTGTATCCTTGAGGTCCTGGCTTGATAGTGTTAAGACAAAACCGTAAGTTCCTGCCCAATCTAGGAAATAGATTTTGTAAGAACACATGCACAGTCATACTGGTGTGCAGTCAGACCGTGTAGGTAGCTGAACAAGTAATGGAAATCAGAATACGTCTCCTTAAAGATCCGGTCTCAGGATCCTGGGTTTGCTTGATTCTTGAGGAGGGTGGATAAAATACTTGCTGTATCCTGTCATATTCAAAATACGCATTTTAAAATATGCTAAGACACTTCACCACGTTAAAAAAAGTGTGGTTCAGCAGAATGCAGACAACTCAGCCATGGCTTTGTCATTCCGATAACCACCACTCTGACCTTCATACCACACCACGAAGCAGTAAAACAGTCACAAATTGTGGCTTACATACTGCCTGAATTGGGACACTGGCCAATGCAGCTAAAGGAGGAAATTCCTAGGTAGTTAAATATAAATTAATGGTGTTTTGCAACAAGCCCCAGATCAGTTCAGGAAGTTAAAACCAGCAACATGCCAGTAATCATTCAATATCAGAGTGAAATAAAACCAAGAAAGGTCATCAAGAATCATAGCAACAAATATGCATCTTTCTGCTGAGATTTCCACCTGCTGATATCTAGAAAGGGACTGTTTGCTCTTACTCGAAGTACAGTTGTGGATAATGGGGTTTTATTTTCTAAACATCCCTATCAGCAAGGAAGTTAAATTCTTTGCTTCTTGATAATGAGACACAACTCCTGGCAAATGAGGTAAGAGTTGCTGTAGACAGAACAAAGGAAATATTCTCAGTTTCCCTGGTGAGGTTTGGAGGTGGGAGAGAGGACAGAGGTTTGCTATAATTTGTGACACTCATATTTGCATTGTAGTTCTTTTCACTAGAAAGAGCAAAGACAGATTTTCTGTTTTAATGTTATCTCACAAGAAGAGTCCAAGTCGATTCAGAGGCAATCCTTTAACCAAGGAATTGATCATCAGATGGCTGATGGTGCTATTGATACGAAGTAAACGGATTGTTTCTAAAATACCAGCAGACCTGCAAAGCAATTCCTTGACAGGCAAACCAAAAACTAAACTGCTAAACTGCTGAAACAGCTAAATTTGAATGAGTCATCATTGACAAACATGTTAGGAGAGGAGAGAGCTCAAGTATCCATCATCCAGCTATCAAAGACACAGACCAAACTTCCAAATGGAAAAAAATTACTAAACCCAGAAGTTTCCAGTCTAAGTCAGAATATTTGCAATTTGCCAGGATATTCAATACAACAACAACAAAAAAATGGATTCTATACTGCCTTACTCACATTTGTTCTGAGCAATGTTTACATAAGCGTAAAAATTGAGATGCTGCATATTGGTCAAATGATTCCCTAATGGAGCATGACAACCAGTGCTAAATATTAGCAGTGGCTACTGAAACCTTTCATTACATCAGTTTATTGATTTGCATTTATTCCTGCTTAGAGATACACTTTCATCTTAGTCACATACTATTACTCTAAAATTATCTGATTGCTACAAATAGTGACTAATTTGGGTATGTCAGAAAGAACTGCAGGACAATAATTCCCCTTCCTTCTTCATTTGAAAACCTTGTATATCTGGTAATTTCTTGAACCCTTTTTTTTTTTTCTGGTATGACACTACAAGGCATACATGGGAGATGATTAGGATCCTTCTGAGTGTGGTTTGGTTCTTTTTTACATGCAGTTTTATGCATTACTTTGTACAAGTGCTGCCCTTAGAAATGAGGGAAGAGGAATATAATAATGGCAATGTGATTATATAGCAGGTGTATCACTGAGGATGTTCTTCCTATAAACCTATGAATTTGAAAGCATTCCTTTCAAGAATTTATAAGTTTCACATAGTAGTTCTGTATTCATTTATCTGACTAATGAATAGCAGATCAAACATTTTTTAACATATTTTTTAAAGTTCCATTTCATGTTTCAGAACCAAGGGTTGCCTCCTTTATGATTATATAAAGTATCCATTTTTTGTACTACCATAAACCCAAATTTTTAAAAGGAGGAGACATATATTGCCATTACTGACTGAATCTTGCCTGTTCAGGCTGGGGTAATTCGTAGTAAGTGGGCTTAATCAGGAGTGGAAGTACAGATCTACATATAACAATAAAAATGTAATTTTCTTTCATTTTAAATATGTGGGACAAAATGTTCTCTGTTATGACTCACCTCTTTAGTATTTGGAGACATAAGAACAAACATCCTACAAAATGACACTAAATTAACTCCTTTTAGCTTCATAGTATCTCCTTTTCTCTTCTTCCATTCTCCAGGATGGAGACACTGCAAAAACAAGCCAGAAGTCTTTCATCAAGTATTCTTTTCAATCAGTCTGCTCATGTCAAATTAAATAAAGAAATAATTCCCTTCAAATTGTCCTAACCTATTACATTTATTTACTCCTTAAGTGATGGTTGATACTCCAAGCTTGTCAATATTTAAGAGTCATTTGGAAACATCCTTAAAAACATGCTTGAACTTGGTCAGTCCTGAAATGATCAGGCAGTTTGACTAGATGATCACTCTATATCCCTTCCAGCTTCTTTCTGTTCTGTTCTATTCTATTGAAATATTCTATTCTATCCTATTCTAATATATCCTGCTAAGTAGGAAGGTTCATTTGGTTTCCTGGTGGTTTTTTCCTCTGATTGTCCTCTTATCATTTTTCACATTTCAAAGTAAAACTAGTTCAGTGTTATTCTATAAGTATATCATAAAATATAAACCCAAAGTCCATTAAAAAGCAGTAGGAAGATTTCAAGTGACATCATGAGGCTTTAGGCTACAAACAAAATAAATGGCAGCTGCTTAGCAGAAAAAGCAGCCCCAGAATAGCCAGTGATTACATTTCAAATGAACAGTTCTCTCTCTGAGCCATGCCACCACAGCTAGGGATTGTTAGGGATGCAAAAATATGTGATTGCTCCAGATGAATAATAAAAAGTTATCTGAATGTCTTATCATCTAAAAGTGAGGAGAAATAAATTTTTATGATATACCAAAGTAAACTAAATGAAATTAGAGTAAGACAACAGCTTAGGCAAGCAAATCTAATTTTAGAAAAAAGCTTCATGTTTTTACAAAATTGTTTTTTTCCTAGAATCATACTTATCTTAAAGCAAAGTAGGAACTTTAGACTCAACAACAAACCACAGCCAGAAGCAGGAACTCAGCCTCAAGGCTTTCAACTAAGTGAAAGTGTTTGAATTTCCTGGCAGAAGATAATTTTTTGATGAAGAAATAAATTCATCTTAATGAAAAGAAAGAGCACTCATTTATGATGTGGAGAGATCTCTCTGTGGAGAGATTTAATTAAGAATGATTTTTTATAAGTAGTTCTCACAGTGTTGGCTTACCTCAAGTAATATCTGTTCTAAAGAAAGCT
The DNA here is from genome assembly GCA_013399875.1 of Gymnorhina tibicen. NCBI lineage: Eukaryota > Metazoa > Chordata > Aves > Passeriformes > Artamidae > Gymnorhina > Gymnorhina tibicen. The sequence continues at coordinate 2,885,476 of VXAZ01010408.1, read as the reverse complement.
GGTAAACAAGTTTATATCCTTAATTAGAATATATTAATGTGATAGGCAGCCATGTAACCATTCAGCTCTTAATAAATTAATACAATCTGTAGAGTTATAGGCTTAAGCCAAGCAGAAACATTACCTATGAAATCTCAGTCAGCCAGTTAGTTTTGATAAACAGTAGGATTTGATAAGCAGAGAGCTAATGAAAGATAATTATATTTTCAGTAATTGCATTAGTGGAGTTTCACTGGAGAGAAGAGAGAAGAACAACAAGATGTTTGGGGAGGAAACAAAGTGTCAAAGCCTGAGAGCTTATTGTGAAGGAAGAGAGCAAAGGGGAATTCACACGCAGTACATGTCAACACACTGATTTTCTTTGGCTTTGTTTTCTGAAGGGCAGAGGTCTGAATTTCTAGGACAAAGGAAATGTTCAAGTTCAGTAAGGAATCTCTACATGACCAGATTGACCAAGCAAATTTCAGATGCAAGGATTTAGTAATCAGTAGGGCCTCTGAAGGTACAGGGACAGAGAAAAACATCTGTGAGCCACAGATTTGCAACCACGCTCTCCAGGTACAGGTGCTTGATGAGAAAGTTTGGCTTTACAGACTCAGAAGAAAAAGTGTCCTAAAGGTTCTTAGAGGCCAGCAACATCTGTTTGTAAATTGATATAAGTGAGATCAAGCACAGAAAGAGTGAGTCTGACTTCTGACTTTTAAAGAATTAATAACTGGGCTTTCTTCAGCAGCTGTGAATCCATGAGTAACACTACAGGTTGTAAAAACATGAGACGGACTAATTTTTTAAATCTCTAATTAGTAACAAAACAATTAATAGCATTTTAACATTCTGATTGCCTGGGGTCATAGCTAGTTAATAGTAAACCGAGAAATTATGGATCAGACTTCTACTTTCTAGCTCAGGAAACTGGACTAGGCAGGGCTGTTTACTTAGTAGAAGTAAAACAGTAAAAAACATTTTACTTGCAGAAGTAAAATGAAAAAAAAGGTACAAAATTAATCCATAATACTAGCACTGTGTAGCACTGCAGTGGAAACAAGACAGCCATTGAGTAGCCTGATTTGGGTTAGAAAAGTACTAAATGGATGAGTCTGTAAGGACTGGAGAAGTACCATTTCTGCTGAAATTTGCCTAAGTAATCAACTATCTCAAGACATTTATAAGAGGACATTTCATCCCATCCTGAGTAACAGCTTTGATTCTTCTACTTTTCATTTTAACTTTCATTTGCCTGTGTGAGATCAGAGTTATTTCCTTCTGACAGTTACTCAGCCCTTAGGATGAAGGGTAAACATTGAGCCCTTACTGCTTCAGGTCCTGGTGCACCTGAGCTGTACTCAAGGAGTAAAAACTGACACTGAATCTCCATGTTTCATTTTGAAGGGCTCCTAGCCTTTGATTTAATTTTCAAGACAATCAGTCTTTCCTATGTTTTTTCGTAGCTTTCACAGCTAATTATGCACCCTCTTCTGAGGTCTTCAGAAGATCTTCCATTATGTCTGATAAAAGCTGATTAAAAAAGGAATTAGTTAGGAAAATGTGTTACTGTTTCCTCACATCTAGGATAATTTATATTGCTCTGCCTTGCTGCCACAGATGACCAAGAGTTTGGAAAGAATTAAATAAGGGTAAGGATTAAGGACTTGGAATGAAAAACGTGAATTTTGAGGGAATGCTGTAAATTAATCAAGCCTGGCTAAACAGAAATTAAGTGGGAGAAGAAATTATATTCTACATGAGCATAAATACCAAAAACAAGAAAGAAAATGTTAAGGGTGGAGCCCAGGCAGACAAAACTAGTGCTAACTGGACTAAACTGGGCAGTGGAAAATATCAGAAGAATGTAGTAAAGATGAGAGGTGGGCGGCTGTGATGTGTTCTGGTAAGGTACTGATGCAACACTGCACAGGAGAGCCAAACCTGACAGCCCAGTTCAACCACACAAATTTCATTTAATTAATTATTTTTACACTGGGAGACGTGGTTTTTTGTTTGGTTGGGGTTTTTTTTTATTTTGCTTTTTTTGCATTTATATGCTTATTTTCATCTTAAAGGCCAGGAAAAAAAAAAGGGAGACAGTGAATCATGGCAGGTAAGATTTGCATAAGCAGATTTGGTTTTCACATGAGAAAGGAAAGGTAACATTTATAGAACGATATTGTGGTTCATAGTGGTAACACAGGCCACTGGAGTTTTTGGGAAGATACTAGCAAGCTATGAAAGACAAGAAAAGAAATTTCAATGCTTGAAAAGAAAATATTTTTACTTAATGTTTCCCACTTTCTGAAAATAAACACTATCAGTTTTTAAAAGATCTGTTTCTTAAATAATAACAACTACATCCTAAATTAGGAATATAAAATCACCCATAACAATATTACACTTTTAGACTGATTACAGAACTTCTATTTTTTCTGAGAGCATATCAATTTAAAATTGGCTATTTTTTGTTTATTGAGCATATTGTGTGAAATGTATTTCCTTGGCAGCTCTATTTTTCAGATGTATTGATTGATCAGAATGAATGAAATTATCTACTGAACTATTAAATGCCAAGTTAATGTGGGACTGAACATCCCATGAAAACACCATACTTTATACAGATCAATGAGTAATAATTATTTTTAAAATTCCATGCTTGAATGAAATAAATACAATTGGAGAACTTGTGGCCTCATGAAACCACTGACTCTTTCATGATACCTTCAATGATCAAAGGCCAAGAAAAGTTACCATTTTCAAATCTCATAGTTCCATGTTTTTCTTTGAAAAAAAATCTTTCACGATTTGAAAATGGGAACAGAATATCCCAGCAAGGCTAGTAACCACAGCAAATGTCACAGGCAGAGGAGCACACACCATAAGCAATGTACAGGATTAAAAAAGAATAGGCCAAAGTGACTCAGAGGTTTGTGAGATCATTGAGCACAGTGTCCTTTGTTTGCCAGAACCTACTCTTGGATGGAATTCATTATGATCTGATCTTTTTCATCGCCTGTTCACAGCAAGTATTATTTAATGTTTTGCTTAAGTTCTCTGTCCTTCTGTTTGATAAGGCATATTGACAATAGAATAAAATCTAAGGTACGTTGCTGAGGCCCTGATTAGTTGTGTAGCAGTTTAGCTATATTCAGAGTCACCCGTGGATGGAATGCATCAATATCCATGAGTTGTTAGTACCTTCATAAGATGCGTGTTATCTTTTTTGGGAGCAGACAAATTGTAGCTGAATCCATGAAGAGAGAAAAGTTTTTCTAACTGAGCCAACATTTGAAAAAAAAACACACGAAAAAACCAAACAAAAACCAAACCCTAAAACAGCAACAACAAAAGCCCTAACAGTAATAGGCTGTGGGACAATCTTCTTTTTAAAAATTCAGTAATGACCCAAAACGTAATGATCCGAACAAATGGCCCTGCTATTGCCCCATCACCTTGAGCAAACAGCAAATTAGTCTGCGCTCTCTATAAAGAGAACCCCCAACTGCACACAGAATTTGTGCCAGGACCACATGGTGACGATCTTCTGTTGTGCATGGCACAGCCCTCTTGTCACAAACTGTCACACTGTCACATGGCTGAGTCAGGTTTTCAGGTTAACCACTGCAGTTTTAAACTTGCTAATAGAAAAAAAAATCTATTTAAAAAGCTAAAGTCTGTTAAAGAACTATATTTTCCTTAGAATTAGTGTCTTTCTGAGTCAGAGGGAAAATGAGTTGCAGACTGGAACACAGAATATAACCATGCAGCAGCATCACCATTGATTTAGGCTTTGCTAACTGAGCAATTAAGTTATTTATCATTGCACAATTAAGGCCTTACTAAAACAGAGGAAAATCATGTTACATCTCCCTAGAACGTTTCTGGGGACAAGCTGTACCCAGAGTCTTGCTGGTGCAGAAGGCAGAAGAGAGAAGCTGTAATTAAAACTTGCTTCATTGAAATACTAGCAAAGAAGTCAGCCACGCTACTGAATTTCAGGTGTGGATACAGACAATAAAATGAGGTCTACAGAAATAATTTGGTTTAACAATATAGGACATCAACAAAAACTTTCTAATACCAGATAATTTAGGCAGTGAATCAGTAATAAAAATATTAAAGCTTATGGGTCATATTTATTTAAATAAGAAATCATGGGCATGCAGAATCTCCATTTCACTTTATCTTTGAAAGAAAAAAAATTGCTTGACGTATTTCTGCACAGGGCTCAAGAACTTAATCAGCAGTTCTCTAGAAAAATCCTATTCCAAGCTAATGGAGATGGGCTAAAGAGAACAATCCTGTAGCAAAGTATTTTTTTACTTTTTTTCATGTTTTCATGCATAATCACAATGAGGTGGCTATATGGTAGTGACCTGATGATCTACGGGATTGAAGTATATCATTTTTTTGCTAGATTTACAACCAGGGTTTTCCCAAGAAAAGTGTTCCAGCTGTGCAGTTCAACTGCTCCTTCCCTGAGCTGACATCCATCTCCCAGCACTCACTAATTCCAGTGGTGCTTATTCAATACCACCATTTCCAACACCAGTTCTGACTCTCATTTATTAATGAGAGTATTTTTTTAAATGCAATCTTCTAGGATCAGAAAAAAAGAAAACTCTTTTACCTGCTTTGGAGCCTAAGAATACTTAGCAACAGGCCAGGAGAGTGCAGGGAAAGAAAATCAGGAGTGATACAAGTGTGGGAGCTGCACCTTGCTGCTTGATTTGAATGCCTGCAGTGCAGCAGGGTTCTGTGCAGACTCAGCATATAGATCATCTAGGTTACATTTAGCTGTAAACCAGAACTGCCTCTAGATCTCTTCCTCTGGATGTTAAAGTCGTGCACTTTTAACCACTTAGGACCAGGCTTAAGTTCTCCCGGCGACCAGTTAGACAAAGTGGAAGGACAAGTTACTGAATCTGGGGGAAACTGTAATTCTAAGGAACAATTTGGGTTTTGTTTTGTAGGAGAATTCAGACTTGAACATCAGAAAAAAAAAGAAACTAAAAATCACTTATACCAAGCAATACACCAAAACCCCTCCCCTGTTCAGAAAACTGATCTAAAAATAGGGGTAGAAAATATATTACCTGCTTTAGTAAACTGTAAGGGGCATTTCTTCATGAAATATTATACCTCAGTCAGCTCATATTTGCAATTATGCTGAAATATAGTTAATTAAAGCTCAAATTCATGCTACTACATATTTTTCCTGTATGTATGATGTTGACAGGAGCATATCTGCATCAAAAATTTAATTTCTGCCTTCTTTTTTCCAGTGGGTCTGAATTTGAGTCATTCACTCAGGAAGGAATTAAAATTCTAACACGACATTAATTTTTCTGCAACCAGACACTGTTACAGCTGACATTTGTATTCCATGCTCCTTGTTTGCTCATACTTCACACAAAACCTTATCCTTAGAATGCAAGGAACCTAAACACTTGTATCACATTGAGGATGTTGTGGATCAGACTCTCAGCAGAGACCCTGATTGCATTTGGGAAAGAGTGACTCCAACAGGTTTGAGCAGCTGTAGTCTACATCTCATCCTTTTCCCTGAAATGTCAATTACATGGCATAGAGTGCACTATCACTGGTGTTCTGTATTGACCACAAAATTAACCTCCATGAGGGTTCACAGCTCGGCAGGCTGAGGTTTTGATGTCTCAACCACTTTATCATGACACATGAAAACCAGGATCAGGACCCTTCATCAATAAATGTAAACAGTGCTCACCTGCTGCTTCTGAACCTTCTGCCAAAGGAACTGCAGAGGAACTGCAGGTCACCTGGATCCAACATTTGTCTGGTTCTGTCCTTTCTGCAGGGAAAGAAGTTGCATCCAATGCTTTGCCTCGGCCACAGACTAATAAGACAGCAAACAGTTCCCATGGATGATCTGACTCAGCCATTTTTATTTTGTTTAAATGTCCAGATTGCCTCCTTGTGATCACTTCAGACATAGTCATCGAGACAGCCTCAGAATAGGTACTGTACTTCTTATTTAACAAATTCCCTTTACTTGACTATTTCTTTGTTACAGTACAGTACTAAACACACTATCCATATTTACCTGATTTTTTTTTCCTAAAAATATTCTCCCCTGAATAACAGTAACAATCAAATCCTGATTCTACCTCAATATTTATTTCAATTGATATTAAATGGTTCTGATCATCACCTGCCTACTGAAGTAATCAGTGTCACCACTGGATCTAGAATGGCTGGCTGAATCTTACAGAAATTAAATTATTGCTTCAAAATAATTTGTGCCTATCCAAATAATTTCTTGCCTATCCAAAGCTAAAATGTTCTTCTTTCTAATGAAATCTACATAGTTCCTTGGGTGATCAGAGAAATGGTAAATATAATAGCTAAAATACCCCTTCTTAGAATGGCATTCATTCTTCCATTAACTCTTCTGTCTCCATAAGTGGTACCTAATTCAGCTAAGAGCTGATGAGAAGTTTGTCTTCCGTGAAATTATTTCTGACCAGGAAAATTTCTTTTTTTTTTTAAAAAAAAAAAAAAGGAGAGAATAAAATCCTCAGCAAAGCCCCTTTTCCCATGAAGGTTCTTCAGAGTCCAAAAGAATACACAGCTACTGAGACATCATCCTCCAATTACCTGTATTGTGGTGTGGATTTCTTGTTTCTGTGGCAATCACTTATAGATTCCTAATTTATTAATGTAGTTCTTCGAGGAGGAAATAATCCAAACTGACTATCCACTGTGTACCTGAAAACTGTGCACCAGAAAACTCTGAAAGATTAGGCATAAGCTCAACCTTACTTTTACTATACCTCAGCAGAATGTCCAATTCTCCATCAGCAGCACAGGGCCAAGCAAAAGACACAGAATCTCCAAAGCAGTCTTACCAGAAAAATTGAAAGTAGTCTCATTTTCAAAAATGGTCAAGTAAACCAAGGACCTGGCTTTCATCATAGCTGATAGCAATAAAGCAGTGAAATCACTGAAACACTTGGAAAAAAAAGCTAGTAATTTGCCAACCCCATTCCAGGGAGAAAAATCCTACCTATTTATCAAAACAGAATTTGTAGTATGTGCCCCCATTATCTCTATTTCAAATTCTGAGAAGTCAAATTGCAATACTTTGTGTGGGAACTCACTGAGCTGAAGGGAGTTCACTGGTGGGAAGATACTTTGCTAGCCAACAAAAATTGCAGCTTTCGGATTCCAGCCCTACCTGTTTGGAGCCAGTGTTGCTTTACAGGTTCCACAGCGCAGAGACCTAGTATGAGCTGAGATTTCCTGCCACAACTGAAAACAGACTATGCTTTACAATATCAACATCATGGTTGATAATTAATCTTTGAAATGAGCACCTGTTTTGACCTTGTCAACAATATACAGAAAAATCTGATAAAAGAAAAGGTATCGAGACTGGACTTAGTTTTGTGTTTTATTTTTTTCTGCCAAAAAATGCACACCATTTTCAAGCAGATATTAAAAATATCACCTTTAAACACAGCAGAAGACTCATCCTGACAGCTGCAGCTGCACCGTAAATTATTGGCAAGATTCATATAAAACAAGATGATGGGTAAAATTGAGAAACAATATTCTGGTACTGGAGCCTATATTAGTCTTGGAGATAAATGATGCCTGTCAAGAATTCCTGTGCTTTGTTGAAGGGCTGGAAGAGAGAAATTGTGTAGGTACCAAAACTGTTGATAAGGAAATAGGGAAAAGAGCTGGCCTAGAATAATCACCACCACTCACCTGCCAGAAGACAAAACAGTGTATTGCTTGGCCAAATACGTTGTCCTGCCTTTCCCAAAGGATTTGTGAGAACAGCTTTAGGACACTGTTCCCCTGTGATGTGTTCTGTGTAAATATATTTTTAAAAATAGTTACATGAAATGATAAGCCTGACAAAGAAAAGAAATCATTGCCAAAGAAAAGAGAAGAGGGAGTGAAGGGCAAGTGGACACATTAATAGGAAAGGAGGGATGCGGGTGGTGTTAAACTGAAGAGTAACAGAGATCAGGAAGGTTACAGAATTTTGGGGAGGGAGAGGCATGGGGTGCAATAAAGTGGGAGCCTTACTCCAGCTTCACTCTTCCCTATGTTCCAATGTTGAGTAGAAAGGAATGTATGCAAGTCCAACAGAAGCTTTATATCTGTATTTACCTGACAGATATTAAACAAACATTTAATGTTCTTTTGGGAAGCAAGAGAAATTCAGACATTTATTTTTAAAAAGACATATGCTTTCGTGATTGTGAAATACCAAAAACGGCTCAGGTGAAGTACTGTCAAACGTTTCTTTATTCCTAGATTTTGGCTGCTGAATACCACAAAAAAAAACTGAACAAAAAATTTATAAATTGTTTAGATTAAGAATATTATCTTGCATTGTAGTCAATTCATGGATAGTCCTGCATTTGGACACATGTGGATATGGCTGCCATGAGACACCAGAAGACACGTTCCTCTCTCATCGCATAAGCAGAGCTGGCTGAATTACCCGCAGTGTCAGCTTTGCAGACAGATTTAATCAAATCCATGGCTTTAGCTGCTGTCCCTGGGAACTTTCTGACACTGGTTTGAGGCACAGGCTGAAAGTCAAGAGTCATGGAACTCAAAGACAGAACCCCCATTGACTTCAGCAGGATTGTACTCAGCCAAATAAATGAATGGCTGTTCACTCACAGGCAAAACACAGACCAGTCTGTGCGTCCGTCACTACAGCAGAGCCATGGAAGGAATAATGCTGGCAAGATGTAGGCTTAAATTTAGTGCAGCTAAGAAAACCTTCATTAAAAAGTGAGGAAAAAAGCAGAAATTATTTTGGAATTAATCTGATGGTAACTGAAGTATATAAGTACCTAGGGAAAAAAAGATCAAAGACAAATTGTGTCTGTACAGTCTCTGTACGGAAACCTTATCCTGACAGATGTCCGGGAGCTTTTTGTTCTGGAACCAAGGTAAGGAATGCACTGTCGCTAAAAAAATTAAGAGTATTACTACTGTGTATTCAAGGTGTTAAACAATACTTATAATCCAGTAAGGATCCATAATACTCAGCATAAACAATTTCATTTAATTTGATTTTAAAGCACAGGTTTTTTCCATTACTTACTTGAGCAACATCCTTTGCAGACGATAGCAGCTCGGCGACACTTGGCTCTTGCAACAGGACACTCTCTGTAAGTTTAAGAATGTTGCACAAAAGTGGTTTTCTTTCTTTTCCTTTTTTATTTTTTCCATAAGAAAGAACTGGGAAATGAAGGAAGTGAGTAAAATTTTTAACATTAGCAGATTGTTTGCTTTTATGTAAACAGCCTCAGGGGATTAGCTGAGATGAAGTATTCAAACAAGCAGATTTGGTTTCATAATAAATGAGCTTTTAAATTATTCTGACATATTCAATCACACAAGTTTTCCCCAGTTCAAAAAAACTTCTCCGAGTTTTCTCAATTCGTTTTCCTTATGTCAGCGAATAACCTTGCTCTTCTCCTCAGATAACTCACCTGCTTTTGTCCTGAGTCTTGTGATCTCATTTTCATTTACATCAACCAATCCTATCCTTAGGATTTTAGAGATTTATAAACATTTAGTGGTAATCTTGATAATGTATTTGTGATGTATTGAATCCAGTCCTAATGAAGGTTTGTTTTAAAGAAATGTAAACAAGAGGAACTTGTTCCCGTCTAATGCAGTTTGGCCGCAGAATCTCCTACAGAGAGGAAATGAGCTGTCCCATGGTCAGTGTCCTGGTCTGGAACTCAGAAACTGCTGATTTAGTTCTCTGTTCTGCTGTAGACTTCCTGAATGACCTTAAATAAATTTCTCTCTACTTCTGATCCCCCTGTGTAAAATGAAATAATAATAACATTTGTTTCCTGGTTAAGAGATGAAGGAAAATGAAACACAGCTGAAAAGCGCTCGATGGCTATCAGCCCAGTTGAGCTGTTCTTATTCAGATTGTGTGTTTACTCATCCTTTCACCTCATCTCTATCTGCAGTTTTCATGTATGAACAAACCTTTTACAATATAGCAAATGCCTTTCTTGTTCTTTTTTCACCCCAGTAATCTTTTCTGGTCTTTCCTCTATTCTCTATATATCCTTGACTGCCTTATCCTCCACCTGTTGCAATGAGTTTGCCTTCATCCCTGAGCAAGCAGCCATCACTGACACCAGTTTTCAGGTACAAAACCAGGTAATTTTATAGTCTAATCAAGGCAAGCAGTTCACTCTGTACTTCTTCATAAGCTTCTGGAAACTAAAACATATATAAGACAAAATCAAACCCTTTAAACCAGTCTTGTAAATTCTATCTGACCTAACATGCACTTCATCCTGGATGCTGGAATGGCGGTGTTCTTTCAGAGGCGGTCCTGGACAGAGTACTTAAAAATCTTCAGTTCACAATGTGCCATAATCAAATGTACACCACACCGTGTTTGCATTTGGAGATATTTCTTTTAAACACTATTAACCATATATATGCCATTAATAAATATAGAACATTTTATAATATAACATAAAAATATTCATGTAAAGTATCAACATCAAGAGAAGATGTAATAAATACCCAGAGTAATTAATGCTTTCAAAAGTATTCTTTGAGAGAAATTGAAGGAACTTTGATAATTCGAACTATTGAAAACCAGGGTGTTGGTTTTTAAAAAATAATATTTCCGTTGTAACCACATGTAAAGCTGTTCTTTATAAACTTAGCTACCTTCAGTCTGAGATTACTAGGGAAATAAAATACAGATTCTCCAACATCTATTTTGTAAAAAAAAAAAATCAAACAAAACAACCATATTGGAAATCCAATCTTGAGAGAGACACCTATTTTGTTCCATTCTAGACTTTGGTCCATGTACATGTATGACTAGTTTTTTGGGATGTTTTTAACATTCCTAATCCCAGCTTTAAAGTCTTTGTGTCTGTTAGATCTGTTAGCCGTGTACCACAGGCTGTGCATACGGTTACTGCCAATGGAGTTCACAATTATAGTGGAAAGAGTTGACTAAGACTAATGGTTAATATTCCAGTCATAGAATATCAGGCTGGAAGGGATTTTAAGGACCATCTGGTCCAACCTTTCTTGGCAAAAACACAGTGTAGATAAGATGGCCCAGCACCCTGTCCTGTTAATCTTAAACTATCCAAATTTAATTAAAAGTCCTAGGTAATTATTTATATTGCTTGCCCTTTAAGCTATCACCTAGTTTAGGTAACAGATAATTAGACAAAATAAGAAGATAGACATTTATACTGTTTCCTGTTACGTGCACTGGGAAAAAAATCTACTCAAAAGAGAATAATTATGATAGAATAATCAAATTATTCTTTTGACATTTTGTGAAAAATAGTATTGGACCAGTTAAAGAAAAAATACTGGAAATATATTGAAAAAAAAAAATCATATGTTTATTCCCACTGTATCATGTTTGGCCTCCCAGTCATGATTTCATTTTTGTCTAACAGTGAAAATAGGAAATAAAGCAGACTGATAGACTTCACTGAGTTACAGTAGCGTGATTGTAGGAAAAAAATAAATAAACTGATCACATCATTTACTTTGAGGATAGAAAGTTTGGAAAGTAGAACTCAGGAAATCATAACTAAGGAAGAAGTGATAAATTGGTATTACTACATTGCCTTGTCAGTGTACATTAATGCTAATCTTATCACCTGCAGAGAGGGGAGCTCAGACCAATCCTTGCCATCTTCTGTAAAAAGTACAATAAAGGTGTAGGTAGAACTAATGCTGGTGAAGAGTATTGGCAACTGATGACCAGAGTGCAACAATCCGACGGAGGCCATTATGCTGCACTCATATCCCAACTCTTGTTGGCATTATCATTATAAGATCAATTTATTGACTGGAGGGGAAAAACACCAAAACTTTACCAAGTAAGTGACCCAACTTTTTCCAATCATTTCTTTACCTTGATTCTCTTTACATGGTGATATCTTATCAAGAGTTAGAGAAAGTAACATATATAGTACATGTAAAGTGAGACAATGTGACATTTTGTGAGCCAGGCTTTCTTCCTTTTTTTTTTTTTTTAGTATACCTGGGTTTAGAGGCAACAAAACCAGTAAAACTTGGAACAAAATTATCAATTCAAGCTCTTAAGACAACCTTTTCTTTGTAATAAGTAGTTTACAGTATAAAGCTTAAGTGGGGATTAGTTTGCAGGCAGTTTTGAAGGAGAAAATGTAGTAGTTCCCTCTCACCACACCTCCAGTATAAATCTTGCAGCACCATTTTGTAGCAAAACTATGGGAATGGGAAGACAGGTGGATAATGCTGCTTCAGGACCTCTTATCTTACAAACCAAGTGTATACACAACTAGAGTTAGAGCTGGGAAACCAAGGCCTGCCAGAGTTTAGCTCTGCACCAGGGTTAGCAAACCCATCAGCACAGGCAGTGCAGTGCCCATGGTCTGGGGGCACATCAGACACAAACACGCCTGCTTAGACGAATTTCATTTCCCAACAGTATAAGATTCTTCTAGCTGACTAGTTTCTCCTTCTTCTTTCATTTATGAAAGCTTTCCCAGAAAGTGCAGCTACTCATTTATTCACTATTTTCCACAGAACTTGGTTTGTTTTCTTTCAGTGACATTCCAAGCCCTGCTTGCTGTTAAGAAAACCTCAGTGTGATCTGACACTCCGAACTTGGAGACGGACATAAGTAGGTCTGACGGGAACTCTTCCAAACTCTAATTGAGACTGCTAAGTTTTTCAGTTTAGTCTTTTCAAAGATATGCAGCATCTAGTTAAAAAAAAAAAAAAAAAAGTTGATCATTTACCAAAAGTGACCCCTGGATTGACCCTAATTACATATCTAGCCTACCCAAAACATCACATTCTAACTTTACTCCACATTCTTTACCACATTCTTCATATGAGTTACTCTTAGCAGCTATGTTTCACATAATCAAAGCTGTATTTACTGGATAACTGCTTTAACTTTGTTCCTGTGACTACAATGCAAAATAACAGTAGTTGTATATGTTTCACTTGGTGGTCAACATATCAAACAACAGCTTGAAATGGCAGAGTGCTTGCAGAGGAGGGGAAAGAAGAGAGCATGAGTGCCTTCATAACCAGCACCTAAGTGAGCTATTTCCATTTCCCCAATGCCACAGCAGATAAAGCAAATTATAGTTATTTAATCTGTGCTTGGATGAACAAGAATGGAATTTTTTTCATTCTTATTTTCCATCTGAGAGCCAAACAGTTCTGACATAGATGCAGCAGAAACCACAGCCTTTGCTTGGCTCTACAGGAGAGGCAACATGGGTTTTCAAGCACACCTCAGACTCCTTTCTGCAGCAAGATGCAGCCAAAGCTCTTGTGCATCTCTCTAAACCCTGCTTGTGTTGGATAGTTTCTAACAGCATTATTTCCATTTTTATTCTGTACCACATTACTGTAAGACAAATGTGAAAAATTATTTGCCTGTCTTTCTTTCTGTCTCCTTCTCCACATTGTGTTTTACCTTCACTAGAGACATAGCTGATCTGGGGATCCCAGCTGAAGATTTTGAAGCTCACAATGTCTGGAAATTGTATTTCTGATGAGGACTTAAATTATGAAGTCCTGGTCCAGAAAAACCACTGATTTTTAACAAGTTTAAAACCTGTCATAATGTCCTGATCTAAACCAGCTGCTCACATTATATAGTAACAAGTGAACACTATCCTGAAACAGAACGTGTGCATCACCTACAGCTCTATTTCTACACCAAATCAAAGGAAACCGTGAATCCCAAAATAATATCAGCTTTAAAGAGAATCCAGTATTAATTAAGTTTAACTTCAAGTTTGTCAGAAAGAAAGAAATACATCTAAAACAGCAAACTACCATGTCTTCTCTGTCCTGGTTGTTTCTCTGAGCCTGCTTTGGTTTTCATCATATTTCACATTGATTTTCAGATTCAAATAAAGGCATAATCCTACTGAGTTCCTCTGCAGCTGATGTTAAAACAGAAAACATGCAAATAATTGATTTGTTTTTTGTTCAGTAACCAACAGGGAAAAAAAAAAAACCAACAACCAAAAAGAACAAGTTGGTTATTGTTTTGGGTTTGTCCCAAACTGAAATGTTTCCACATACTCAGCCAATTAAGACAAATCATTTGCGATTGAACAAAACATTTCATTCAAACAGAAATAAATCAGACATACTTAGTAATACCAGCCAGCCAGAGTCAGAAAGCATTAAGAAAAAAAACCTTCATGCACCTGCCTCTGTGTACCAGAGGTGGTGATCCTATGGCTCTTGGATCACAGAAGACCCACAGGCAGTCCAGGGATCATTCCCATTCCAGGCCTGGCTACGTAAAGCAGCAGGGTTGGGTTTTGTGGGAACGTGCTTGCTGTGTCCTCTGAACCCTTCTCTAGAAGAAAGGAGCCAGCTGTGGTCAACACTCTTTGCCTGGATCAGTGACAAGTGACATGTTCAGCCTCAGGCAGCTGTTGTCACCTCCTGCCTACGACCTTCTTTCAGAGTTTCCTCTCCTCAGCTTTTGAGTTACAGCATTTTGCTCCTTGATCATGTGAAATAAGAAGCACCACTCACAACAAGCTTCACCTTTTTCTATTGGAAAATCATCCAAAACATGGGTTATTTGAGCATTAATACTGCCCTGCACACTCCAAGTAGAAATTTCGCTCATCCCACGAGTGGACCAGAGCAGTAGGTTGGGACATCGTGGGAACAAACCCTGGTCAGCATATGTCCTAGAACATACTTTTCTTCATCTTGTATTGCCTGAAGTAGTATACTTTGAGAAGTAAATTGTTCACCTAAAAACAGTAGGTCAAAGGTATTAAAGAAAAATTCACATATATCTTGAATTCCTTTGGGGTTTAGTGTAGACCAATGTGATAGTCGAGATTTCCTCAGAAGTTATTTAAATTTCTAAATAATTTCATGCTTTTGCTTTTTATGAAAAAAATCTGTTCATGTTGTAACTCCTCCTGAAAAAATAAACGATCTTTAAGCTTTAGGGTAACTATGGGACTGAGCCTATCCTTCTTCCTTGAGAAGAAAAGCCTTGAATTTTAACATATAAATTAATTACCACATAGAAAAAAGGAACACAGTAAGATCAGTAATGGAACCACCATCCATATGAAGGAGCCACCAAAAAGGATAAAGGTTAATACACCTGTTTTTTCAACATAATAAAACACACCATTCTTTACTGGTCACTCCTTTTAAAAGTACTTTTGACAGCTAAGTTTTGTCAAACTGTTGAATTTAATAAAAATAGAAGGTATTGCATTTTCAAAGTTCACTTAATGCTTGAAGTGAAATGCAGATGTTTAACTCACCACAAACATCAATATTTTTTTTAACAAAGAGGTTGAGGAATCCATGTGCCTCCTCTGGAGCCACAGTGCACGCTGCTTCCTGAGACTGCTCCTGCTCATGTCAAACCCTCTTGGCTGGTAAATATGGGTCAACACTGACTGTAGTGCAGTAATTGCAAGGAGGACTGGGAAGTTGCAGGCCTGTGAACAAAACAAGGTGTGTCTTCACAGCTGTAGGTAGCAGCTCCCTAAAAAAAACCCAGCAAGGACATGAAGGAAAAAATCTGAATTTCTGCAAGAGGTTAAACAGAATTAATTCACTTTCCCTCTCAGGAATAAAATTCAGTTGCAATTCAGAGTTGTATAATTAGAATCATCTAATATCAAGGTAAGTCAAAAGTCACAAAGAAAATATTAAGGTTTTAAAAAGCAGGCAAATTTTTCATCACATTTTTGACCCTTTTCTCCTGTAGCTTTTCTCTTAAAACCTTAGGAAAAGGTTTTAAGGAAAAAGCAAATCCTACTTACCCTGTTCCTTTGGACAAACTGCTTATGTTCAGAGGACAAAAGTATGTGAATCGCGTATCATGAAATGGCTGACTTCAGCCTGGAACCTTGAGCTATCAAAAATAAATACTAAGTCAAAGGAAAATGTTATTGGGATCTTCATCATTTAAAATAAGTGATGCCCCCTGATCAGGACAGCCCTCAACTACCCAAAATATTTCTGCAGTGAGGTACCACACTGGTTGAATAGCAGGGCATTAGTCCTCCTGAAACGTATGAGAAACCTTAATAAGGTGATAATGCCACTTCACAAGTGTGAGGATCAGTCACCAGGACTGTGCCCCTAATTCATATTCACCCTACAAAGCAGTATCCTCACTCAGCTACTCCAGCAAGTGAACGCACTCTGGAGCACTGCAAGCTTTTGTGTTGGCCTTGCACATAATGGAAATGTTGCTCAAGAGTAGTTGAGCAATCTCCTGTAAGGAAATTTGTAATTATGAGAAACCTTGTCCTAAGGGATTTTCTGTTTTGAAAGATGTTATGCGCTATGATTTGTGAGGTGTTTGAACTTGAAAATCCTTGGGGTTGGGAGTCAAGGCTCTTTGTTTGAGAGCTTGGTTATTTGAGGGTTTGTTGTTTGGGAATTTTTCTGCACTGTAAGCCCAACAAACAGTTAATTCCCCATTTTCCTCCCAAACTCTCTTTGTAGCTTCTGTTTTGTTATCACCTCCCTGACTGCACTGATAATCCAAACCCAGCATAAGGTGCCTATTAGTACATTGCACAATTTCAGGCCCTTTTGGCATGCCACCAGACAGCAGCTGATTCAGACACAAATGGAGTCACTGGGAACCTTTTCCTTGACCTCACGGGGCTTCAGGAAGGCCTGAGAAGACCAACTCATTAATCTAGTCATTTCCGTTGTGAATGTCACCAGGAAAGTTGAAGCACACAGATATTAAGGTTACACACTCGAAATCACGACAGGTTCACTGTTAAAGGGGAAGGAAATTGCCTCTTTCTGGTTGTCCCCCCAGTTCCTTGTGTTTTAGGAAGCTAAGTGTTTACTGGGGGGTCTGGTTGGGTTTTTGTCGCTTTAGGGTGAAGTCCCATCTGGGAATTATCCAACGTGAAAGCGTTTAAACAAAGATATTTCTTCTAGGTCTGGCAAAGGCTTCATCTCAATGTGGTTTATTCTCTGCTTTGGTCTTTTACATTTATAAAAAAACTGCAGAGTATTTTTTACCACTCAAATTGTTTTAACTGCTTCCTTTCCAACAGGAAATAGAATCCATAGCATCTTTCCCTTCGGATAACACAGCAGAGTTCATAAAAATGTAAATAAACTGTCTCTAGTCTGCTTGGTAGAGAAAACATTGGATTGCTGCCATCTTTTGGTTACGCTCTAAGATAATTGCTTTTAATTAGATGTTGTTTTTCTAAGCCAAACACAAGAAAAAAGTATTCTAAAGACATTTTTGACTTTGTAGTAATAAAGGGAATTCTCTAGATAAATACAAATCCGGGAACATTTTCTCTGTCGTCACTAAAGTTTCAGAAGCAAGTTTAGCACATTTGTACAAGGATCTATGAGAAGGCCTGCTTGAGGCAACAGAACTTCAGGATGCTTGAAAACAGTATACTTTAGATTTTTTCCTAATTACAGACCTATTTTCTAATTAGATAACTTGTGATCCTTGTTTTTTGAATTTCGTTCTTTGCTTTCGGAGATTATTGTATATTTCACCACTGCCATGAATATACACAGCCGTATTTTCTGGAGTCTACCAAATTTTCCTTATAATGTTTGGGATTTAATATGCCCTCACAGACCTGAATTATCAGAAGTTTTGAATGATGAGTTCTCTGATCCACCCAAATTAAATGGCAACACATGGGCATGGTTAGAGACTGGAGAGAGAGTAAGCACATGCTCCCCGTTGGTTTTGCCTTTACGTCAGCTGACGAGCAATGACTGAAACTGCAGACTTCCATCACTGCTGCAGCTTATTCGGACTGTAAATACATCCACAGCTGTTTCATTTAGGAGACCAGAACACTATGAATGCAAGGAATACAGCTGACAAACAATTTAGCAGCTGAATTTCAGACAAGCTGAATAGCTCACAAATTATCATGCCAGCTGGAATGTTTCAGAAAGTGTTTGGGAAGACGTACACAAACTACTTCTCTTAATTTCAGTGAGAAATCAAGATGAGAGCCTCCAACTTCTTGGCAGTCATTTGATAAACAGCAGAACAGATTAAAAAAAATATTGCAATGAAGCTGTGGTTTCTTGATATTGTGTGTAATTCCTCTAGTCCACACTATCTGCAGCCGGAATTTCACAGTATAGCGATAGAACATATTTTTCATGCTCAAGGTGTGGAATATTTCCCACTTAGCCTTTAGTAACATATATAGTCCACCATGCACCCAGCAGACAGCTCTGATTAGCCAAGAAAGATGTGTATGTGGTACCTCTATCCCAGGTAGCCAGCTGAGATAGTAATGACCCCAGATAAATGTAGGCATGCGTGGGCACCAGATACAAGTTTTACACCCAAAATCAGCAAGACAAGTAAGTTAACATTATTCAGTGCATAAAACCATTTCTATCATTATGGAGCAGTTCAAAAGAACTGATCAATGCCAAAACTATTTCCAAGCTTTTTAGTGTGCCTGGAATATGATGGAGTTAGTTTTATCATTGTTATCAAATATTTATATTAAGTTAGTTCCCAAAGGTACTACTCTAATCAGTAGTAGAGATGTTTGTGTTTGGTAGTGCGTAAACACAGGTTACCTATATCCTATATCCTGCCAGGCTTACAGTCCACTGGATCAGGACATTTTTATTAATTCATGAAGCTATAAAATTTATATTAACTAAGCTTTTATGTCACTGATGGGCAACCTGTGGCACAGAGGTCAGAAATGACAACCAGTGCTACAGTCAGTGGTACACAAGCACAAATAAAATGGCTACAGCTGTCGAAAAGCTTCTGAATGCCAAAAGCAGCAAAGGTACAGAAAATTACCTGGAGGAATTAGGGTAAGAGGCAGGGGAATATTTTGCACAGACATAAAAAGTCTTTTCCATCTCTGGTAAATTCTCTTCCATCTATCTGGAAGCTTTCCCAAAACTGGCATTTAATTTAAAGGCTCAGAAATTATGTTTCTTTCTAGGTAATTACTTTCTCTAGTAATAAATTTAATAGTAATAAAATTAAACACAGCAAAAGATCTTTAAATATCCCAAAAAGTTAGTAGGAAGCAGGCTTTCATATCTGGCTCTAGATAAAAAGCACTGCTCTATCCCAACCTTTGTGGAGATATGGAACTCACTCAAAGAAAGGCATTGCACAGAAAATGCCAACATGCCCTTAGGAAGACACAGACTGAAAAAATTTGCAATATATAGTACAGTCCTATAATGTGTTACTTGTAGTTATTTCAGTGTATATGAACTCATGCATTTAAAATGCATAATCTACCTGACCCGTTTAATGGCTCCACCAAGTTTACAAGCAACATGCCCCAGTCAGACCAAGGTGGATGCTGATGACACACAAACAGGACAGAACTCCAGATCCAGATGTTCATACCCAGCAGCAACACCAGCTGTTTAGAAAATAACATCTTTGCCCCTTTGAACTGGACAAAGTATGTTGTACAGTGATCAAGGACATGAAATAAACAAATTTGCAGTGGAGTTTTCAGTGTCACTTCTCAGGGTATAACTGTGATTTATAGAGTTAAAAAAGTTCTACCAGTGGAAGAACAGCATTTTGGCATGGCAGCTCATGATGCTACAAAGTCCACGCTCGCTGTCAAATGCAAAATGTTATTGCATTACATTGAAAAAGCAGAAAGCAGACTTACTACTAATTTCAAACTTAAAGAAGGAGCAGTTGAATTTATCTCAATATGGAACGAAAGCTTTGATGATTTTCCTCTTTAATTTCAAGGTTCCAAGAAAGACTTCTGTGAATATTCATATGATAGAAAAGAAGCCTTTTGATATCAAAGTGGCACTTAACTTGAAGTATTATCTAGTTTAAAGCATTACTCAGCCAGGACTGCAGAGGTTACATTTGCTTTAATATAAGTGTGTGTGAATTTACCAGATTGTGCTGTGGGTTTCCTTGTAGTGCACACCCACAAGGCTCAGTGACCACAGCTGGTGCAATGGACTATGCCTTCAGCACAGAAATAAGTTTGATGTGTGTTGAATACTAGAAATTAGATGGTTTATAATACAATTTTCACTACTTTAGACAATTCAAGTATTGCCTACAACTTCGTAGGTCTGTAATCAGTTACTGAGCCAATAAAACAGAGTGGCTTTGTGGCATGTCTGCAAACAGGGCAGGCTTAGCCACTGTTTCAAGTAATCACAGCTGACATTGATGGCATTACTGTGAGGGAAAGCCATCCAGACCCAAAGATGCAGGAAATGCTGAACACAGCTTAGGATAAAATGGGGAAAGCAGGAGAGCCATTTGCAGCTCTCAAATCTTTAATGTGGTCTACAGCCTGATTTGAAGTAATGGCTGCATTCCTCTCCCTTTCCCACAGACTGAATTCAGGAAAAACATGGTTTTGGGCAAATTAATTTTGTTATTATTGTGTTAACTACCTGTTGCCCCCCGCTGGCAGGACTTGTCAGATTTCCAGACCTCAGTGGTACAAAAGGACTGGCTGGGGCTCCCAAGCGTGTCCCAGATCTATACAAAACAAACAGACAAAAGCAAAGAGCAGCACACAAATACACCTTTTCCTTCTCAATATCTCCCATGTTCATTTCATCTAGACACACAGGCACTGGTTGCAAGTGACAGTGCTTTTTGGTCTACTGCTCCTCATGGCTTTGCTGATCTAATATTATCTGCTTAGGTGGCATATATGCACTAGTTCAGCTCCTTCCCAACCTACTTTTCTCCCTCTACATCTAGAATTCACAGGTTCCCTTGAAGGTTTTGGCTCGTTTGTCTATATTTATAACAGAGCAAATACAAGTGTCCGTCATTTTATATGAGATTTGCAAAGGGCATTTGAACCTGTTTAGTTCGAGTTTCCTGGTAGAAACTATGTTCTTGGAGAAAGGAAGTCCAAAGTAAGCACGAGGTTTGACTCTCTGTAGATTGGGATACTGGAGACTGTTTCTTTCAGTTGTGCTCTTTCCCACTGACAGGATACATATAAGAAGCAGCTTCAGAATCTAACCCAACCTGCATCAGCTGCAGAGCAAAGCTGCTCCTGATGGTTGGTGGCCCAAAATTAAAATGAAAATGGAAATTACTCCACCTATGTCTCTCAGAGTACTTAGGTTTTGTGGAAACCTTTTCCTATATGAAATGTGTCCTGAGAGTAATCCACACGCATCAGCCATGCTGTGAAATCACAGTGGTACACAATGGTCTAGGAATAAAAATTTGTCCAGGAGAGAGAGAAGCATTATACAGACTTCAGAGTTCTTTCTGACCACAAGTGAAACCCCACATTTTTCCTGGTGACAGCGGTGTTATGCATCTGTACTTAGAAAAATGTGTAAGAAACAACTGTCAAATGTGGCTGACATTGAAGCAAACACCTCCAAATAGAGGGGGTGGGAGGGAGGAGAGCAGATGATCATCAAAACATCTGTAACTGTTGAAAGTACCAAAAAAAAACAGTTCTAGATCCCCCAGAAACATATGTCAGGTCTCAGTTAATAGGAAAATGACAGAAAATAAAGCCTGGGAGGACCACAAGCAGCAGTCTAGACTTTTACTCTGTGCGCCAGCTCCACAGTGACTCATAGCACAAATAGCTGCTTCCTAAAGACGTCCCAGTCATGGCCTAGAATCAGCAAGTTCTGAGCTTGCTAATTCTAAAGTATTTTAAACTGAATTATTGAGCTATAAAGACCAGAATTACAGCCTATCTCTACCAAGCAGTTTTCTTTTTTTTTTTCAAATCTCCGTCTTTTAAAAGATGAAGGCCTTCCAACCTCTGGAAACCAGCTGTATCAGAAAAAAATAGGAATGATGCCCCATGAGTGCTAGTGAGCACAGCATGCAGCCCTTTCACAGAGTCAAAGTTGGTCCTTCCATCAGCTTGAGTGAACACAGGGTTTTTAACATATTAATAGAAGCAGGCTATACTGAAAAACTCAAAATATCACAGAGAACACCTCAGTTTCTAAAGGACGCCATTGATATGGCATTACGAGAGTAAAAAAAAAGGAAGAAAATTAAGAAATACAACTGCAAAACAAACAACAAAGAAATATGGAAGAAAATTACTGTCAGAGCATGAAGCATTTTGTATTAATAGATCATACTTGTTCCCACTTGCTTCTGAGCAGATCAAGGTTTCTGTGCTCCTTTCCAGTGGTGCCTTCAGAACTGTGATGCATTTGCCAGAGTCAGGCTCCTTGGAGCTCTTCAGTGTCTTGGTGGGAACACAGCACAGCAGAAGGCAAAGGGGGATCAGGGGCCTGACCAAGCACCCTGCACTCCAGCACTCCAAGGCTCTGAGCAATCCCAGGCTAAGCTTCATCTCAGACCAAAGGCTGCAGCAGCCTCTGGAGCAGAACACAGGCATTCAGAAACACCATGGTTTTGTCATTATTGCAAAGGATTATCCCACATCTTCCAAAAGCACATGTGGGGCTACTGCTCTCTCCTGGCACTGGGTAGCAGACCTTGCTGGTAATGCACCGTGAAAGGGAACTGCTCTGGAAACAGAACATTGCACAACAACATTCCGCTTCTGTGGTACTGATCGGGTGCCAATTATGTATCATTAATATTGTGTTTGGATAGCAAATCAGGCAGACTCAGCTAAAATAACACAGCTTGTTTTAGTAAGTCTTTGTGTAAATAAAACTATTGTACTGTTCATATTCCATACTTATTGCTTCTCCCTATGGGCCTGATTCTGCTTTCCTCTACTCAGTAAAAACCAATTCCGTAAGTTTTTCATTAGTTTCACAATGTATATTTCACAACATACAATAGTCACAAATTTGACCTTTCTCCAGCCATTTTCTGCAAAAAGTCTCTCATCCTCTGTAAGATACAACCATTTGTTCACCACTTTCCCTGAAGGCTGAATAAAAAAGACAGAGATCATATGTCATTTACTTCTGGATATACGAAATCCTTCCCCAACTCCTAAAAGCAGTGCCATGACACATCAGGGATCCAGAAGGACTAGTGGTGCTGTTGTGGTCTATCAAGGTGCAAATGGAGTCCAAAGTCAGTGCAAGATGAAGATACATGATATCCCAACCAATTTGTAACTGAACAATTAGACATCAATGGAAAGCAAAATCTAAATAAATTTAAATTACAAAGTCACTCGCTAGTAACTGTTATCAAACCAAGAACTTTCTCACACTTTGCTAAAAAATCAACAGGCATGGGCATCTAATGTCTGTATTGACCATTTACCCCAAATCTGGACTGAGTAATGAGCATAGCTGGCTTTTTGGAGGGGACCACCTGCAGGTCAGTAGGCTGGATCACCCAACCAGCACAGAACAAATCTTTTCACCATACAACCTGCCTGTGCAGATTTCAGTGAGTAGTGTCTACAGACGGTTAAGAAAGTGTGCATTATTCTTGCAGAATTCCAAAAGGGAACATGGAACACAGTGTAAAGAAATCTAATATCAACTGACTGCAATGACAGAGTTTGCACACTCAATAACCGTGAAGAACTGGTGACTACAAATATTTCAGAAGTATGTTTTAAACAGACATAGGAGAAATAAACAAATATTGGAGAAATAATCTGCCTTTGTCTTACAGCATACAGAGCATTACTGAGCACGTCCCCACCTAGTGATTTGGTAACTGCTGTGGCAAGAGGTGATTTACTTCTCCCTACATGGGCACTGCTTTCCAAAGGGAGAGTTTGTTTTAAGGAGTTTAATGATGGAAATGCTGGAGACTGACCACAAAGCGCACAGTAAAATCCTTTAGCACACGCATAAACTCAAAACTGCAAACCAAGTGACCACTCTAGGGAGTGAATGGGACTTGGCAAAAGTAATATTTATAGCTGTGATATAAAATTAGACCCCAGGCAGACTCTGCTTTGTATCAAGAATCATTTGTTCCGTTTTTTCCACTGACAAAAATTGAAACATAAGCATTGAGTTAGGCTTGCTCAATCTACTCCCAAATCTCATGATATACAAAAAACTGAAAAAATCACATTAAATCAAAACAATTTGAGAGCTATATTGGGGTGTCTCCAATACAGCCTTGGATGTACTCTTCAAGCAGGAACATGGGGATGCTTCCTGCCTAAATATGATTAATGAACAGTAATGGAATCTCCCAAAAAACAGCCAATACACAAAGTTGGTCAGACTCAATGGACATGAGTCCAGAAAAGAAAGAAATGAAGAAAATAAATGTCATAATCTTTAAAATACCAAATTCTTGATCATTGTGCATCTGTTCAGATTTAGCACTACACAGGTAAAAGGCAAAATTACTTTAACATCTATTTCCTTCTGCATGTTTGTCTCAAACACTTCCCCCTGTCCTGACCAGCAAATCTCCTGTTTTTTCTTTCAAGCTCCTCCATATAATTAATCTTCAAATAATTTTCCATATAATTTTTTTAACTTCTCTTTACCACTAACCAGCCTTTGATTTCTTTTTTTCCTCCCATACATTACAATAAAGTTATACCATGCCACCTGTAAGACAGTAAACAACTCATGCATCAAACGTAACATGAAAAGGAATAAAAAAAACTTCACTACCTATTAGAATTAAACTTTTGGACAAAACAGCCTTTCCTGAGAACATTTCGCATTATGAATCAAGTCTTCAGTTCTCAGTCAAAGACCTTAGATGTGTGACTCTCTTCAAGTCAAGTTTGTATCAAGCTAGCATCGTGCATCATATTCAGGTGCACTTTGCTACATTTTTTGTCTAGGCAGCAATACCGGCAGAGGAAGTGTAATGATTCTCTATTTCACTCCTGCAATGTCAGGCATAAAGACTGGACAGCTGCTCACACTCCTAGAGCAATTACAACAATTCATAATGAGCAAAAATTGCTGTTTTTCAAACTGTTCTTAGTGCAATTTGGCAGTTAGGATGTATTTCCAGATCATTTCAGGGATTTGACATCTAATAGACACATCTAATTCTTGGTTGCTGCTGGAGATTTCAGCATACTCCATGCTCAGATGTTGTATTTCTAGCAGAGATAATGAAAAAATTCCATTTGAAAATATTACATTTCTGCATTTGGTAATCTGAAACATATAAAAGTAGAGTATATGTTTTATACAGAATTTGATCAACATGGTTGGTTCAAGAAGAGTAAATACGCATATATCTTTCGAAATCTTTTCATAAACAATGAAAAAAATGATTGTTCCTAACTGCAGGATGAAAAACGAGATTAAAATGATGAAGTAAAGTAACAGACAGGTTAAATTTAAAAGCACCTGAAAAGAAGTCAAAAGAAAGTTTTAGCAGCCATTTATGGCTACTGGATGGCAAAGCATAGGATACACTGGTAATTATTACAGAACAATTTTACTCTGTAAGTACTCATCTGCATGGGCCAGGAACTAGTTTTGTTTCCTGACACGCCATCCTGAGCAACATCCTGAGTAGATATAAAAAAAATCTTCTATCTAAAGTTCAGTCAAAAGCATGTTGAATTTGTCTCCTGTATCACAAAATTTATTCCAGGAGCCTACAGACCACTGGAGAAGTCTGTTCTTTTAAATATGCTTTAATTTTGTTTGACAAACATAATCCTCTTGCCGTGATGTGTTGTAACACACAAATGCAACTAGTGAAGCAGAAGGAGGCTCTTTTCATCAGGAAACACGGAAAAAAAGTTCAGCTGAAAAAATTACTCAGACAGCATATCAAAACCCCTGTTCAAAGGAAAAATAAGACCAAGGAACAGAAAAAGTTAGAATCCAACAGGAAAATTCAGCATCTTCACCTTCAGGACATGTGTTAAATATATATGAAATTCAAATGCATTTTTAAATGACTATATTAACTGTATGTGGGGAAAATTTAATTTTTTTTTTTTATAGTGGAACATTTGTAAACAAAATCCCAGACTCAGCAAAACCATCCATCTGGATCCCATGCAGCCCAAAGCTGGATGCTTATGGCTCTGTAGGTTTACACAGAACAGAAGACTGTGCCAGACAGCAACTGTATCCCTGAATTGGCCTTCTCAAATTAGACATTTGTTTCTAATCACAGTTGTCAAGCTGTAATAAAGACAGAAAAATAAGAGCTTTTAAACAACGCAGTACGGCCATGTAAGAATTTTCTTTTACCTATAGAACCTTGCCTTCAAATCCTCCCAGGTAAGGAAAATGAACCAGGACATCCTGGAGTTTTTAGCGGCCTCTCAGAATAACCAATTGTGTAATTTTTCTACAACGCAAGCTAATTTTTAAATTTGTGCCTCTGTTCCCCAAGTTGTAACACCCTCACCTGACATTTGTGACAGATCTGATGGGTTTTGTTAGCTTTTTGTTATTTAGAGTTAGGCTTGATCAATAGAGAAAAGGCACAAGACCAACAAGCTGCATCCATATGCAAGAACAGGATGCAGCAGTGAATGGAGGTCTTTCATGGCCATGAAGAAGTACAGACAAAGGAAATTATAACTTCAAAGTGAGCTACACTTTTTCTTTGCATATCCCTTGCAATGAGAAGAACAAGCATAGTTTGGGACCTTGACATTCTGTCATGCTCTAGGAAGACAAAAAAAAGGCACAAAATTATGTAAAAGGAATTAAAATATTACATGCAGGACTCAAAAAAATCATATTAATATTGCCTCAGAAAGGCACTTGTAGCACAGGAGAATTCAGACTATAGTTCATTTGCTGTCTTTTTTGTTGTTCGCTTCCATGGCTTGTAATGGTAGAAGGGTTCAATCTACTGGACACCCATCCTAAAATATGCAACTTCTCACAGTATCTTTACTACAGCCACCTGAGGAATAAGCAACAATTTCCTTGAACATGGAACAATTGTAAATTAATGTATAGTAGCCAAGCACAGCAGTAACACAGTAATAACTATCTGTTTCCCTGTCCCAGTTAATGAATTCCTGAGGGCAAGCAAAATAGCTTACAGCTGATGGAGTTCTGAAGGCTGAATATGAATCATCCCCTGCCTCGTCAGCATCCTGACTCATCTTCATTGTGCACAAAACAATGTTATTTATTTATTGCCCGTCGCTGTAGCATGTGGGTGCCAGTTTACAGTCAGTGTGCTGGCAGGCAGAGCCGTACAGCGCAGGCTCTAGACCATGTCAGATAGCTGTTAGATGTCATTGTTGGTAGCACCAGCTTTGTTTGCTTTGCTTTGTCTTTTCCTTCTGCTGCTGTCACTCTGGCAGTTGCAGTAAGTGGCTGAATTTGTCATTGCTTTCCCATTGTTCAAGATTCTGGATGAAGTCAGTAACGATGCAGAACTGGGAGCCCAGCCTTGCAGATAAGAGCAGGCAAGAGGGAAAATGGCATGGGCTGAGTTGGTAACACAGCTCCAAATGCTTTCATTGTTATCAGCTACCATTTTTGTATCATCAAAGCCAATTTCTAGTTTCTTTTGTTTCTAGGTGTATCATTCACATGTATTTTAATGGGGACTGAGCTTTTGAGCATTTCCAATGCATTTACCTTTCACCAGGTAATTGCATTCTGCATTATATCATTCACATAATTATATGAGTAGTTAGAGAGCTGCTTTTTCTCTTAAAAATCCTTTTGTATTTCCTTTGGCAATGCTCCTCTCCTATGTAAAGAAAGATATCCATGAAGAGAATATTTTACCTACTAAAAAATGGGCAACACACCATATCAAGGCTGGATTTCAGGCCTTTTCTACAATTTATCATCTTATTAACTCTTTTGCTTTGAGTTAAGCTTCTCAGCCTTCTTACTTCAAATCAGTTGAGATATATACATCAAGGTAGAGATGTCTTGAATAAACATGCTAAGTATCTGAAACAAAGAAAGCCAACAAAAAACAGGCAGCAAAGAACAATAGGAATAACAGAATCATTTAGGTTGGGAAAGACCTTTAAGATCATTGAGTCCAGCCATTAACCCAGAACTGCCACGTCCACCACTAAAACATGTCCCTAAGTGCCAAATCTACACGTCTTATAAAAAGTCACCCTCCAGGGAGGGTGACTAAACCACTTCCTTAGGCAGCCTGTTCCAAACCTCGACAACCCTTTCGGTTAAGAAATTTTTTCCTAATATCAAATCTGAAACTCTTCTGTCAGCTTTCAGTATCTTATATTTTTGGGGTATTTGAATTTTGGAGTGCTCTGTATAAATAGTTCTGATTTGTGTCTAGATGGCTAAATCGTGCTGAGCTTATTGGAAATCTGTAAGTGTCACATTCAAACATGTCAACAGGTACCGTAGTTAGTCACACATATGCACATTAAAAAACTCAATGCACTCCAGACTGGAGGACACTCAGAAAACTTGGACATAAAGTCATCCAGTCTGTAGAAGAGACACTGACAATCCACAAATATGAGGTCACTGGAGATGGTGTGTATGCAAGTAATTATTTCCCACATAGAAAATGCAAGAAATCTTACTGATTGTTCTCTGTGATTTTGAAGCCTGGAAATCAGGCAACTATTTAAAACTGTTGAACAAAACCAAAATTTCAACAACAAAAGAAAGAATCATCTAAGATTCACTGTGTGAACTTTCTGCATTCTTTTCTTTTAATTTTCTTTTCTCCTTACTTACTTGCTTTAAACAGTATGGCCTCCATTCTCATGTTTTATTACAAAGACCTAGGAGCCAAAGGGTTATTCTAGTTATCTCAGTTAAAAGATTCAAAAGGGCACCCAGAAAAATGGCAGTTGGAGGAGCTCTGAAATTCCTGTGGTGAAATGGCAGCAATCTGGAAAGGAACTGTCCTGGCAGACAGCTCCATTGAATCTCTCCGGTCCCCCATGAATACAGCATTGTTTAATTTCTCCCACAGAGGGGAGTACACAGCTCTAGATGTGGAATTTATTTGTTTTAAGAATGGCTTCTGTCTGCATTTAATTACTTTAGCACACAAAATATCCTGTCACCTGAACAGTGTCACCCTATCTGCTGGTCTCAAAGGCAATACAGGGATAGCTGTTTGGGAATAAACTTTTCTGTAGCAAGCTATTAGGCAAGGACATGAGAAACAGAGGGTTCTCAGGATCACAGGTAGGTTATACAGTCTCTTCCATCCTTTCATCAATGTGTGTCACACGAAGGTAAAACAATACAAAGGGAGCACATCAAATGTATATGACTCCACAAGAACCTTCTGACTTACAACCATTCACACAGTGAGTTCTCACTTATTTTCAGGCACCAAAGCAAGGGATACCACTGGGACCCTAATGCAAGAATTTATAGAGCCAATTTCTTTGCAGCCTTTTAGCTGTGTTTCAATACTTGAGATATATCCCCAATACTACCTGTACTTTAGAACCAACGAAAACTGACCAGGAAGTTTTCTTACCACAATTGAGAGTCACAATAGAATTTAAAGATAATCTTGCAATAAAAGTTTAACCTATTCCTTTTCAGTAGGAGGAAGACTCGATTCTCTTCCATTCAAGCCACTGGCAAGATTCAGAAGAAACCTGACTAATAATATATTATTTACTAGAGTGTAATTTTTTCTTGTCTTTAATATTTTTTTTACTTTTTTTACTATAATATTTTGGGTGTAAGAACACCACAGTGCACAGGAAAAAAAATATACAGCTATGTCAACTTAAATTTGCCTACTGAGTTACTATAGGTTCAGAGTTATATCATATTATGTTATATACACAGTAGCAGACAAAAATTGAACCCAGTAATCCTGTGTAGTCTTCAGACACTGGAAAAAGTAATAGATCTCTTGAATCAACAGTTCAAAATCTATTTTTCATTCAGTTTCAAGTTCAAGTTAAGGAAACCTCCTACTGGGGACATCACAAAGTAAATTTTATTCTGCATGAGAAAATAATTTCCTGTACATATTAAAATATGCCAAACCTCTAGTAACTCATATATCCTGTTGCTGCAGTTAGGAGAAATTTTTCCTTACTGTCATTTATGAATGTGTTTTCTTTCAATTGTTTAATTGCAACCAGAGGAACCACATTTTGGCAATTTTAATTCCCTGGTTTCTGCAGTAATTTCTTATATGACATAGCAGTGGAGAGGAAAAAAATAAAAATTTTTAAAAAAAAGCTAACACACCATTTTCTAACAGAAGTTAATGCAAAGTAAAGGGACAGCATTGCTGTGTGTGTAAGTGAACTCAAACAAAGGCACAGGCAGGGAAGTTAATGTAATGAGACATTATTAAAAAAAAATAGATGGTCCTCCAGAGCTTAAAGACACTTGATAGCTCTTACCAATCTGAGATGAATCTTCAAATGAAGCTTTATTGGGCAGTTTCTTAGTGAAAAAATTCCGAGGGCCAGAGGAGGTAAGGATTTATGCCAATTGTGAAGATAAACAAATGATTGGCCAAAAAAGTAATTTGCCAATCAGGTGAAACATGCTAAAGTATTTTAAGAAGAGACATAGATGTAAAATAATTGTATTATTTTGCAGAATAATATTTTAATATTTGGGGTTGATCTAAAATTTTCAGTTTCATTTTCATCCATTTGTACTTGGTAATAAATATATTCCTATTAGCTGACAAAAATAAATTTAGAATTTCCCTTTTTTCAAATGTTAAAAAGGTGACAAGCATCTACATTTCAAACTGTGAATGCCACCACATTTTTAATTGCATGTAAATAAATGCAAAAATACTTCATTATCCGCAGCTTTGAGGAGAGAGTGTGTTTCTGAGACTGTGTGTGTGCAGTAGCTGCACACAGAAACGATCAGAGCTAAGCAGCTCTGGGGTAGGGTGCTCAATTACTCACTGAAAAAGTGTGATGTAAACTGGGCTGCACGAGCCGCGTGGACCAAGAGCTTGCCTCAAAGCACTTCTCCTGCTCAGGACTGTTTGTACTGGCACATAATGAGTTTGTTATATTGCTCCTCGTCTAAGCACTGTGTGTCTGCTGCAGAGTTATGCCCCCTACACGCAGTGTTTTCTTATCTGCTGTGCTCTTGTTCCTTATTACCGAGTCCTGAGCACTCTATTCCATCTGCCAGCGCTAAATATTATTTGTGTTATGTAGACCATAAAAGCAGGTTCAGTCCCTTCTGCATTCATGTCTGCATTCACCTCATGAACTATGGTTCCGCTCAGAAGTGAATTGCTATTGAATAGCTTCCTGGCTTGTGCTGTAGCACCTATAAATATACATTTAGCTATATATACGCACTACCTATATATATATACATTCATCACATACCTTTCAGGGTATCTGGATGGATATATCAGTATATAATTTGCAGATATACATTATGATAAATTATATAAGATTAATAATTCTTTAAAAAAAAAATTAAATTAATTTTAAAAAGAAATTTAAAGAAAGAGTATTCAAATGAAAACATATAAACAACTATTTATACTTTAGCCATTAGTGGACAAATAGAAAAGTTTAAGCATAAGGTGATGGAAGTGTTTTGTCCGTAGAATTTTAGCATTCTATGTAAAATATTTTC
The DNA here is from genome assembly GCA_013399875.1 of Gymnorhina tibicen. Classification (NCBI taxonomy): domain Eukaryota; kingdom Metazoa; phylum Chordata; class Aves; order Passeriformes; family Artamidae; genus Gymnorhina; species Gymnorhina tibicen. Next base: position 2,854,009 of record VXAZ01010408.1, on the reverse strand, counting down.
TTATTACAGGATGTCAATTTAAATTGTTTAGAAAAATTAAATCTTTTTTTACTTTTTAATCACTGAGTATTTTCAAAATTATTATTCTTTGCTTTGTTTTTGTATGAAAAGGACAATTTTGACATAGTAACACATTAAATACTTGATCGACGGCTTAGTAATGTAAAGGAAAGCACGCTTAGGATTTTGTACTTCTTTATCTTTAATACTCTGGATTTGAAATTGCAAAATCAACTAAAAGAAAAAACCTCAGCAAAAAACATAGAGTAACGTGTACAGAAAGAAAAGTAATACAAGGTCACATTTCCACTTGATTTATTCAGACCCTCTTTAAAAGTCACTTGACTTTTTGTTAACAAGTGCAAGCAGTGTATGGTCACTTAATTGCACAGGAATTAAACAGATTAGCATTGGCAGTACTTGTTTATGAAACCAAGTCATGAAATAGCATTAACCCTTATTAAGTGCTCTTAAAGAAGAATAGTGGAAAAACAGGTAGTTTAGCAACAAGGTAAATGCTGCCAGAGAGGACCCAGACAAAAATTCCAATAGTCCATCATCAGCCTTATATTACCAGGACTGTGCTATCTAGGAAGAGTAGCCAGTACTAGAAAGAAACAATAAGTAAAGGTTTATACCCCTATATAACACTGTTCTGCAGCATCTCTTTAGACATCTGCAAGTAAAAGCCAAATAGTCATGAAAAGTTACCACAAGGATATTTTTGAAGTTTGCCTGGAGCTGATTCCCTAGTAATTGAGGTAACCACAGCAACTATGAAAGCAATAAAAAAGACAATTAATGCATTTTAAAAGTGTATCAAAATTAAAATTATTAATTAAAAACCTGAGGTTTCTCTGTATCTTTTCCTAATTTAGTCAGAAGAATTTTATTATAAAAGGAAATTGTCTGCATTATGATTCTGTGGCAGTTAGAGGCTGCAAATAACACTCTGATACTGTTGCCCATCCTGTGCTTCATTTAACTTTATTTCAGTTTAAATGCACAAGTCATTACTAATGTACTAATAATGAAAAGTTGACTCTAAACTGTAATATGCTTCCCTTTAATAGAAAAATTCCATCCTCAACTCTAGTAAACCACACTATGAAGGCCAACTGCCCTGCAGCACCCTCCCCACCCAGTCTGCACATCTGGATCTTACTCATACTTAGTAGTTATTAATTTTAGCGGGGTTTTTCTCACTCTGATGTAAAAAGTGCTCCAGCACTTAGCAGGCATCCCCCCAAACAGAATTCTGTTAGAAGAAAGGGACCAAGCTTTGCTTTTTGTGCTAATCCTCTGCCATGGCTGTGTCACACTCTCCAGGCTGCTCCGGGATCAGTGTGCACCAGCTGCCCCACTGACGGAGTCTGCTACACTGCACCACCCAGCCCTTCCTCAGGTCTGGTTCCCCAAATTCTGCAACTACCTTGTCACAAGTGAGTACAGCAAACCAGTGCTGACTACAGCAGTGGCCAGAGAATTAGACAGAGCCAAGCTGGATGTGCCTGAGACACCTGCAAAGACAGCTTCATGCAGAAAAGAGTAGATCTACAGCTGAGGGTCCAGAGGAGGACCTGTGGCAGCACTATTCTGTGTCTCCCAGCTCCCAGTACTCTCAGAACCAGTATGGTCCACCTGACAGGCTGCCTACAGCATTATGCTGCACTGCCGGCCACTGCAAATCCACAAACTCCCTCAAATCTACAAATCTCCTCCATATGTATCAACTTACAGCCAAACATTTTAATTTGGACAGACCTTAGGAAGGAATTACATCCAGAGATTGTGCAGGATGAACAATTACAGATTTCTTGGCTATTTGCACTATTCTGCATCCAGGAATTCTCTGCAGGAATAGACAATTTAAACCAGTGTTTCATGAATAAAATTGAACACAAGGAAAGCGAAAAAAAGACCACGAGAAGGATAGAAATCCTCTGCTAGCCTAAAAATGCATGTATCCCAGACTGACTGCTTAACGCTTCTTTTTCTTAAATTCTGGTGTATCATTAAAGGGAAAGGCAACAGTCTTTTTGTGTTATAAGGAGGATTGTCATCAGGAGAAGCCACCTTAGATCCAGCTGTCACATCCCTGAAGATGTAGCCATAGACATCAACATGTGCTGGCAACTCTCAGACAATATAAGTTCTTCAAGAGTGATGAATATATAACCTTGGCACTGGACACATGACAAAACCTGGGTTACCACAACTCTGCTCTTATTTTGTAAGCTGTGCTAATTAGATGAAACTACTCTGTGTACACAAAGCCTTTTTACCTCACATTGTTGTTTTACTGGGTAGACACTTCAGGTTATCTGTGGTTACACTGCCTGAAACAGGAACACTATCAGGTATTCCTTCCTTTTTCCCTGTGACAGATCTCAAGTATCCTCCTGGTACTATTAACATTGCCTCTGCTAACAACCACAAAGAGGACAGTGGAAAATAACCAAGTTGTTTACTGTTGTATCTCAACAAGGACTTGTTGGCTCTGTTTCGGTTGTAAAAAAGAGAATTGCCTGATCCAGACACGACTTGTCATTATTTTATTTTACACACAAGCTGTGTATGTCAGAAAATTGAAGAGGTTTGAAAACCCCAGCCAGAGCTACCATCTGATCAGAGCAGCTTAGTCATCCTTCTGGGCAACTTCCTTCACAACACTTGGCGTGAAGACCACCAAAGATAAGGATTTTACTTGCCGCATTTTGGTCATATTAACAAGTCTTTTAAGTAATAGATTCAGCTTCCACGTGCAAATGATAGTCTGAAAATGGAACAGATGTAGTTCTACCACTTTATAATGTCTCTGGGAGAAGGATGATAACAGAGACATTTGCTCTGCACAGATGCCACCGCCTGTAACAGAAGGACAATGATGGGATGGTAACCACCCAGCTGATATATGTCCCATGAAGTCCATTAACAGCTACACAGCATCTTTAGGAGGTGTTGCATTGTTTTCTGGAACGGGCCCCAATGTCCACATGTAGTTTTATAGCAAATGGAGCTACATAAAAACTGTGGAATGAATTAAACAACTGAAAACACTGTCCTCAGAGTGACATGAAGTATTATGTACTTCAGCTTTCCAGCAACATCATTCAGCATTTCTCATTCTGAGTGATAAGGTTTAGTGGTTTAGGGGTTACAGTGATAGTGCTGGGTTGTTGGCTGGACTTGATCTTAAAGGTCTCTTCCAACCTGATAATTCTATAATGCTATGATTCTCTCCTCAAATTTAATGTTTGATTCTTTTAATTTCTGGACAATTTGCCTGTTTAGGTACAAATCAGGTTACATCTCACTGCCATGGCAGTTTCTCATCCCCTATCTGAAATACAAATATCTCTTGTAGTCTTTAAAATTTTAGAGAAACATCTTCCTTTTGCCTGAAAATTCACGTCATATAACACAGTGCCCACTTTTCCCAAACAAAGATGAAGTTTTCACTGAAAAGACACCCCACAAAACTTCTATTTTCAATACAGTTGGGGATCTGAAATAACAAGATCAATACACCAGATTAAACTACAAATTACTACACAGCTTCAGCAAACTACACAGTTTAGATCTCTACATAGCAAACCATATGTTCAGCATCAGCAGTAGTAGGATGCATTACGCAGACTCAGAGGAGGCAAGTCAGCAACTCAAGTAGCCCTTGGGCACGGTTCCTAAGGAGCTGGCATTACAGAACAGCACTTTGTTGCAATCCTGCACAAACTTTACACACATGATATTTTCCAACAAAGACTTATTAAGGAAACCTCAAAAATTATGCTGGCTTTCATCAACTGAGAACTTCGTTTATATAGCTAATTTGTCTTGCATGATGTAATAATTATGGCCATAAATTAAGTCAGAAGCATGTTAAAGATAGAAATATCAGACTGTATATGAAATATTGAGAGAATATATTCATTACTACAGACTGGAAGTCTAGACAGCAGTAAAGATAGATGCAAATAGTACGTCTCTCAAAGAATAACTGTGTGGTCATAAAACCTATGCAACCAAGGAACAAAGGTCTTTGAATGAGTTACAGAATGCTGCTACCAATAAATTTCACAGGAACAACAAAAAAAGAACAAGATTTCAAATAACTACAACCCCAAAAAGTAACAAACAAAGAAAAAATAAAGACTTGCAACTATATTCTCAAGCAAAATTGCCACTTAAATCAGTGGAAACTTTCTCTAGGGAAAAACTTGAAGTACTGGAACAAATTTAGTGGGTTTTTTTGAAAAGCTCATTGAGAAAGCAAGAAGAAATTAGTTGGCATTTTCAAGGTACAACAAAATCCTTACATAGAATTGTTTTAAAACTTCAAATTACTGGGTTTTTTCCTTCGTTGCACAGTTCATATAAGGACTTAGGAAAATGAAGGGCATAATGACTCATTAAGGGAAGATGGAAGAATAAAAACAGGCTGCAAAAACCTTTTATTCCCAATCTGAGTAGTATTTTAAAACAAGGACTCACATCTGAATTAAAGTGGTATTAAGGTAAAGGGCATTCCTTTGAGGCAGATCTTTATAACAAACTTGGCCCTGAAAAAGGCTTGTGAAGTAAATTGAGTATTTCTCTGAAGTCCAAAAAGTGCAGTTATTTACATTGCTTTTGAACCACTCACTCCAACTACAGTTGTGATAGAATTCCTACTTTAATACAGACAGACAATTGCCCTGCACAATGCCTCTCTTTGTCCTTTATGGCTTGACCTCCCAGAAAATCACTAAGGTCTGCAGTACAGGGAATTGCTGCTACTCATAGCCTAACCCAAACATGAGCTTCAACTTTTATTTTACACGTAGCAAAATGATTTCGTGTAACTGCCTTCTGGAAGGCATCATAAATAGAAGGAGATGAGCAATCCCCATTAATAAGGTACATGAAGTGAAAGTTTTGAGAACGGATGCTGCCAAGGAGAATATAAAGATTTCAAAGTCATCCCTAAGTCTTCAAGACATAGTTGACTTAAATGTCCGATGTGCAGCACTTGACCCTTGCAGGATCTCAGTGTGATGAAACCATGATTCCTCATCTTCTTCAGTAGGTAATTTTTTTTAATTGAAGTCTTTCCTAGTTTTCCATTTAAAAAGCATGAAAAAAAATCCATGAAAAAACAACTGCTCAAGTGTTTACAAATATCAAGCTATTACAAGTTGTTCCTTATATGCCTGAGGTTAAATATGTACTAAATATTTGCAGGATTAGAGATTCAGAGAACTGCTGAAGAGCTATAAAATTGTTTCAGCACTTAGTGAAAAATGTGCTTTAACAACAAGGTGAAAAAGAACATTCTAGATAGTGGCTTGCTTTTTTGAAATAAGAGAAGATATTTCCCATTCACATTTTATGAGGCAATTACCTGATTTTTGAGCAAGGGTTTGACATTCTAAACCTGCATCATAAAGCCTAACTGTTATGGCTGAGAATTTGGTTTCATTTCTTTTCCATTCACATGTTTTTTAGGAAGAAAGGATTCTTATTTTAGCAAAATGACTACAGTATAAAATTAAAAATGCTCAGCTATTAGACCATGTTAACAGCAAGTCACTTTTTATCTTTTAATTTTTCCATGGACCTGCAGTTTGATGGATGCAGAATTCTTCTCCTAGGACATCTCAGAAGTACCAGTGGAAATAATTACTGGATTCTTAAAGGACTTAATAAATAACTTGTGAATTCAGTTTTTAAATGGTGATCTATCCAAACCAATGCTCCAGCTGAGACAAAGTACATTTTCTCAGCCAAATGGTGAACATCCAAAATTACATCTGAATTCCATTATCATAACCCAGATAATTTAATCTGTAAAATTCATGCTCTATTCAAAAGATACAGCTCACATGTGGAGCCATTTTAATCATGAATTGTTGCATAGCAATATACAGACTACCTAAGTCCATAAGTTAATGAAAAGTATTTTTATCAGTTTAAAAAATTAAATATCTGATAGCTTTGTATAGACATCCATTACACAAGTTTAGCTGTAATTAAAATGTATTTCTGTAGTCAATGATTAACAAAAATAAAGCCAACAAATGAGAACACCAAATAAATAAACAAACAAAAACAAACACCACAACCTAAAAATCAGTCAAGTATCTGTCTAGGGAGCGGGTTAAAACAGTTGAGGATATTGCTCCAAGCTCTTCTCCATTTCAGTACACTCTGACCTGCAATAGCAGGGTGGGTGAGCATCTCTTATCTACTTCACCACAAAGATACCACTCTTAAACAACCGGAAGATGAACTTAAAGGCTGGTGAAGGAAAATTTTAGCAATTCAACTAAATTTGCACAGTACCAGGTGAGAATCTTTCACACAATCCCCTCGCCAAGATCCAGTTAATAAGTGCAGTAATCTCCATCTGGCCATTTTATACCATGGCAGATGCTTCTTAGCAATTGCTTTTTGTAGTTCCCTTTACAAACTTACACCAAAATACTGTAACTACAGCCGCTATAATTTATACATTCTATTTTCCCAATGCAAGTCTGCAGATAAACATTTAATTCAGATTAACTTTTTCCAGTCCTAGTTCAGTTTGGTTTAGTGTATTCAAAAACTACATTATAATAGAATCAGGTAGTACACACAAACTTAGCCCAAAATAAGAAAATGAATGAAGAATAATTGAATACATTAATCTAGTAAAGGTTTTCAAGGAGGACAATTACAAACTTTTCAGACAGTGATGATGTTGAGAATAGCAAAACCAGCAACTGCTTGAAGATATCAACCTATCAACTCTTCCTCAGAACTGAAAATTATAATTACACTTGTAGGAAACTGAATTGTTTGAGCATCACTCTCCTTCTCGTATCTGTTTGCAATACCAGATACAGATTTATTGGAGAAGAAGGGATAGGAAGATTAAGGGACAAACTAAGGAAAAAGTGGGTAAAATTCAGTACATTTTTAATACCAATAACATAGCTGCAGGCTGAACAGCTCATAGTAGACAACAAGCAGTGAACAAGTATGTAACAAATAATTATAGCAGCATAAAAGTAGAAGGCAGTATAAAAATAGGCAACATGTGGTTCTCCACATAGTAGCTTTGTTGTTGAAAAAAAATAAATGCTTCAGAAGAGCATTTGCCCTCAATGGAGTTGAATTCAAACTTCCAGAATACACAGATCACAGCTGCAGACCTGATCCAGCCAGAAGAACAAAATTAATCATTGCAGTCATAACTACCATAATCTCCTTTACAGAGTTTAAGTTCCAAAAACTGGGGTCTGATAATATTTTAAATAATGCTATTTTAAAACTTCTGCTTCACTTGTATTAACCATAGGCTAGCTTTTTCCTTACTCAACCATACAGCTGAGATTGTTTCCCAGTCTCTCAATTATTTCATAAACAAAACCTAATTATTTATACTCTCACTAGGAGTTGTCCCTCTGACATCCTGCTGCCCATCCCAGCACTGTGGGGTTCCCACCATTTCACACCCAGACCTGTGATACCCAGGCTGTCTTTCTGTGGCTACAGAGGTGTAGGAAGGGAGGGGATGGATGGCTTGATATGCACAGAGAATGTCCCCTAACACAGGGACAGAGGCAACAAAACAGTGTCCACACAAACCCAGAAAATAGATGAGGAGACCAAACCAGGTCTAACCATAACTAATATGTGCTTTCATGGACCTTTCTGAGCCTTTCTGAGTTCAAGAAGCATTTGGACAATGCTCTCAGGCACATGGTATGATTCTTGGTGTGTCCTGTGCAGGGCAAGGAGTTGGACTTGATGATCCTCATGAGCCCCTTCCAACTCAGCATATTCTGTGATTCTATGATTTCTTAATCAAAGCAACAAGTATATATTAATTTTAAAACACAGCCAAAAGTAAGCATATACTTCACTGAATTAAGTTGGTAATACATAAAACAAGACTTTGCAACACTGTTCCCCAAGTTATCTGTCAAAGGTCCTTCCACAGTCATGGAAACAATTAGACCCATCAGAGTGGATCCAAAACAACCAGCAAACTATGAGACTGGCTTCTTGTGTAGCCAGGATGAGTTCTGGGAAAGAGCCTTCAGAAAACCTCCCCGCACATGGGTTGCATAAAAAAATCCATTCAAAGGAAAGGAATTCCTAGCAGCTGATGGTACCAAGACTCAGACCTTTGGAAAACAGTATAAGGAGATGCAAATGAATCCATCTCCTTTTAGAACACCCCTATCTCTCCTCCAGCACTGTTGCTGAGGACAAGGAACAACCAGGAGGATTGTGTCAGGACTCTGTGCAGGCTGTGACCATGAAAGAACAAGCTGTGTTGAGAAAGCAGAAACTGTCATATCCTGAGAAACAGGAGGTGCAGCAAGGTGAAGGCAGAGGTAACTGCTGGTCTGAGGAGGACAGCACATGAGGTGCATACTCCTTTTACACAGGCTCAGATTTCTGTCAGAGATCAGCTTTGGTAAATTCTCCCAGAAGCTGCCCCAGCTCAAATTCCAGGACACATCAGTAATGTCCTGCATTTGTTGCAGCCAAGGTCTCTTGGAGCCATGCCCTGAAGTTACTCCACATGTTATCTATCTAGTTTCATAACCTGGAGGAGAAAGAGCGCTACTTTATCTGTGGCTAATCAAACTTGTTCCAGAAAGGATGGTCACCAGAAATAGACCTAGTGTGGAACAGCCAATGCTTCCTGTCTGATCAACAAACCCGTGAGCAGAGGAAATTAAAAGATGCAGGTATAACCATCTGCAGGGTGTTGTAGTCCCTGAGCCACCAGCTGGGATGGCTGGGGGACCAGGGGGCTCAGCAGCTCAGTGGTGGGTTAATTCAGAAACCTAACCCCCCCCACTAGTCAGCTGGCCAGGATCCCCTCACCTGGTCTTGTGACCTGTGTGAGGAGGGTGCCCCTGGTTGGTCAGCAGCCAGATGGTCACTGTAACCTTCGGTCACACCACATTGGCCCTCAGCTGTTGTCCCTCCCCTGTCTGTGTCCCTTGATAAAGAACTTGGCGGGCGGGGCCCGCTCTCTTGCTACCTGGCCAGCCTGCGTGCCGGTCAGAATAAACATCGGATCCCTCGCAAGAGCCATCTCTGGACTCTTTACTTCTGATACCGCCAGAGCTGGCAGCTCTGTGTGGGCTTGGCCACGTGCCTCCATCGCACGGGTGAGAGAGAAGCTGAATGCAAGGTTCTGAGCACCTCCACGGAGTTCCTGAGCCTGGAATTCTTAGGGAAAAGCAACAGCTTTACCACCAGATAAGTACTACAGTGACAGCAGGGTCCTGAAGAAGGCACTTATAGTCTACCTCAATCCCATTTGAGGAAGACAAGCCTCTGTGGGCACTCAGTTGTACTCCCTAAAAGATCATAAAATATACATGATATTCCCCAGCAAGATCAGCAGGAGTGTTCAATCAGGCTTCTCCCAGACCAAAGCCAGCCATCCTCTTGTGTTGCCATCCTCCTGTGACAGCCTGAAAATGCTGAACTCATGCTGAATTCATGAAGAGTCTTCCCTTCAAGTCAGCACGCTGCAGCCCCAGAAAGCACATGGGCCTTGTCCAAATGTGTGAAAATATTAGGTATTTGACACAACAACATCGTACTTCTGCATCCTAAGCAGTGCTTTATAAAAACACTAGTTTTATACCTGATTTTTCATCAGAGCTTAAATATAAACTGTACTGCACCAGGACAATATGCACACTAACTTAGGACTGGTTTCCAGTAGGCCATGAAATTACCAGAATTATCATCCATCTCAAAGAAAGTGAAATCTTGATCATAAAACATTACTTTAAAGTGAAAGTCTCTAGGCAAAAATTTTACTGAACCTTAGAGTTTTCATGAGCAAACATGCACAGTATTTGTAACATGGGTCAGTTACAGCTTCTTAGAGCTAAAACCAGACTCTCTCAGTACCACAGCAGAGCTCTGCCTCCCTCAGTAGCTCTTAGACTAGATCAGATTCCAGCAGCTCTGAGCTTTTCAGATTGCAACATGGTGGCTAAGAAAATGCCAAAAATCTCTATACGCCCTTCGCTTAAGTGAAATCATGTCATGAATATGAAGGTCTAGCTGATGTGCTACCCACTCAAAATGTCAAGAACAAAAATGCTAGTAGTTAGTAATCATTTAAAACAGTACATTTTTAGACTAGATCCCAATTAATTTCTCTAATTGGAGGAGAGATAGGGGCTCTCTGGAAGGAGAGGATCCATTTGCATCTCCTTATCCTGTTTTCTAAAAGCTGGGGTTTGCCCATATATTTAGTCAACACTTTGGCTAGGCTGCTCTTCCCCAGACAAGTTTAATCTTTTCCTACCACTCAGATGCATTTATCACCTAAGATAGCATCTGAGTTTTACAGCAGAATGTTGCAACATCGCTGAAGTCACAGCTGATAGAAACCCCTGCTTTCTCATTGAAAATCTGCATGCTGGCCTCAGAGTTTAAGTCCAGAAATGTATTTTAATTATAAGTTTATAGAATTTTAAAAATGCAGAGGGTATTCTGATAAAGCTGCCTCTCAAGAATAACTTGTTTACCTTCATTCAGTAATCTATTTTCTTTTCAAAGCAGACCTCAAGAATTAAGAAAGAGTAAAGTAAAATATAGTTAGGGGAGAGCAGGTTTTATTAAGCATTTTGCTAAGAACTAAGGAAAAAATAGAAAAAAATCTCAGCACAGTAACTTTAGTCATTTACCTTGCCCAGAGATACTGACAGAGACCAGCCACCTCTGCTGTGACTCCTGTATTATGTGATGCTTACAGTGACATGAAAAAGGAATTTAAGAACTGTTCTGGTAACGCAGTGACAGAAAGCCACTACAAATATTCTATAATTATTCTTATTTTTAAACTTTGAATTTTACAGTGCTGTCTACTTGCTGCTGTCTTTTTTAGCCCAGCTGAACTGATTTTACACGCCTTTGTTAGAAACTTATTACAACTCATCTTATCCATCTATCATTGCAAATTGTGCTTTTTGAGAATTCTGCAGCTTGGCCATTCTATCATGTTCAGTTACATTTTGGTCTGAGCATTTAACGTGAACTTAGTTTTCATATTTTATTGGGACACTCACAAAGGTTTTATCATACTCACCTAAACACAGCTTGATATCTAAAAAACTGGATCAATATTTGGGCTAACACATCTTTTAACTGGACACAATAGGAATGGTTTGGAAGAATGGGACAAACCTCCTTAGAGAAGCACAGTATAATCAGACATAAGATAGTGTTAAGCTATCATCATAACGAATAAACCAAGTTTTCTTCTCCCTTTGAGATAGTCTAACAAGGACTTATTAGCAAGGACTGCAGCAGCCAAGGCTCAGAGCAGCCTACACTGAACCACAGAGCACTGTCACTCTATCTTGGGTTAAACAAGGCTGGAATCTCAATTAGCTCTTTTTACAGCACCAATCATGACTCCAAAGGCAAAGGGGTGAAGAAGAGTAGAAAGGCTCTTCCCTGCAGAGCTACTGGAGAAGAACGGGAATAATCCAGCCATGAAGCTGCAGCACTGACTTTACCATAGACCCAGTCTCTGATGATCCTTCCTGCAGCTCCTCTCCTGCTGGCTAACCCACAGCCCCAGGGAGGGCTCCTCCTCAGCACTGGGCTCTGACCATGAATATCAGCACACCTTTAAATCTCCACTCTCTTACCCATCTCTGTCCTACAAGGAACTCATTTCCTACGATGTAGACTAGGTCTCCAGAGGATGAGAGGAAAGATTTTCCCTTGTGAACACACTCTCTACAAGTTGTTACCTTGCTGAAAAATTTAAATCTGAAAATATGCCCCTTTCTTCATTCCCAGACACCCCACATACACAATTTAATGAAAAAAGCAACAACCTACTACATTTCACACTTCTCATCTGTTTTTTCTTTAGAAAATGTAAAGGCACATACTGTGGCTTTGAGAATTGAAGGATACTGTTAGTAATAACCATGCACAGTGTTATATCCAAGTATTAGACCATTTGAGGCTTTATCAGGAAACTACATGATAATTAACTGGCCACAATGTGGAGTTTTGAAACAGAGGCTGGCTCATGTTACAAGAAGGAAAGCAGAGTTAGTTACTGCTCCAGAGAGCTCTTAAGTCAGTAGGAGACTTTAGATCCTTATTCCCTTAACATAAAACTGATTTCCCACAAGTTTTACATGAAGACTGTTCTGTGAAATTAACAGACAGTATTTATGTGTTACACTGATATATTCCAGATGTAGATTTTGATATTCCCAAGTAAAAAAAAGACAGCCTAGCTAATTTAGGGGATCCTCAAAGTAAACCTTAGTGCCGTTTATTTTCCCTCATCATATTCCTTTTGGCAGTGCTAACTTGAACTCATAAACAGTAGGGCTGTAACCCAGAGAATGCAGCATGCCCTCAACCACAACTGAAAGCAATAGGAGTGGAGCACGCTGAGCACCTGGCAAGGAAGTCCTTCATTAGCATCATTTGGAAAGTCATACATGAGATCACTCACTCCTGGCTCTTAACAAAGAATATGAGGTGGTCCAGAGCAGAAAATGTACCCAAATCAAACGCATGTGTTGACATATACCATTACCCTGCTGGTTTTAATAAAAAGGGTAAGAATTTATTCCTAAAACTATTCTAGAATTATCCTGTATTTTGGGTCTAATTCACTACTTGTGTTTGGTTGTATGGATTAGAACCATGATAAAAACGTGTAACTAGGTCTTGTCCTAAAAAACCCACAGTTAATTTGGCATGACTGTCCTTTTAAAGTTAATAGCACAGTTTATGCTCCTATGCAAATAAGAGCAAGAAATAAAGAATCACTGCAGAGTCACTCTTTGCATAAATGAAATGACCCTTTCTTTTTACAAAAAGAGAAAGATAATTTGAAAGGAAGAAGCAGTTTGAGGTAAACCATATGTTACCTCAAGACAATGTCTCGAATTTCTTCCTCGTAATCAGTTTATAATTGAAAGCTTTACAAACAGGACAGGCTGCCTATATTCTGAAGAGACTGCAATCTTCTCTTTAGTGCATGGCATATAATTCAGTGAAAGAAAATACCTTTGACAGTCTCAGATCCTTTCTTCTACCACTTCATCTTTGGGTGTATTTTATTTGCACTGAGTAGCCACTTTCCATCCGTTTGCTGAGGGCTTTTATCTCTCCTTTTAGTCAGAGCTCAAATTCTCTGCCAGGAATGCAGCACACCACAACTCAGAAGTTATATGCCAGCATTCATCATGATAGTGTCCAGTGTTCAGTTCTAGCTGGGAAATTCCTACAATTCTTTCAACTTATTAATGCACATATGTTGTATAAAAAACAGTTACTGTTTCATCTAGGTTAATAAAACTTACATGATTCTAAAATCTTGGAACAGAAAGAAAGAATGCTGTGATTGCCTACAGCTTTAAAAAAAGCTAATCTGAAGTGTATGTAATTAATAACACCTCTCACTGGCCAGGGTTTTTTTAAGAAAAAAAAACTCATGTAGTTTTTTTCAATTACATTTTCTAAGAGTATATAGAGGACAAAACAAAGTCACTCTAGTTGCAATTCTGTCTCCCTCAAACCTTCAATACAACCATTCTACTGTGCCATGTTTCTGTTTTCTACTGTAACCATTATCACATGGATAATAAAACAATGTTACTTGAAGTAATGGGGTAATTTTTTCAAGATGCTGGTTATTTGGACCAACAGACTGCAGTAAGGCCAGTTCCTCTATATGCTATGTGATGACTGGTTTTGTGCAATAATTAAATGATTCACTGTGTCTCTCTTCCTGAAGCAGTTAAATAAATTAAAAAATAGAAAATAAATTTTAATACCCACTCATTTTCAGGAATGTTCATTTACCAAAATAACTCTTTCTATGCCATATATTATATTTCATATTACCATATAATTTAAGATTATAAATCTGGCAAAGGGCATTGGCCAACTTTTGTAAATGCAGCCAAATCCTCCTGCTGAAAAATGTTCTCTTACACCATCATACACTGCAACAGCATCAGCAGATCCAACCTCACACCCAAGCTTTTATCAGCTCTTCTCATTAATGTTGATCAGTGTCCATTTTGTTGGTAATAATATGAAAAGACAGTATAAATGTATACAGGGCCATTCTTGAAAATAAAACTGCACTTAAGTCAGTTCAGCAAACAATAATTTCAAATTACAAAATGTAACAATCCTAACAAGCAGCCCACTCCTGTAAAACTCTCAGTCTATTCAACCTTCAGGACATCACTAAAAAATGCCATCTTAAAGATCCCAGCAGAGTCTCCACACTCCCATTCAAAGGGGTTGGGGTTTTTTTTGGTTTAGCTTGTGTTTTATTTGGGGGGTTTTGAAAGAAAATTATCAATAATCAAAAGTGGCATATTCCCATTCCAATCAAGAATACTGTTGTCACAGTATTGTTGAATACAGTCTGGGAATTTACTTTTCATAAAAATACTTTAAACTTTATTTACTATTGCCTTACTCACTAGCTCAGTTAACATCCATTGCATCAACTGCTGCAAAAGCAAGAATAAAGCAGGACTCTCACCATCATCATCATCATCATCATCTTGGAAATATCTATACTGCTTCATCAATTTACTGATGAGCTAGTCACTCACAGACCTACCTAAGAGTCAGCTAAATACCGAACATCCTAGAAACAGCTGACAAAAGAGATTTCATTCTGGAGACTATGTAAGGATGAGGGAAAGGCAGAGAATGGTACGTATCAAATCTTATGTCATGAAAGAAAACAGTTACCAGATCTATAAACTGATCATACTGTAGAAGCAAGGACACACCGTATTCACTTGATCCTTTCCACAGGAAGAGTACGTAGGAAACAGAGTAAATAACTGGTTTATAAGAATTCTTCACATTACACTGAAGTAAAAAAAAAGTGGAAGAGATGAGAATGGTAGAGAAGTTTTGTGTGTTAGTTATGCTGCTGGACAGCTATGACTCATCCAGGACCCTCCAGGCTATTTACTGAGCAATCCATTAACTGCTGCTAATTTTCATCTTGGAAATCACTTATTTTGTTATATAAAACAGGGAGGCAATTGTTCTTCGCGCTGGAAAGTATAACACACACACACACACCAGTTGGCTCTGTTAGTGTTTTACTTACGTGGCCCCCACAATCTGACACTACTGTCACAATAGAGTTCTATCAACCCCACACAAGGACCTCCCCAGACTGTTTCCAGCCTTGCACTCAGTGTTCCACTCTCAGTCATCACAATGGGGCCTTTTCTGGTCCGAGAAGGGAGAATTACCGCAAATGAGATCATGGTAACGCAGCCACAGAGCCATGCCAGGACTCCTCTGCTGTTATGACATCTTGGGCTAGGATGGATGTTTCAGATTTCAGAACTGTGGGCACTCAACTCAACTGGCCAGATGTTTCGTGATTCCTTTTGGATAAGCTCCCCAGTCAAACCTAGACAGCCAAAAACTTTTCTTTCTTTTGTTTTCATTTTTTCTCTTTTTTTTAATAAGTGAAATGTTCTTTAACTGTGTATCCCTTTTCCTAACTGGCTTTCTCATTAAGAAGGTAGTTGGTCCTAGTACATATAAACTGTGGTCAAAAGCATCCCATCTATTTTAACCAACTTCGTCCTCATATTCCTGCTATGGAAATCTTAGTCAATGTCCTGTTGTTGATTATGTGACTTCCACCATTCCTGTGCCCAGGAGGAGGTTTCAACCATTTCTTCCTGCATGTTTTTCTTTTAATTATTTTGTTTCAGCTGTTCTCCTGTCCTGCAATAAACAGTTCTGAAACACTGGTGGCCCAGATGTGAAAGGTGTGGAGAGAACAGTGTAACTGCAGTGCAGTGCTCACCTTGGCAAGCCTTTTGCAGCCCCAGTGTCCCTGTAGCTGTAGGTTTTGTGCTCCCTGAACCCTAACCCTTTGAGCCAGTTCCTCACTCACAACCACAGGATGTGTTCATCCAGCTGTTTGCTGGACATTTAGTCAAGAAAGATCCTGTGGGAGACAGTATTGAAAGCTTTAGTTAAAAATGGACACAGCAATTTATCCAGCTGAGAATTCACACTTAATTTGTTAATTTCCATTCAGTCTTTAGAACATGTGTTTTTAACAGAAATACCAAGAAAAAAGTTAGCTGAGAGCATTGGAAGGAAATCAGCAAACAGTGTAGGTAAGGAAGAGGACAATACAGGCACAAGCATTTTATGCTGGATATTATCGTAATTTAGCTTTTCTTTACTTCAGTCAGCTTTACTGGAAGGAACCCTGGACTTCATTCAGGTTAAACATCTGTTGTATCATAATTCTCTCTTTGTTAGGTGACAACAGGAGGTGAGCTACACACAGAGGTTGCAAACTCTCAAAAGTTAAGAAATGCCAGATTCAAGGTTGCCTAACACAGCTTCTGTATTGTGATACATGCTGTAACTATGCAGTTGCATTTTTTCCCCAGACCTCATGCACATCACAGCACAGATAGTTTTTCTATCAGAATTTCTTCAAAATTATTTTTTATACTTTTTTTTCCAATATCTGACCTCATGACTTTACTCAATTATATTGCCTTCAAATATCTCATGAAATAACCTTTACTGGACTCTAAAAAGAGATGTCATTTTACAAAGACAGACACATTAAGAAAGAGGAAATGTTAAATAAGAGCGAGACCTGCAAAGCAGTTTCACTCATTTAAATAACTAGGAATTTAAGCAAGTAAAGTAGGCAACTCAAATTTAAATAAAGAAATTATTTATTAAACAACAATGAAAACTTCAGAGTATTTGGGGACTTAAAAAATTAAAGTTAAAAACTATACCGTTACTGTTTTATTCTGTGTTTTTCACACAGCCCAAATGGCCCTGTGATAGAATAGAAACCACTCTGCCTTTGAGTTGGGATTTTGAATTGTCTTTCTTTTTACCAGTGCTCAATGTAGCCATATCTTGAACAATGTTTTGTACCTTCAACATGTAAATCACAGTAGCCTTTCAAGAGAAAGCCCAATGAGGCAAGAAGAGAGTCAATATTAGCATTTGTTGATCCAGTGTTTCCAGCTGAGAGCAGCCCAGCTGATCAAACACCACAGAAAGATGAGCCAGAATGACTGAGGATGAAGCAGCAAGGCATTTGTCTCCTGAAAATGCACATTAGACCCTGTCTCCACCATCATTTTGAGATCCATCTTGCTTTCCACTTAAAAAAAGCTTAGCAGAAGCAATTAAATACTATTACATTGACCATTTATGGCAAAAAAAAAACTCTTCAGAAAGTTATGCCACCTGCCGAGTTCTGATCTTTTCACTGGTCGTGGAGGGTGGAGCAATGAAAGAAGTTTGTGTTCTCTGAAAGGTAAACAAATCATTCGCCTTTCACAGTAGATGCTCCAATGGTAACTCTATCTGCAGTTTTGCTTTCAGTTCTAAAAGCTTTATCTCTTATCAATAAATCCATGGAAAGGAATAAAGCAAGAAAATGTAATTGGGAAAATAACTTGGATGCATAGAATACAACAATTTGTGGCTATGCTCTGCTTTTGTAGGAATAAAATCAGAGGTAGTTTTGCCATCGCAGTACTGCACGCATGGGAAAAAACAAGAAGAAATCTTCCTGCAGTGAGTCAGCTCATACACTGTGTCCCTTTCTTTGCCCTTCTGGTAAATAAAGTATATTTGCACACCTGACTAAACAGGAAGGTCTGATTTATTGACTTCATTGCTATCTGAATAAATAGCACCATTAGAGAAGGAAACTAAGAAAGTTGTTAAAAGAAGAGCTATGATAAGACCAAGGAAGTTTCAGTGATATAAACAGGGCCATTTTCTTTAGACTAGCATAATTTTGTGCTTTATTTCAAAGGATGTGACACTATGGTTCCATATCATTGCCAAATTGGAATTATTATGCCTGTGAATCATCCATTTCAAAACATAATTCCTACTTACCTTGAAATGGAAAGAATGGAAAATCTAAACAAATAAAGGCATGTGGTTTCCTGGTGTTTTTTCCATAACATGTAATGCACTGGTAATCAAAGACACAACAAATCACAGGAAGGCAGAATTTAACCCTGAGCTAAATTTCAAATAGGTGTGGAGGGTGCAGTGTGCCAGCTGTAACCACTTAGCAGAATAAACTTTCTTAACAAAAGGCCTCCAAAATCACAATCTGATGCAATATTAACAATTCTACCAATTAATTTTGTATGTTATGGAGTTCTACATGGATTGCAAGTGCATAGGCAGAAGATGAGGTAGTCACTGTGAGCAGATTAGGGTATCTGTTCACCTTGTACCACGTATAGAAGGAAAAAAAACCCGAAAAACTACAACAAGAACATCAGGGTTCATAAGAAATGAGACAGCGAATACTATTTTTAGTATTAGAGCACTGTTACATAAACCCTTTATATTCATTATATACACCACTATGTGAAATATTAGAAGGCATTATCATCTAGTATCTGGGTTTCTCAAACTGAAAGATGTTTCTCTAAGTCAGTTATCTGTTTAAAATGGGTCTTAATAAGGCCTAGAAAGAACAGATATTTACTAAGAGCACAGGAACATAGGGAGTAATAAAAGACAGGATGGAAATCAGAAAAGATAACAATCCCTCACATCTTGTTCAAATTACAGTGAAAGTAACGAACAAGGTTGTTTAATTTCAGTGACACTGGGACCAAGATGCAAAGCACAGATGAGTCACCACTAAATGACAGAGGATTTCTTGACAATGTGTTGGGAAGAACTTTACTGAACTCTTTCATCTTCCCATGTTTCTTTTTGTTTGTTTTACTGTCTGACAGTTTTTGTTAAATTCACCTCTAACTGCTGTGTGTTTCATGATAGCATTTGTTTTCACTTGGAGCTAGCTTAAATGAAATAGCAAACATTTCTAACCAAACCACATGTATGACAAGACTTACTGAGCAAAGGGCCAAGTGGCAGATCCTACATTAAAACAGTGACTCAGACTTGCTGATCAAGTCTAATTCCAGAACATTTTTGCTTTCTAAACCCAGTGATGTTCAATCCATGTTTCAGATTGCCTCAACTAACTAAGGAGGCATACAATCATTTGCATTGACTGTAAAATTTGCTAAAAGAGGCCAAGAATTGCTTTTTCTTTCTTATTGCCATGTAATTGCCTTTTAAGATGTACGTGCAACATTAAAACACATTATAATCCACTGGATTTAGTTACTAACTCACATGACACACAAAACAAACTGAATATATTTCTAGAAACCTAAGTTAGGATTCCTGCTGCTTTTCATTATGAAAATTTGAGTCACAGTCTGAGAAAGGTTCAAAAGATCCATATTAAAACTTACATACTTTATGCCTGCGAAATAAACTACTTCATAAGAACTACGACAGATTAATTTCAAAGCAATCTCTATAAAGGGACAAGAAGATGCCTCTGCACTTATTCTTGCTCGACCCAGAATATTTCTATTAAAACATTGGTTTTCAAGTCCAGTCTTGGTTTTAAAATGTAGAAGGGAGAATCCACCAATGGGGTTTTTTTATGTCATCAGTGTTAATTAACCTCAAAACTGCCAAGATACAATTTTCTTTGGACCTGAATTGACTTTGATTAACTTTATTCTTCTCTCATTGAAATGTTTTATGTATACAAACCAGGCTAGGAAATCTGGGGGTTTTGTGATCAAATTAAAGGGTCTCCACTTCCTCTTTGATCTGCTGAGTAGGAATTCCTAAACATTTTAAATGGAGTAATGGAAAACAGACATTCTCTTCCCAGATATTTGACAATCTCTAAAGTACTGAGAAAAGTAAACATATAGTCCATGAATAATTTAAGATGTCTTTTCAAAGGAGCTAAAGATTATCTAAATAGAAATAAAGTATTCAATGAAAAATTTTTCATTGCCAACAATTGCAAATTCTGCAAACTTAAAGCATGTGCACACGTGGTTTTCAGAAAACCTATGAATTTCATGCAACATAAACAGTTACATCAAAAGTTTATACTAAAGTCATTAAAAACATACTTCTCCTTTCAAGCATTCACACTCTATAGCCTTTATAGATCATGAATTTACAAGTAAAAATGATCTAAGAAATCTCTCATTTCATACCCAGTAAAATGGAAACAACTAGATCAATGTAATATTTTGTGAGATCCCAGTACACAGAAATTGCTTCTGCTGTTTAATTAGGATGAGCAAATTTTAAGGGGCAGGTGGGTAGCCCAGCTTTGGCAGAGGCCATCCAGAGGAACGAGGCAGTCTCAGTGTTACTGGACCTGACTTCACTGAACACCGTAGGACTGAGCGTTGAACCCGGTTCAAGAAAACGAAACTTGAGATGCTGGACGAAAAAATAATGAAGACTGTAGTCACGCAATCTGCTCCAGGTATGGCAGCACCAAAGGTTAGCACTCTGCCTCTTTTTTTAGGAAGCAAAGGCTACAAGCTTGTATCCCAAAATCAGCTGCGTACAGCTGGACAATCAAACCAATGATCCCACGGGCAGGCATGGAGGAGTTAGACTGCATTATATTCACATCTGCAATCATTCCTGTATTCTTTACAACATGTCTATGTTTAGGTCTAAACAAAAGTTACAAAAGGAAAGGGGCAGGTAAAGCAAGTACCTAAATCGAGGACAAAGCCTGTGGTCGGGAACAGAGAAACAGGGCATCTAGTTGCAATAAAACACAAAGCAGCAGTGTTTCCAGCAGCTGCAGAGAACAGTAATCTTCATCAGAAGGAATTCAAGGGTATAGAGAAGACCACAGGCTTCAGGTACAGAGCTGCAGAACAGTGAGCAGGAAAGGAACAGCTTTATGGAGGAGAAATAAAGAGAACTCCCTCTAGGTGCGAAATGCCTGGCAGCAATGTCTTCTGCACACTGAAACATGTCTAATTCAGAAAGCTTAGGAATATGCAAATGAGTGTGAACCAGTAGTATTAAATATTAGCTCTTAAAGCACCATGGAATAGTGCTGATCTTTCAGAATTGCACTAAACTGGGCTTCGAGTATCAAATCAAATGTATTTCAAGTAACTAAATTATATCATTTTTTAACATTAATTAGCCCATTCTAAATGTCTCCAATTAAACTGGCCTTAATATTTATTTAGCATAACCATCTCTTCTCCAAATTTGCCACGTTTCCTCTGTTTTGAGGACGTTTCCCTAGTATCACCTCCATTTGAACTCTGCAATAGCACAGCTTTAATGTAGTATCCACCTAATCTCTATATTCCAATAGAAAAACCAAGCAGAGAGGAGTAGTAATGATTAAGGAAGGGTGAAATACTGTGTACGTGTGCATTGCTGCCACAGCAGCAACCTGTTCTTTCCCTATGACTTTGCAGCCAGGAAGAGCTCACAGACCAGCAATTACTTTTATTCACAAATCATCTATACGAAGCCTCATTTATACTGCCTCAAATCAAAAGCACAACAGTCCCACTGCTGTAGATTTTTAAAACTGGAAAATAAAACTAGTAATTGCCTTTTTCATTATTGCCTCATGCTGGCTCAAGATACATGAGCAACATTAAACACATTAGCAGCTCTTAGTCTGATTAACTAACTCAATGCAACAAAACCAAAGGAGTTATGGCCACTATTCCTTCTAGGACAAAAGCTAGAGTCTCAAAAGTGGGCTTGAGAGCTCTCTGTTAAATTGATATAGCTTGGGTCTGCTAGAGAAATAATCCTTTCATATGATGTAAGTGCACAGACCAACCACTGAACGATTTCTTTTGCACAATAGAAGGATAGACTGGATCGTTACAATCTTCCAGTGTGACCCCTGGAATAAGTTGTGCTGTAAGACTTATGTATTCATCTTGTTTGAATTGGAGCATTTCCTTCCAAAAAGCATCCGGTTCTGATTTTAGAATGTCCAATAAGGGGAAATTTATTACAATCTTTATTAAATCATTCCACTGGTAAATCACTCACACTGTTTAAGATGTGCCTGCTTGGAATCTAAACTGCCTAGTCTTAAATTTAATTGCATGGTTCTCATTTTACCTCTTCCAGCCAGACAGGAGAGCTGTTATCAAATCTACACTTCACATATGGGCAAGCTGCTCATTTATCTTCTCTTTAATAAACTTTGCTGAATCCTGCTGCAAAGAAAGGCTTCCAAATCTCAGAGTTCCTCTCTTACACCTCCCTGACTAACAAACCTCGAGATCTGAATGCGATATTCCGGTAACCATTGTACTGCAGGTTGTCACAGCTTGAACAACTTCCTACTCCTTTGTTCAGACAGGGAAAGAATCACCTTCATATTGTTCCACTGGGAGCTCCCTCACCCCCAGAGTCCTTTTCTGAGTCATTGCTTCCCAAAACAGCCTTCCCGCACAGAAAAACACTTCCCTGTTTAGTTTCCAGCAGCATGGTTTTAGGTCCAGCTAAATGTGTTCTGATTAATGAATTGGCACAAAGAACATGGTCCTGATATATTTATGAAATAGCCAAATACCCAGTCCTTCCATTCAATTAAGGCCCAATATATTTGTCATTATTTTGTCATAAAGCTGCACTGCATGTTAATGTATTTATATGTAGTTTGATGTATTAACATTTCTTTAAAAAAGAAGAGAAAAAAGACTGAAAATAGAAAATACAAGGTTTATTGTCTTTAAATGTTTAGGAAGGATATATAGAATGGGCCTAAGAAGTAATTGGAAATTTCTGCAGAATAAAATGTCTGGAACATGAAGAGACTCTCAGTCTCCACTACTGCTTAAATTAGCTTTTATATATTCATTGTTTTGTAGATATCCACAACGAGATTTTAAGACCTGACAAACACTGAGACCTAAGCCACTCTTCATGAGTAATGGAAAGGAACAGAAATACAGCTCCAATAATAATGTTAATGTTCTTTAAATTTTTTAAGTATTGCATCTGAGAGAAAATATTTAAAATATTTAAAAATATTTAAAATCCTTAGTCTTTCAAATAATGTCCATAAATAGTCTTGGGCTAAAAAATAACAAGGATATGCATATCTGTGAGTATTCCTTCTGAGGACAGAGCAGGGGGTGATATCTATAGTAAACAGAACAGCTGTGGCCTTGAAATGATCACACAAAAATGTACATCAGGACATACATCCTCCCACAAAGGAGCCTCCAGCTCGCGAGCAGCTGTGCAATTGCTGAGCAGCCCTGCACCCAGCGTGCTGCTCTCCAGCTCTCCCGACTCTCCCAGCACACATCCCTCCAAGGCAGAGCACCCTTCTGCTCCTCCTGCTTCCCTCAGTGCCAGAGGAATAGAGGGGAACATTCAAGACAATCGTCAGTCACTTTTCCCAAGTATAGTATTACAGGGGGCAGATGAAATGATATAAACCCCATTGTGCCTGAGAAAGGTATTGACTAATGCCTGCAAACAGAGGGGATCTGAACTTAATCAAGATAAACTGTTGTTCAACTGCCACATCAGAATTAAGAGCTTCCTCTAAGATCACTTTGCTGTTTTTCTTCCTTTCCCTTTCCTTTTATTTACACTTGGATTGTGTGGAGTATACATCTTATCTTGTTTTACTCACACAAGGCCAAGAGCCAAGGCATAGTGTCAGCATCACAGATGTAGGTAAAAACATTCCATTCACATGTTCTGTTGAAAGGAGCAGTACTTCTGGGATACAGGAACACGGATACATAAATGTAAGGTACCAAAATAGTAGCAGCACTATTACCTTTAAATCAGGAGACTTATATCACCTTATGTGGGAAGATCAAACTGGGGAAGATATTTCTCATAACAGAAAGAGCTGCTTGAAGGCTCATGTTTAGGTCAAGAAATAGCATTTCTCTTGTTTGAGGCATTTTTTCAACTTAAGAATATTCACCCATTAGAGCACTTTCTGGCAACATAACAGACCCTGCATCTCCTGAAGCCCTTTATATTCCTACCCACACATTTCAGAGATATGCTAAGACCTCAGACGGAAATTGCAACATTCATATGGAAATTACCAGACCAGTACGAAGGTGTTATGCAAGAGGTTAAAATTGCCCAGCTTTCAAAAGTGACTGAAAGTCATTATATTGCTCTGACTGCACCTGTATTGCAATGAAGTGATTTGCTGTTCTCTGGCTGAAGGAGTGCCCAACTCCCTGTATAACAGAACATCCTTAGCTATCAAACTGAATCAAATGCATTAAGAAAAGGTTCAATTTGGACAAGTCGTATTTTTCAGCTTAAAGAAAAACTCTAAAATTTATTAGACCAGATTTCTCAAAAGAATAAATCTAGCTTACCTTTAAACATCTCAACTCTTATAATTTCAGACAGAGTGCACTATAACACTTAAACATGTTTCAGATATCTTTCCAAATAGGTATTACCTCTTAAGAATACAGGGAATTTCACCAACAGTACACAGTAGTTACCTGCATGCATTTTAAATATTCTGCTGCCTTCACATTTATAATCCATTTATAATCTATTTTGCTTTCATATTTCTAGAAATATGTTAACAATTTGGCAGTAAAAATTCATGTTTTATCTGCATAGAGTAAAAGTTGCTTTGCCTCTGTGAGACTGTTAATAGAGTATTCACTCCCTCTCTGCCTCAGCTGCATATGTAGAATAATGAGTGTATAACAAGATTTCCTATGGAACAAGACCTTATAATGTAACCTCATGCTTTTCAGGCCACATGACAGCCAAAACCACAGCATTTGGAACTCTCCTTATGAATAAAAAAGAAAAAAGTCCTCCAAAAGATCTGTGCAGATTGTGCAGATTAACCCAGTAGAGAAGACTCAAGACTTTTTTTTCTTCAGAAAAACAGATGTCATTAGCTTCTCAGTTTCATAAGCCATGCTGAAAATAGATTCAGGCAAAGAGGTAAAAAAGTTTTATTCTTGTGAGGATGAACTCTCACAGAATAAGTAAATCCACAGAGAAACTACAAGCAGGAGTGATCTCAAGGAAAGGCAAGAAAGTGCAAATGAGGACACTGTGGAAAACAATGATACTTCTTGCACTGAGCCTAGAGCACAGCGGAAACATTCACATGGGGGCATACCTTATTTTAGCTATTTTTGTACTTTTTCACACGGGCTTGTTGAAGAAAAAAGAAAGGTAAATTTTTCTTTTTTTAATTTTTTTTTTCCTTCTAAGAATACTTCTTTATTCCTTTGCTCTGCCTGGAAGCAAGGCAGACATTCCACTGCAAATTAGAGGACATAAAAAATAAAAAAAAGAGGTGAGATCTCAGATCAAGGTTAAAATAAATGAGGCCCAGCAACGTCAATGGAGAGACCAGCCAAGTGATAACCGCAGATCAGCTCTAATGAGCTGAGATCTTTTCCTGCAGGGTATGAGTTACTCTGCGAGTCAAAGGAATATTTTTAAGTGACAAATAAAGTGCCACAGAGGAATTAATTGTTGCATTGTTAACTACTGATTAGTCATACACATCACAATATGTCTGAGTGATGTCATCTTTTAAACTCCCATCCCACATGAACAAAATGGGCAGCTAATTGCAAGAAGCTGGTTGGAATTAATCCAAGGGAAGGAGCAGGAAGCAGAAACTGCTGAAAAGCTTGTTTTAATCTTGACAGAGAAGTGTCATTCCACATTTTCCAGGAGAAATCCTTACCCGCTTCTCCATGAACTCTGGCAAAGCAGAACTCATGTCTTTGTTCCCACATGCTTGTAAGCAAATATAGAACTTTTTTCTTGTCAGTTCTGCTAAGAGTTGATCATACACATGACTTTGTCTCTACTAAACTAGTCCTTGCCTAGATGAGATGCTTTTCAGGACAGATGCTTGAGAGTAGATTTATGTACTTCCTCAGCCAGTGAAAACCTGATATGAAAATCCAGGTTTATTACACTTCAGTCAATAAAGAATCCTTTTTACAGACAAAGGAAATACATTCCTGTTCATAAATTGAAGTGTGTAAATAGAAATATTTTTTCTCCTTACTTAACCCTCTCATCAATCACGACCCCCTTATAAATCATTCACAGTAATGGGCTGTAGAAAATAAACTTCTTAAATTCATGAAATCTGCACTGTCTGTCCACTTAAATGTATCACAGGACTTGTTTTCCATCTGTACAGTCACAGTATCAGGTATAAATTATTTCAGTTTGTTTTTTAAGGCTTTTGAGCCAGTTGCCATGGTTTCTAAAGAACTTTCTGGGATGATTTTGAGGGTAATGTTTTGAGAACTGTTTATGATAGATGAGAGTCCCTTGCCACAATTCAATACTCAAAAATTTCTGTTACCCACTTCTGTTTCTGTGTAAATTAGCAAACAGCAATTTGGTAAACAGGAAAGCCCAGGAACCTTGGGTATGAGATCATGGGAGATAGAGCGGCATTGGGAAGAAATAGAACTGCAGTCCTGTGAGGTCACAGTCCAACTGGTTCAAGGTTATTCATTATTTTATTCAGGTGTTCTTACTAATAGAAAAGTAAAATCCTTCTGCAGTGAAACAATTCAATAAAAGGAGTTTAGTGCTACAAGTAAAAGGACTGAATTATGCACGTAACACTACTTGTCTCATACTAAGCCTAGTGGGCTTTTTAGGTGTTAGGCTTTATTACGGGCTCTAGATAAGGGAATAAGAAAACTTCTTAAATTCCTACTTCCTCTAGAGCTGAAGTAAACAATATAGCAGGAGGTAATTTTAGGGTTTTTTTAATCAGTAAACTTCTATGCTACAAAGTCAAGGTGATTCTTGGCATTGCATTTGTTACAGTGGAAATATTAATAGACACCAGGCAGTCTATTATTCACACATAAGGAATAAGATCTGTAAAAAGAGTGTGATAAGACCATTCTTTCAGACTCATTGGCAGGAACATGAGGCCCTAAATACAAGATACAGCTGGAAAGAATAGAAGAATGAGCTGGAGTGCAAAGTCTGACAAAAGCTGAGCTGGGTGGAAAAGTGACTCCCTTATTGTTCAGTGTTGTTTGGCAAAGCTCATAGGCACAAAGGAGAAGAATGAAAGCTCTAAGCAGATGAAACTGTCAAAGGCACCATTCTGACATGGAGCAAAGATGAAGAAAATAAGGCATGTTGGAGAAAGCAGTTTAGAAACCATAAGCGAAGCAACTGCCCCCAACTCTCAAACCGTCAGAATAAACCAGGATTTTACACGCTTCACTCATGCCATCAAAAATTCTTTTACACATAATTCTGCAAAGCTGTAAATACACATTTAGGACCTTTTGCAAGCATTAACCATCTTCTTACTAAACCAGGCACTGACTACAGATTTGTTCATCGAGTAATAAAGCCTGATTTTTATGCAATAAAAATTGTCGTCATTAAGAAGTGTTGCAAAGGGCTGATTATCACACATTGCACTTGCAAGTAATAAAGCAGCATGCCTGCAATTCCACTCTCATATTTCCAAATGCCATATTAAAAAAAGGCATAATGATGATTTGCCA
Source organism: Gymnorhina tibicen (assembly GCA_013399875.1). Taxonomy (NCBI): domain Eukaryota; kingdom Metazoa; phylum Chordata; class Aves; order Passeriformes; family Artamidae; genus Gymnorhina; species Gymnorhina tibicen. The sequence goes on along the minus strand of VXAZ01010408.1, from coordinate 2,826,581 downwards.
CAAATCTTGAAAAATATTCTCTTCCCTATAAATACTATTGAGACAGGCTATTTTCTTGCATATGTATTAATGCATTTAATTGAAAACCCAAGGCAGCTGTTACACTGCTATTCATTTTATTATAATCATAAAAATAATGGATGTTCAACACAGAGCTGAATACAGATTAATGTCAAAGCTATTTACTAATCCCTTTTCCCCTGATCATTCAAGAGACTAACCACAAATTTGAAAGGCCAGAAATACAGGGGGAGAGCATATTGTAGTGAGTTTAGCAGGGTACAGATTGCAGGCATTTTTATATTTACTAGGGACTAGAAATCTAGACAATGGAGAAAATAGTGTCCCAAGCAACAGTCTGCAGCATAACCCATAGACACCATTTTGTCTGCACCCTTTCTTCATTCAAGCATAGCTAGAAGATAAACAGAACTTATCTCTGCCCCCTCCTATGTCCTGGGCAATTCAGTACCTACACCTAATTCTAGATGAAGACTAGAACTTGTCTCACCTGTTCCTAGGGATAGGATGAAACCTTGGCAGCCTCCTTTCCCACGCTCAAAAGTTGTAGTGATGGCTTTAAACACAGTTCAAGGATAGAAAAATTATTGAAGCACTTTAAACCCAACACAAAAACCAGGATCTGTCTTCTAACACCAAAGGAAAAGTCAAGTAGCTGTAGATGGAAATTATTCTTCTTGACTTCCAGCAGCAGTAGCAAGCTCAGCATTCCAGAGACATCTCCTCCCCTGACACAGCTTCCCTACTTTCAGCACACAAAAGAAAAGCCATGTCCCTCTGCACCTTTGGAGCAGCAACATCCAAAACCACCTACCCTATTGAGAGGCCTCAGGAGGGCTTTGGCGTTGCATTTCAGTCAAAAAGCAAAGTTCCTTCACTCCAGTTTTAAAAAACTCTCTACAGTCCTACCTGCCTTTTCCAAATCTGTCCACATTTAAATTCAAACTCTGAGAGTTCAAAACACCTGGCAATTAAATACATATAAAACAATTCTTGGGACCAAAAGTAACCTACTGGGGGATCACGTCTTGTTTGCTGGTGCCTCAGCAACCATATCATACAGCCTCTCTTGACAGAGATTAAAGTTCTGCCCTAAAATCAGCCTGGTTTTTCTCCCCATACTCTTCCCTTGTACTGTTCCATTTGGGTTAGAAATCCTCCTTAGTGTTTCCAGACTGAAGGCATCTTGTGGCCACACCTGTATTCTTGGCAGTGAAGTTGGTTAGCTTGAAGGAAGTCCCCTCTCCAAGACTTTTGCCATCCTAACAAATTTGTTTTAGATGGGTTTACTGCACCAAAGAATGCAGGATCTTCAGTTTGATGTTTAAAGATTCTCATGATCACTTTATTAGGCCTTTTTTCCAAATCTGTCCAGTGTTTAAACAAGAGGGGAAGCCTGCACTGAGCACAGGGTTGAAAATAAAGACCTCAGCATCGCTCTGGGTTGCAACATTACCTCCCAGTTTCTCCTGATCTCCCTCCCTGTGATGTGCACCAGTCATTTTTTCCCCAGATGTAGCCCTCTGGTGGGTTACAGTCATTCAATGAATGACTAGTGCATCAAGGTATTTTTCATCTAGCATCTCAAATTAAGAACATCCCTCAGTTATTAGTCCCTGAAGTTTGAAGTTATGACCTTTCATTTTAAACTATTAAAATATTATCAGTCAAGTTTTAAAGGCTGTCTTGTTGGACAATATTCCACTATTCTTTTCAGTCATGTCATCTTTCCCAGTTTGTGTCCTCAGCAATCTCATTAACATAAGACTATTTTTTGTGCCATGGTCTTTTTTCTTTTTTCTCTTTAAAAAAGAAATCATCTTCCAGGTCAATTCTTGAGAAAGTCTTCTGGTAAGCTCACTAGCTCAATAGTTTGACAATTACCACAACTCAAGAAAAGAGCTGGTTCCCTCACAGGCAATGTATTATCTGCCTCAGACCTTATGAGCCAAACCACTAATGTGAGCTGAGTTTCACGACTCTTGCCCTTGCAGCAATTCACTCTAACCAAGAACCTTGCCAAGAAAATTGCACATTCAGTTCCTAGCACACAGTTCTCTATAACTGAACAGACAAATAATGTTAAAGCTATATTCACATATCCTCGATATTGAAAGGTATTACCTTATTCTCAAATAAAAGAGAAAGTAGTGATAGCATATTTATCTAGAGCCTCACCTCAATTCACAATGCTCCTATTCCTAGAAAGAGGTCATACTTGTAACTCTGTAACATTTATTCTGATAATAGTTGGTTCCTTTCTTTCCTGGTTTGCTTTACAGATAATGAAAACATACCAACCGTGAAACAACATGCAATTTTAGTTTGTTAACATAGAAAGAACAAGGTTAACCTCCACTTGTGTACTCCTGCAATTAGGATTTTTTCACTACCAAATTTGTACATGCTAATGGCAAACATCCATTGGGCATTTCAGCTATTGTTTACAACAGAGCTGAGATTTATGGAATTCCCTTGATCAGTTTCTGTATCCGATAATTAGAAATTTAGCTTACCTAGAGATACTTCAAAAAAGGCTTACTGGTTTCAAAAGTAAGCTCAGCAAGTAAAATTATCTGTTAAAACACTCATTGGAAACAAAATCCACATTGTAAAAATAAGAATGTTTGGAAAATATGTGTGAAGGGTTTTAAAAGAGATTTCACTACCATGATATGAATGCCTGGAGACTGTGACTTGCAATAGATTTACCATGCTTGTTTCCCATTTCAAGCCAGAGAGTGTTTATATATATAAAGTACAAATTTGTGCCTTTGCTGGAAGAGCTGTCAAGTGAAAGGATTACACAAATGGTTGTCAGGTCATCTGTGTTACAAGCACAACTTGTAAGTCTAAGTCTGTCATTAAAGGCTTTTTCCACTAAACTAGGAGTTCTCCTCCCTGACTGTTCACCATTACTTCCCTGTTAAAAGCACAAAGAAAAGATATGGGAAAGCTTAATAAAACAATCTTTTTTAGAAAGCAGAAACTCGCAGTATTAGATATTGTGGTGCAATATGTTTCTTCAATTAGAGCTCATCTGAAATTCAAATACCTTATTGCTTTCATATAGTTAATTAATGCAGTTCATGCTAAAAAAAATTACAATAAAATATTTTATTATTCATCCCAAAAGAAAACAGGAAAAAAGCAAGTCAACATAGAGCAAATTTAGTAATCAAATTCTTAAATACAAGAGTGAATCTTATTTTCATTCTTTCTGCCTACATGAAAAGTTCAGACATACAATAGTTAGAAAACAGAATGGAGAAACACAACAGAAAAAGCTTTGGGGACCATTGTTCATAACCTTTATGTTTGGACAAACCTATCTCGCTCCAAGGAGAAAAAAATTACAGTTAATTTCCAAAACATGCAGGCTCACAAAACTCATTAGGCAATAATTTCTATACTACATTCATGAGCCCATATTCTGTTAAACATTAGCAGGGCAAACATCCAAAGAACCATAGCAGCAGTTCTGCTGACCAAAACCACTGGGGCCAAGTATCCAATATCTACATTAACCCTCTGTCAGGGATTGAACTACCTCTACTCTGACCTGCCAGGTACCTTTTCATTCCAAAGAAAAGCAGATGTTTCTTTCTCCCTGATTTTTCCTGTCTTTCAAATACTATAGTAAAATTAGTTTATGACAACTTGAAAATCTGCATTAGTTCTCAGGGGACTGGGAGAACCCCACAAAATAATGATTCAGGTACAAAACCAACAGCCCCATTTTTCTGAAAGGGCTCAGACATCACAACAGAGATTTAGGTAAGGAGTGCCATTAAAGAAAACTGAAAAAGCTGTTCACAACCTCTCTGCTTACAAGCAACAAAAGAGGAGAGATAAGACAATATCAATATATCGGGAGATTGCTTCTGTTCAATCTACAGACTTTGTTGTAGTTAGACACTGTGTTTTTCTATTTAATGACAGTGCATGTTTCAATAGGGAAAAAAAAAGATATTTTCTGTACGTTTATGCAGTCTCATTCTATTTTAGCTGTCAGTGCCTGAATCTCACACATTAAACATACCTTTTCTGAGGACAAAGTCTGTACTGCAGGCTGCATACTTTTTACTCAAAGTTGTTACTATTTACAAGTATCCTCACGAAATGTTGAGAATTTTCTCTTTGAATTCCAAGTCTGTACATTTGTTCATATTTTCATAAATTGAATCAGAGATCTTTCAATGCATAGCAACATCTAAATGCAAAATGCCTTACAAACATATTGAGTCAGAGAACTGGAAAAGAAAACAATACCGAATATAAATTTCAGATGATGCTCTTATTGCTAGAGTTGAGTTCTGACATTCATGGCAAAGATGCCTTTGATTTCAAAAGGGGAAAGAGTCAACACCCTGATTTCTAATTGTTCTGAAATATCTCCTGGCAAAAAAAAAAAAAACAAAAACCCAAACTAAAAAGCATAATATATCATCTTACTACAATACTCAGATTTTGGAAGAGACATTCTCAGAGCTGTTTTCATCAAAAACAATACTTAGTTTGAAAAGTAGCAGAAGTTCTCATTTAAAAGCAAGAAGAAAAACATCTAACAAAATATTACAAATTAGCTTCATTTTAACATTAATATTGCACTCTCAAATTCAAACAAACCAAGATTTTCAAAGCTTTGTGTTACATTTATCTCAAAATTAAAAGGGGAAAATAGACAAATTGTGAAGAAAATAATATACAGAAATAAGAGTATATGCATTATACAAATCTGAATAACACACAAGATTTTCCTAAATAGACTGATTATATTAATAGCTCTTTGAATAACAGCTGTATGAATAGGGTTGCATAAAATCAGATTTAACTGAAGCATAATTTGGCATATTAAAGGTGTCACAAAAGATATATCTGTAATTTGCAAAATTTGTTCCTTTAAAAGCGTAAAATATTCATTGCTCATCATATTTTTAAGATCATGAGCTCAGAACTTTATGAACACCAGATTTCATTAAATCCCCTTGTTGCATCTAAAGACTCTGCAAAAAGTAGAAAAAAAATAGCGGTGTGTTTTCCATCGTCTTGAGCACAGCAGTAAGTCTGGAAGCAAAGGCACAAATCACATCTGTCTGCCAGCTCTCTGCTGGCTCTGCCCCAAATTATAAAAGTAAGGAGTCAGTGGCTTTTAGAATAGCATTCAGGCTGAGTTCTGGCTTTGTGTCATTCCACCTCAGATTTTGAGCAGACTATTCAGCAACATTCACCTCCATGGGCGACACACACTGACAAGGTGCTTATAGTCCTACTCTGATCAGCACTTCAATGAAACTAGTATGTCTAACTTGGGAGATTTTTTGTAGTGACGTTTAATGACATTTTCACTGCACAAAGCATCTAAAGGCATTAGTGTCATTGTTGACTAAGTTTTAAAGGCTGTATTTCATTAGTAAAACAACATTAATTTACTACAGAAATCATTAAAAAGACAAAGAAGTATTTATCATGCTTTATAAGGCAGCGGAATTTTCATGTGACAATTTATTCATGCATGGCTGGAAAATGCAAATAATCTGCTAAATTAGGTAGTGGTACCATTACATCATAGGTGCTGGAAATAGTTTATGCTTTGAGAACACAGAAAAAGTAAGATATATTGACATGCTTTATTGCAGTAAATGCTAGTAAAATTGCAATCCCTATTTAAATCTTAGGCCTGAAATAAACTCTACAAAAATAGGCCACTGTGACAAGAGGCAGCTCTCTGCAGAATTAGAGCTTCAGAGATTATTTTTATCTTACCATTTTATCAGTGTAAGGAGACAAATTATCCCCTGAGTATAAATTGATTGAACATTAATTTCTTAAATAAAATGAATGGCCAAAACGCAAGGGGTTATCTGCTACAGGCAACATTTCATGCATTATCCATAGTACTCTCTTTTTTTTAAAGAAGGAATTCTTAATTTTAATATATTTTATAATCAGTGGCATGTTTGTTACTAACACCAGTGTACATAAACACTTACACAAAATTTGACATTTGAGTTTTATGGTTTGAAACCAACAAGGAATTCTTGGCATTTCCTTTTTGCTTTTCACCTAGAAGTTTAAAGAACAAATTATACGGCCCACAACACTTTAACCTTTCATCACCACGAGTAAATCAGCTAAAGTAACCCTGTACAAGGCTGAGTGTGCTTAACTGCAACAGAAGATTGTGGGCTCAGACCTGCAATTGTTAAAAAAGAAGAAACATTATCAAACTCGTTTTTCAAATTAACATATTCTTGAGGGCCCAAATGAGCAATGAGATGTACAAAATTTTACCACCTCCTTACAGTTTCTTTAATTTTATTTTCAAGTTTTACAGAAATTTGCTGAAGTAGAGTTTAAAAGCCTTCCTCAATAACCTAGTGAAGAGAATAAGAACTTGTTCTCTCAATGATACTTCAAAGTGTCATGGTTTTAGACCAAAAAAAAAAGAGCACTGACATAGAACATGTAAAATTATTGGCATAGTCTCTATTTTAAAGATATCTCTACAAGACAGTGAAAGACATTTTCTTCAGGCAGTGATTTAGAAAAAAACTTTTGTGGTAATTATTATTATTTTATATTCTTATGCAAATATAAAAATACTAAAAAGCTATTACACCTTCCCAGGTCAGAACCCATTCAATAAGCTGAATTCTTGTTCAGTTTAATTTTCCATAATCTCATATTTATTAGTAAAAAATTAGCAGTTAAAATAAACATTTATGTACAATATAATTGAAAATCCTAACACCTAAAATTAGTTTAACATATTTTTCAGGGTCTAGGCATGCATTGTCATCCAAACTACAATTTTTTGTGACTTTACAATATCTTTTGGGTTTGAACACCTTCAGTATCTCTCTTGTGTTACCATGTTGAATAAAAACACAGACGAGAGGAGAACTTCATGGGATCTCAAGAAATCATTTAGCATATGCAAAGATCAATTAAGCACTTGGTCATATACTGTAGTCTCCAGTGCCAAATCACAGATATTATTCAAATGCATTAATAGTAATCAAAATTAACATTTCTTTCTTCCTATGCAGTTCCAATTGCAACAATATGGCATCTGAATAAAGCAGCAGCTTCCTGGTTTAAGCATTTCTACTCTACTTACCTCAGTAATACCCAGACAGAGCATATTATGATTCAAATGCAAGCAAGTTTTTCTCACTCAAAGATCTTAGTTCTCATGTTTCAGAGGAATTATTTTCCTGAATTTGGCTTCTAAAAAAACAGGGTAGCTTCTTCCCAGCTTTGCCTACAGTAAAGATAACGTCCAGGCCAAACTGTAAGAAAACCTAAGGCTTTAGGTGGATACATAGGGACAGCAGAAAACCAAGGAGCTGCAGCATGAAGCTAGGTAGTTTACCAACAACTTTATAAATCTCTCTAAAGAGACAAAATAATCCAAACTCCTTGTTGCATATGTCTAACACTTTTCAGAATATCGGTATCAAAGTGTATGTACAATAAAAATTACCTAATTTTCATAAAATTTCTGTATAAATATATCACCTTGACACTCTCCTCACAGTGATTTCTATATGTAAATTAAATGTTTTAAATTGCAGTTGTCAGAAGTTTGGTTTACCTTCATTTCTGTTAGAAACCTTCCTTTGCAAAGGAAAATCTCAGGTCCAAATACTTGTGCAGAGCACCCTGAATTCACATCAATAAAATTATTAAAATTCTGATGTATTTGCAAATCATTTTGTATTTTCAAACAGGGATTGATAAACTGCACAGTTCTCATTCCAGTCGTCCTTGCTTAGCATCACCTATTGCTCCCCATACATCAAATACAAACTCATCTGGAAATGCAAAGTCTCCAAGAGTTTCATCCAATGCCACTGCGAATTCATCTGGGTTTTTCTTGTCTCTTCCAGCTTCCACAATTGTTGCAGCTAAAGAGCAACAAACAAAATAATTTAATTATCATGAAAGTGACAGCTAACACATAGGGCCAAGACAGCTTTGGGATGTATATTTTCAAAACCTGGTAAGGTCAGTTTAGGGAAATGCAAAGTCTACCAGCTGAATTTAGGATTCAACAGGAATTATGTACTTAAAGTTTGTGCTTATGCCTCTATAAAGTGAAAAAGTTATTTCTGAAAATCTCAGTCAGGTGGTTCAAACTGTGCAGAAACAAGAGAAAGGCCTTGCTGCTGTGCACAATGAACTGGAGCCACCAAACACTAGGAACATCTTGGTATCCAGGAAAACGAAAGCAGAGGTGTGATACAACAGAGGTAAACTGTGATATCTTGTATAACAATACTGTCCAGCATTTTATCTTATTTAACACAAAAATATCAGAATTAATCAAGTATCGGATCTCAGTTTTGAAATGGCTACACTGGGGCTGCTGCTTAGGACTGAATCCTTGGCTGCTGTGCTCATCTCTCATCTTTTGCCACTGCACAGTTTCTCAGATTCTAGGGCAACTTAGAAGTCTATCCCAAACAACACTGGATGCTGGCAACCCATGGATATTAGAGCAAATGAAAACTGTGAGGGCTCAAACCTCTCTCGACACCTGCACCTCCATGAAGGGTGAAAAGAGTCAGAACAGAAGTTTCTCCTGGTTAAGCTGGGCCCAGAGAACCACTGGCAGCAAGGTACCATGGTTTGAGGGATGCATAATGCTCTGTAAGACACATTCAGCACAAACAGCACTGCTGAATACAGTTTATTTTCTGACCTGTATCTCTGTTCCGCAGCCTCTGTTCAAATTCACAGGAAAATTATGGTATTATGCAATAGATGAAACCTCAAAGTCTGCTTCATTTTGTGATTACTTTACAGACCTGCCTTAAACTGCAAGATGTCCTCCATCTTTTGTTATACATCAAATAACCACCACTTTCTTCATGAGCATATCAAATTCAAGCGTCAAAGTGAAGGATTTGCTAGCTTCTAGCCTTTTCTCATTGGAATATCCAAATGTAAAACACATAATACAGTGCCTGAGAAAGGGAAGGAAGTTTTGAAGCCACAGAAAAACATCTTCACTGGGGCAGTCTGCCATCTACCACATGCACTGTATTGAATCAACATGGCAAAATCTCTCTGATAAAAACAAAAATAAACTTTCCCTGCTCTGAAGTTTTACTAAATTTATTTAACTTTATTTTGTTGACCTAAAACTCAGCTCAAATTTATTGACAGTTATGAACTTCTAGCAAATAGTACTTGCTGTTGTGCAAACATGTAACAAGCTGTAAGCAAGCTTGAGCCATATTCCACATTGTAAACGTCAACAACAGTAATTCTGAAGAAACTTGATGTTTTGGTTTTAACTGTGTTCAGATGTGAGGCTCCAAACACAATCAGTGTGTCAAACTACACAAAGCTGTCCAAGGAAAATTTATGTAAATCTTGACAAATAAACTGCTGTGATGGAGACAGTTCAAGTGTAAACCAAGCTTCCCAGGCACCACTAGTGGTTCTCAAGGACCCTCAAGACCAGTTTCCTGCCAAGGAAAGAAAGAAGAAACCCTAACCCTGTTGCACTGATTCTCTGTGTCCCCCGTGAAGTTCCTGAGACTCTGATTCAGACAAGCCTGGATGGGAAATGGGTATTAAAGAGGGGACTCTTTCCTGACAGCTGGAACACAAGGATTGGTCCTATCAACGCCACTCTATATGCCCTGACAACGTGGCATAAGAAGGTACTTACAGGGAAGCAATCCTAGAGGTAATGAGGTGAAGGGTGTAATTGACACTTCACGGATTTCTGGATTTGAAGCAGGGTATGAATGTACTCTTTACAGACACTGGGAGAAGGGTGGAGAGAAAAGAGCTGTGCAAGGTGATGTAAGAGCAAACATGTCAAGATATTGTTACACCAGATATTTAGAAAAAGCTGCCATCAAGAGAATAAGGATCTAGACAAGTGTTCAAGCAGGGTGGGAATGAGGAATTTAGCCATTTTTAAGATAAATTGGCCAAGAGATATGGAAGAACCATATGACACAGACAGCAGAAATAAAACAAGACAACACAGCATATCACAATCCAGCTGCCCTAGCTGAAGCTTCAGAATTGCACGTTAATAACTGTCATTAACAGAAAGTGTAACTTCACACACAACTTTCTTTAAAGATTGAGCTTCCCAAATAATGAAATAGAATCTAAAAATTAGTTTATTACAGATTTATGAAACTTGAAAACAAAATCCACTAAACTTAGCTGATCAACTTTCAACCCGGTCAAGCAGGAATCAGAACATCACTGTCGTGCTGAAGCAGCCTCAGAAAAAAACGTCTTCGTCGGTATTGAGTAAGGCTAATCAGCACTGCCAGGGCACATTTAATGTACTATATTTATTAAAGCACATTCGCATTCCCAGATCCACCTGACGTAATGAAACAGGCTTCTTGGAAAGCCTGCGGGAGCGGGCGCTTTCGGCAGCGTGGTGCTGACCTCCAGCGCCAGCCCGGCTGTACTGCCGCGCACCCCGGCGCCCGGCACCAGCCTTCCCCGCGGATCGCCGCGCACCAGCTGCGCCACCGCCGTGTGCGAAAGCGCGAAGCCGAGCCCTGCTTCACTACTTTCATCCAGAAATGCGAAAGCTGGCCAGCCTTCTCTGCCACCCGTGAACACACTCCTGTTTCCCCGGGCAGCTGCCACAGCCGCGGGACGGCAATCCCAGGGCGGCACAGCTGTGCGAACGCGCTGTGTTTGATATTTGCAATGCGGAATTCCCAAGGCAAATCAAAGCCTACTGATTGCCAAGGCATTTAGCAGATACTTGCAGGCTTGAAGAAAACTTTGCTGGTTCTCAGAGCGTGACAGCTTCGTGCCAAATTGTCTCCACTCCCCTCCCTTTTCCCCACTGCTTCTTGTAAGAGCTGCACAATAAGTAATTGCAGGAATTTTATTCCAATCGAATATTTTTCCACAGTCAAAAGAGCCTCAATTGTTTTCAGATTTTCCTTTTTTCATTTCGCTTCAGGCAATGTTAATATCTGATAAGTTTTTACATAAAATGTGAAAAGTTCAGCAATCTTAAAAGTGATGAAAGGAATTAGAAGTCTTGTCAACTTTAACTGAGAAGCTCAATATCAGACTTCCCGGAATATGAACAAAGTAATATGTTGGTTTTTTAAACATAGTTCCTTTAAAATAGCCTCAAAGATCTTTCACAAAATCCTTATTTTCACTTTTAATAGACACATGGGGCACAAGCCATGAAAGCTACTTTCTGCCTTCCGTTCTTATTATCTACCTTACATAGTGGTTTTGCTACCTATATCCTATACTGTAACTTCTGAAAAACCTTTTTTCAGAAGTCTTGACAGAAACCTCAATATTTATTTAGCTGTAATGCTATTAGAAGTTTTGCCTTCATCAAAAGGTAACAAATATTATTATTCTGTCCTGTCACTCTAAAGCAGAAAATGAAGCATGCTATTGCAGTTTCCAGTATTTAACATTACTAGTTTTAAGTTTCATGTTGAATACTGTCAGATCTGGTACTCAAGAACTATTAGAAATATTTCTTCTTGCTCCTTTTTCTTAAGTACTAATTCTTCTTGAAGTGGAGAAGTTTTTTTTGTTTAACTGGACTTGCTGCCCTTCCTTTTTTCAAAAAACTCCCATTATTCTTTCAGAGTAAATGAACAGCCATAAACAATATACCCCAGAATGTATGCAATAAAATCCTTTGGGAAAGTAAGTCTGGTGACAGAAGGAGAAGAAAACAACAGATTCAGGGAGAATATCACTTCAGTTAAAGCATTTAGAGATAAAAACATCTATTGAATATTGATGGATTGGATTTGTGAGCCAAGAGAAGCTTGGGTAACAAAACAGGTTTAAACCTGTTAAGGTATTTTGACTAGATGGTAAGTTTGAAAAATGAAGCCAAGTGTGGAGAAGTAGTTTTAAAATTTTTTAAACAAAGACAGAATTATTTCTGCAAGGATATTTCAGCCTGATCTCAGTGAATGAAGGTTATGAAACAGACTGTCTTGTGTGTGATCACACAGCATGTACAGGACAAACAGGGGATCAGGCCCAGCCAGCATGGGTTTAGGAAAGACAGGTCCTGCCTGACCAAGCTGATCTCTTATGACCAGGTGACCCACCCATGGATGAGGAAAAGGCTGTGGATGTGTCTACCCAGATTTCAGTAAAGCCTTTGATACTGTCCCCCACAGCTTTCTCCTGGAGAAGCTGGCAGCCCATGACTGCACCAGGGGATGTTCAGGTTGGACATCAGGAAAAATTTCTTCACTGAAAGGGTGGTTAAGTATGGGAATGGGCTGCACAGGGAAGTGGTGGAGTCACCATCACTGAAAGTGTTCAAGAAATGACTGGGTGTGGCAATTAGTCCATGTTTAGTTGGCATGGGGGGGTCTGGTCAAAGCCTGGACTTGATGATATCAGAGGTCTTTTCCAACCTTAATGATTCTATGATATGTCATGTCTGATAATATTATAGGGAGTAACAGAGAGGAAGTAATCATCCAAAAGTAGAAAAATAGAACAAAGGGGAACAAAATATCAGTGGATGAAGCCAAAAGATGCTGAAAAAAAATTTGGACAGGAAGCCCTTTTTGCCATCATTTATTATTGGTTGCAGCCTGGGGTTAGATCCAGACTTCCTCCCACCAAGAATTTTTGGGATTAAATACAGTCCATAACAATTCAAGTTTTATTGATTTAAAAAAATAAATGCCAATATTTTTCACTACCACTGTTTCCTGAGTCGCTCCTATTAATCAACTGCTCAAATTCCTTTATCAGAAAGCACCTATAGAATTTAAAATAACCTGAATTATCTTTCAGCTTTGCATTTATGTTTTAAAGAATGCTGAAGTCAAACCTTGGCCCAATTTCTAATGTGCCCATAAAATGGCTGAGGAATAAATTTCAGAGCCAACTGTCCCTTCCGTGGATTAAGTCCAGTTTTCAGTAAAAAGGAGTAAGGAAGTACAAAGGTAAAAATGCATCCAAAAGCAGGTATGTAAATCTCAACAGCATTTAGATCTCTGAAAATAAAAATAAAAAACTGTGCCAGAAAAAAGAGCATGCATTTTCTTAACAATTTCCAAGTATTTTGCTCCAGCTCAGGGATTTGTGTGTAGATTTAGTCAGCCATTCTTGAAACTGTCAAGATACTTAACCATGCAAAAATTAAGGGCTTTATCTCACCTTTAATTCTGTCTGTAATTTAACATTAGTTTTTCTTTCCTTTCTTTCTAACTTATGTCTTAAAACTGGGGCACTGTTTTAGAATTCAATCACACCATGGAAGTGTCATTTTAATGGAGATGAAAGAGCAACATCAACTGCCATCCAAAGATTCTGACAAACAGAAGTGCATGGAAGTGAGCAATGATTGAGATCTTAATCACTTGTCAGCTGCGCATTGTGATGACTTGCATTTTCAACTAATCTGGCTTGAGTAACGAGTGAAATTTCGAGCTAAGTGGTGATTGGCATTCTCTGAATGAATCTTTTCCTCATATTTCATTTTCATGGGTGACTGATCACATCCAGTATGTGAAAAACTGACATGTGTTAATTGAACAGATTTGTGACAGGTGATTAGCTCTCCTTTCCTAAAGAATCCTAGAGCTGTTTAATTGTTTAAAAATTATAAAGTTGGGGGGGTTTTGTCATCACTGTTGGCTGTTGACTCTCAGATTTGAACTTCAGGATAAGGTTTCAAAGGTGCAAACTAAAGGTACTAAACTAAAACTATGAAACCTATAGTCTTTGATTTCTGACAGCTTCTCTTGGTTTCACTACCTTTTGGGGAGGAAAAGAAGAGGTGAGGGACAAAACAACCACCTAGCTGGGAAGAAGAGAGCCCCTCTACTTTCAAAGACCTCTTCCTTCTTTCCTTCTTTGAGTATTCTTTTAAGGCATTTTTTTAAAGTTTCCAAACTACATCTTCAAAGATGAAGGGCATTAGATCTTTTGGGCGGCGGGGGGGGAGAAATTCAAGGAATTCATGGGAAAACTCTACCAGGTGCTTGGCTATTAACTCAGCCACATGTCTTGAAAGTTGAACTTCTCAGTCTACTGTGCAAGAGCCATCCCATTTACAGTACTGAGAGCCAAAACCACAGGGAACACCAGTTCCCACAGGACTGTTCCCACAGACACCAAAAGCAGATCACTTTAGCTGCTTATTCCTGTAGGGCAAGGAGCCTGGGGACCTTGGAAGTAACCTGCAAGGACAGGAGCTTCCAGAAGCCCAGCTTGAGCCAGGATTCCAAAAGCTGCAGGACAAAAACAGCTCCCAGAGGGACAGCTGGCACGAGACTCAGAGCTTTGAATCCTGAGCCAGAGATGGACTGAGGTGCAGAGGTTGCAGGAGTGAGATAGGACATGGAATCCTCCCTAACCTAAACATGGCTCAGCACCACACAGGCCTCCCAGGAGTGTATTACATGGCACAGCATCACATATTAGAGTTTCTGGGAACAGAATTTTTGAGAACTTCTAATTTTCTGGGAATAGGAAAGTTTAGATAGAACCTACAAAACAGAACTCAAGTTTTCAGCAGCTCTCCCCTCTCTTCTATGCCAGGAAGCCCACTTCTACCTTAGACTGAGGGACAAGTACTGTTTTAGCTACCTTTTTTCCTGTGAGAAAACTAGTAGAATCTGCCAATCAGATGCTTGCTGGTAGGAGCAGCCAGCAAAAGCCTTTTGGCTATCCAGATAACCACCTTTTATTCTCATTCCTCTGTGCTAACTGCTGCCCCTCCAGCCCTGTTGCTTTGCCCTTTGGAGGTTCATGCCAGACCGATTTTCTCTTCTGCTTTGCCTTCTTCACTTCTCTCTCATGAAAGCTTTCTTTTCAGGATCACTTTCCATTTAGCTTATCCTTTCTTAATTCTTGGCTGATTTTTTTTCAAGATATTACCATAACAGTAAATACCTTCCTCTTTGTCTCAGTACCAGCAGTTCCACAAGATTCTAGGAGTACACCAGCCACAGCTGCCTACAACAGCTAGACTGCAGCTTCTTCCCACACAAGCAGAAATTCCTGTTTAGTTGTTGTCAGAATAACAAAGAAAAGCAACTTCTGCAAGGACAAGTTTGGTGCATCTTTAAGGAACTTATGGGGTTAAGTAGTTTCTTTCATTCTAAATTGATGATTCTGATAACTAGCAAATATTCTACAAATTTTCTCATGTTCTTCAGAACACAGGTTTTAGAGAATTTGATCAATTTGTGCAATTATTCTGTCAGTTCGCTTGCTAAATAGTTGGGCTTTCATTGATGAAGATCTCAGATTCAAACCTTAGCAATCATCTTTGATGTGTCTATGCCAAGAGGCAAAAAAGCAAATAAACATACTTATACTTAAGAATCCTTTATCATGACACACAGAAAATCCACTAGAAAATATATGCCAGAAAGAATACAGTGGTGACAGTTATAGCAAACAACTAGAAAATGTATGCAACAGTGTATTGATAATGTGCAGGAAGAATAGAGGATTGATTAATTAATTACATCCTAAGGATTGAAGTGGGAAGGAGATCCTTTTATCAGACAAACACATTTTTAGAAATACAGACAAGTTTTTGAGACTGCATGCTGGACAAATTTTGCATTACTTACATCCAGAGACCAAAGTACTCAATAAATTTTAGACTACAGAAAATGAGAAATTATTTAATTTTGTAGTAATGTATCTGCTAAAAACTCACCTAATTCAATATCTCTTATGCCCATGTATGTTTCAAGAAGCTCATCCACTTTTTTAATTGCTTTTTCTTCAACTTCAGTTGGCTTTGTTGGAATAAAGGGAGAAAAAGTAAGATTATATCAGATTTCAAAATATGCAGATTTCAAAATAACCAGTAATGTGCCAGTGATTACCCTTGCTCCCATCTTGGTCACCTAGACTTACAAAATCTACAAATAAAACACACTATTGCACTCTCTTTCCCTCTTCTCACAAACATGTGCTTTCCTCCTAATATCAAGTCACACAGCTCACACACCCAAACTGAACAGGGGCCTTATATCTCCTGATAATACAGACCTTCATCAAGTCCTCATCAGCTTTAGAAGAGTCCAGAACAAATAACATTTATTCACCAAACTCTAATCCTGGTTTTGCACAAATTCATGTCAATGTATCTAATTAGCCTCTCCTAACAAAAACCCTTACACCAACCCCGTACACTTCACAGTGTCAGAAATTTAGCCAATTCTTCAACCATCCCACCTCTTTTTTCCCCCCTTCCCTCTTTTCAGTACTCCTTGGTCTACTCTACCTTAAATTCATCCATGTAACCCATGACATCTAAATTTAGGTTCTCTGCTTCCAGGTTCCTCAGCCCCATCCTATCCCTGCTAGTCATCAACTTTAGTTGCTCTCTTTTGTCCCACAAACTTTGTAACATCCAGATTTTTCCATCCTACTTATCAGCCTTGGAGAAGAATAGATCAGAAGCTAAGTGATTAAACTCCTGAAGGGTATAGACCACACCCTACCATTTCCTCCACAGTAGCAGGGCCTTTGGTTCTCAGGCGAAGTGTTTCTCTCCCTTTGGAGATCTTTGCTTCTGACAGAATTCTACCTTTGGACCTTGGTTCCAGCTTTTCTAAAGACAAAAAAAATAACAAAAGTAAAATACCAAACAGAACTAAGTATACAGTATAACAGAATATGATGTATCTGCTTTGGTTATTACATTATCTTCACATTTTATTCTAATTGAGATCTAGATTATGTAAAAATTTAACTACAAATTAAGTGTATTCTAAGTATAGCTTTGCTGACAATTTCTTGTCTTTAAATTCTAATATCTGCTCAACTGCACTGAGGCTAGGACTTCAACTGACCAATATATCTAAGCAGGCCTGTGGCATTCAGTTCATATGTGCACCTTGTGTAATTTTATTTCCTCATTCTACAGAAAAGTATAAGTATTTACACCTTAATATTAGATAACAGCTGAAGTCACCAGCCAACTGCTGATTTATTCTGGTCTTTACGGGCAGAAGACATAGCAGGTTTAGCATTGCAACATTTCCATCTTTCTCTGATGCAATGGTGCAAACACTCCTGCTAAGCAGGTGATGATGAGCCACGTTGAGCCGAGCTAACAATTTGCTTATCAGCAGTCACAGAGTAAGCAGATCTGCGGGAGTTTTTCCACTGGTTTCACCAAAATTATTTCACAGGTGACAAATCTCTAGAAGAGTATCTGGGTTTACACAAAGTTTCTTCTACCTGAATTCAGCCTTTCTTGTTTAATCCTGGGTAAGGGCACCCCAGTTAGTAAATCTAGCAAGGAATCATTTAAGATTTGGGTTTCTTGTTCCAGGACACAGTTTTACATTCAAGAGTGGCAAGGCTTTACTTTACTCACTGACATGGGAGTTACATAGTGAACCTGGAAAGTGCTAGAAGAGAGTAGATAATTTTGCAGAACTGCTTTTAATTGTCCTGTTTTCTCTAACAGATTATTCCTCCTCTTAATAGCAGGCCTTTCTAATAAGCTCTTCTTCAAGGCAAGGCTTTAAGATGTAATGTTAATTTTGTTCAGACAGATTTCAACTAATCATTCTTGCATAAGCAGTCAGAAATCTAGATTATTATGCTGGGCAGGTCTTGAAAAGTAAATTTTCTTAGCTTTTATTTTACAAATAGGTATGTCACAGTCTCTTATATATATACTTAGGGTCAACACTTTTTCTTAATCCTTTTATTACTTCAAGTACAGTTTTAAACATCCTTAAGATTGTCATCATTTCTGCTAGACTTGTTTCAAGAAGTCATTCCTGATTAAAAAAACATATTTTTCAAATTCTGTCACCATTATCACCTTAGAATTCATGATTTGACATAACCTTTATTTGCAGTACTTCAGACCAAAGCACTCTGGCCATCACAGAAACTATTTCTCATGTTCACATAATCAAATTGCAGAGTTTGTGTTATTCTGACTTTACTTTGTTTCCATTAATTTTTCACAGTTCATGGAGGGCCAGCTTGTGACTGGTACAAATCTTTAATTCTGTGCTACAAGCCTTGCCCAGAGTAGCTGAGATGGCCTGTGTGTCCATGGTAGAAAGATATCCAATCAGTAAATTATACTTATTTCACATTCTGCTGAGAGGAAAAAAAATAAAAATGTTTTCACACACAAGCTTGTCTCTCATTTCTGTACCGTCACCAAATTCCGTTGAAATTAACAGTAATTCAGCACCTACTTGTCCAGCAGGATCTGGATCTTGTTTGCCATCTCCTCTGGGGCTATTCTTGATATTATCTTGTTAAATTTCTGCCTAAAGCCCAACTGTATCTAAGGCTAGAAGCAGGACCTTCTAACCCACTGAGCACTGCAACTTGCAAGTTAATTTCTGTAGGGTAAAAAGTAACATGCATCTTCCAAAAATCTGTCAGCCAAACTCTGGTTGCCTCTTAATTCAATATCAGAAAACAGGTAGTGCCACAAAATTAGTGCATTTCCTTCTCTACATCACAGGCAGACTAAAAGGGATCTTAGTCACTGAGTAAAGTAAATACTATTAAATAATGGCTGCAGTCATCAATCAAATGCTGATTTACCCCGCTCTTCACAAACAGACTGTGTAACGCTTTTAGCACTGGACACAAATTATAGGCCCATATTGGAAAAAAAGGTATGGCTGCATTACTAATTTTGACAGACTGCATATGCAATTCTTTAACATAATGTATAACATACACATTTACTTAACAGGAGTATCAACTTATATACAAACGCATTAGAGATCAACTCATAACCTTAATTCTTCACAGAAGCACCAAAAGAAAAAAGAAATCTTTGCATTTCTCATTTTCAATTTCTGCTGCTATTCTGACACCAAGTGTCAAGACTGGTGTATGACACTAGCTGTAAACTACTAACACATAAAAAAATACTTGAAAAATAAACATTTAGAATTTTTGCTGCTGTAGTGAAGACAGTGATCCTATATTGACTGTTATTGCAGGTGTGCAGAAGACCTCATACAAATTTATGGTTTTGCACTATTTTGAAGTTTTTATTACAGGATAATGCTACATGGTTTGGAGGGAATACAAAAAATTGAAATACTAAAAATTGTAACTCAGTCTCTATTTTGACTTCCTGAGCAAAACCTACCTTGTTTGTTTGTTTGCTACACTGATAGAATTAATATATACAAGAATTAGCAGTATTACAAGAATTCGTCCTATTTAAGCAGCACTCGCTCACAGCATGCAGGTGGCAGGTAGAGACAGAGCTTTGCTATTCTGCTTTCTTCCAGTTCTGCTGCATGATTGGAGATCCACAAAAAGGCTGGGGAGAGGGAGAACAGGCAGGCAGCAAAGGAGGTGCTCGGGGGAATCCCAGACAGTGTTTTCTGCAGCCTCCTTCAGCATTAGACAGCACAGAACCCAGTAAAGGGCACAGAAATAGAAAAGTCTGACACACAGGGAAAAACAGTCTGACACAATAGAGGAAAAAAGGAATTTCGAGGACCAGGACATTAGTGAAGTAATCCATGCTTTAAAACTACCTATTAAATCATTCCTGTACTTGTTTTGCAACATCATGCAGTGGCAAAAGAGACTGAGACTAAGGCTCAGGCTGAGGTAAGCCACACCAGGATGACTGCTGGAGAAAGCAAGATGGAAGAAAATCCATTCAAAGAAAAAACTGAATGTACTTTCTTGTAGTCATTATATTACCTTAGGTGGACACCTGTCTGCATTCTGAAAACAAAATTACAATGTAATGCAACGTTGGGATTTTACTATCAAGGTGTTTTACTGAACAAGGTGGACAGTCAGGTCACTCACCAAATGCTTTCAAAGGCTCTACCAACTCCAACTTAAACTTCTGACCTTTCTCCAGATCTTTTAGCATTTTGGCAACTTCATAATGGCGACGCTCTGACACATTTTTTCCATTTATGGTCTCTATGTGATCACCCATGCAGACCGTTTTGGTTTGGTCCATAAGGCTGCCTTCTTTGATTCGCTATTGTTAAAAAAAAAAACACCACCAGAATGAGAAACATTTCTTTAAAAGGCGACAGTTTTAAAGAGGTGACACCATAGAGTTTCAAGAATGTCAGTTAACAATATCAATACCACTGAGCTTATTATTCCAGTAGCGTGTTTTGTCTATAAGATTATCATAAAACATATTTTGAAAAGCATTATTTTTCAAACAAAGTATTTTAATAAGCATTGAATATAAAATCAGCCAGGGAAAAAAAAAGAATGCAACCATACTTCAGAAATTAGGGTTCTGAATAACCTAGTATTTTTTCTGCTTTAAAACTGATCACAGACATCTCAGTAATGTGAATGTTTATTCAAGTTTGGGTTTTTTTTTTTTTTAATTTAATAGCTTGACAAGCATAGGAACAGATTTTTTCTCTTCTCAAGTATGGTCCAGGGACTTAAAAATGTGCTATATAGTAAAATACTACATGCTGCAAAGGGCTGATCTTAATAAGACCCATCCCCAGTGGTGAAACTACTATTTTTCTCATCAAGCTGCACAGCTGTATATTAAAGGATTTCCTCTGAAATATTAAAGATTAAGAAAATCTTCTAACTGCCATCTCATGGAAAATACAAACAGTCTAAAGGTCATAACAGAAGTTACAGCTTTTGCAAAGTGTAATTTAAAAAGTATGGGGAAAAACCTTTAAAATATCTCTATGATTTATCACACTTTAAATTTCAGTGATTCCATTTATTGTTGTTCCATACTGTCATATTTGTTCATCATGTGCATACATCACGTAAGCCATTATTATATGGCTATTAAATAGAAAAGCTGTGACACAGTAAAATACCTTATATTTAGCAGAGATACAAATTTCCTTCTAATGTGTTCCTGATTAACAATCCTTTCAACGAAGACTGACGTTGTTCAGGCTAACTTTGAGTGAGATAACAGTGAGACAAGGCAGATAAACATATTGCCACCTCCTACTGTAACAGCCTAGCTGCGCAATCCTCCCAGAACCTGCTTCCAGCCCTTGCGCACATGTCTGAGCCCACACATGTGCCTCCATCTGAGAGTCAGTGGGAAGTGTGAGAGTGCTCAGTGTCCTATAGTGCACTGCAATGATTTTAGGCTTCAGGCTGAGTTTAACTCTTTCTAGCACCAAACAGAAGCCTCGTGGTGAATGCAGACATGGGTATCGTACACACCAGAAACCGGGTGCCAAATGAGTTTCTGTTACCAGGACTCAAAACTGTCCTAATCCGGCTTCAGTTAATGTTTAGTCTACATGCTGAATTCATATTCATTTAGCTTTTCTTCTGCACTTGGATCCCAACACTAAAACTGTTTAAACAATACTCACTGGCTGTTATTTGTGTCACTTTTTGTCATCACTCCAAGTTAACTGCCTGAGACAGACAAGCTACATTGTCACAGTAATTAAGATGCAATTGCCTGTATATCAAGTGCTCTACAGTCCATTGAAAAGCTATGAGGATCTATATTTCCTATACAGTGCCTACCCCGTTTGATAATGTCTCCTTGTACACCACTCAGTCATACTTCAAGTTCTACTGCTGTTCCTTGAATGCTAATTTGACTCCATAATACTTTTTTCCACCTGCCCATGTACCCCAAAAATAAATTTGTGAAAGCAGAATGACACCAAATTTTGTTCTTGGTAAGGCAAAATAAGATTAAGTTTCATAGGATAAAAACCTGCAGTTCAGTGTCAGGTTTAAAATTGGTTGGGTTACCACATCAAACCTAGAAACCTCCCTGTAATTCAAAATGCAGTAAAATTACTGCAGCTCCTAGCAACCTTCAACAACCCACCAATCAGTAAATTTAGTAATAATTTTGATTAAGAATGGGACATAATTACAAATTTTCAAGGAAAATATATGTATATAAGCAAAAAGAGTTTTATAAAACTTTAGAAACAGTCTCTGTTTAGTCATTTACCTAGACAACCAAGTGAAAAAAAGATGCAGCTTTTACTTTTGTATATGTGTTTTCTATGCTGGTTTAAAAGATCCATTAGCTAAATATGCAGCAACAACAATGAACAAAGTAAGCTCCTAGAAACTCCTTAAAATTGATGCATTCCCATGAAGACCACACCATTTTCATTACAATGCTTATTATTAGACCAGTACAAGGAAAAATATACTTTTGTTCAGAGGAGTTTTACACTATTTACTGGAAATTACAGCTTGTCTAGCTAATGTGGTGAGGGTTTTCCAGTGTGCTCCAATTGTGCAGTAGTCTGTGTGATGGCTGTTCTCTGCCTGTTACCAACCAAGCACAAAGGGAGTGTCACTGCACAGTGCTGCACTCGTGGACGCTGGTCACCGAAGCACTGCTTTCAATGCCGTCTTTTAAAACGCCACATAAGCAGCAGCATGACTGAATGTTATGGGCTGCATAGATGCCATCACTAGAAATTCACAGTTGTCTGTAAACATAAAAGTTAGGCTATGATTTTGTCAAAATGCTTAGTGAAATCTTCACTCCATCTTGACTTTCACAAACATGACCTCAGTCACGTTTTTCCATGACAAAGACAAGCAAACTGATTTCTAAACCACGTCTTGTTTTATACCCATGGTAGCTAAGGAATGAACAGAAAATACAACCTCTCCATACAAGAAGCTCTGTTTACAATGAGAACAGTGATTGGGGCAGCAGTAATCAAAGATAATTGCCAATGCCTCACTAATAATGGGTAATTGGAGTATATTAGAGCAAAGAATCTAAAAAAGGCAGAAAATGTGATTAAGGTTGCTAATACCTAGTGTAGCAAGAAGGGTAGCATCATTTCCTCAGCCTCTACTTGTCTCAAAACATACTACCTCTGGGTCATACAGAAGAGAAGAAGGAAAGCAATTATGATTAATATATTGTGTATGTTACTGCCCATACTTGCTACTCAAGTTAATTGTGGTAAATTGTGTTAATCCATATCCTTGTAATTTACCCTATCTAAGGCAACAATACTAGAAAGCTGAAAAACCACTGTACTTGCCCGTACTCTTGTACAGCACAAAGGCTTCTGCCCTGGGAACAGCCCAAGACTGAAAGAACATGATCTCATTATCACATGAGTGACAGAAGTTCTATAAGCATCTAATAAATGACATCAGAAAATCACTTTGAAACAGGAGGAGGCAGATGCAAGCAGTATCTAACACCTACCACCTCAGGGTAGCTCAGGAGATACAATGGTTGCATTATAAAGCTGATACACATTACAGAAGCAATGAACAAATGAACTAATTTTGAATGACATGCAGTACAGAATAGCTGAACTAATTTTGAATTATATATCTAAAGAAAAGCTACTTTATTCTTTACTTACCATATATATGATAATAAAGGATTTTAGAGTTCTAAAGGATCATTAAACCAATAATTAACCTATTCTAGTAACAGGAGCTTCTATAGAACAAAGTATTTCACTGGTAATTAAGTTTACCTTTATAAAGGCACAGCCAGTTCCATTGTCTGTAATGGTAAGCCCCAGCAAATCATCAGTTTTAAGAACTTCCACTTCTTTTCGTTGTCCTTTCACATGGGCAAATATGAAATCTTCAAGGCCAATTTGTGCACCTAAGAGCTTGTCCATATCAACTTTATGAGTGTTCAAAGTGCAAAACATTATCTGTGCAGAAGGAAAGCAAAAACATTAACGGTGTATTAGGTTTGGTGAGCTTGATAGGAAGATAAAATGAGAGCACGGTTCAGGCCCCTGTGACAGGTCCATAGCCAAAATGATACCTCTTCTTCTCCAGCTGTACCAGGAGAGGGGATACTCTTCACCCACACGCAACAGAAAGCATCAGAAGCTCAAACTGCAGATAAGAGCTGGCAGGGAACATAGGAAAGAGACCTACCTGTGTGAGCAGCCTTGCACAGCTTGTCTCAGCACACCAGTCCTGAGAGAGGCATCTTGAGCTGGTACTGCTTGCACCAGAGGTTAGAGTAAGCAAATTGAAGAGCCATCACCATCTTTTGCTTCATCATTCACCCACCTCAAATTTCACACGATTCAAAGATCACTAGGGACTACTTTAAAATTTGATTGGTTGAAAGCAGTTTAATGGGGAAAAAAAAAGAGCTTATCAAAATAAAATAGTCATGAGAGAGCATGAAATGTTTTGTATTGCTCCACGTGTTCCCCCATTAGTTCAGAGCATGTTGTCTGCAATGGGCTTGCTTAGTTCCTACCCTTCCCCAGCATGAGTTGGGGTCATGACTGTTCCAGCTTAGTAAAAGCAAGGTTTAATAAAAATATCAAATTGCTTCTTTATAAATCATCTTTTCTGAGGGATTTCCCTTCAGCACTAGGTATCCAACACTTCTTTTTGTCCCTACACTTATGCCAGTTCTTCAGCAGGGAGGTTTGTTGTCCTGGCCATAGGCAAGATGAAAGATATCAGCTGTACTGCCTGGGGACAGGGATGCTTTTGCCACCACGGAGCTGCACGGAGGACTTTGGCCAAGCCCAACACACCCCGTCACAGCTACAGTAACTACACTTGCCTAAGCCTTTCCAGGCTGGAGCAGGAGAGGGGTGAGGGCCAAGGGAACCACACAGCTTCCTCCTGGGCAGCACCTGAGAAAACAGGGCAGCAGCCAAACCAGAGAAACTCTGCGCTCCAAGAGAAACTTGGAGAATCCCTAAAATCTACTTCATTGAGGCAAAGACTCAGATTTTCCACACCAGAAGACTACAGATGCCTCTTCTTTCCTTCTGGCATCACTGGATGAAAGCAGAAAAACTGAAATGAAAGTCACCAACCTGTTTAAATTGATTCCAGCTAAACAAAGGGTGGATGCTTTTACTAATGTATTTCACAGAGAGCATTCAAGTTTCTAGTGCTTTCTAGAACTTAGATTCTGTAACTACGGGGGTTTTAATCTTAAAGACTGAAAGTTAATAGAGAGATTGTGTTTCTTGATGAAGGTCTTGTTTAGTTGTTGTTTTTAAAACAAAACAAACAAAACCCCCCCACCAAACAGCCTTACTTCAATGGCTACTTGCTTATCTCATCCAATTCATCAAACATCCACTGCAATCTAACACCTTATTTAACAATGAAAGTCGTAACAGCACACCCTTAACAGACATTAGTTTTATTTGCTCAGGTAATGCAAAGGTTTTCCGTTAAACAGTACTCCAGCAGTAACAACATCTAGAGAAATTAATCTGGTTTTAAGTAGAAATTTGAATTTTATTTTATAAATAAGAATAATAGTCTCTAATGACAAGCTCTTTTTTTAAACCAAGAAATTAAAACAGATGCTTTCAAGTTCACATACACATTTTCAGCTCTCTCAAGCTACATAACTTTGCCAGTTTAAAATGGCAACTCAGTTCTCTGTTCATCGTTCCTGTGATGAATAACAAGCACTGTCTTTACATTTTAGACATTAGCATCCTTCAACTGACCTTGTCAAACAGACAATCATCTAGTAAATACTGCCTGCCTAAACCACCACACTGTCACACCTTTGAATAGATAAAATTGGCAACGGGGCAGAAATGCGATATTTAGAAACTTGATCCAGAGTTTCTCTTTATAGATCTTCATCTGGATGGCATTCCTACTACAGCCTATAAGTCTGCAGAATTTTTTGTGAGTCAGTTCTGTGCTAACCACAAGGCTCAGAGAGCATCAGCCAGTCAAAAATAAAACTTAAATCATTCTTCATCCTCTTTAGTGAACAACTGCTTTTTCTCAGAACAGATATATGCAAAGAGTAATGTACTAAAGATGTATCTACCTAGAAAGATATACCACTACACCATCTACCAGTCATAGCATGGCTTTATTTGTACACAACAGAGACCTATTGATTCAAAAATGATATTTTTCATAGATTTTACATAAATTTAATATTGGTACCTAATGACAGATTATATACTTGAATACTTAAACGACAGCTTCCACTTACTCAAACTTTTGAATATTTTTAACAGTAATTTTCTTATCCAAAAATGAAGCAAGAAAAAAATGCAATGTGCAAATCTCATTGTTAAGTCTTTGCTGTCCTTACCCTAAACCTTCATAGGCATTTGGTCTTTAACTCAGCATACCAGTGCTGTGATATTTCACGCCAACTTTAGCAAGATATTATAAATCAGAACTGTTACATCAGTCACAAAGTATCTAGGATACCTCCTTCACCGAGAGTTATCTTCTACAGCATTCAGAACAAGGAAATTCCATGTGGCTGGAGACTAGGGCCTTATGCACAACTTTATAAAATAGATTTGTCCAGTAAGATTACTAACAGATTATTCCCTGCATCCATATTTTCAGTTGGAAGAGACCACAAAACCAAGGCTATACTGTGTGTTATATAAAGAAATGGTATTAGTTATGAAAAAGAGGGTTACATTATGTGTTATATAAAGTATATATGCAGTACCATATTGCATATTCTATACATTAATTATACTCTCATCTTCTATATTGAGCTTACACCTTGAGAAGGACTCAAAAAAAAGTTGATTGATAGATTACATACTCAGAAGCTATTGAAAATGTATTAAAAATCTCAGATAACTTTACAGAGGATATCATAATCACTTTCTGTTTAAGAGGTAGGGAACTGGGAATTTTAATTCTGAGCAAGATGTAACACCCACTGACATACTTCCCTATATATGTAGATGCCATCATAGCAAGAAATCACCAACGCATTTTCTAGGTGACATACTCACTTTATCTTCCCCAAGGAAAATGTGGGAACCTTGACCAGCTTCAGCAAAAGGAAGAATAACCAGCTCCTCCAAGTTCTAATGTGTTTTTGGTACTCTGTCAGGTATGCAACTTGGTCAATACATTCAAAGTCTTATAAAATAAGCAGTGTTTTACTGTTTTGGGGGGGTTTTTTAAACCCAAAGTACACCAGTATTACAGCGTAAGTCCTTCCATGCAATTATTCCCATACTAATATTTCAAATACTTTCAGTTAAAGTATTTGAAAAAGACATAGCAAGCATCACATGCAATACGGGTGTGACACTTAAGCACTGCTTAGGGAAACAGCAAGCAAACAATTCTTGCCATAGGGTTGGGAGGAGGTGGTTTGTAGGGAGTGTTAAGTTTGCTCATTTAAAGTATTCAATCTGTAGGCGAGATTGTGAGCGATTTGTTTCAACAGATAAGCATAACAATAAAACTTCCAACATTTTGGTGATGAGGATTTCACAAACTGACCTTTTCTCTAAAACACACTTCAGATTTTTTTATTGTTAAAAGGACAGTTTCGTTCAGAAACACAAGTTTCAGCAGTGGTTTATTTGTCAGTAGTCTTTCATAAAAGTTTAAATCAAGCACTTCTATGAAAGTTTAATGTGGCACAGCCTCACAGTATACTTGACTGTTTAGCATGAGGAGGCAAGGCCTGTGGAACAACAGCCCACACACAAGCTCAGCAGCTGAACTCTTGTTACTGGAAGAGAAAGAGGGAGCTGCATTTCTGCCCTTATTTCTGCCAGAAAAGTCTCTCTTTTCCTGAGTTATCTTTGTGATGCAAAATTCCTTCCACTGTGAAAGAAACTCCAACCTCCAAGGGCCCTGGAAAGATACACCCACTGAGCATTAAGTTTACTTCACCAGCCCCACCATTCAAAGCAAACAAAATAATCAAAAGTGCAAATTGCAAGTAGACAAACCAAAAGTCCATACAGCTTCTATGGGTTACCATTCCCTTCTCATCTGATCAAGAAATATCCCTGCTACAGCTGGACTTTAATATCCACGTTCTCAGTGCCTGATTAGCTACTCTGAATACTGTAAAGCCCTACCATGTGCTCTCACAGGAGCACACCACCACCAAATGCTTTAACAGACCCACATTGTCCTTCAGTCAGTGCTCATTTATTTATCATACAGGCTGCACTCAGCACTTTCACCCTTACAGGGAACACAACATTCCCTGTTACATTTCTAATAGTCATAGAGGAGTAATAATCCTAAATGGCCAAAGCTACAGATAAATACTTTTTCCAACTACTTTGCCTACTTCAACCTCCACAGAAAAAATAGGGGGAGATATTTCTATTATTTATGCAAAGAGAAACATACACGTAACTGTGCGTGGGTTCTGTTGTTAGATAAGAGTTGCATCTATCTATCTATCTGTATTTTTTTTAGCTCTGTGCTTTCTTGTTGAAAGCCTGTTGAAGTAATCAAGTTGAAAGTCAAGAACAATGTGATCTACCTCAAACAACACTCATAACAATGATGTTGGAAATTATACAAATTTAAAATTTTTTTATGTAACTTTAGTCAGGGGTTTGTTCTCCTTTGCCCGCGGGGAGAGGAATTGAAGTTTCTCTTTACAAGACTCTTCACCGAGAGAGGCCCGATGAGTTTAACACCCACAGACTGGGAGTAGCCAAAAGATACACAAGAGATAAGCGAACATTAATGATCATTAACGGACATTATCCCCCAACATCACCCCCTGGCGCGGTCAGAGACACCTGGTCTGGGAAAAGACTGATAAGAGAACTGAAGAATGAGGACCAGATTAGCATCGAAGGCAAAGAGATCAATAACCAATAGGAGATCGAATACTAAGAATTGCATAATTTAAGACCAATGAACAAGAATTTCTTTGGGTTTTGTCTGTATAAATGTGTGAAAAGTTCTGATAAAGGATTATGCGTGATGGAATGATTTTCACTGCACAACCCGGGCATGTGTGGATGAAATGATTTCTATTTCACATCCTGGCCAGTACAACATCCTGGCCAGTACAACATCCTGGCCAGAATAAAGTAATGCCTTAATTCTCTAACATAAAAGTTGTGGTTGGAGAGTTTTTGTTTTTCCCGCAGTTTCAGTGACAATGACAATCTATTGCTAGTAGCCATATTCACTCCTCCCTGTGGAAAGAACAGTCACGTTGGAGCAGTAAAAGAAGAAATGCTGGTCGTGGTAAAAGTCAGAGAGATAGGCAGAAAGGGAGGCTTCTGCCTACCCCTCAGCTTCAAAAGGGGTAACAGATATATACTCACCTAGGAAGATGGGTGAAGACTAAAATACCTACATGAAAGGATGAAGAAAGGAAAAGCCTCAGAAAGTTGCTGTTATGTCTCACTCCTTCATAGATACCTAGCAAACATCCCCTTTGAAGCTATACCCATCTTGTCCTGTCCCCATCCTACACTACTCATGATCCAGGTCTGCACAGAAGTTTCTGTCAATGTCTGTCCAACAAATATTGTGTTTTATATAAACTTCTCCCTGTCACTGTTGGCAGTCAATCACAGAACCTGGAAAGGATTCTCCAGCAGAAGCTAAACTCAGCTGGTCCTGTGAGATGTGATCCAAAGAGGAAAGGAGGTGCTGTAACCATGTGGAGTCAAAAGGAGAAGTGACAGATTACAAGTACAGCTCATTCAGAATCGTATTAAAACACTTGGGCAGGAACTTAAGCAAGAATCCATACTCTTGCCTACCCTGTGGTAAACTCACATATCATATTAAATGTATTCACTTCTGCAAAAGTCATCTGAATGCTCTCTACACCGAGCTCTTCCCCACCACTCCCCCCCAACTATTTTCCACCTCAGCCACTGCAGGGTAGAGATCCCTGTGATAGGACCTGTTTCCAAAGGCAGTCGGGTATCACGCTGCCCACAGGCTTCAGCAGAGCTAGGTCACTGAAACTTTCCTAGACAGGTAACACCTAAATAGCATTTGAGTACCTCAGCGTCTTTCAGTCTGCTGAGATGTAGCTTCTGGCATTATTCTTTACACCAGATTATCTGTCCAAAAGCAGCTTTAATGAATAGATAATACCATTCAAAATAAATTTTAAAGTTATTTGTTTCTTGGCTGTTCACTGATCTATCTTGTCTATCCAAAATTCTGTTATAAGTCTCTCTGGTCTAGGTTCTTCAGTCTGCTATGACACCTTCACACCAGGAAATATTTTTGATCACTATTTTCACTTCATTCAACTTTCTTAAGGACAACTGAATTTCTAGAGTAAAAGATACTCAGAGATTCAGTACCTCCAGCAATAATTCTCCACCCATTTTTAGTGATAAGCCACATTTTAAAAAAAATTTTAAAGGAATGGAACATTAGGGAGAAAGAGAAAATAAGAAATTTCTCTAGTCTGGCACAAGGCTGGCAATATGTGCCCATGATATGTGGTGCTTCCTCTGAAACCTCTGAGGGTGTCAGATTATACATCTAGCAGGAGAAACAGGAGCGTACCATTCATACAAAATTAAGTTTCTTTGTGAACGCTTTTCTTTCTCAAGTCAGTGGAGCCAAAAGTTCAACAGTGAAAGGAAGAAAACTAAAATAGAAGACAATCTGGTAATTATGAGAACTTGAGAATAAAAGGTATAACTGAGATGGAACAGAACAAAAGGGGAACAGCAGCTCAGGATGAAAAGAAAACAAAGGAGCAGAAGGTCAGAAAGCAGCTGGGAAGGTTTGGGACATGGGTGCATTGCCTCTTAATTACTTAATGCAACAGTGACTGGTTAAACTGTATTCACTGCTACTGCCACTTTCCCTTCACAATTTACTGTTTGAAATGCTATGGCAGGCCACAGCAAACTCTCAGAACAAAGGCTGTTGTAGTAGAAGTCTTTACAACTTTTAAAAAAATCATCCACAAAGAACAAAACAAGTAAAGCTGTGCAGCCACACGTAGGCATAATGAAATGTAAGCCCTTTGTTTCAATTTGCCACTCAGAGGTTAGGTTCACAGCACCACATAGGAAGAACTTGATATGGCCACTGCCTTTTAACTAAGAGAAAACAATGCATTTACAAACACAAATGAATCATTATCCAAACAAATGTTTAGAACATGGCTCAGGAAAAAAAGAGATCAAAAAGGCAGCAGAGTTTAAAAAAAATCCTGTTACAGACTTAAATAACTCCATTTGAACAGTGAGCCTTTTAAAAATAATTATCTGACAAAGCAGAAAACTTTCCAAACATCACATTCGGCTGAAATTTTAAAATGTAGTACAATTTAGGGCATTTATACCACATCCCCTCCCCTTCCAGTGCCTTCATTCTGGGTATTTACCCTCATAGGTCCGTTGTCCCTTTTTAAACTGGAATGAAGCAGTCCCTAAGAGCTGTGTCAAACAGCAGCTGGCAACAGGTTAACCGAGACACTGCAGTTTTGGTCAAGAGGACCATTGTTTTTACCATGTAAGAGTTAAACCACACTTATGTCTTTTCCCGTATGGTAACGCTCATTTGGAATAACAAAGGGAGTTTTTTTCTCCCAAGAAGTGTAAAGTAGGCACGTCCACACAAGCCCGCGACAGAGGATGCCCACGGGCAGGGCGGGTGGCAACAGGCCCGGCGGGACGCGCCCGCGGCGGTACCGGCCCTACCTGGGCGGGGTGGATGCCGAACGCCTCGCCGATCCGGGCGTACAGCTCGCGGGCGCTGCCGAAGCCCTCCACGCGGCCCGTGGGGCTGCCGTGAGCCAGCTGCGTGTGGAACTGCAGCCGCGACGCGCCGGCGGAGGGGGCCGGGGCCGCCGCGGGGGCCGGGGCCGCCGCCTCGCTCTCCACCAGCTTGAAGGTCTCCTTGGACTTGTCCTTCTTCTTGCTCCTCAGCCCCAGCGGCATCTTCCGCGCCGGCCCCGGGCTCCTGCGGCNCCAGGTGCGGCCCGGCCCCGCCCCGGCCCGCTCCGGGTGCTGAGAGCACGGAACGCCGAGGGCCGGGGAGCGCCCCGCTGCCCCCGCCCCTACCCCCTCCCGGGCAGCTCGGGGCCAGCGGCGCTGCCCCGCCTGCGCTCAGACCCCTCGTGCCTCCGCCACTGAGGGGTCCTTTACCTACTTTCCACTCGCTAGTTCAGGAATTCCTGCTAATAGCCAAGTACTGAATACTGATTAGTATAGATTTATACCCAGGATATAAAAGAAAATCTGGAGTATACAAGGACTTCAGGCAACTCTTTCTCATTTATCACAGACTATCTATAAATCTCTAAGGGTTAATTAAGCAACAGTCATATAACCAAAGTTTAAGAGCCTTCCTATTGTACTGGCAGTAGCTTTGAAATACTGAGACTTAACACAGAAAATACTTTTCAAGTATTTGTAACATTGAATGGATTCAAAACGTTTCCTTCTCTACCGTGAAATAGAGCTACATATTGTACAGTTAGATACTCACATTACAGGAGACATCTGGGCTCCAAAGTAACTACACTCACCTCAGTGGAACTGCCCCATTTTCAGTAGTGTACTGAATCCACCCAAGATGTGAAGAGCGCAAAATTCATGAGGCAATATTCAGCACTTCTAAAGGAAACTGCTCTAAAGCCACAGAGAGGAGCAGCACTGCCTTACCACATCTTCTGACTTTCATAATAAAAAAGACAAACCATTGCAGAGAAAAAGGATTCTAGCACATGGAGTCAGACCAGGCAGGCAGAGACAATGAATTACAGTGAGGCAGCCCAGAGTCAAAAGTTCTTAGCAGATCTAATCAGAGCATCTCTGATTACATGAAATTACATACAGATTTCAAACTGCTTATGCTATGAGGTAGAAAAGGTTTGAAGCCAATTTGACTTCAGCCGTTTCAAGATAGCATGTGGTAGATTTTAATGAATACTCAAAAATGGCTTGTATCAAATTCTAGGAGGAGACAATTGGATTCAATATTGTTACTAATTTTGTAGGAATTTCCACCAATAAAAAACCCAACAAAACTGCACCATAAACTTACCCCCGACACGTTAATAGCTGACTTTCCAGTTCAGTTTGAAAACACAAAACTTAAACTGAAGTTTTCTCTGAACTTGCAGACCTGTATGTACTTTTTCCCATTATTGCAATGCAATTCAGACAGCATGTTGGTATTCACTAGACGACATTGCAGTGAGACGAAATAGAGATTAACCAGCAGTACCAAACTGTTCATGTTCATCTTGATATTTAGGGGGTTTTGCTGTTTTTCAAATTTAAATAAAAAGCTTCTTTTACAATAAGCCTTTTCCCATTTACTAAAATGTATTATTAAGGAATTGGTGGCAAGTATTTATGTCTTGTCTCTACTCATTCCTTTTCTTGTGAAAAGATAATGGAATCTTAAAACCCAGTAAATACTGTTTACAGTCATACTGATTTTAATAATTTTGTTAATGATATTTACTAAATGAACACAGTCAAGTTTCTACATATACAGAGGTTGTGCAGATTTATTTAAAAAAAAACTCATGGACATCAACAGCCCTAATTTAGGTATCTGTTGCAAAACTTTCTTCAGTGGAAGTGTAAATGTTTCCATGTTTCATATGGAGGTGGATGGAGAAAAAAAGTTGGTACAAAAACTATGCTGATGCTACCTGCAGCTTGGAGCAACAGCAGCAGCTTTTAACCAGAGAAAGAAAAAATGACAACTCCAATGGAGTTGACCAACTAAACAGTATGGAGCATGTATATGCCATCATTAATTACATGATGTAACAAGTGAATGAAATCTTTTTTGTGTAATTTAAATTGGAGGAAGATGACATTGCACACATGCTAAATTATTTTCAAAACCCAAACCTAGAGAAGCATCTACATGAAATTGCCCTAGTAGTCCCCAGCTTCAGAAGGAAGTAAAAAGAAGTGTTCAACACTCAGTTTCATCTCTCTGTTATTGAAGAGGTACATTACCATGGACTTCTTTTTTCCTAATCTAAAAGTACCATTTATTAATATTGCTCAGATTATGGATTAGCAGTTTCAATTGTTTAATTTGATCAGCATAACACAGTGTTGACTGGGTGATCTGCAGAGCTGTAAATGAGTCAGACTGCTGAGAAGCTCAATGAAAAGAAGGCTGTAATGGACAGAAGACACTTTCTCCAACTACAACCAATCCTAGTTTTCAGACTCCCTTGAATGTGCACCCTCTAGGGAAATATCTGCCAACACTAATTAACACACAGTAAAACTAGATCATCAATCCAAATAAGCCTCCAGCAACTCAGGATACTAAGGATCTAAAAATTACTTCAAATCAACTTCTTGAAGAAGAGAGTTAACAAATAAAACTGCTATTAGCCTTGGTCTTAGAGAGAAAAATAAACCATGTACTTAAAAAAAAAAAAAAAGAAAAAAGAGTTTGATCCTTTTATCCCAAGTATATTGCACACTACAGGCTACCCCATTCTTCAGTTTCTGACACGTAATACCTGGGATTCAAGAATCATGGCATGTAACAGCCATAAAGTTTGTGGAGAATGTATGTGGAACAAAGTCACGTTACTGGATATGAAATGCCACTATCAGTGAGTGTTTCACTACACATAGGGTATCTATCCTTATTCAGGGAAATGCTAGATGGTATTTTAGGTGCTGGTTGGGTGGGGTTTGGGGGTTTTTGAATGTAGGGCAGCAGGGCTGTGAACATGGCAATTTGTCCTTGATAAAGCAATCAGGCATGACAAACAAGATTGTTGTTATATAGCTCCTCCCTTGGGTAAGCCAGTAATTCCAGGGCAACGAGAACAGTACACTTACACCTTCTACACCCCAGTGGATCAACAGCAGGTCTCTATTTTTTCTATGTTCAAATAATAGAACAATTAATTGCAGAAGTCTGAAGGAAACAAATCGTGCCATCCAATAGTCCATTGCTGAGCAAACTGACAAATAGTTGAGATTCTGCACCTCATGAGATTAGTGCTGCTATTTGCTCAGTTTGGGTGGCATATGACAAATTCCCTTTTTCTAATAGGGTGTGTTCAGTAAGTTATATACTAAGAACTACTCATGTCAGCTGCAAAAGTGGACTAGCAATTACTGACTGGAAAAATAAAATGGTTTCTTAATTATATTTACAGTAGCATGTTCATGACCCACATTTCTCAGAGTCTAGTACATGAATTCAAGTGCACAGAATTTCACCCTAAATTATAGCAAATTTCACTGTTAAAGGAAAACCTATTTGACCCCAAAAAAGTCTGCTTCCAGTGAGTCAGACCAGCACATAAGATGCACATACCAGAAAAGAATGGAGTGCATTTGTTCAGTGCACCACAAACAGGCTTCAGGAAGCTTTCAGCACAGCTAATACAAAAATGGCTGAGTGAAAGAATGGAATGCTAACCCCCTCATGACAGCAGAAAGCTGTGGAGCACGCAGAGTACCACCGCATGGCAGGAACGAGAAAGGGCTGTAATGTAGCTTGACTACTCTTCCAACAGCTTGAGGTTATCCTAAGGCTTGATGATGGTGTGATTAAAAAAGAATCTTTAGAAGAAGAGGTTTTCAGACTTGCTGGATGAATTCCAAAGCAACTAAATGACTTTTACTTTCTATGGCACCTAAGCAACCTTCAAGAGATCAAAAACCCTTCTCATCCCAATTTCATGAATGACCATTTTATTTTCATGTATTTCAGTAGTTACAAATATAGTAGTTGACTGAGTATTTGCTTCCTTCTCCCAAGTAACTTTATTAAATAATCAAGTGGGTTTTAAAACATAGCTTTTAAGCACATTTTTGATTAGAAAAATATTTTTTTGTGAATCCTGGATTAGACAGATATTAATGCTTCCTCTCATATTTTTGAAGTAATTCTACATGCTGGTTTCTGAAATATATACCTTGTTACCTCTCCATAAGAAAAGAAATACAAGCATTTATTTCATACCAGTCCTATAAGTTTTATACTTTGAGCTTGAAAACAGTTGGAAAAGTTTAGTTTGCTATACACATATATATATATATATATATACACCTCTAAATACACAAGATACTGCAATTCCTCAATTTAACGCTACTCCTCTTACCTGAAGATGGTTACCAAAAAATAGTCCTAGTTGCTGTAACTTTTTTTTTTTACAAGTTGGATATGGTTACAAGATTCTGGATTACAAAATGTTTGATTCCATTAGCTTTTAAACTGACAAATAGGTATTTTAGGTTGATATGCTTTAAAGTCATGTAGCTTGTAGCATTTGCCATCATAACAAAATATAAGAGAAAGTTAAAAACCAACTTCACACTTTTTACTTAAAAACCACATAAGAAATGCAATACGGAACATATTGAAATGGAAATTTTTTCAACAAACAATATATAGTATTAACAATATGCAGAAGCACAAAGCAGCAATTTCTTTTTGTGATACTGCTCCAGCAATTGTTTACTTCCTGTAGATTTAGGACTACAACTAACTGATACTGCATGAAGAGATCTGCAGTTGAAAAATTGACTTGAACAATACCCCACAGAAATTCTATTCATTTAAGTAACAGAAATGGGATTCTTCTTACACTCATTAAAACATTATTGTAAATTAAATCCCAACTTCCATACGATTTACTTTACTGCAGAGAGTCACATATATAACACTGCTATTTCTTAGGCTACCTAACAGAGCAGGTAACCTCTCAATTTCCACAGGCAAAAGGCTGACAGCAAATCTTAACATATTGTCTTATGAAAAACAACAACAAAAAAAATCTCAAACTCTTTGAAAGTGTTGTTAAAGCACTATTTTAAACTCAAGTAATAAAGCATGCCCACAAGGCATTTTTTTCACCAATACCATGCTGCAATCAAGGGAACCAGCCCTATTACTGTATTATAAAACTAGACTATTACAGAGGGCTCTCCGTCTCTCTACGCATCTTTTAACTCTAAAGACAATTAACTCATATTTGAATTTAAAAAAAAACCCTCAATTCAAGCATATGAAAGTTTCTGGGCAACCCCTATCCCACACTGTGTCTTAAGCCAAATTTGCTTTAGCTAGGACCTAGGTTCTTCCTTCTTCATGGGAGTAAAGTCTGGCCTTTGAAAATAATGAATACTTGACATCAGCATGATCTTTAGATACCTGCCCTAGCCAAATGCTTTTACAAGGCTCTTTGTGCATCTTTCCAACCCAGAACAGACCTGCTCCCTAGGGAGTTGTCACATGAGCACCACCATCTCTGGGCTAAGCCTCATTTACCGAACATGGCCCATAGCACTGTCTCATGCAAAGTGCCGAGTCCGAGTTCACAGAATCATTTTGCTTACAAGAAACCTCTTGGCATGATGAAGTCCAACACCCCTGCTCACACACGGTCAGCTGGAGCAGGCTGCCCTGCACAATGTCCAGTCAAGCTATGAATATCCAGGGATAGCAACTCCTCAGCCTCTCTAGGAAACCTGTTCCAGTGTTTGACCATCCTCTCAGTAAAAAGATGTTTCCTTGTGTTCAGATGGAATCCCTAACTTGTGTCCATTTAGTCCTGTCACTGAGAGCTACTGAGAAGAGCCTGGCTCCTCCATCCTCATTCCCTCCTGTCAGATGCCAAAATCTCCCCCCCAGTTTTCTTCCCCAGGCTGGCAAGTTCCAGCTCTCTCAGCCTCTCATACATGGTCCTGTGTTGGAGCTGCTCCATTAAGTTTACACCCTTTAAGTACTAGGGAGCCCAGTACTCCAGATGTATCCTCATCAGTGCTGAGAGTAATGACAAAGAATCATCTCCCCTCACCTGCTAGCAAAGCTTTGGCCTCTGTTCAAAAGGCTGCACTGCCAGCTCACAGTCAGTTTACTGACAGTTTGCTGGTCAGTTACTCCCCAATGGAGCAACACTTTGCATTCCCCTTTACTGAACTTTGTGAGATCCTCTGGGGTCCAGTTCTTCAGCCTGTTGAGGTCCCTTTGAAAGGCAGTACATCAGCTGGTGGCACCAGCTACTCCTCCCAGTTTATACAATTTGTAAACTCCATCCCATAATTCAGGTCATTAAGGATGCTGACTAGTATTGGCCCCAGTACTGAGCCAGAGGGTACACCACTATTGACTTGCCTCCAACTGGACTTTGTACCACTGATTAAACCCCCTGTGCTCCCTCACTTAGCCAGCTTTTCACCCATCTCACTTTCTACTTATCTAACCTGTACTTCATCAGTCTGTCTACTGATGTAAAAGGTAAACAACACAGACTGTTCTCCCAACAGCCCCAAAGCTCCCTGTAGATGACAGTAAGATTGGTCAAGCAAGACTTCCCTGTTGTACATCTATGTCGACTACCCCTGTTCATCTTTTAGAAACGCTTTCCAGGAGGATTCTTTTCCATCACATTACCAAGGGCTTAGGTGAAGCTGATTAGCCTGTAGATTCCCAAATACTCCTTCTTAGTTTTCTTGAAGAGTGGTATTTTCTCTTTTCCGGTCTACCAGAACATCTCCCAATCTCCCTGACCATTCAAAGATAAATAAAAGTGGCCCTGCAATGGCATTAGCCAGCTCTCTCAACAATTGGGTGCAATCTGTCAGGCTCACAGACTTTCAGTTAAGGTGTACCCTAACCCGGTCCTCCACCACCAAGGTTCCAGATTTCCCCTCTAGTCTCAGGCACCTGGAATTCCTCCATGGTTTTACTGGTAGTGTCTGATGCAAAGGCAGCACAGAGCACCTCAGCCTTCTCCATCTCCTTGGTCAGCAGCCTCCCTGCCCCATTCGACAACAGGCTCACCCTTTGCTGCTCATGTCCTTCAGGAATCCCTTCTTGCTATTCTGCCTGAAGGCTGAGGAACTATCCCACAACAAATGGGAAGAAGTATCCCACAGGATACTGAGGAAGTATCCCACAGGCTCCTCTGGCTCCTCAGGCCGTGTGCCCTTTGCCAGACTCACAGTGCAGTCCTGACACTTCCTGGGGCAATAAAGAGAAGGCTTTCATTGCACAGGGGGGGCGGTTCAGGAGTCCAAGCCTATTTTTCCAGCCTATGCTTTGTGCAGTGGAAGGCAACATACTGAAATGATCTCTCTCATGTTTTGCTCTTTAAAATATTTATACCTTTGTGTATTTCTACTACTATCTCAAATTTCTGTATAAATATGTAATGTTATAGACAGGGTAAGGATATAAGAAATAAAGTACTTGGAGGCTCCAGTACTGTATCAGAAATATGCACTGACTTT
Source organism: Gymnorhina tibicen (assembly GCA_013399875.1). Lineage (NCBI taxonomy): Eukaryota > Metazoa > Chordata > Aves > Passeriformes > Artamidae > Gymnorhina > Gymnorhina tibicen. Next base: position 2,787,657 of record VXAZ01010408.1, on the reverse strand, counting down.
GTAAAAAAATTACTGCATTTTATATTAAGCAAAATAATGACTTGCTGATTAGTAAGATGTAAAACAAAATGAGTGGTTTTCCCTGTAATTTTTACTGCAGAATTCACCTGTATGATTTCTACTTAAACCCTTTTCTTCTCATGCAGCATTACAGTATTTTCCCCCCACCCATCCCACAAAACAAAAAAAACAAAGATTCCACTAAGTGTTACAGATTGCACTTTTAAAGCACAGACTTGCCAGTCTTCTGCATTTCCAGTGTCCTATTTTAATCTGTTGACATACACAGTCTTCCATTTTATGAAACTGGAAGATTTCGCCTAAGTACTTCTTTTGATGCTGGAGAAATGTTATCTGGGAAAATTACTTCAAACTCTATAATTAAGTCTCCACGTTGGTCAGGAGTTTTGGGAAATGGCAAACCATATCCTATAATTCTTCTTCTCATCCCGGGCTTTACCACTTCATTTACTGTCATGGGTATGGTTCTTCCTTCTATCGTTGGCACGTTGAAAGAGCTGCCACACAAAGCCTAAAGAAAGATTGCAATATGAGAAAAAGAAATTGGTCAGAACTTTTCTGTACCCACAAACGAATCCGGATTATTTAAAAGTGACTAGAATACTAAACAGTATTTCTCCTGTGCACTCCTGACATGTCAAAATTTAGATACAATGTTCCTCTCTTAAAAAGAGAAAGCTTCAATTTGTCATTGAGTATCACTGAATTTATGAATCTTACACAATGGCCACTGGAGGGTTATTGAGATGAAATGTCCTTCAAAGACTTTATCAAATAATAAGGGAGCTGAGCAGAGTGAACTCCTCACTCATACTGCTCTACAGATGTCAGTACTCTTAAGTTTCCACTGGAAATTTAGAATCCCATTTTATTTTTTGTTCGTTTACATTGCACAGGAGCTTTACTCCAATACATTATCAACCCGTATCATATCAAATTTCAGAACATTTAAGTGTCTATAAGCAGAGGCATATCAAATTTCACAGCTGTCTTACATGAGTATTTGTGGTGCCTAAAGAAAAGCAAAGAATAATTTTGTTGCACCAAAATTAGAACATTACAGACCTTCTGCTTTATCCAACAGTTTATTTTCATTACTAGGATCTCTGACAATAAGATTCTGATTCCTGCAACTTCACCTGATTCAGCACACTTAGTCTACACTGATAATGTCCAATTTACATAACAATACAGCGAGTCTAAATAGGCTTTTGTCTGTGAAGGAACTGTATTACCCACACTAACATCAAATATTGTCTTTTCTCCCTCCCTCACTACTTCAGGTGTTTCACCTCACTTCACACTTAGTTCAGAATCCTTTAAGGTAGCTTAATTTACACAAAGAGCTTATAATGAAAGCAAGCGTTTATTTCTCCACCTGATACTAATTAAGAAGAAAAAATACATTACACACACTTAGCTACATTATCTTTTAAATTATGATTATGCTGAGGCTTCAGACTATCAAGAACTCTGGGAAGTTGTCTTTCTGACTTTTCCTTCAGAAAGCCACTATGTTTTGACTTGGAATGGAATTTTAAAAGCTGTACCATTTTTGTTGTTATATATAGCTCCTCTTACACCTGTTCACAATTATTTATCTTCATGAAATCAATCTCTATGTAGCTTGAAATCACACTTCAGTAACTTATGAGCTAAAAAGGGAGACTTAGAATTTGTTGGCAGTGAAAATACTTAAGACATTTCTACCTTATCCCACAGAAGTAGCAATCATATCACAGCAGCAAGGAGCACACTATATAGGATGTATTTATTAGTTTGCATTTGTCACTTCAGCCTAATACATCATTAGCTAGAAAGGCTATGTACGAAGATTTAAGACATCTGAACCCTTATTCTTACCCTTTCACCCTTAACCTCGTCCACCTCTACAGTAAACCACTTCAAATAATATTCCATTTTTATCAAAACAGCTATTGTTTCCACTATAAATGACTGTGCTCTTCAGCCACACACTCATGAAAGTGAAACTATTTTAAAAAACCACCCAAACCCCAAATCCTAGAACTTCACAGCTGCCATACAGCTTTAGCCATTGTATCATATTGTAATACTGTCAAACATTTAGAGTTCTACCACAAGAGAAACTTACCTCCCTTAAGTTGATCTTAACAGGATAGACAATATTTGATCCGTCTCTCTTGAAATGAGGGTGAGGTTTATCTTTAATGATAAAAACAATATCAGCTGGAATTGTGTTGGGTGTTTCATCGCCTTCTTTCGGAAAAGTGATCTTGGTGCCTTCTTTCCATCCCCTTTTTATCTCAATAGTAAGAATTTTGTCCTCTGTTCGGACACTTCTACCATCTGGGTTAAGCCTTTTACGTGAAATCCTCATTCTTTTTGTGCAGCCGTGATAGATCTCTTCCAGCGACACTTTAAGTTCATGGATTACAGGGGGATCTTGTTTACGACGCAATTGGCTGCCAACCGTATTCCTTTCCCTTGGAAAACCATTCATACTGAAACTAGTGAAGGATCCAAAGGGATCACCATCCACCTCCATGTCTTCACTGTCTCTGCCACCAGGCATCCTCCTTCCAAAGAAGATCTCAAAAGGATTTGTGCCACCAAAGAAAGCTGCAAATGTAGCATGTGGGTCGCCATGGAAGGAGTACCGGAAGGTACCACCCTGGCCATCAGATCCTCCAGCTCCTCCTTTAAGACCTAAATAAGACAATTAAGCAAAGTTAAAAGCAAATTGAGTATTAGTATAAGCTTTCCTACTGTAGAGTGTAATGATATCAGGACTGATGAGTCAAAAAGATATTTGCAGTAAAGTGCAAGGTCTGCTTTTCAAGGAGGATTCACCATGAGAATATGCAGTACTGACTACCAATTCAATAGCTTGAACAGCAACAAAGTTTCTGAAGCTCTAGAATGACTTTTACTTCAGCAGAACAGGTATTCTGACAGTGCCAATTTTATTTCATATGATTGAAACCAGTTATTTTAATGAATTAGCATCTTAGAGCAGAAGACAGGTTTGCTTGACTTGATCTCTTCTTGTTCTACAAAGTCTTTTGGGAATTGCATCCTTCTACAAAGTCACTTCTGGGGAAAATTACTATCATATGCAGCATATTCTATAGTCTCTATAGCTCAGCTGTAGCTCAGTGTTAGTTAGTTTTACCCCTGTCTTCCTGCAATTTGTTTTGAGTAAAAGGTAACATGCCAAGAGTCAAGCACATATACGCTTCCTTAATATTCAATTCAGAATCCCAAATTTACCACAGCTTGTGTTTCTATGATATAAACCAGGTACAAATCCTGGGAATTCTCTTCAATGCAGCCACAAATAAAAACATCTTGGAACTTTCTCCATCTGGATACAAAAACCTTGTATACACTATCACTGTCTCTGTGCAAAAAATCAGAAGGTTCTCAATAGCTTTGTTCTATGTTTCATATGGAGAGATCTAAATCTCATTTCTTCCTGCTAAGATTTCCCTTACAATTCTCACTGAAAACCCCCTTGTATTTCCTGTGCTCCCATTCCAAACCAAGCTAAAATCAATTTTCTTCAATGCCTCTTTCCCAATAGGTGATCAAGTATTTCCTCATAATAGTGCTCTTCTGCACTGACCATTTCAGGATACTTTCTCAAACTATTAAAAGACTGAAAGTCTTCTTAAGAGACTTTTATCTCCAAACTTAGACCGCTTGTTTTTTTAACTTCTTTTTTTCAGTCTTAGACCAATTCCAAACTACAGCTGCTATCATAATTTTAAAACCATAAAAAAATGAAGGTCTGCATTATGAGGCAGGCATTCTGTAAATTTCAAAGAGGGGTCTGTTGGGCGTTTTTTAGCTCAGTGTTCTCATGAATAAGCTTAATGCTGGGTACTGACACTAACCAACTAAGACATTAGAATGCTTTCCCCATTTCAACACGAGACCAGATCAAAAGTACTTAGCAACCTATAGTACATCCTTCTGTCACACTACTCTTAATGCAAAACAAGCAGATCAGGGGATTCAATCTGTGATAGCAGGACACCTCCTGGAATAGCTAGCCAGAAGTTACTGAAGGTACATCAAGTTCCTGTCTGTAAAAACACTGAAGTTTCCTCCTTCCTAAAAACCCCAACCCTCTGCATTTCCCTTAAAACAGTTAATTACACTCTTAGAAGAGCTTAGAGAGCAACTGAGGCATCAAGAGGTATTCCCAGATTCAACATTCTAAAGGTTCGTACTTTATATCTTTGCCCAAAATATGAAATACTGCTATTTAAGTGTCCTCCTTTATAACAGTAAAAAACCACAGCCCCGAGCAAATAGCAACGAGCAGGCCTACTTGTCACAACGGAAGTACTTCTTTCATATGGAATTCCTGGTACCATACATTTATGGGAAGGGATGTTAATGACTTCCTCTGTCTCAATCATAAGACTGAAAGTCATGCTGGTCAAAAATGAAAAAAAAAAAAAAAAAGTCATCCTCTCCAGATAACCATTTTAGGATAAATGTGACATTTCTGAGGCCTCATTCTCTTGGCATGTTATCACTGTTTACAATTAAAGCTAAAAAATTGTTCTGGTATTTCATGACATCAGCCAAATTCTTTCCTCTCCAGGCATGAAGCCAAGGACAACTACAGGCTGGACACCTGGGCTTCTGCTCAGAAGGACTGCCTTGCCTAGATCAAGCAGACTGCTCTTAAGCAAAAATTAAAGAAAAGAATACATGCGTTTTGAACTGCATCTCAAAAACTGCTCTGGCAAGGGAAGGCAGCAGTAAGAGATCACAGAAAGCTATTTATGGGTGACAGAAACTTTTTCTGTTCAGTAACTTTTTGCCTGTCAAGTATGTGGGGTTTATAAAAGCCCCGTTAAAATAAGAAATTAAAACTTTACCAGCATTAAAGCCCAGCAATGCATTTTATACTTAAGAATCTGATGAGCCAAACAAAAGCATTGCCTAAAGATGAACACATACCATGTCTATGTTTATTTTGCTTCATTCAACATAATGAAGGTGACCAATCAAAGTATAACAGAGACATACATACCTTCCTCCCCAAACTGATCATAAATGTCTCTCTTTTTGGGATCACTCAGCACTTCATAAGCTTCTGCAACCTCTTTGAATTTTTCTTCTGCATGGGGAGATTTGTTCTTGTCTGGATGCCATTTCAGTGCTTGTTTTCTGTAAGCCTTTTTGATATCCTCGTCAGAAGCCCCTTTTTCAATTCCCAGGATAGAATAGTAATCTTTCCCCATCCTGAGTGTTGGAGAAATTCAGATTTTCCTTGCTGTAAAGAAAGCAGCGTCCAGTGTCTTAGCAAGGTGGAGATGCTAGAGAAGGAAAAATAAAAATCAAACTTTGAATTGAAACAAACAGAGCTGCTACAAAACAACAAACTCCACGATACATTAAAGAAAGACTAGACAGCTTCTCCGTATTTCATTCCTTCCCCCGTTGCTCGTTTATAAACGATTACACGCTGGGCACGGCACAGCCCTCTGTAGAGCCCTCCCACCCCAAGGACGTGTCTGCGCTCTTTCTAGAACGCCAAACAACAGCAGACGTCACTTCCCCGCCGCCCCAGCCCGCACAGCTTTCGCTCTCGCGCGCCTGCGCGCACACAGCGCTCAACTTCTCTGAGTCCCTGCCCGAGCAACTCAAATTTAAAGGTTAAAACGGAGTGGTAACAGTGCCTTCCACCAACAGGGCGGGATCCAGTCAGCTCTGAAGGCTTATCTGCCCCAAGAGACACGCAGAAGCCCATCTAGAGTAATTATAGCATTTTACTTCACTGTTTCTATAGAGACAGCTGTACATAACTCTTTTCCAAATATATCAACATGGATCTGTACCCTTTCCAGCAAAGGCTATGAAGAATTTTTACACCCAAATCAGCTACAAAGCTTCAGACAGCAAAACTTCATTTCTTTAAAAATAAAATTTTTATTATCACCACAGCTGACCGTAGCCATGTACTATTAAGCAGTAGGAATGAATCTGAGCAAAACATACCACTTTGTTTACCACAACTCAAGCCACCAAATTAAAGCAAACCAAAATGTAAATCCTGTCTCAGCCTTCTTCTATGGAATAGGAAATATCAAGATTATTATACAAGTATGGCAATATACCAAGCAAATAGCTTCCATCTGATGAGATGCTAATAACAGAAAAATACTTGGTTCTTACAGATTTGTTTTAAAATATATAAAACAAATTCTACTACTGAAGTATTTCTCACGCTCCACAGAGAAAATGCTACGAAGTTTTAGCCTGCAAGATTTCTTTTGTACTTCTGTTAAGAGCTATAGGTCAAGAAATTAGCTATGCTTATCAGTAGGGCAACGAACTACAACAGACTAACACAACTAAAAAATTATTCCTCCCTGGAACAAAGTATTAAAATACACCACTTTTGGTCATATGTAGATGTTGTCTGTATGAAGACATTTCTAGGCTGAATTATAAAGTTACTATTATGGAGGTAATTAAGCTCAGCTGCCTTCCTTCTAACAATAAAACCCACTAATCCTCTGACTCAGGGAGCATTATATTTGAAGCTGCTTTCTAGAACCTGCTCAGACTTGCAAGAGACAGATCAGAAAACGCTTCCTTAACCAGAAAGTACTAGAAAAAGATTTGGGACTTCACATGCACTTTCTTAATTTGCGTCATCTTCCTACTCCTCATACCATTATCTTTTCCAATTTCTTCAACAGAATTTACTAGATTCCTTCCAGTGTATACAGGATTTGCCTAATTATTTATCTGGGGTTTTTCTACATTCTCCTTAGGATATGCACGGAAAAGGTAAAGAGAGAATGAAGTCAAAATTACATCAGAGTATTCTAGAGAGCAAGAAATTTTAGCATATATGTAGTTACTACTTCAAATGTAATAGAGGCCAAAGGGTATCGAAAGAAGGAACTGGCTCCCCTTGCCACCAAATCTCTCAGGGCTCACTTGCATTTTTGGCAAAGCAGAAGTCACAGGGTTGTACAATCAATTACCTTTACAACTGAAGGAAGAAGTTGTTGCTGAGCTCCACCTGGAATAAAGCTAGTCTTTTACTAAATCACCCTCTTCTTTTTACCTTTCTTTTAAAAGTGCTCTTTTAGTTAATTTAAAATTAGTATTTCAGATAAATTCTTTGAAACCCACATCCTAAATTCAACATTTTCTCCACTACGAATACTGTATTAAGCACATCTATCTCCTTTTAAGTATCACAAAAATACTCAAGCAGTGCAATTAACAAGGCTTAGTGATAGATTCTCTGCACCATTCCCCTCCCCCCCCATTTTGTAACAATATAGTAATTAATGTCAACGGTTTCATTAAAAGCCGCAATAATCAAGATATCTCCTTACATAAAAAGTTTCTTCACCTTAATTGTTAAAACTTACAGAACAAATTCTGGTAACAACAAAGTTACACTTGGACTTTCTGCCCAATATCACAGTGACTAAGCGTCCAGGCATCTTTTCTCTCCCTACAGAGGGGGACATGCTAATCTGGACTAAGTGCCAAGTTATACCCCAATTATGTAAGTTATTCCCCAAAAATTAAACTACTTAAGATTCTGAGTGGGATGTACAGCAATGACTACATTACTTCTACTTCCTGCCCTATATGAGAACTTCATGTCAGAATGAATTTATAGTCTGGAATCTTGTATTTTGTAAGAGTCGATTCCAAAAAGCTTCTCCATTTGAGACCTCCCTTCCATCTTACAATCAGAGATCTTTTGAAAATACACGTAGGCTACTGTTCCTCTCACACGCTTACTGAGCTCTTCAAACAATTTCTAATACACAGAGATATTCTCTTAAAAGCAGTGAGAACTTTTAATATTATTATTAAAAGACTAGTGTGCATCAAACATCTAATAATTATGCTAATAACAATTTGGGTACATCCAATCATACCAGAACTACTTCAGACAGTGAAATCCATCTGCTAAGTCTGGTAAGCTTTCACATCTCCCAATTTTGTCTTATTAGAACTGCTAGATTTTTAGAACTCCAAGTACCTGATATTGCAATTCTTTGCTGCTTTTTGTTATTTCAGCCCGTATTCCTCTCCAGGATTATTATCAAAAGAAAAGAAAGGAAAATCCTCCATGTACTCTTCTCAAGGACTTCTGGCCCTGTAGTCCCTTCAAATAAGCACAGATAAACAGAAAACAAAATAGCCTAAAAAAAACTCAAGTAACGACTTAGTTTTACTGCTATAGTCCTATCTTTCCTGTTACCAAATACACCTTGAAAAACACTCTTCTAGACTACAAAAAGATTTCACTTCCCATATGCTTGAATACCTTTTGTTTAAACACCTGAGTAATTGTCCCCTAAAAAACAAAGTAAGGTCATTACCTATTGTGTGACACATGAACTCCTTTATGGGATTATTTTCTTCTTCACAAGTTTCTGCATTTCTACCTTGATGTCTTTCCCTTTTGTAGTAGGACCTGGAAACATCACAGGGCCTTCTGTCAGTATGCCCATTTCCCAGAGTCCTTGCATTTCAGTCACCTCTTATTTGAGAGACTGACACTGTGCCCAAGTACCAGGGGCACCTGCAGTGTTTGCACACCTGCTCACACCCAGTTCTGTGGCACACTGAGATGTGAGCTCACCTATGTGGATTTTCACCTTTATCTTGAAGGAGGGGTGGTTCTGGGATTTGATGGGGTTTGTTTAGGTAGCATTAAGAGCACACAGCCCAAGAGATCCTACATAGCCAAGGCTGACCTCAGCTGTGACAAGCCAGCAGTAGTGAGTCCTGCAACTCACTCAAGCCTTCCAGAAGCAAGTCACTAAACAATGTATCTATAAAATTAGTAAGGCCATAATCTAAGACTTGATTAAGCATGCTTCTGAAAGAAACCTAAGGAAATTCTCGGACATACAAATCCAGTAATGTGCTTGGCTGGGAAGCCACCTAAAAAACAACAGATAAAACCCCCTCACCATCAATAAGCTTTCTTCCTCTCTCTACCACATTAATTTTCTGACTGATATATCACATTATGACTCAATTACCCATCTATATCACCAGTTCTTTGTTTATACAGTCTTCAAATACAACAGCTACATTCCATTTCAGGCATATACAGAAAAAAGTTACCATCATTCCAGTATCAAGCGGTACTTATGAAGCTTTTGGTTATAGTCAAGTCTGTAACTAGGCAGTCTCAGATGTCTTCCTGTTCTTTTCAGCTGCTTCATGGTAATGTCATGGTACTCCTATTATGCACTGAGAAAGTTAACAGCCTGTATTTGTCCAGTGCTTCTTTACACTGTTTTTTGTTACAGTATAGCTTAAAAAAAATTTTTAAAAGAAAAAGGAATTTCAGTTCAAGCTTTTTCATGTTGACTGGGGGAAAAAAATGATATGTCTTCAAATGTAACAAATTACTAAAATGCCAAACAGACAATTAAAAAATTTTACTGTCAGGAAAACTGAATAAAGTTTTGAAAACATACAAAACTTGCCTTATATAAGCAATCTCTCACCTAGAGGATTTTCCATGTTCTTTGATTAAAAACAATGATGTTAACTTTTGTAATACCAGACTTCTTTTTTTCATCTAAAAATGTGTACGAAATACACACTAGGAAGCTGAAAATTGTTCTTTCAACAGCTCAGTATTGCAGTAAAAGAATTGTTGTTTAAAATGTCTTTTCCATTATTCTCTCAGAACAACCATAGCTTAACTCACATGCATATGGCCAAGAGCTATGTATCTTGTATGGCTGAAAGTGGGGGCAAGGTCATACCACTTCCAGGTCTTAGAAGAGTTGCAACTGGCAATATTAGCTTTGAATCAGTTGCAAGCCTTCACAACAACTGAGATAAGTTATGGAAACATTCATAATAATAACATACTGAACTCAAATTATAGATTAATCATAAATTAGCACCAGTATGTTAAGGAAAAGCTTCTAGGCAGAACAGTGTCAATGTACCCTGAAATTGAATAAAAATGGTCATTATTTCCTTTAAATTAAGCCATTTCTTCTGTACTCCTCACTTATTAAACCATAGAAACAAAACTGAGAAAGAGAGGACTAGATCACAGAACAAATTAACGAGCAAACAAAACCACAAAGGCAAATTCCAGACAGATCACAACTATAAATACACATGTGCACATAAATGTCAAGGCGGAGGAGCCAAATCCCTCCCCAGGAAAAGCTTTCACAATTAAGTATCATAATATTTGCAAACCCACATTAATGAATGGTATAAATTTATACTTGTCTACAACGGTTTGAAGAAAACACACCCATATACAATTTAAAAAAAAATCCTGTAGCATCAGCCATTGTTTTCCCAGAAAAAAAAAATTTTGACAACTCTTCTCTCCACCATCTTTGTAGTTGTTGACTGAGCTATGTTTGTACTTTATATAAACTTTATACTGCAGATAAGACCTGGTACATGCAAACCCCATTCATGAATTCTATTATTAAAAAGAATTTCACCACAGAACTATTCAGTAGCTGGTATTGTACACAGAAATAAATCTTAGCATTAACAACTGAAGCAACAGTTCGTTGATTTTTTCAAATGTATATCTAACAGAAAATGCAAAGTGAAACCTACAGAACATAAGAGTTCTTTCTAATTGATGGCCCTAAAAGCAAGCTTCATTTAGTCACATACTTCATACCCCAGTAACCACCAAAATTATCAAATTTTTACTTCAGTTCTCTGTGGAAACTGCTACTGTGACAGAAGTAAAAAGTTAATTGTACTTAAGGATTCTGGGACTGATTTTACATTTAAATGAATAATCATAAAAGCAAACTGAAATGCCACATAACTCACAATTAAATTCATTATATTTAAGTTATACCAGTCCTAGCATCAACAAAAATATTTTCTATTTTTTATTGGCAATATATGTTTTAAAATCATGTCTGTAAGATTACTGGAACATACATAACACACATTAAATTCTTCCAACAGGCCAAAGGACATTTTTAAGGTCTTCTGTGGAAAAGCTTACTTTAAATACACATTTCAGAATTTACAGCTCTAGTGTAAAATCTCAAACCAGAGATACACTGTTACCACTTCTGAATCTCCAAAATGAATTTTTAAGAGTGTGATGCACATAGTCTTCAATTTTATTTGGAAAAGACTACATGACAAGATGGCTATTAGCAAATTTTTTTTCATTAGTTTTCATTTTCTTATTGCTTTTTATAACAATAGAGCAAAAGTTAGAAATTAAATGCACAACTGAAAATGTTCATCATACTTTAAAACTTACTAGAGTTTATTATATGCCAAGTCATGGGTTGGGTTCTTCAGGAAATTATTATTTCCATTACATATGCATTATGACCTTTTCAGAACTACATAATATACTAGAAAAAGGAAAAATAAAAACTAATTTCAAGTAGATTTCCTACTGAATACAGTAACAACTATCTTCAAGAACATGACTAGGACACTAATAACACATACACACTGATCAAAACATAGTAAACTTATATCTCATACCTGATTCTTGTCTACTAAGTCACAATCCCTACTATAGCTGAAAAACAACAATACTCTTGGAATATTCTTCCACATTTTAACTTTTCACCACTAAGGGAGAATGAACAACTATTTGAGAGTAGGCAGAGTTCTTGGGATTCAGCAATGATGCACTGACTAATGAAAATGCAACAAACTCCCTCTTGGGAATGCGATTAACTACTTCAGCCAAGCACCAGACAGCACCTAGAAACTCAAAAGGAAACATCCAAAGTATGGCCACACAAAGCAACACAAAGTATTTTTATCTACAGGTTAAGTCTAGCCCTCTTCTGAAAGCACAGAGATTCCACAGGTGCTTTTCAATTCCTTACTTAGATTCTGTGTCCATTTCAATTCCCACCCACGTATTTCTGCCAAGGGGTTCTTACTCAATTTGAGTGATCGACCAGAAAAAATGCCAATCATGCAAAACACTTAACAGGTTTTTTCACATTACGGATCACGCCTATTTAACACACTACTATGAACTTCAAGTAGTTAAGAATGTCGTCATAAATACTTTTGTAAATATCGGTATGGAAAAGTGCACTGTCTTGCTAAAGAGAAATATCTCCCGTTATTACCAAAAAAACTTCCACATTCACAACGAAGTTGAAGTTCTGTTTCCTCCAAGAAAATGTTCGATTTTAACAAGTTCTGCAGAATTCACTACTTAAATTATCTTGGGGCAAAGAAAGCAGAAAAATACTGTAGCCAAACTTCTTTCCTTCAGTTTTACATATAAAAAGCCCGGATTTTTGTCCTAACTACCTGCTGCTCTGATAGTTATCACTCAGGAATTTACCCAAGCCTCAAGGAATTGTCCTGAAATAGCCCATTCGAAAATGAATAGTTAGACTTAATCACATATTTATCACACTGTACTAGTCAGGTTTCTGACTCACATGTCACCAACCTTCTCATACTAGTTATATAACAAGTAAAGATATTTAATATGATGAACAGCTTAATGCTTTGTGTATGTTTAGCTTCCATCCAAGACTAGCTGCTTTTTATCTGATTGTACAAAGTTTTATAGCCCTTCTGGTAACTGTTTTAAGCAAACATACTGCTATAATCCAAGTCTCTCAGATTCTCAAGTGCCAACACACTCAGACCCTGAATGTTATCAATAAGGTCACATTAGACTAATTTACTGGATGTACATACACCTTATATATAGCCATGGGCTTCCACGTTACACTGTTTTCTCAGCATGAAGAGTACACCACGTAATAAAATACATGTTGTTTATAAAAGGTTAAAAAAGTACTGATTAATTCTGATCAGTGTCAAAAAGAATACAAGATTGCTTGGCAGCCAGAAAAAAAAGCGAATTAAGTATTAGGAGCTACTAGGACATAAAAAACCCCAGAAAACATTACTCTATATCATGTTAACACCAATAGTACATCTACACAGTTACACTCAGCTATTCTGCCTCCTTCAGCTCCCCCAAACCATGTGTATTATTTAAAATCAAAAATGCTCCAAGAACCATAACAGATAATTTTTAGAAATGCAAATATTTCCACATGAGAAACAACTGAGGAGGATTGAGTTCTTCAGTCTCCAAAAAAACACAAACATCACAAAGGTCTGCAAAGTCTACAGATGATGGAGAAAGGAGGAGATGAATTGTTCATAATCTACACCCATTCAAGCCAGAGCCAGAGTGTAATCAGCAGAAGAGAGTTAAAACAACAAAATGAAGAAGTTCTACAAGTGAAAGAATTCCCTGCCAAAGGACACTGGAAACCCACTAATGGTGTCAGTGGGACACTGAAAAAATGCTATAGAAGAGATGTACTGCAAGTTTCTTAACAAAGAAACCAGAGCAGGAATATCAGACAATAAAAAAAATACTGAAAAAATGTGTAGACCTCTACTTTTTGTCCTGCAGATGTGTTTATTACACAAACCTTAGAAAATAAACAATTAATATTAAGTATAATTGTATTGTTTTCCACCAAAGTGAAACAGAGGGGTGTTATTTACAACAAATACATTTTTTAAAAACAGGTATTTAGTAATACTTGTGAAGATGTTTCCAGTATTCCTGTTTTCAGTAAAAGTGAGGCTTAATTTGAAATTCAGAGTCAACAGATGCAGCCCCACTCCTGCAGCACAAAAGCGGCAGAAATCTCTCTAAAAATATTAAGGACAGAATGGTCAGCTCATACACTACCTCGTTCTGCAGTCCAGCATTCCCCACCCCAGAGACCAGGGCCAGCTGGCACAAACCAAAGTAACATTTGCTCTGGGCTGGCTGAGACCGGACACAAGGCCAGGCAGCTCAGACCCTGAGAACTGTGATTGGCTCCCTACCAGATCTTCCACCAATGAATCCTGGTGTAGGAGAACTTCTGTGACCTAATACTAGTGCTATGTACTGATTAACAGCAAAAGGACAATGGAAAACTCAGCACTAGTTTCCACAGTAACCCTTGCTTATTTTCCTTCAAGAAACTGGAACTCAAGAAGGTGTTTTAAATGCATTTATTTCAACCCCTACATAAAGTCAGTTATTGCAATTCTGACCACCCAGGAAACAAGATGGGTAGTATGTCTCATTTCATATCTGTTTCAATTACTGTAGCACATAGTGCAGCCCCCCTTTTAGCCTTTCATCTGTAGAAAAAGGAGGGTATCTACCACCTACAACAATTTACTGCTGTTTACCTTAACCACAGTAGCAATTCCTTCATCCATAACAAAGTAACCCTATGGGGTTTTTTCCACCAAACAACAGAATTAGTAACCTGCTGTCTTAGCAAAGCTGTAGCAACACAGAATCAGGGCACCTGCAGAACGAAGATATTCCTCACAAGTTAGCCCTTGCAAAAAAATCTCTCTTACGTTGGCACTGACACAACTCAGATGGGACCCGATCTGAACCTGAAGTTTGTCTTTCCAATGATTCTCAGACTACCATTAGGCATGTGGATTTGTTCTATTTTTAAAAAAAAACACTGCCCCATGGTTGTTTTGCAGACGAGGAAATGAATCCAAGCGTAGTCAGCAGGAAAATGTGGTATTTAATTAATTAATTGTCCACTTATATGTCTTAATCCCACAAGGATATTGGTCAGTATCCCATCCACCCCTCAGGGGTGATTGGGTAAAGTCTTAAAACAGCCATTACACCAGTGTACCATAAACAAGACTCAGACAAACACCAGGTGTCCAGATAGTTATAGAAAAACATCTTATTGTTTTCATAGCTTGCATGAGAAAGGAAAGATTCACACAGAACACTGCAAGAAGCTGGAAAATCCTTCTAACAGGCTTTTCTGTATCCACATGCCCCAACATGTCTTCCAACACAGTTTGGAACATTCATTAGTGGAACATACACATTATAGAAATATTTTCCCAATGATGAATATACTCTACAGGTTTACACTGAAGGCTGACAGACTCGTCTAGGATTTTATCACTGCTTCGGTCATGTTCCATAACTAAGGAACAGACAGAAGTCATGTCTGCAAGTTTTTTTTTCTTCTTGCAAAAGTATTCGATTTTTTTCTGACATAATTAAAAAGCTATCAATGAGAAACAACTGAATAAACATGACAGTAATCATCATTACAGGTCACACAAGAGGAGGGAGGGTGAAGGATAGGTGGAAGATGCTTGCAAAATCCCTATCCAAACTCTGCTTGTGGTTTCTTGGGGTTTTCTCCCTCTGTAATAATGACAGAAGTTACTAGTTTCCAGCAGAACACAAGCTGGTTTTTCAGCCTTAATGAAGAGAACAACTGCAAACACGATAAATCTACTTGGAAAAGCAACTCAACTATACTGTATTGTTTTAATTGCTGTTACACTCACGCAAGATCAAGATTATTAATGCACTACCAAATAAGGAACTGCCCACATTTTTGCTGTGGACATGTGATCCCACTGTTCTTACATAAGCAAAAGGAGGTGGTCACACGAGATGCTTTTTCCAGAGTGTGCTCGTCAAAATCCCACCCAGCTGCTCTGATTCATGCAGCCAGTTTTACATGCAAGGCTGAAAACACACACACTGAACTGTGGTACAAAGACAGGATTTTGAAAAGGAGATGTCAGCACAATGCTGTTCAACCTGAAAAGGGAACAGATGCCAATAAGAATGTACTTCACCTACAGGAGACAGAAAGACAGGCAGCCCTAGTTATATTTACTACAATCTGCTGTAGTAGAAGTCAAAATAGGTGCTCATTAGTCTTTCCAATGTTTCAACCACATCCCATAGCTAAATTACATTTCATAGTTGGTTTCTCCCTTCTTAGTCAGCCTAGAAGAGTTTTGAGAAAAGACAGAAGGCAGGAGTTTAATAGATCTACTTTGCAGTTACTATCATAAATTACTTTATTCCTCTAGATTAAATAGTGCATACCTAGCTAAGAGGTAAAGGTACAACATGGAAAGATAAACAACTCAGCAGAGAAATATCTAGGTGTTCTGAAGTGATAGCAAATCTCAGTATCTATTCTACCAAGAAACTATCGGTAATCTACAGTTCCATGAAAATTTTCCCTCATCCATAATAGAAGTTCAAACTTTGCATGGGAACAAGTCCTACAGAGACATGTCACTGTAAAAAAAGTGACATATTTTCTTCTTAGCTTTTCCCTGCCCCTTCAAAAAAAAAAAAAGTACAAAACCCAGCAATGAATCAGAGTACAACTGCAAATAACTAGTCATGGAAATGATAAAGTTTAATGAAAATATTACACAGAACCAGTTCACTCACAAGACATAATCCTAACACATGACAACCTGTAAGAAGGAAGTAAAATATGTCCCTTCTATATTCTCTGCAGAAAATACCAATCCATACTAAACAGATTTACAGGTACATTTTTTTGTTTGTTTAGTTTCTTTAAGCTAAACTTACAAAATCCCCTGTTCTTTTGCACTTAATATCAAGTCAAATCATGACATCCACTGATATTTTTTTGAGTGGTATTTGAGATTAAGCATGCAACATTCATCCCTTTCTAAGCCTATGTAGCATTGCTATTGATTTATTAAAGAAAAAATATCCTGATATCCACAGACTTCAGTGCAAACGTTTATTTTTCACGAAATATGCAGGTGTCCCTTACAATACAGTTCAAGAGGATTTTCAGGTCAGATAAGCTTGTTATAATCATGGTTTTATGGACTGAAGGCATTAGACATGCAAAGCTTCTAAACCATCTCTTCCATTTTTCTCTCCTCGGACTAAGATTTACCTTTCTATTTTTGGGGTTTTTTTAAAATTTACACTATGATACATGCACAATTTGTTTAAAAATAAGATGCTGTGACTTACAAATTAACAAATACAATTGTTACCTTAATTAAACAGTATCAGAAAGACTACTACTAGAGATCAGGCCTACGTCATAGGGAAGCAAACCAATCCCTTTAGAGCAATCAAGCCCACCCTGCCCCCTCCCTTCAAGACAAGAATTCTGAATATTAATTCTGCCTTAGATAAAAGAAGTATTTACTCACTAATTAACAGGACTCGAATGCACATTCTTCAGTGCATTGCTGATAGAGGGATATATTAAGACACTTCCATCCTCTACAGCTACTACTGCATTAATCATTTGTTCTCCTTTCACAGTCTCTCAGTCCCCATCTCCACCTTTCTTAATCCCCATTCATATGCAACTTCCACGCCTAACTCCACTGCCCAATTTATTTCAAACAAGGCCTTTCACTCTTCTCCCCCATTGAGAATTTTGCAGATGCTAACAGCAAATTCTCTGTGCTCTCAAAGTTTTCCCTCCCATGACATCACCACAAAAACATCCAACCCCCTCGAACAAGTCAGTGGCTGAGCCCTGATGACACGATCATGCTGACTAATATTATCCAGCTGCCTTTTGCACTACATTCTTTCTATACAGTGATCCACAGTCTCTTTGCACACTGCAGCTGTATCTAAGGAAATAGTGAGTGCTCTCTGACTTATCCTTCTATATCTGGCACACCCAATGCAATGGTGGCTTAATACAATTCGATAGCCTCCTATAAGCTATTTTAAATCAAATTTTAAATCAAATTCAAATCAACCTACGAAACGAGATTCACCAGAGTAAAACATGCAAGAGAAGAGCTCTAAAGATTCTACATTTATACAGCTTCTCTTCAAAGTTTTAATACACTGAAACTTTTTTCTAAGAAAGACAGCATGACTAAATGTAAGCCAAAACCACCAGATAAGACCTTTTTTTTTTTTCCAAACTCACTATATAAAAGTTATCCAAATATTATCCAAATTGTGGATCTGAAAATTGTAATTACTACTTCAGTGCACATGTAGTAAATACGAAAACTCATGACAGATCAACAGCTGTTTGGATAGAGCACGTGCTCAATCTTCTCTCAGTAGTTATTTAAAAGAATTTTCTACTGATAATGTTGCAGATCCTGGACACACTTTGCCAGTGTACAAGTAGCAGCTGACAGGATCTGAATCAATTGATCTACATCTCCCACACTGACGAAATCATCAGAAACCAACTGCAGATTTCAGCACAGCAGCAGTGACTTGCAGAAAGCACATGTACAGCTATCACAGCGGCTATTCTTCTCTCATAGAGAACATAAGCACTTCTCCTATATAGGTGTTCAGTGTACTGAGGCAAAGCTAAACAGAACATGTTACTCACAGGATTGCAGAGGCAACTTCATAAGAAATGTAATCCTTTACTTATTGACCTTGTGAGAGGTCTCCTTACTTGTACCAGAGAACCACTTCTTTCAGGACTGCCTTACCTTTTGGTCTGGTCACCACAGAGCAAAGTTGAAGTGAGTTGTAAAAGGGAAAAAAACCCCACACAAGCAACCCAGCAGAACTCAATGCATGCACACACTGAAGTGGCTTTGGTGCAGAGGATTTGTGTCAGTTCCACACTTTTACACTGATGCTTTTGCAATACCTGAACTAACTAATCTAGAAATACGCTGAGGACCTCTTGATAAAAGGATTCTTTCATACACAGTATTTGATTAATATTTTTTTCCTCAGAACTATCCATTACTTAAGTCTGTGACAACCCAGACAAATAAAAAGTCTTCTGACTTTTCAGATAGTTACACTAGCTGTTTCTCAGTAAATACATCTAGTAGAATATTCTAGTCTGATGATTACTGCAAAAAATGACCATTCTGGCCTGAAAACCACGGGAGATGTCATAATCTAGTAAATTCAGTTAAGGGAGACATCTTCCTCCAATCTCTAAAAGAAACAGTGAAGACACCTTTTAAAATTCCTTATTCTGCTATTTCTTATACTGCTTACTATCTAATTATTAAGATTCTGAAAGTAAGTGGTACATTTCTCTACTATTCATCCTTCTTTAGTAAGAATGAGTTACCATATGAAGTGAACTTTGTTTTACACAACAAAACCAAAATTCTCATGTTCTAGCAGCCCAGTGCAAACAACTACTTACATCAAGCACATTTAATTTCCTAGAAGGCAAACCTGATTGAGAAAACAGGCAGTGCAGGTAACTTTTTGCAAATGAGAAAGCAGAACATCCTGGTGTATGCTGCTGCAAAATGCCAGCAAAGTACTTGAAGGAATACTGCAGTTAGCACTGTTCAGGGGTTAGATCCTTACCCCACTCCATTAACAGATTAAACAGAAGGAATTAATCCCATAGGGATAATTTTCTTAACAGAAATATAATTTAATAAAGAGAAATGAAGATGAAGTGCTTAAGAGATGTGGTTTTCTAGCAGATAGGTTCTAAGTGCCACTATGGGAAATACAAAGAGAAGCAACTGTTAATGAAGGTCATCAGACCAACTTAGGAATAGTGAAAGTAAAGACAAAATATTTATAGTGTACAGTACTGTGAGATCTTTCTCCTCTTCAATCTGCTAAATCTCACGTTCTGGCTGTAAAGCCTACAGTGACTTCCAGAACCGTGAGGATTGAGGAACAATAGATCTACTAAATATCATTCTCAGCTTTCAAATAAAGCATCATCTTAAAGAGCAGTAAAAAGCTGATAAGGAAACCCTCAAAATTAACATTCACTTATCATCAGTTGTTTATGAATTCAACTAGAACACTTACATAGTACCAGACAAGAGTGTTGTTATCAGCCCAAAGCATTATGACTGCTTAAAAATCACAGCATTACATGGCTACTGGCTTGTCTCACAGAACCTAGCAAAGAAACACCAGCACATTTTGTAACAATAAAAAGCAAAGCACACCGATGCTCCCCTTCATCCAGTAAGTGGAGAGCCATAAAAAACATAGCCAGTGGCCAGGAGTGGTTTCAGTGTGTTACAGTCAACTACTATTGCTCAACTAATATTATACAAGTAAATGTCTGCTATACACTCAAACTCTTAGTAACTAAGAGAATGAAAACATATTGTTTAGCAATAGCAGCAAAGAGTCAAGTGTAAGAATTAAATTCCCACTCTCCAAGCCTAATTTCGCTTTCTTTCCCCACCCCCTCCAGCTACATTAATGGAAAGTATAAGCTAATTGTTATCAACAGGCTTTCTCAGCAAAAGTATCACAGCAGCAATTTTCACCTGGCTGTAGTAATACACTGTCATCTGTCTAGAAGCATGTATGAATTTTAACTTTGTGGAATGTATTACTCTTACAAGCCTTTTTAACTATACTACCTCAGAAGTGTTATGGGAGTTAAAAATCTAGCATTTTTTCAGCTTCCTTTGGTGAAGCTACCTGAACTGGAGAATGCAGGATAATCTGAGCTCAGCAGCACTGTAACTTACAGTCTATTAAAATGATCCCAATTACCACCGTCTCAAGGCAGCATAGAACTACAAAGCAGCACTAAAGGACAGGGAAAGGAAAACACTGAGAGGCATTTTCTTAAGCGAATCCAAGAGTCCCTGCACTGACGACAAAGAAACATACTCACTGAAGGCTGGAAGAGACTTGCCACGCTTCAGTTTAAAAGCATATATGTTTTAAAAAAAGGTATGACATTTATGTAAACTAGGAGCTGATGAAGAAGAAACAGTTCAATGCATATAAATATTCATTAAAAATTGCAAAGCATCTCCTCAGAATGGTACAGAACGCAGTCGTACAGCAGTTCCCTTCCAGTATTATCTAGTCGCTACCGCTATGATTCCTAAGTAGATGTTCTATGACCTTATCCTGATGTGAAGCCTTTACAACACCGTCATCCATATTCAGCTTGACAGTTCATCCCCACCAGATCACAGGACCTTAACAGGGCCCAGATTAAAGCATTACAGACTCAAAATTTTTCATTAAAGCTTGTGCTTGTGCAGCCAAGAAAAAAAATCCCCCAGCTGTAAAAATCGTACATTAGCAACGAACATCTTCAGCTAGGAAATAAACAACCGTGGACACTGCAGGAGGGAGCAAGCGAAGCCTCGTAAAAGGAGAGAGCCGGTCCCTTTTACGGGGCTGTGGAACGACCTAAAAATCCGTTCGAAACGAGCGGCCGCGCCCGCAGGATCGCAGCGGGCAGAGGGCCGCGAGCAGCGGCGGGACGGCTGCCGGCTCTGACCTCGGCCCAACGGCTCTGCCGCTCCGCCGGGTCGGCACCGGCCGGCGAGCCGCCCCTCGCCCCTCCCGCTGCTGACCAGGCTGCCCCGCCAAGGCGGCTCTCCCGGAAACGGCGCTCGCATTATTGTCTGTGACAACGCCCGGCGGCCGCGCACCGCGGGAGCCTCTTCCCAGAGCACCGTCGCGCTCAGGCGGGAAGAAAGAGAGGCCCCTCCTCGGCTCAGGGCAGCGTCGCTGCCACCGCCACCTCCCGCTCCTGAGCCCGCCCGGGCACCAGCCGGGAAGGCAGAGCACTCCCAGAGCGCAGTGCGGCGCGGGCAAGCGGCGCTGCCACAGCCCTGGGCCCGTCCCGCGCCCCTCCTGCACTCACCGAGCGCCGCCGCCTCAGCCCCGGCCCGGCCTGACCACGCTCCCGGCANCGGCCCTATCAGCAGCGTCTCGAATCGCTCGCGCCGCACGTGGAAACATCGCGATCTCACCGCCCCCCCTGCAGGGCGGCCCCGGAGGCCCCGCGGGGCCGGCTGGGCGGGGCTGGGCGAAACGCCGCGAGGCTTCTCCGCCGTTCTCCGGCGCCCGCAATGAAATCCCGCCCGAAATCTCGCGAGCTTTCGGGGCTCTCCCCCCCCGAGCACGATGCCGCGCAGGAATGTGAAAGGCGCGCGCCCGCCGCCATTTTCTCTCTTTCTTGGCAGGCGGCGGCAGCGGCCGGAGCGGCGCTGGGGCGGCCATGGCGGACTATTCCACGGTGCCTCCTCCTGCCGCGGGCGCGCCCGGGGGAGGCGGCGGCGGGGCTGGAGGAGTGAACGATGCCTTTAAAGACGCGTTACAGAGGGCTAGGCAGGTGTGTGTGTAGCTCCATCGAATCAATGGAGTCCTGAGGCCTAGACGCCGCGGTGTCGGAGCCGTGGGAACAGGGAGCGGGCTGCGCCCTCACCACGCTCGACTGTGGGGAGCGGGGGCTCCTCCGCCAGTGTGTATGTATTGGGGGGAGCTTTGTCCTATCCCCCGCCTCCTTTGCGCCACCTGCCCGCCCTGGGCCGCGAGGTATTTGTGGCCCCGCTCCGCCATCACCCGCGAGCAGTCGAGTTCGGCCCACAGGGATACGGTGGTGAGAGGAGCGGCACCGTGGGCTCCTTCCCCGACGGCGGGGAGGCGAAATCTCGGCGGGCGAGTAGCGGCGCGTTATCGGGCCCGGCCCGGCGGAGGGACAGGAGGGCGGCGGCTCCGCGGCGCGGGCCGTGTTGTGGCGCCTGCGGCGCCCGCAGCCTGCTCGGACCGGTTGGGCAGCGCCGCGGCCTGCAGAGCGAGGGCCCTTGCGGAAGCTGTTTATCCCGCAGTTTTATTTGTAGCTTCTGTACCACAGGCGATGTTTTCATCGCTTCTCGGGCGAAATGTTCGCCTCGTCTCTTAATAAGCGGTCGTGGTTTTGGCAGTATTTTAAAACCCGGTGTAGTCGGATTTTGAAATGGTTTGGCCGGTGAGGCGCTGCTGCGAGACACCACAGTGTTTCGCGTAGAACGCGTAGAGAAAGAAAATTCTCTTTTAGGAAAAAGTGTTTGGTTTTTAAAGGCCAAATTCTCGTTGGGGTTTTTTTCAGCGGGTGAGGAAAATTTGGGAGGCTCTACTGTTGAAGGATGAGCACAAGTCTTTAAAGCATTAAAGAAAACCTGTATGAGCACAACTGCTTTGGGCTTTTAATTATTTGAGGTCATTTTAATGAGCATTGTTTAAATCCCTGAAATTTTCTAGACGACGGGGAATAAATATGGGCCGAACTCATTTTATTTTTTCTTGGCTCACATCTGCCTTTTGTTTAGATTGCAGCGAAAATTGGAGGAGATGCTGGCACATCAATGAATTCAAACGACTACGGTTACGGAGGGCAGAAAAGACCTCTTGAGGATGGAGGTACGCACTCGTTCCTGCTGTATTTATTTTTGTGGAGTATGGCCACTGTGCCAGAAAGACTGCAGGTGGTGTTTTTGTTTGTGGATTCGTTTTTTTTTTCCATAGCACAGCATTAAAACATTTTGTTCCCTTCATAGATCATTACATACTTCCTTGTTTTCAGTTTAGTGGGAAAGTTTGTTTTAAACCGTTGTGCTCTAACGTGAAGTGAATGTAAGCCTGTTTTACAATATTTTAAGTGTGGTTTAAATGCTGCAAATAGGAAAATGCATGCTGGGGAAAGGGACAGAAATATTCAGGCTGCAAAATGCCTGTGCAGGTGTCACTGAAGTCTTTTGTGGTTGCGTGGGATTGGTTATAGCTTGTAAATTACAATTAGAGCAGGAAGTGCTCCTGAAGCTTGATTGTTTTAATAACTCTATTACTGCACTGTTTCAAATAAAAGTATTAATGCATTTCATTGTAAAAGCATAGGACTTTAAAAAAACACAGGAAAGTAAATTTTCTACCTTGAAGACACTTTTGCGCAGTTTAATATTTCAGCCTACAGCATGTGTGAACCCTGATAAGATCATACTTAAATCTTCTGACTTGTTGCAGCTTTTTGGGTTTGCCTTACCCTGTAGTAAAGTTTTCTCCTGAAATGTGTGTGTCGTCTTCTGTCTCTTACAGAGCAGCCACTTTGAACTTAACAGGGTTTGATATGTTTAATATACACACAAAGTGCTAGCTAAATTACAGGAAGAAATCTCTGAGCTTGCTGAAATGTTCTCATAGGTCTCACAAAAGAGAAATGCCTTTTTTTTTCTTTAAGAGGATTGAAATTCAGTCTACAGAATGTAACTAAGGCTTTATATCAGGAGTTCTTGTGTCCTACAGTAAAGGGTTTTTTTCTATGAAAGGTGAGGTTTTTAATATACAGAAATGAGCTAATGATGCTTCAGATGATATATGTAATGTATTCTTTTTATTTTATGTGTAGATGGCTCTTGGACAAGTCCGAGCAGTACAACACACTGGGAGGGAATGCCCTCTCCTTTTAAAGGCAGGAATTTTTATTTATTACCTGTGTTTAGTATGTAAACATGACATAAACTAGTGGATCTTTCTGGATTGACACAAATATTTCTTGGAATACGTGTCTGAGTTTTTGCTGCACATAAATTATGGTGGTTCATATAGTCTTTTATTTTGGGGTGGGAAGGAAGCATCTGAAGTCTTATCTTTCCAGATATAGGTTAATGATGCGTTTTATTGCTCTACTGTACAGAAAGGATTTGGACGGTAGTGATGTAGTTGCTTTGAATCTGCTTTTTTTTGACGTTTTATGCTATGAAATGCTTGGTATTTGGATAGGAATTACATATCAACATTCAGATTGAGATTGCATTGCCATGTGATACTGTTGTATTTTCAGATGTTTGGTCTAGATTTGTGGTCATTGTCAGAATTACTTTTTTTTAAGTCATTGTTGATTTTTGTATGGATTTGATTTTTTTTTTTTCTTTTTTACTATAGAAGCATCATTAGCTTGAGCAGCCAACAAAGCTCAACTTTGTTCCTTGTCTTAGTTGGGTTTCAGTGACTGGGTATCTGTGAGCTATCTACATACAGTGCGTTCTGAAAGCTGCCTTTTGTTAAACTGAATAGATACATGGAAAAACCTAACATCTTTTCAGCTATACTAACCAAGTGCTGAGTGTTTGTGAGATTCTTTCTTTTATTCAGATGATCAACTCCCTGAAATTGGAGGAGAAAAAAGAAAGAAAGGAAAAAAAAAGGGGGCTAAAATACACTGGAAATTTACAATTCACACTAAAAGGTTTAAACACTTCTTGAATTTCTTGGCAAAAAAAATTTAAAAAATCTTAATTTTGCAGATCAACCAGATGCTAAGAAAGTTGCTCCCCAGAATGACTGTAAGTAATTTTTATTTTGTTGCCAAAAAAACCTAAACAAGTGTAACATTGTCAGAACAACAGTTTAAAAGTGTTCTGGTAGGTGACACTTGAATAAGTGAGATCCAAAAACAGCTGGGGGTTTGTCTTACTTTGTTGAAGCAGTGGGAGTCTGCTTTGTAAAACTGACAGTGATGGTAGCAACAGATGAGTCTTTATTGTTTTTAAACCTTTTGATAACGCTTCTTAAAAGTGAATGTGGACAAAAGTTTGATACAATTGAGTTTTGTTATCAAGGGAGAAGCTTAGTTGTAAATTATACCACTTGTTTGAATTTAATTTTAACAATGTTTTTTTATAGCTTTTGGAAATCAGCTGCCACCGATGCATCAGCAGCAAAGGTAAGAGTTAGACTACATCTTACATAGGATTTTTATTGAAATAAAGCAGTTTCAAGCAATTTTTCTGAAAAAGTGGTACAATACATAAAGCATTTATTCTGTCTTTGTGCACTCTGTTGAAATTTAGCTTCAGCAAGTCCCAAGTCAGATGCTTAAAATGTACCTACATTGCTGTCTATTCCTTTCTCCACAGCCTAGGCTGTGGATCAAGCTTAATAAAAGGAAAATGTGTTGGTTGGTTTTTACTACTTCAGCATAGATAGCATAACCAGAAGTTGGAAGAAGATCTGAAGAGAAAGGGGGTGATGCCATCTTGTAAACAAAAAGCAAAGCTGAATGACCTAAAATGAAATAAGATAATTCAAACTTTCTATAGAGTATTACTCACCTACATTTGTTACAACTTCATTGTTTTCTTCACTCATTTCTTACCTAAACATCCAGATCCAGCTATTAATATGTTTTGGATAGTTCTGAGATACCAAAATTTTCAGCATCCTTTGGTGGCTGTACAGATGAAACTTAAAATGCTACAGTAGCCTTTTCTGTACTGCACATCTGTTAATAAAGAGGGTGAAGGAAAACTTCTGACTGATTTGTATAACACATGAACCTTTTGTGTTGTTTCTGTGTGTTGTCACCTTATGTAAAACTGTGCTTGCATAATCACTTCCGAAGGTAATGGGAGGCAAGTAAGCCAGGGTGATGGTGGGGGCAGTAGCTTGCTTTAGTTTAATGGGAGCATATATAAGTGTAATGCTGGTTTGGTCTCTGGATGGTCATTGTCTTTTGTTTAACATTGTCTGTAGGTCTGTGATGACAGAGGAGTACAAAGTTCCAGATGGGATGGTTGGATTCAGTAAGTAGTATGGGTGTGGTCTTGTAGTATAGTGGGGGATGGTAGCAGATGCTGTTAATACAAATAATCTTTCTATATTTTCTTTCTCCAAGTAATTGGCAGAGGTGGAGAGCAGATCTCACGCATACAGCAAGAGTCTGGCTGTAAAATACAGATTGCACCCGGTAACTACTTGGGTGGGGGGGTAACTTGTCTGTTTGGGGGGAATGGAGGGAGTGGTTGGTAGGAAGTCCAGAAGATTGCTTGTGGCTTCTAATTGCCTCAACCTTCATTTAAGGTGTAGTTTTATTTTTTTGTGCTAATCATGACTATGATGAGCTAAAGAAATGCTAAATGGGATGCACTGATTCTCCTACATCATTGAATATGAAGTTGCAGTAGTTTGAATATTTTGATTCATTTCATAATCTCTTTCTAACTTAACACTGCTGATAAGTTGGTTTAATTTTATGACTGCAGATAGTGGAGGCCTGCCTGAAAGATCATGTATGCTAACTGGAACACCAGAGTCTGTTCAGTAAGTATTTTTAACTGATGTTAGGACTGTAATCATGATTTTACTCTGATGGCAGCTAACCTAACACATGCGGTGAATATATACTTACTTGCTATTGTCCACTGTTGTGGTAGAGGTTGTAAGTACAAATGTCCTTACTTTGCATGCTGAATCAAGCAGCAGCTTTTGTTCTGAGTTACGCCTTGAGTGTAACTCTCTTCAGGGACCTTGAGGAGGTAACTTCGTTAAATGCGTTTGGTAAAGGACCACCTTTTGTATTCCGATATTGGGATGGTTTTATTATTTTGCAGTTGGTTTCTTAAGTTACTTTCGCAGATTGATTGAGTTTGCTTCATATTTCTTAGTGATAGTGATCATAATTCTTGTGCAGGAACTTTTCAAATTAAAAATATTTCCAAGCAGAATAGGTGTGGGCAAGTGATACTTGCAGGAATAAGTATTTATATGTGTGTATTTTCTTTCACAGGTCAGCAAAAAGATTACTTGATCAGATAGTTGAAAAGGGAAGACCTGCACCTGGATTTCATCATGGTGATGGACCTGGAAATGCAGTCCAAGAAATTATGATTCCAGCAAGTAAAGCGGGATTAGTTATTGGGAAAGGTGGAGAGACAATTAAACAATTACAGGTATATATGTATCTTCTTTTAAGTACAAATAGTACTGAATCTGGATGGATTTGAGTGGGTATTGACTTCCCTTTTGTCAATAGGAGCGGGCAGGTGTCAAAATGGTCATGATTCAAGATGGTCCACAGAACACTGGTGCAGACAAGCCCCTTAGGATAACTGGAGACCCTTATAAAGTTCAGGTAAGGAGTGCTTCACAACTCAGAGCATTTTCAAATCCGTTCTGATGTTGCAATACCTAAAGGAACTTTCGTTCTTCTTTTAGCAAGCCAAGGAAATGGTGCTGGAGTTAATTCGTGATCAAGGTGGCTTTAGAGAGGTGCGCAACGAATATGGGTCAAGAATAGGAGGAAATGAAGGGATAGACGTAAGCATGGTTGAAAAACTTGTTCACTGTATTTTAAGATGTTAACTTTAAAATGTTAAGCTGGGTAATACCACTGAAAGGTTTTAACCAGATTTCAGAAGTGATTGTGGCATGTAAGTATTACTCGATCCTTGCTGAATTTACAACACTAAATGATGTGCGGCATTCACTTTACATTGCCAGCAGTTATGAACAATTTCAAGTAGCTGGAGTTTTTTATCAAATGAGCAAGTAAATTCTATGGCCAAGTATATAATACTATAACATTTATTGAAAATGGACTTTGGCCTTTACAGAAGGATGTTCAAGTCCACCTGTTAATGCAAGTCACAAGCTAGTAACTGTTCATCACAGGAGAGGCTTAAGGTTTCATCTGCTAGAACCTGCATTTTAGACACTTCATAAATTCTTTTTTTCTTTTTTATTATTCTGAGAAGCATAATATCCACTGGAATTGCTACCACTATGAGAACTTTTAAAGCATAGAATCACTTCCTGTTTGTTACTTTAGTCCAGTATCTGCTAGGTTGTGACTTGATATTAAAAAGTTTATCCTTGAAAAAAGCCTGAAGTGGCATTGATCTTGCCCTAGTTTACAATTCTAACTAATTCTAACCCTTTCATTGTGTGGATTTTTTGGGAATATCTGTGTCATTAACGTCTTGTTTTTGATTTTTTTCCAGGTTCCGATACCACGATTTGCTGTAGGTATTGTGATTGGAAGAAATGGAGAGATGATAAAAAAGATCCAGAATGATGCTGGTGTTAGGATCCAGTTTAAGCCAGGTTTGTAACACATTCATAGGTTTCTGTGAATAAAGTGTAAATTTACTGAATTGCATATACTGGAATAGTTCATTTTTATTCCAGATGATGGAACAACTCCAGATAGAATAGCCCAGATCACAGGGCCTCCTGACAGATGTCAGCATGCTGCAGAAATTATTACAGATCTCCTTCGCAGTGTTCAGGTTGGGTAACGTTGTTCAGTGTTTAAAATCTCCTGCCCTTTTGGAAAGACCCAAAATTTTCAAAAAATGTGTGTAACTAAAGAAAATAATTCAGTTATGCCATTTGAGTCTACTTCAAAGTTTGGTCTGGAATATGAATGTTTACCTTTACACTTACAGTTTTGCAAGTGACAATACTGATTCAAAGTCATGGCATTTCTTGATGTGGCTGGTTTTAGAGCTGCTGCTTGTCTTTTGTGTTAAAAGCTAATATGCTCTGACTTTTGGTTGTAATCAGTGTTTAAAAGCTAATTGTTAGATGAGCCCCACTGCTGCATTTACAGAAGTCAGACAAAAATTACATCTTTGTACATGTGAAACTTTCTGCTTTCTTCTATATCCTTTCCTCCTTCATCTTTCATATGCAGAATTGTACAGAACACTTTTTAAAATGTAGGCCTTCCATAAAAGGTGCTGCTTTAACTACCGAAACTGAGTAGTGAATCAGTTTTTTTCTTAATAAATGGTGTCATGTAACCTGTTTGCATTATTTGTTTGCAGTAATTTTATAGCACATGCTCATTTGTTGCTGCTTCTTTTTAGGCTGGTAACCCTGGTGGTCCAGGACCTGGTGGTCGAGGAAGGGGTAGAGGCCAAGGCAACTGGAACATGGGGCCTCCTGGTGGATTACAGGAGTTCAATTTTATTGTCCCTACTGGCAAAACTGGATTAATCATTGGAAAAGGCAATATACCTTATATATGTACATTTATGTGTTACTTTAAAAACCACTTAACTTTTCTGTTTGGACAAATATCATGCTACAGAGGTGTGTGATTAGCGTAATGCTAATAATGCAGAAGTTGCATGTTCAATCCCTGTATGGGCCTTTCGCATAAGAGTTGAACTCCATGATCCTTGTGGGTCCCTTCCAACTCAGAGTATTTTGTGATTCTGTGATTTTTTTTTTTTTAATTTTAATTGCCAAATTTACCCCTGTTTTGAAGAATTTGTGTATACTAATGGTACATAAAACTTCACTGGATCCTGTAAGAGGAGGAGCCAGTTCAGGGAATTTAATTTTCTGGTTTTGGTGCACTGCAAGAAATTGTGGACTTAAATACCTTGTCAGCCTCTGTGAGGCTTTTTTGTTCCTTGGGCTTCCTTTCCCCTTTATAGGGAGGTTGGGTTTTAAGTATATATTTACTGATAACTATGTGTGTCAGTTATTCATGTCTAATATTAAATGTTGACATGAATGGAAAAAAACAAGGTTGTAGGAATTCTTTGCTGTTGTTTCTGAGTGACATTTTTGTGGTCTTTAATTTTAAAAAATAATTTGTTTTACTTGTTTATTGCCATTAAATCTCTATATTACACTGAAGAGGTTTTTTTAAAATTGTTAAAATGTTCTTGAACGGCTCTTAAGAATAGGTGCCTTTTCATGTCTTTTTCAGCTTCCATGCAGTTGACTTTCTCTGATTTGAATCAATATTCTTTGCTTTAATGCACGTCATCAAAACTTTATGTTGCGTTGCAGGTGGTGAAACTATTAAAAGTATAAGCCAACAGTCTGGTGCTAGAATAGAACTTCAGAGAAATCCTCCACCTAATGCGGATCCAAACATGAAGATGTTTACTATCCGTGGAACACCCCAGCAGATAGATTATGCACGACAACTTATAGAAGAAAAGATTGGAGTGAGTGTATAACTGCTTTTTTCTTTACTATTAAAGAGAGGTGAAAGCAAGTCTCCTTTATGGATACTTCTCTATCCTTTCACTTCCCAGATTAATTTAATCAGATAATAAATTGATAATTATGGTAATCTGGATTTAAAGTATTATAAACATAACAAAATCTTGAAATGGAAACAGTTGATCTCTTCAACATCATACGGTGTGTTCTTGAAAATGCTGGTTTTGTGCGTAGGAAAAATCTGATAAGTGCACAGGATATTCGATATCAGTGGTACTAAATTGTGTGTTTTGTTTTTCAGTCTCAGTATGTTTAGGTAAAGTTCTAATCCAAGTTACACCTTCAGTTTCACTGCACTTTCGTTTGCATGTGTGTGCATGTAATCAAATTCACTAGTGGCTTTTTGTACCTGGTCTTACAAGCAGGTTTAGTTAGTCAGATTTAGGTGTATTGATTGATTTTAGAACTGATAGTGTTGTTAAAGTGTGAGGTTTTTAGTGCAGCTTGTGGAAGAAATCCATGGGTTTTTTGTAAAATCCTTCACTTCCTCAAGAAGGGACTGAAATAAATGCAATTTTTTTATTGCTATTACTGCCACAGCTGCCTTTTAACTAGTCCTAAGCCTTGTCGAACTTTAAAAAGCCTGTTTTCTGCAGGAAACTGTCTTTATTTAAAACCAATCAAAAGTGTTAGATGATGTTCTTAGAGTGTTCAGATAAATGTTTTTAAATTCATGAAAAATGGAGAACCTCAAGGTGTATTTTTCTGTGCTAACCTTGTTACAGGGCCCGGTGAATCCATTGGGTCCACCTGTTCCCCATGGTCCTCACGGTGTTGTTCCTGGCCCACACGGACCTCCTGGGCCACCGGGTCCTGGTGCTCCCATGGGACCATATAATCCAGCTCCTTATAATCCAGGCCCTCCTGGTCCTGCACCTCAGTAAGTATTGCTTCAGCTGACTTCCTTCTTCGTAAGGTGACCGTGGGATTGGCTTTCACTGTGAAAACTTGATCTTTTACAGTGGTCCTCCAGCTCCATATGCCCCACAGGGATGGGGAAATGCTTATCCACACTGGCAGCCACCAAACCCACCAGATCCAGGTAACAAATGCAAACCTGTCCTGTAGTGTGGGTATATTTCAAGTACATCCATTCTATCCTTACAAGTATATGCATTGTACAGTTCACTTGTGTTACACTCATGAAGCTGAAAAGCTACTGTTTTTCTGGCTTTTTCTTCACTGATTGTCAGTTTACTTATGTTTTGCGCTTTCCATATGTGGCTTGTGAGATGTTGAAATTTGTTACAGTTGGAATATGCTTTTTTACAAGTGTTACTGATATTGGATCACTATTTATGATACTTTTTGCACGTCTTGGTTCACTGATTTTGTGCAATTCAGTTTTCTTACAATTGATGTTTTTGCATAAAGTTCTTTATTGAGGATGTCTTTAACAGTAAATGACTTTGCATTTTATTTTGAAGAGTCTTCACTGCTCTGTCTTTTTACAGTTAATGCTATGATGTTTCTAGGTTTTGTTCTGTTAGAATTACTTCTAGGAGTCTGATACAAATGTATTTTGTTGAGTCCCTTTTGAGGGCTAAAACCTTGGTGAATTGCTGTTAATACAGTAAAACTAGTTAGGGTTGTGTATTTAGAGTTTCTGCTTTTAATAGTTTCGTATTTCTTCTGAAACCCATCTTTGTAGAATCTGTTTCTTCTATTTCTGTTTATCTTTGTCAAGACTGGGAGTTCTTACTTAATTACAACTTCCAAAGTTGTAGTATCC
The DNA here is from genome assembly GCA_013399875.1 of Gymnorhina tibicen. Lineage (NCBI taxonomy): Eukaryota > Metazoa > Chordata > Aves > Passeriformes > Artamidae > Gymnorhina > Gymnorhina tibicen. The sequence continues at coordinate 2,755,564 of VXAZ01010408.1, read as the reverse complement.
TGCCTTTCTTTAAGTTTACATCCTTTGGTTGGACTAGAGGATATGGGGAAATGGAACATCAGCCACAGAAGGCATGGTAAGGCTAGATGCTTGAGTCTGTTGTACCTCATTTGTTTGAGGTAGAGTTTCCTCAGAACTTGAGCCAAAAGATCTCAATTTTATTTTTGTTATAAATGACAAGTATTTTCTGATAGCCACTGTTCCTGACATAGGATCCATTAGTGGAGAAGGGGACTTACATGTATGTATCACGTTACGTCTTTGCAAAGAACCATTGCTGGTTTTAGTTCCCAAACTTCCGTACGAGGTAGCTCTGCATGTATTCAGTTCAGTATTTAAAAATGCCTGTTAACATTATTTAGAAGTAGAATGATTCAAAGTGACTTGGTCTCAGCATAGCAAAACTATTTGATGCAAAACCACTGCTAAAACGTTACAGCCTTTTTCACACCACCTTCTTTATTTTTTATGAAGTTATGTATCTACACAAAGGCTGTGTAAGAAAAAATGGCAAATACTCCCTTGATGTCATCTTGATGATTCTGTAACCGTTTTTTTGATAAACATTTCTCTTAAAAATCTAATGAAGTTGTCATATGTGCAGTTGAAGTTGGTGTTCCTTTTGACTAGCATTTCTTTGGATGAATTTTCTACAGTTTTCACTTAGTTACTCTTTCTAGTGTAACAAATGGGTTATTTTAGTATTTTTTTTCAGAAGTGCTTTCTCCAGAACCGTGCTTGCCCTTGTCACGTGAAAGTGGAGCTAGTTACTACAGTCAGATTTCTTTGGAAATTTAATGAATCCAGCTCTGTGTTCTTCTACTCTAGAGAAGTAGCTAAGGGGAAGGTGGGGGGGAATTGAGCAATGGCTTACTTGATATTTGCAGGTAACCTTAGAATATAGTACGTTAGTTAAAATCCATCATTATTGATGGAAGCAGTGTAATTTAAAACAGGAAGCAGTGTGTTAACTTTTTTCTGTATGCTGATAGTGTGTGCATTTGAAGTGATTGCATCTGACTTTTGTCACAGGATTTCATTTAGCATTAATTTGTTGTTGTGGGTTTCTTTTCTTCATGAATGCCTTTTTTAGGGGATTTCTTCATCTTCCATTATTCACTGCTTTACCTGTTTCGTGTTTAGGGAGGATTATATTTCTGTTCCCATGTATAGTTATTCTAAAGTATCAGTTGTCTCCATGTCCTTTTGTGAAATTCTCTCCTCAGTGGCTGCATTTCTTTGCAGATACTTTTATTCTTTAAGACTGCAAATACTGTTTGCAAATATATGCTGGTTGTGTAAAACATATTATCTTCTCTAATAGTAGATTTTCAGGTATGGTGGAGTGCCAGTCTGGTAATGTAATCAGTGATTCAGCAAGAGTAAGCCATTCCTAAAGGCTATATGTGAAAAACAGAGAAATAAAACTCTAGGAAACAGCGTTATTGGCCTACCTAGATGTAGATAAAAATAAGGAACCATGGAGATAGATGCAGAAGATGCAACTGTTTCTATTATTTTTTTATACTAAAAAGCTGTAAGTAAACAGTGATGCTTAATAGCCATGTATGGGGATTCAGGTTCTTAAAATGCTGTGTGTTTCTCTATTTTACTGTTTCCTTAAAGTTTAACTGACAAGCATTGCAAATACCTAGTAAGTCTTGTATTCTTCTGTTTCAGAAATATGTATTTGGCATGCCTCCTCCACCGGTGCCAGTGTCATTAGCGTGAGGTTCTAACAAAAGTAAAACCACTGAAATCGTTTGGTGCTAGAATGATTCATTGCTGCTACCATTTATTAACATGACTGTTTAAATAAACTTGAAAATCTGTTTCTGTTTATCACATGTAAGATTAATAAGTGACGTTGTAGTAGTAAGGGTTCTAAAGTTATCTCACCAACTCTATGAAAGTTCACTTTGTACAGTACATTGGTGTGAAACATGATCAAAACTTTATGCTAGAAAGAAAAAATACTTAAAGGATGTACATGGATATTTTGTTTAGGTGGATTTTTCCTTGGAGGAAAATGAGAATGCCTAGGACAGGTTTAATTGAGGACAGCATTCTGTTCCTACTAGTACTATTATAAATGCTTACGTTGTGTTTTCATAGGTAAGCCAGGAACAGATCCCAATTCAGCAGCATGGGCAGCTTATTATGCTCACTATTATCAGCAGCAAGCACAGCCACCACCTGCAGCCCCTCCTGGTGGACCAGCTACAACCCAAACTAATGGACAAGGTAGCTATTGAGTGAAATGAACACATTTCTCATTGCTGGAGGTGTAAATACCCCATTATTTTTTATTGTTGTCTTCATATACGGGGTAAATTTATTTTAAGTAGATGGTTTTCTTGGGAAACTATTGCTTATGGCCTTCAATATTGCTTATAGCCTTCAATATTGCTTTTCTTAATTTCAACAGTAATGAGAGTAATGAGGAAAAAATCTTGGAATACACTTCAAAGAGAATTTTGCTGCAACATGGGCTGACTTAATGACTACATAGAGCAGTCATAAATAAAAATGTAATGAGCTAAGCTGTTGATTGTCATCTGCTTAAACTGTTGCATCGCTTCCAGTGGGTTTAGGACAATTACAGTTGTGGTATTTAGTTGTGTTATTTTAATTTTTGTGTCTGGATGAGGCTTACCACGTGAACTTCGGTATTTTATATTGCTGGTGGTACACACTTCCTGAATCTTGAAAACATGTCTTTTTTACTAGTAGTTTATATTTGTAGTAGCTTGTACCACAGAGGTTTATAGTGTCAGATTTGAGTGATGTCATGTGGGACTGTTACTGAAAATTTCAGTTGATTATTTGGATTACGTATGAAACAAACTTCAGTAGTTTTAGTTTGACTATTTTTAATGTCATTCAGGAGATCAGCCAAATCCAGCACCAGCAGGGCAGGTTGACTATACCAAGGCCTGGGAGGAGTACTACAAAAAAATGGGTAAGTGTGCAGGGGTTTTTTTGTTGTTTTTTCTCTTCCATATTCATAGTGGAATGTTTTAGGAGACTTGCATATTTTGCTAGATGAGATGGGGTTTTTACCCCAAAAAGATAAAAATGCAGAGTCACGTATCTTCTGAACCAAATACTGCTGAGAAACAGACTTGAATTTTGTGTTGTTTTTAGGCATTTCATGGTACTCAGGCTAGTAATCAGCTTTACAAAAACGCTTCAAACTTAATGAGATGTCCTTGATCATTGGAAAACAACATGTTTTGAATATTTCAATCTGCGTATTTAAAAGTGTATTTCCCAAGTTTTGAAGTTCAGCTTTGATCTACTTTATGTAGCTATTGGTTTTTGTGTTTGGTAGTTGTTTCCCAATTCTCTTCGGATTATATATAATTTTTTTTTTCTTGTAACTTGTTTTCTGTGTCAGGTTACTAAAGTATCATAATTAGCTTTCATTTATACTGTGCCCTTTTTTAAATAGCATTTGCTTTGCAGCACTCTAGAGCTGTGTTTAAACTGCAGGTTATATGTTGTTGGTAGCTTCTTTAATAAAAATGAAATTACTGTGCTGGTTAAGTTGATTATTTCATTGTTTTCTGTATAGGGAAAGAGTGTGTGAGTTTTATGCACGGGCAGAAGGTGCCGTTACCTTTTAAATCATGGTAATGTCCTGCGGGTCATGTTCTGTCCATGGTGTCCTGCTGTGGATACTGTAGGTGGTGGAGGTCTGGGTACTGAGTACCAGTGGGCTTAGGAAAGCCAGTGCTTTCCCAGGTATCTCTGACCAGAAATACAGCAGCATCCTGTTTGGGATGTATCTTTGTTTGCATGGGAGGGTTTGGTGGCTGTTTTGCCATCTTCCAACTGCACTCAGTTTTCTCATGGAATATTAAAAGCATTCAGATTTAAGATTAATAACAGGCTGAATTCTTCTTATGAACCTTCCACTGTATTGGTAATTATTTGCTGAGACATAACTACCTTTATTCTTTATTTCGGCACAGCATAAGTGATGAATTGAACAGAAAATATATAATGATTATTTAGTTCAAGGATTGTGTATCAGACTGAGAAAATTACAACTCCCAAACATGTGATGTCTAAGGAGATAGGCCTTTCCATTTTTCTTCTTCCTGTTTCATTTAGCTATTTCTTTTCAAATCACTGTCTCTGTTAGTTTGGCTCACATTTTAAAGTGCAAAGTTGTGGGTGGTTTTCACTGGGTTTTTTTTAAATAATGTAATTTCTTAGCAGGGGCTCTGCCATCTTTATAATTTGCTATTTTGGAGAGTCTAGGTTGCACTAGTCCTGCACTTCCTCGGATTAAATAAGAGCTAGTTATAAGGTGTTAGGATAGAGTTTACGGGAGCAATTCCAAAGAGGAGTGTGAGCCAAAAAAATACATTGGGAGATAAAAATAGTTGCTCTTAAAATGCAAAATGTAAAAAGTGCCAGGACAGTCAGCTAAGAGGGAAAACACAAGGACAGTTCTCAACTGAATTTCTCTTTCTAGTTCAGATTGAGTTCTTTGCCTGAAGGAGAGTTCTTGATGGCTGGACCTATATAACTTGACTGTGAAATCATGAGAACTTTTTGCTGCAGAATCTTGATGTGGTAGATACCATTTCTCTTCAGAGCCACCTAGAAAAGAGAAATTCAGTTGGAGTTGATGTAATGCTAAATGGTAGTGATTTTCCCTGCCTCATTAACCCTGTTAAGAAGTGGTAGAAGATCTGATGGGGAGGAACATTGTCCAGCAGCAAGTTCATGTGGTCTCCAGGCTCTCCAGTACCATTTGTGCTTCCTTTAGTACTGTAATCTTCTGTCTCCATTAACTTGTGCCAAAGGATGGGAATTACAACTTCCTTGCTCTTCGATGACTCTGATTTTTCACAGCACAGATGATTTCACCAAACACTGTTATGGAGAACTGAACTGAAACTCAGAATTGTTGAGCCCAGTCAGTTCTGGTTTTGCTGTTGAAAACTCTTTTGATAATCCTTGTGGCAAGCTTCTGAGGGTAACAGTACTGAGCTGAACAAGTTGCCTGTGATACTGCAATTGGTGTTTTGAATTTTCTCATACTTAGTCAAGTATGAGTGATCTGAAAATGCTAAAACACTCCTGAATATGCCCATCCAAACAATAATACTATTTTCAAAGTGGCTTCCTGCTGGTGTGATATGACTCTGCTAGTCACAGAGAACATTTCACTATAATTTTCAATGAACAGTGACTTGAAAGTGAACCTATTTTCTGACTCAGAAATACAGTGGCAAAGTCCATCTCCTTTTTCAGACCCTTGTTTCAGGGGCTACTGCTTTGAATAGCAAATACTCCAAAAAGTCTCTTATGGATAACAGTTCCCTTTAAACATGAATAATTATTTTAGTAAATGATCTGTATGTCACTATTGAAATTTGTAAATTTATCATTCAAATTCATACCCGTATACTGTGGGCTTGACATACAGTTAAAGGATTCCATAATAAAATAGTGGAAGCGTTTTAGAAGATTCCTCAGCACTGTAGTGGGAAAGAAGAAACAAAACAGTTTGCTTTACTGGAATCACTCTTGATAATGTTCAGCTGTAAAAATCTGCTGGCGTTTCCTTTCTCAGCCCTCCTTAAAGGGGAGGTGTTCCGTGTTTCTCATTTCCTTTGTATGGAGGAGTTTATCAGTCTTATCTGTAAGTGTTCCCATTGAATTTTGATATTAACGAGCAGGTGCTGCTTCAGTGCAGCTTCTACACTGAAGGGAAGCTTTGACTAAATTGCTGAATTGCCTGCGTAGGTTCAGAACTACTTGCGGTTAGAGAAATGGTGCACCTAAAAGACCCATTTCAGGGCAGAAGTCCAGGTCGACATCTTTGAGTAGATGTTAAATTTCCTATATTTGATTTGTTACTTCAATTTCAGTGCTGCCTTGACATAGTTGGCTGAATGCCCAAAGGTTCTTGGGTCGTGTGTAAAATATCCCTTTTCTTTGACATTCAGTTGTGCTGACAGTGTTTTGTACGTACAGTTATTATCTCAAAGTAATGGTGAACTTGGGAAGAGTGTAGCCTTGGATAATTTGTAACCATATTAAAGATAATTTTTGTGAAAATAATTGATCAGAAGCGTAAATTGTAAGTTTTAAAATATAGTAAATTACAAGCTGTAAAATGTGATTACAGCTCTAAAGCTTTGAAGAAATTTAAATTTTTCTAACAACTCCTCTACTGTATAAGCCCAAATAAAGATGGATAGACTTTCAGAGCTTACCTACAGTGTAAGCAGACAAACTAAGTTGTAAAGGCAGTTGGAAAATGGAAGGTTGTAGTTTGATGGCTTTCAGGATAGTGCTTTGCCAAATACTCACATTCTCTGCTCACACGTCATGTTTTTGAGAGGATTAGAAGACTACACGTGTAGGAGTAGTGTGAACAGCTAGGATTCTTCTTGTGAATTTTCTTTGTTAAAGCATTTTTGAATAACCCAACCAAACAAAATCAACTTTCTGTCTGACATCCTAGAAAACACTTCATTAGTATTTTTGATACTCATGTTCCTCAGAAGGTTGCTCAGTGGTCTTGTATTCAAAGAAAAGGTGAGGTGGTTTCGGGTAGGATTGAAAATTTCAGCCCTCATCCTGTGAAAGGTGCCCCTTTTTGTTCATAGTGGAATAGACAGTTGGGTGCACGTGGAATTGTACAGGGTGCAGGCTTGCATTTTGCTTGGATTAGTTTCCTGTAGGGTGATGGGATGTGGTGGGTTGTTTTTGTTGGGTTTGGGTTTTTTTTTCTAGCATCTTAGGAAAAACTTGCAGAGGTGGTGGGTTTTGGTAGTATCCTAATTCTGACTGTAGAACTTCTGATTTGAAAAATAACGGGTTAAGAATGTAAATCAAAAGTGTCATAGCACAGTAATAAAAGTTCAGGTTTGGAAGTTCAGGAAACTTCAAATGAAACATTAAGTATAAAACCCTTCTGTCTGGGTGCCTGCAAGTGTGTGTGGACAGATTTTTAGTGCATAGAGAGTGTTACTTTGCTTAGAGTCTCGTACATATTGTAGTGGTAACTCCAATAACACCTCTCAGAAATTGTAAAGAAGGTAGTGGTACTAAGAGGGTTGTATTTGATGTTTCTGAAGTTGAAGGAAAAAGGAAGTAAAGATGTCTGCGACAAATCTCCTGTGGAAGAACAGCATGACTGAAAGGTTGGCCGTAATTTTCTTTGATTGTTTTGCTTGGATTTTTAATATGCTGAAGAGTCTTTGTGTATCAGTCTGTCACTGTTAGGGATTTTAGTCTGTCAGTTGATTTTGTTGAAAGGAGCAGTAATTCTGAGCTGTCTGGGAGAGTGTGTTTGTACATGGCATTATTTTTAGAGGACTGGAACTTCTGCAAAGTGTGGAAGCAAGTTTCAGGACTGTATTCTGTGGTGGAGTGAAGGTTTACAAAAATTACTGCCTTTTTTGAAAAATATAACCTGCAATAACCTTGTAATTGAACAAAGGATGCCAGAATTGGGGAAGTGTGTGAATTGGCATCTGCAGAGCTAATGAATGCAGTCTGTAAAATAAGATAAAATTAGTCTAGGTGGATTACAAAATGTTTTGCCTCTTGGTGTCTATTCAAATGCTACTGTTGTTTAGGTCAGCAGGCTTTAAACGATTCATGATTATGAATCAAGAGGCAGAAAAAACTGTCCTTATGGTTCCTCAGTTTTGATTTACTTGGGAATCATTGCATTAAAATAATAGAATGAGTGTTCAGGCTGAAAAAAGCAGCCACAAGTTTATTCAGAAGCCTTGGAGGAATATTTCTAGGTGATGTTTGTCAGGTGCTGAGATCTTGAAATTTTCTCACTTCTATTGCAACAACAAAGCTGTGTAATTCTAATTACTTGCAGGTCAAGCTGTTCCTGCCCCTGCTGGGGCTCCTCCGGGCGGTCAGCCAGATTACAGCGCAGCGTGGGCTGAGTACTACAGGCAGCAGGCAGCGTATTACGCTCAGACAAGTCCACAGGGAATGCCACAGCATCCTCCAGCACCACAGGTACAGTCTTAAAGTGTTTTTTGGCTGGCTTCCGTCTCAGTGGTTGTAGATATTTTTTTGCATGTCTCCTGCTTTGTTCCTTTGGAGTATGCATCTTTTTTTCTAGCAGAATGGCTATCAGAATAATTAGTAGATGACTTTGTTTACCTGATAACTTGAGTTCTCTATCTATCCATATGTTTGGTGATTGTTCTTTTTTTTTGAAAAAGAAGAAAAACTTTCTCCTCCCAGGGTTTTGAAAACCATGCAAGAAGCCACCACCATTTACATTAACCAATTTTTCTTTCTTAAAGGCTTCACTCCTGAGTTAGCTCGATTTAAAGGATTTTCTTTAACTTTTTGTGTATCTCTTATGTATCTCTTCTGCACAGGGCCAATAATAAGAAGTGGACAATACAGTATTTGCTTCATTGTGTGGGGGAAAAAACCTTTGTTAAATGTATGGATGCAGACGCCTTGATGAAGATCTTAATTTTGGTTAAAAAAATAGTGTTTTTGAAAATGTACAAAATATCTATCACTACTGATAGGAGGTAATATTTCTGTGTAGAAATGAAAAAATGGTTTGTTTTTAGTATTAGTGTAGATGTACACATTCCAGCAAATGTATTTGCAATTATGTGGTCAATGCTTTGTGATATAAATGTACTTTTTCAATGTATACTTTATCACTTTTAAAATGCCTGTTTTGTGCTTTACAATAAATAATATGAAACCTCCTGTGTCGGTAAGTTGGATATGTGGGTATATGCAGAATTATAGGATTGATTTGCAACGCTGAACCAAGGTACCTGTACACAAATGAGTTGGGTTTTTTTTTCCCCCCCCATAAACCTTGTTGAGTTTAAAATCTTGTCATTAGCATGTTTTTCCCCTCTTGCAGAATAGCTGTAGATGGAGGATCTCTTTCATTCATTGTATTTTACTGCCTAGCACCAGTAATCTTGATATGTTAATTTTCTTTCTACTTGATTAAAACTGCATGTGTTTAAGAAGATGATCTTTTGGCATACTTCCATTGCATTAACAGTGAAATTTCCTTTTATACATGACCACTGTTTCAGACCTGTGCAGCTGCTATAACAGATAACTTTTGTTTTTAATTGAATACTTCAAAACTGTTCCTGCATAACTATTTTATGGATTTTTTCAGACTAGTTATAAAACTTATTTTAAGTGTAATGTGCTTAAGCCTTCAGTTTAAATTAGTCCACTTCAAAATTCAGTGTAGAAAAGTCAATGTGATAATGCATAGTAGTTAAAAAAATTGCGTCTGTCCTTAAAACGCTGTTTTGTTTGAGTGGTGGGAGTGGTTGAGAACTTCCTGCAGAGCAGATAACTTCTCTTTTTGTAAATATTCAAGTATTTGAATCAATTGATTATTTTTTTATATATACTTGAAACTTCTTATTGCTCTAATGCTCGTACTAAAAAGCTGATTCTCTTGAAATCCTATGTTTGCTCTTTGCATATTTATTGGCTCTTTGCATATATTAGACTACATGCACTACAGTCTGTCTTGCCATTGTCTGTTGAAGTGCAGGTTTGATCCAGCCAGTATAGAACTAGCTCTATAGGGGTGAGGAGGACTGTGCTGTGTATCATCCTTGATTGTTCCTTCAAGGAGCATTGCACTGTAAGTACATCAGAATGACAAATTGATGAACTGCAACAGTATCTTTTTGTCAATGTTCCACATAATGCAAATGCTGTACTTGTGTGATATTATGTTGGAATACAGTGCTGGTACCTTAGGAAATCATAATTGCTTCTTCATTCAGAAACGTAGGTTTGCTTATATATATACATACACATAATCTGAGTTTTGTGGGTAAGTATTCCTGAAACTTCTAGCAATAGCTAAAGAAAATCATGTTTCTGTTTATCTGAGTAAGAGTTTTTTTCATTAGTACTCCTGAGACAGCTGTCATTCAGTGTTTTGAAAGTATGCATATCGTAACATTGAAGTCTTTGGAACCACTTGTTAGACAGAGTTGTCTTTGTCTTCAGATAGTTTGCGGATATGCAGTGATGTAGGTATGTTTTAAATAATTCTGTAACTGTTAATTGCTTTAATTTTTTGGAACACCATGTTGTTGCTTTGAGAATAAATTTTTTTAGGGTGGCTGCACAGAGAAGTGAAAGTTAAGGCTTGAAAACTGAAGTAGTTTTTTCAGGTAATCAGCAATGTATGTATTGTGCTGTAGAAATAGAAGGAATTATTTTTATTCCTTTTAAAATTAGGACTTATGCTGGTAGCTTGAAAAAGGCTAGGACAGTATTTGCTATCTTTAGTGTAGGGTATTAAGTTTAATAGTTCAGGTATTTTGCATGGTATTTTGTAGATAACCTTACAGATGGTGCATTTATTATGTACTAAACTGAGCAAAATTAAATTCACTGGATTCTTTATCATTCACAAAATGGAGGCTGTTGATTTTGATTCATTTTAAGGTATAAAATCTTTATTAATTGCAAACAGTGCAATTATTTATACTTCACAGTGCCTTCCCAGACCTTCCACCTTAGGTTCTGCTGCAAAAAAGCAACAGGTAAGCACAACCTAAGGAAGTATATAAATTAATATATTTCAGTACATTAATGTTGTCCCTGTGAGATCTTTGTGGTTGTGTATTGAAAAGCAATCTGCTGCTTCCCCAAATGCATTGTTACTCACGGTTCCATTTGAGTGGAAAATCTTAAGTTTTTAAACAACTGTTTATATTTCTAGGTAAATATGTATTTTTCTTTTTTTTTTTTTTTTTTAGAAAAGATGATTAGATTGCAGTAATTGAACTTGATCAGAATAAGTAATTTTTGTTATTTTGCCTCAAATAGATAATTGTTGCAATTAAAGAATCAAAACCTTTAAAATATGCAGGAATTGCTTCGGTTAGAAATGTCAACAGCCTTCACAAATGTTTTTTTTTGTAATAGGGCACTATTCCCACTTAAACCATAAGACCTAAATGCAAAGAATGACTTCTTGTTGTTATCACTGAACTTGATAACTTGTCTTACAGTTATAGTGTGTTAGTGGAATCTTTAGATAACTTAGTTTGCTTATTCATACTTGACATGGTAGGAAAAGAGATTTTGGAGTTTGAGATGAGTATGTTTTAACTGAAAAAGCATGAGCACCAGTTAAATCTTAACAGTAGAGCAAATAATATTTTATCACTATAGCAGTCAGTGTATCCTGTTTCTTCATACTTTTAACTGAATTGCTGAATATTTTGATAGTATAAAATGTTAAATGTCTTACAGGTGGTCTGGTACAGGTTTTTGTTCTGAGCTTTTGTTGTTGGTTTTTTTTAGCTTAACATAAAGCAGCATCTATTTGGTTTTTTTGTTCATTATTCTGTTTCTAAAATGTGCTGCTCCTCTTTCAAAAGTCCTGCTTATCTGTACATCAAAGAAAAATATTCAAAAATACTGCCTTCATTTTCACACACAGTGCTGAAGATGCTGCAAGCACCAAATCATAGCTCATAGAATCAGGTCCTGAGATAGTTACTACCAGTAAAGAGGAATCCTTTGAGTGTATGCCATTGGTGAGCCGATGAGCATGGACCATAGAAGGGCTCCATGTAGAAGGTAAAATTGGCAAAAGCATAACAGATTTGAAATGTATCCCATACATAATGATGTAGGGTATAATTTTTGTTTTGATCACTTTTCATTCTTTAAAGTATTCTTTGTTTGACCATAAATGTTCCATAATCTGTTAAGTTTTTTAAACTGTGATTTAATAATATAAACCATCTATTTTACTTTATATTCTTCTAAACAGCCAAGCTAATTTTTGAACTGAATTAATAGTTGTGCTTCAGTTTCTCAAGCCACTTAGTATTTCATCTGTAGCTTAACATGTAACTTTATTTTTGACGTGAGAAGAGGGTAGGTGTGTACCATTTGGATTTTGATACTGCGAATTTAGTGTGGGGGTGAGTCATTTGTTCACTTCCTTTTTACATGGTACTTCTTCCTTCAACTGTTACTCCTAAAATATCTTGAACAATCTTTCAATTGTTGATTTAGCCTGTGGGAGGAGATAGAGAAGAAAAAGCAGTGTACTGGGATGTTGCTAGTGTGTGGAAGGTGAGATGTTCTTGTGTGTAGCATTTGAGGTGTATTGGCTTCCAGCTTTCTCACTGCGGGGCTTACAGGCGTGCTGATTTGTGCAGAGCATAGCGTTTATTTTCCACCTCTGTCCCCAAACTCATAGTCCCTGGGACAACAGTAGATTATTGGAGCTACCCTGGTAGCCAAAAGATAACAGGACTTCTGTAGAAATGTGGTGAACTTGTCCAAAAGGTGTCTTGAAATGTTTCCTGCTTACCCACCCTCACCCCTTAGGGTCCCACAAGAAATGTGGAGAGTAAGAGTTTTGAAGGGAAGCATAATGTTTCAAGTAGGAAAAGCATTTTCATTCCACTTTCTCCAGCCTGTACTTTACTAGGACATGGAATAAAATACCAAGTGGATATTCTTTAGTTTAGCTAAATTAGAAGTCATCTGTTTCACTTGTCCAGGCAGGCGGGATCACGATTCACTTGCACAGCCTATCTTGAAGTATTTCATCTTTTTACTAGTGGTGTTTTATTGGATGGTAGAAACTGTTTCTCCCCTGTTCTCTTCCAAAGTAATTCTTAAGTTTTCCATTGCATGCTAAAAGCTTTTCCATTTTGCTTTTTTTCTGGAAGTGGGGGGAGGAAGGGAGGACTGGGCTTTTCAGAAAGCATACAATTGACAGGATTCCCTCTTCCCTAGTAATAGCTTATGAAACTCTTGTGTATGCACAAATATTTCTCTTGCGTGCATGTGAAATGCCTTTTCGTCCTGAGAAAAGTGTTCTCTGCAGAAACTACCCGTGTGTAAACAGAAGATTGGCTTTAAAAGGCAACTGTGATGGGAACAGTGTCTTAGGGAGATGCAGCTTGGACTTGAGGTAAATTGAATGCTTTACAAAAATGTGGTTTTGAGCTTGCATTGACATTGTATGTAATATGGATACACATTAACTGTATAATGGTTTTTGTATGGTTTTTCTCAATAAATGTAAACTGATGAATAATAATAGCAATGTTTTTGTCTTTTTTATGCTCCTGTCCCTGCCCTTGTTATTTTGAAATAACGGCTTCAGAGGAAAAATACTGTAGCAACCTGTACTTCTGTGAATGAATATCATCCACAAGAAATGAAGTAAAATATTTATGTGGTTATTAGGGTAAATATTAATTCAAAACATCATGCAACTTGTTACCATTTTTTTATTGAGGCAGAAGAGTGACTTCCAGTAGGTAACTGTACAAAAAAGTCAGCAGATTCAATCACAGGAAAATTTCTTTTTGAAAAGACTGCGTAAATTTAACTTACTGCAGCTTATCTTGCCTTTATGTCAAGGCCTATATACACATGTACTTTAAATTAAAGTGTGACTATTTTGTTGTAAAGTTACTCTTCCAGAAGCATAATCTGAATGGTTTAGACGGTGTTAGCAGAATGACATGAATGTTGATGTCAGGAGGTGCTAGAGAAAAATAGTAGCCTTAAGAAGACAATGTTTAGAGATGTGGCAATGAATTTACTTGTTAAGATTGAGAAAATAGGCACTTTATAAAAATAATTTTCTTAAAGCTTTTTACTACCTTTAAATATGAGGCAATCATAGATGTCACCACCTGTTCCCATGTCATTTAATCAGTTAAAAAATCACAAGTTTTACAAGCAGGTGTTGGTACTTTGAGGACTACTACAATCCTAAGGGAGATTGTTTTTATTTGAGATGATCAGCTGCATAGGTCGATCAGGGCAGAGCGGTTTCAATGCAAGCCCATTTTAAAACAAAAGAAGTAATGCTCCTTGAAGCAGTAGTGAGCAGTTACGTCATCTTTTATTCTTCAAAAATAGTACACTTGGGTTTTTGAAAATCATCAATAAGTATTTCCTTTGCCACTTCGTTCTGTGCCTCTGGGATAAAGTAAAACAGCTTAAATACTCAGTGCTCATGCAAGATACACCAATAGATTGACACTACTACACAGGTTTCCAGGTCGTGTATTCAGGTTCATTCTATACACAACAGTTGGTCTTCAAATGCTGGAGCACTATGATAATTCCGCTTTGTCCTGTAGTTGATCTTTCATATCTTGATTTCTTCTTTTTTAGCCTTTGATACTAATTTTTGCATTGAGTAGGGAACTCTCACAATTTGAAGGGTATTCTTATCCGATGCAGGAATGACAAATTAATGCACATCCTTGCTTTCTTTAGTTGGCCCCATCAGAGAGAGATAATGCAGTAAGAAAGTTGAGGGGAAGAAAGATTCCAGCTAAAGTAGAGCATTAGTAGTCATCAGCTAGAAGACAGAAAAAGGGTTAAGAGAGACAGGTAGTTAGATTTTCATAACAGGAAAGATGCAAGAAGACTATTAGAGAATTAAGCAAATTAAAATGCTAGCTCTTACTTTCAATGGTGAGAATACAGGTGCTAGCAGCTGAGCCTCTGTTGTTGACTGCTTTACACATATATTCCCCTTCATCTTCTGGGAAGGTTTCTGGCAAGTAAAGGCAGTAGGTTTCTCCTCTTTCAATGTATTGATAGTCCTCAGAGTCCTGCAACATTTCCCCTTCAAACCACCATGTAACTTCAGGTTTTGGTTCTCCAGTAATTTTAACTGTAAATCTCACTGGCTCGCCATCAACAACTGATGTGTTTTTCAGTGACTTCTTGAACCAGGGAGCTCCAGACCGAGCTTGATCCTCATCTTCACAAGTTGAACCATTAATAATGCTTCCCTCTTCTTCTTCTTCCTCTTCCCTTTTCTGTTTTAAAATAAGTTGATTTAGAACATTTAAAGTGGCAATAGCACTATGACTGCTAGTGATACATATTTGATATACAAGTTACTGTGTTTCTGAGAAGGGGAAATTCCACATCTGTTCTCACTACATAACAATGCACCCAATCTGGATATGCCACAGGCAGTAAAATGCATTTTAATGAGGCTGGAATGGTGGTGGAGAATATAGGCATGAATGTCAATTCCATCTTCAGGTTATTCAGGTGATGTCATGACCTTTCTTCACAGTGTCTTGTACTCTTCTACAAGTGTCCAGGCCAGGTTGGATGGAGCTTTGAGCAACCTGATCTAATGGGAGGTGTCCCTGCCTACATCAGGGGATGTAGATGATCTTCAAGGTCCCTTCAACCCAAACCATTCTTTGATTTCATGGGGAGTATGTGAAAAAACACCAAAAGCAATTTTATATTATTACAACAATTCCTAGCACCTGCTAGAAGGAGTAAAACATTTCTTTTGTATCTCTGGTAGTGTTGCCAACCGTGGTGATTAACAGTGGTAAGCTAAGTTAAATGACACAACTGGAGAATATTGTTTTTGAATTTATACCTTCTGTAATGCTGCATCAATTTCTTTTTGTTCAAACTGCATGCGTAGTAATTTCTGTTCTTCAATCCTCCTCTGCTCCTCTTCTTCTCTGGCTCTTGCCATTTGCTCAAAACGAGCCTTCATGTTTACTTTGTGAGTAAATGGAGCCTCAGTTTTCTTGGCTGGTGTCACGTCTACATCGTCATCCTTGGGAAAAAATAATTAAAAACAGGACTTTACTATTATTTACTACCTTTGACATATATATGATAGTAAAACTAGTTTTGTGTTCCCAGAGGTTTTTTTTAACTGAGCAAAGCCACACAGAAACCTGGTTTTTTTCAGAGGTTTGTTTAATGAGTGTAGGGTAAGTCTTGTAGTAGTTCATCCCAGGGATAGGACAAGATTTTTGCAAAAGTAATTTCAAAAATGATAGGTAAAAAAATACTCCTAAAGTTTTATTTATATAGAAATCGAGCACTTGGCAATTGTAAATCCTCAATGACTGGAGTTTTATGCCACTGATACTAGCATACTTTCAACACCTAACATGGTTGACCTTATGAAAACAATTAGTGTCAATTATTAAATTAAAAGCTCAAAAATAGGACAGGCTTTGAGCTGATGCTGAACTGACTGCTGTGGAGAAGAGCCAGAATGAGGCTCAGATCAGGCTTGGTACCGTTAAAATTTTACGCTCTGTCACGAAAGTTCACACTGGGCTTGTGGATCACAGACCACTTTGTTGACGGGCTACACTGATAGCTCCATTTCTTGGGGTTTCCCCTCTGAAAAACTGAAGGTTCTGGTCTGAAGTATACATAAGTAGGTATCCTCTTCTGCTCTACCCTGAGGAATATATGTGACAGAGATTTGAGTTTCAAATGGTATTGTTTGAGTTTGGTAATTGAATTTTTTATTCAATTCATGCAGTAGAGAATGAATGAAGAGTTCAGAAGGAGAAGCAATTCAAGTGATTATTAATAGATAATTCTCAGATATAGATGTTTTAAACCCTCAGACTGGCAGGTTTCAGATTAAGATGCTGAATTGAGGGCTTTGAGCAGAAAAACGGATCTCTGCTTGACCAACGACTGATAATAAACTGGTGCTGTTTCTTTTAAGGATGCTGAGCTGTGATATCATATCCTTAAGCATCCAAAGAGGGAAGTGGAAAGAGGGGAAAACATAATTTTAGAAACAGAGCAAAATTTGGTGAAAGCAGCAGCATTGTCCATTCCTGGATCATTAGTGTGCTGGTTAAGTATATCATTAACGTACACAGAATGCAACTTACCTCTTGAAATTTTTCAGCTTCCCTTTCTCTTATTTCTTCATCCATTGCTCTTCTCTTTGCTCGCTCTTCTTCAATCTTCTTCTGTATTTCTTCTTGAGACAACTGTCCTATTTTTTCAAACTTGCTTTTTAAGTTCTTTGCCTGAATAGAACCGCTTCTTTTTAGCTTCATTAATTCTTCATATTCTTTGCTTAGCTCAAAAGTTTCAGACTCTTCCTCCAGCTGTTAAGAAATTACGGAATGTATAAGATGGAAAGTGCCCTCCATATTTTTGCTACTCGTTCTCCCCACAGATGGTGTAATTCACTACATTACAGTTCTCTTAGTTATTTGAAATCAGTACAGAGACCTTTCCCCTGTAATTTATTGTTTTCCTTGCTATATGATGAGTGCATTTGTACCATGACTAGATACAGGGCTTAAAATAATCTTGCTTGAGTATACCCTTTGTTCAAGGATTGCTGTCAATAAACTGCCCTTCACAGACTCAGAAAACCAGACACCAACCAATACAAAAAATTTGCTTACCCAGCATACAGAATTCACCTCTACTTACTTGCAATATGAAATAATCCTCTAAAATACAGCTGTTTTGTTAAACAAAAAATACTGCCTTTTTTATCTTTTTTTAATTCAGTAAAAAGTAAATGACATTTCAGAATGTCATGGCTGAAAAAGAAAGGGCAGTTGTGGGTCCTGTAGTCAAACCACATCTGAAGCTGTAATTATTGATATTTTTCTCCCTCCTTTTATGACTTCTGACTGATTGTAAAGATGTACATGCATTTTAACTGGATGTCCCTGTGTCTCCCTGCTTCCCCCGGATTAGTTGAGAACATCACAAGCTAGAACCTTTTATTACTTGCTCGAGCTTTGCAACAAACATAATTAATTAATGTAGTTCTCTAACACTCAAAAGGGAATAATAAAGAATTGCCACGCACAGCCAAACTGAAGTGTAAAGTTCATGAATGTGATGTTTTGAACATCTGGGATGTAAAGGAGATTTTGTGTGTGATTTTTAAAATCAACTGTGACAGTCTTCAAACCCTTGATACACCAATTAGAAAAAAGTTGAGCCCACTGTATTTCTTTTCTCAT
Source organism: Gymnorhina tibicen (assembly GCA_013399875.1). Lineage (NCBI taxonomy): Eukaryota > Metazoa > Chordata > Aves > Passeriformes > Artamidae > Gymnorhina > Gymnorhina tibicen. Next base: position 2,737,760 of record VXAZ01010408.1, on the reverse strand, counting down.
TAGGTAGCACAGTATTTCCCTGAGGAGAAGCAAGAATTTTACCCTTTCCTACTTTTATTTTTGTATTGTCTTCTGGGAACTAGATATTTTTGTTCTCCCAATATCATAAATATTAACTAATCATTTTAGTAATACTCCACAATTTTCAGGAATTACTGGAAAACCAAGTTACATATTTGTAACTGTACTTCTAAGGTGACAAGGGATAAACACATTTTCCTGGTAGATTAGTGGTAAAAATACCTTTATATAAAAGGTTTTAAAAATAAGGTTTTCTATTTTTCTTTCCGTTCTCATAATGTTGAATGTATTAACTTAAAATTTCTTTCAAAGGAATTTTTCTTTACAGTGTTAAACTTTGAGATTTTAGTAATTAACTGGTCTATTTTATTTTTATTCTGAGTATGCTTAACCTCTTGTTTTATGTACAAACCTGTCCCATTTCTTGTCTCAGCTGTTGAAATTCTTGCCTTTCCATTTCCAACTTTTGCCTGCGCTCTTCTTCTGTGCGCCTCTTTTCTTCTTCCATTTTTTGTCTCAGCAACTCCTCAAAATTAATTTCCAGTTTACCAGGTATGAGAGATTCTTGAGAAAAAGTTTTAAACATTTCCGGTGATTCATCATCCAGCACCTGCTGGAAATTCAGAGCATTAATTATATCTGTGATGAAATCACAGCATTGTTCAGACACTGCCGGTACATAAAGATAAGTGACTACTTTGTCACATCTGCCCCAGTACAGAAAGGTGCACTGTGCCAATGTGGGTATTCCTCTAATGTTGTGGGAGGGAGTGGTTTGGGGGGGGTTGTGTTTGACTTTAACTACAATGCTAAACTTTTACAATGAAGGTGTTTTTTAAAATGCAGTGTTTTCCTTCTGCAAGGGAGGATGCCCTCTAAATGCACCTTTAGGACCTGAAGCAATTCATTCTTGTTTACTTCTGACTATCATTAGACAAAGTGTGTTAAAATGTCATTGCTCTTAATGCTGAAGTACATTTATCTGTAATCTTTTTTTAAGCAATCTGAGTTAAATTCTTGTTCTAAAGCAACATTAGTCTTCCCAGTAAGGATAAGTGAACAGAACGTTGAGAAGAAGCTCTTCTTTGTGCAGAAATAGTTTAAGCTAAGTTTTGTGGCCAGTTTATTGGTTTATACACCCACCAGCAAGGGTTTCCTCCTTTCCCTGTCCCTGGCTTCAGAGGAGGGTTAGGCTTGGTTGGCATTAGGAGCAGCTGGCCTATCTTTTAGACTAATTCATAAGATAATAGGGCCTAGGAAAGGCAGTTTTCATTACTTCCAAATCAGGAAGTGTAACAACTAATATTTTATCAGACTGAATGTTTTGAAATACTAAAATACAAAGCTGAACACTACAAAAGCAGCCAGTAGCGATAGTGAGTTATGCAGGAATTTTTAAAGTTTGTGATAAAACTTACATGAATGTATGTTTGTGCATATAACTGTATAAACTTACTAACAGAGATTGTCTCAACAGGAATGTTCTGTAGGTAAAAGTGAGGTGAGGTACTGATCAGGTACTGAACTGGGGGGTGATGTGGCTTTTGGCACTACTTAATCAGCATGTGTTTGAAAAGCCTTGTGGCTAATATGGAAGAGCTCAATGTGCCTTAAGTTGCAGGCATTCCCAACAGCGGCAATCAGTCAAATGACAGAAATAATTAAAGGAGCAACATTTCTGTTTGAGAAAGTGTTCTGACTATAAAGGGACAGAAAATAGGCATTTCTGAAAGAGCCTTTGGCAGTTCCTCTTCTCTTTATAGCTACTTACTGCCATTGTAACCCACACCTTTTGCTGCTGTTGGTGTCATCTTGGTTCATACCACTCTCTTGACCTATTTTGCCCACATCCTCTTTTATTTGCCAAAGCTCTTACAGCAGTTTTTTAGCCCAATCCCACTCAAATTCTATTCACTACAGTGTTACTCAGATTTTCCCTCTGAGTAAGCTTACAGTTAGACTTCAGCACTACCATTCCTTCCATTCTTCATCTGTTGGTTATATGAGCGTATTTGTTGAAATTGTGTTGTGGAGAAGTCAAAAAACAAAGCTGTGAACTCTTTCCTAGAATGAAAACAATGCTGCATAGTTTTCAGAGGCTACCTATGACTAAGTTAGCAAAGAAACATGCAAGTCTCTTGCTGGTGATGCATTGTTTCATAAGCATCAATTCAGAATTTGCCCACAAGTGCTCGAAAGCTGTGCATGTGAGCAAACACCAGTAGCTGTCTCTGTATTTCTGACCAAGTTATGAAAAGACAGTGAGCCACCTTCTCCCTGGTTAAAAACCACAAAGATTCAGCTAAGTTGTGTGATGTACAAAACCCCTGTGGTTAGTTAAGTAAATATTTTAGTCATATTTTGTGAAATTAGGCTGTAGTTTCTTTTCTGCAGAGTGGAAATGGTTGGTTGTGAGAAACATTCCTGTAACAACCATGGTTTGCAACAGAGTCAACAAATATTCAGAGGTCAAACAGGAAAAGAATTTTTGTTGTTTGTGCTAAGACAGGTTGTTTTTGCAGTCTCTACTAGAAAAAGACTGATGGGGATGAAAGACGATTGCGTCAGTGTAAGAGTGATCAGATTGATGCTGGGGAGCATGGAAATAGCACTAGGAAATGTTAACAGAGAGATCCGGAAGGAGGTGGCATTTGTGTTTTCCAGCCACAATACTATCATTTCTCCATGTGTGTACTTCCAAAACTAAATTAAAATGAATGAACATTAAAAAGTTACTAGGATAACAGCTTAATATACATTTTTACTGCCTTTGAAAGAGAGGACTATTATATTTTTAAACATTTTGGGACATATCTGCATTACTGCTACATTTTGTAGCTGTGGGAAATAAGGAAAACAGAGGATTATATTCTGTTACAAGTAGTAGTAGATGTATTCATATTCAGGATGCTACTTAACAGAAAACTTTCAAGTACATAAATGCTGAAAATATATTTCAGTAATTTTTTTAATTGCAGGCCACTTTCACTGTCTGCAGGTAGAGCAGTCACATCTGATGGGTTAAACCCTGTTTATCAGTGAGATTTTTCTTGCCTGGATACTTGAATTTAGTTCCTTGCTACACTGAGGCCAAGAAAAGAGTTTCTCAAGAAAGCAGGAAAAAACAGAAGCAGCACATACTTTCTGTGCTTCCTTTAGTTCTCTACTGCCTTTTCATAAAAACTGTAGTGGCAGAGGTCTCCAGTAGCATTCTTTTGTTGGTTTGGGGGTATTTTTAAGTGTTTTTAGGTTCCATTTTCTTTCTTTGGAGATACAAACAGACACTATTTTTATGTACAGTATCAAATTAAATTTACATTGTAGCTTCTCTAGGTAGTCTTTCAGCACACAGGTCTTTTTGTGGCCCAATTTCCAGGCAGAGGGAGCCCTGCCAGCACTATCAGTACTCATACAAAGTTTTCATTTCTCTCCCAAGTATTGCTTTGAGTGATTAAGAAAATGTGATTGGGCATGCACTTGGTCTTTCACAATTCAACCACAGAGGACAATGGAGGAAGATGCTACCAGATGACTGGGTTATTCCACAGTTCTAGATTGGCACATCCTGCCCTCCCTTTTGAAACAAACACTAGTTTGTTCTAGTTTATATTTGTGTCATTTAATACTGTATTTCCTGATATCCACCAATAAGGAACTGGCCTATACCCAAAAGCCTGCTGAATCTTGACGTGATTGGAATAACTTTGAAGACCACAGATAAAAGTGCTCTGGCTATTTTTTTTTTTTTTAATATAAATAATAGTTGCCACCCTCTGAAACTGGGCATCTTTCTCTGCTTTCACGTAGTGTATGAGAGTCCTAAGCCCCTGAAAATTTGTCTCCAGTACAATCCTAACTCAAAAAGTCCTTGCATATGACAGAAATCTGTATTTGTCGAGGGAAGATAGTACTGCAAAGTGTTCTAATGGTAAACACCACAAGTTATTTTTTTGTTTTTCTCTGAACAAGCATTAAAAACATCAAGTAGCTGGGTTCAGCCTTCTTAATTTTTCCTCCCTAAAGAGCCACAGATGACTGGAAGATTCATATTTGCAATGAGCATTTTTCCACTATGCCATTAATTGTGCTTTAGCAGTAAGAGATCATTGGTGGACACTCTGTAAAGGTAGGGAGATAAACTTGGAACTATAAAAGAATTTGCTCTCCCAAAAAACCCCAAAACAACAAACCCTTGTGAAAAAGTTTTGCTTCCCAAGTTTGTTGCATCTAGCATAATAATACCCACTGGCTATAATACCTGGTTTTGACTAAATTATCTGAAATCCTCTCTAGGCTTGCTATGAGGAGGGATTGTTCTCTGATGATTTTTAGTAAATTAACTTGGCTAGTTTACCCCATTACCTTCTAATAAATAGTAAGGTGAACTAATTAATGAAGGAGTGGAAGCATGTATTCCTAACTTTATTTAAAGCTTTTTGCCAGCTTCTTTCCAGTTTGAGATTTAGGTAAAAATTAAATGCTATGCTAAACCAAAATACCATACCATGTTCTTCCTTGCTTCAGCAAATGCTCTTTTCTCCTCTTCTATGCGTCGTCGTGCATCCTCTTCTGCTTTCCTCTTTTCCTCTTCTCTCCTCTGTCTTTCTATCTCCTCAAAACTGAGTCTGAGTTTACCAGGGCGGAATTCTTTAACAGCATTTTCAGATTCTTCATCACCACCTTCATTTATCTTAAAGAGAATAGGGAGAGGAAAACATAAAAAGCATTTACCCAAACAAAAGAATATCCTTTATAGTAAATAAATACTCTATTCCTTTCTGATCCTTTTATAAATACTGTTTTCTCCTTGGGGAAAAAAATGTACCAAGAGTTAGGTTCTTATGAGAAACATTTTAATCTTTATTTTAGCCAGGGGAGGGAGAAAATAAGTTTTCAGTATCCTACATGTAGCTTTTATAATTTTTAAAAATCTGTTGAGTGTGTAATTCAAAGAAAAATGTGTTATCAGGAAGAGGCTGAATGTTACGTGCATACTTTATGGTCTCACTGTTGGATCATTTACTGTAAATCACTCTCTATTCACTTTATCTACATCACTTTCATAGACATTTATCATCAAGTCTTTTTGTTTGTATAGAAATTATTTTCATCAGTGCACCAGTTAAAGAAATGCTGTAGAGTCTTATAGCAAAACTGAATCAATTAGTATTTTGCTATTATTCCAGACAGATTTTTGTTTCTTTTCTTTTTAGACATTTAATCATCACTGAAGAAATGGAAGTGAGATACTCTGATCTCTTCACTATAGCTTCCCTCCAGTGAACACTCACCTGCTAAGAGAAGCCTGTGGTTTGCAAACGGCAATCAAGAACCCTTTCAGAGGACATCTCAGAGTACTTTATCTGTTAGTGGAGGGAGTGGACTGGCAATTCTCAGAGGACTGATAATCCAGATCTCTATACTGTGAGCAGCCCTGGGACTGGTATGTGGGGTAGCCCATTAGGGAATTAGAGAATCTTTTATTCGAAATTCATAAGGGAAAAAAATTAAAGAATTGAAGGAAACTAACTGCTGAATTCTTAAGAAAAATGTTTACTTCAAATTTTGACAACCACTGGTCAGTGGGTACAGCTGTATGTTAGAATTACTTTTGATGTGGAGAATTCGTAAATTATTTCATATTACTTGATAAATAAATGCTTTAACATAAGGAAGTGAGATGTGAAATAATCTTCAGTTAGAAGGCCTAAGTGACTTCATGAATTTCACTCTCCTTCAGTTTCTTCCCTCTTTTCCTTCACTAGAATTCTTTGCCTAACCCCAAACAAAAAAGAAAAAAGTGCATTATTGACATAATGGCAAGGTTATTGGTGTGAAACAACAGTGATATATTGGAGGTGGAGATGAAGCCGTAAACTACAATTTGGGTATCTGCCTAAACCTAGAACTCTCTCAATATGGACCAGTTGGGAATTTGTGTGTTTCAGCTTCCTAGAAGTTCTGTGTTGTTGGTTTTGTTTATTTCTGTAGAATATAAATGTCCTGAATATTTTTGAAATATAATCAAAATAGTTATCTAGAACTGTTTTTCCAAGACTGTTCATGCATAATTATACTCTGTTAAAGCTAGCAAATTACTATAAATAATATTTTCCAAGTTTTTATGTAAGATTAAAATCTCATTTCTTGTTAATCTTGTTTGTATGTGAAATTTGTATGTAAATTAACAAAGTCATAGTGATCATGACTGAACAGGGGAAAAGTATTCAAATACTTCAAAAATGCTGTTGGAACTGGAGTATGATAAAGTGAGGAATTACAGAACTAAACTAAGTGTATGATTCCTTCAGTATGATCAAAGAACAAACTATAGTGAGGTCTGTTTATAACTGATGTAATACAACTCTGACTTATGATAAAGAACACATATGGAGGAAGTTTTCCAAGTAATATAAAACAGGATCTGTGAGCTGCATTTCTGACAGTTTGGGGGACTTTAGTAATTTATAGTATGTTGTTTTTTATGTCAGTACATACAAGAGAGCTGATATTTTTTTTGCCTTTCTTCATAAGAGGACAGTTGTAATTGATGTATATTTCGATCACATTTACAAATAAATATGGGGATAAGAAATAGCATTCTGTTACTACTGAATGTTTGCATCAAAAACTGGTTAGTGAACCATCTGCAGCACTACTTCAGAACAAAACAGCCAGCTACTCATCTCCTTGAAGGCTTACAGCTTAACATACTACAGAGTATAGATAGAAAACCCACTAAGTTGCTGGCAAAATCAAAACACCTGTATTTCTTGGGTTTACTGAAAGAATGTGTAAAGTATTATGCCAGTGTGGTTACTGAGTTAGAGCGAAGGTCAAAAATGTCTTTTAAAAATTCATTTTCGGACTCTTAACAACTTGAAATAAAGTTAAAGAATAAGAAAAAAGAAGAATCACATACAGGAAAGAATGCGAAAGCATACCCTATGTGCAAATTCTGTACCAATATGAACATAACGTGTACTTACCATTTGCTGTCTGGCTTCTTCAAAGGCACGTTTTTCCTCTTCCAAACGCTGTCTTGCTTCTTCCTCTGCTTGCCGCCTTTGATTCTCCTGTCTCTGTCTTTCCAGTTCTTCAAATGTGACTTTCAGCTTACCAGGAGACAGAGGCTCTTGAGTTTCACTGTTTTCATTTTCACCCTGTGTAAGAAAAATGAAACGGTCATATCTTAAGCCAATAAATATCTATTGTATAGGTATTTTTGGATGACTGGTTTACCTTGACAAATGAATGGCACTTGGATTCCTTAGGGAATCGGTTTTGTTCCTCATATTTTAGCTTCATTCCTTCATCCTGTGTCTTTCTTTGTTCTGCTGTCTCCTTTCCTGTATTCTCAGAGTTTATTTTCATCTTCCCAGGTGTTCTGGTGCTTTTTACAGGCACTACTGTAACTAGCAGTGAATCATCCCCCTCCTGTCCAAAAAGATATTTATTATATTTTCATGAAACTTGACTTCTAGATGGACTCATTTCTTAATGAAACTGGTGTTTTAACCTGTGTGCACCAAAGCTTCCAAAAGATTTACTTGTACTGAGTATTAACCACAAGAATAAATCCATCTGCCTGTGGCAGTCACTAGTTTTCTTCTAATATCTGAAGAGTATCAAGACTGAATTATATTTTAAACATAACTGCTGGGAAATGCCTTAACTTCTTTATAGATTTTCATTAACTGTTAGCTATGAAAACTCAAGGTTTGGAAAAGAACAAGTGTAACTTTGAATAGACAGCAATGGTAACCACACTCTACTTCCAGTCTTTACATTTATTATGTAAATACTGTGGCTGGAATAAGCCAATAGCTCAATAGAGAAATAGGTAATTTGTAATTTCTAATATGTAATTTGTCAGGTACATAATTGTTTTTTGAAGGATGTTGCTGCTTCACATCTATTTTTACAATTTATTTACCAAAATATACTTCACCCATATTTTTTCATGCTGTCAAATAAGTTAAAACTGATGAATTTGGGGGTTTAGTTTTTTCTTTCCAAAACTGTAGTAGGAGTGTGATTTTCTTGTGTTAGTGGAAGACAATAGGACCTTTGGACCCAGCTTTTTCAAATTGAACATTTATTTGCAAGACTGAAAATCAAAACCCGTATGATAAATTAGTAAAAAAAATTAAAAAGTTAACTGAGTGAGGTGTTCAAACATATGTATATTGTCCAAATCCCCCTTTAATTTCAAGTTTAAGGCAAAGAGCTTTTAAGATAATTCTTTGCAAAGCCAGAGGACTTACAAGTATCATTCCCAGTACATATCAAATAATTCTAATGGCTTTGAATATTTACATTTTGGATGTGTTTAACTAACCACAAAGTATTCATAGTCCAGGCTCTGTTTCAGACTTCAATATATTGATTTCAAGTACAGATATAGTTCCATATACGTTAAAAATTTGTTAGCTCCTTGGTTGAACTTTAATTAGGTATTTATGTGCTGTTTTCTAAGTTTTCCCAACCCAAATTACAATAATAAAACAAAGTGAATAAAAATGTAGGTGAACATTTCTTTAAAAAAATCTGATTACCTCAGCTGCTGATTCAGTTCCCGTATTGTTAAAGTCATCAATCTATTAAATGAGAATTTCATATGATTACATTAATTTGGCTCTTTGCCTTAGAGTTGCAAACATAGAACTGGAAATTCTTTTTGTATCAGTGATATGTATGTAGCACATGAATTCACAGAGACGGTAATGACTGAACCTCTGTTGGAATACTTCAGATAGGTCAGCTTGTCGAGGAAGAGGCAACAAGACATCAAACATCCCACACAAAGTCTGCTAAAGCATTCTCAACACAGTGCTGAACCAAGAACAGTACTTGAGATGTCCATTCTTCATTTAAACATTCCAGAATTGTGTAAAAAAAAAACCAAAACAACATCTAAAGCAAAGTCATTGATTATTTTTGATTCAAGTGACATTGTCTTCCCCTCAACTTCTGAAAAAAGTCTAATGCTGTGCTTACTTCCTATGGTGTGTTTATGTTACGGTTTAAAACTAACATAGTTTTAAAAATTCTACGTGTATGTACTTCTGCCTTGCAGGGTAGATAAGATACATGCTAGATGCAATGCCAATTAAAGTACAGTTTTAACAATGTTAGAAGTTCTAGTAGAAAACACTATCCAAGAACAGACTTCTCCTATAGCACTGTTTTTCATTTCTTACAATAAATTCAGACCTAAATGAAGTACTACTGNTATATATGCAATGATGATTCACAAAATGGCAAAGGAATAAAACATGATCTGGATCTTCATGATTTATGATTTTTACTGCATTAGTGTCTTCTCATTTTTGCCTGCCAGTGGCATTTTCTTACTACTTCTTGCTTGCCTTAATCATGTATCACTGAATTGTATTCACTAACTTACAAGCAAAGATTGTCTAAAGTAAGAGCTGATAACATACTAGAAGCATTTTCAGATTAGTTTAGTAAACTCGTATGCATTTAACACCAAAATTTGTGCCTGGTTCCTGGCAGATTTATGCCTGCCCAGTTTCATCTGTAACTCAATTTTAGAGTTTGAAAGAAAATTGTTACTGTAAAGAAATGAAGAGTCTCTGAAAATTCTCGCTTCCACCCCACTGAGCATCTCCCATGTAAATCTCTACTATCGGAAATCTTAAGATCAAATCTCTTTGATCAATACAAAACATTTCTCGTGTTTATTGTTTACAGTTACATCCTGACTGTTGTGATCAGATGAACATACCTCCTGTGCCTTTTTTGCTAATTCTCTTTGAATTTTTCTTTTCTCAATCATATCTTGTTCAATTCTGCGCTTTCTTTCTTCTTCCGTTCTTTTTCTTTCTTCTTCTTGCCTTTGCTTCTCCATTTCTTCAAATTTGCCTTTAACGGTTCCTGTGGACATGAAATGCACAGCTCAGCAGTTCCATCTCATACTTACCCAGTGGATTCTGTGGCCTTGAAAGTCGGGCCTCTCTTACCTATTAGCTTTGGAACGTAACCCTTTTCTATTTTAGATAGTTTGGTGTCATCGTCTTCATCAGATCCAAGCAGTTCTTTCATCTAGTTGATGAAACACCGAAAATAAATGTAATCCCAGCCCAGTATTATTGTCTTAATATGAATAGATTTTCAGATATAATATTAAATATTAAAACAACACAAAATATTAGCAAAGAAAATAACCTCCTGCTTTCTCCTGTTCCATTCTCTCTCTCTAACATACTGTTCTTTTCTTCTTTGCTTTTCATCTCTAGATCTCCTTTGATTTCTTTCTTCCCTTGCTTTCTGCATAGCTTCAAATTTATCCTTTACATCACCCTTGTGAAGCTTGGGCACATAGGACTTTTGGACGGGTTTAGATGAAGAAAGCAGAATCTTGGTGAAGATACAGAAGAAACGAAGATTAGAAACAGAAAGTTGAAACAGATGGACAGAAATATTCTGATAGATTGTATTAGAAAGAATGTAAGAACATAGAAGTGCAATTGATATTACAAACTTTGTGCCATGAGCCATCATCAGTTAAGCATCATCACCTTTGCTTATAAACAGTCATAAATACTAAAATCTCCAAAACAACATTTAGCATTATATTAAACTATTAAATTAGATACAGATTTATAGTGTTGTTTTCAATCTTCAGCAGTCACCAAAGAGACTCTCTGCCCCTAACATTTAAAAGAGATATAAAGACATAGATGTATGATACAATAATTATGGGGGGTGGGGGATAGTTCTGCAGCACTTCAACAGCCATCTGTAGTTTTTAAATAAACAGTAGTATTTCTTAATTTAAAACTTCCAATACATTATATGCTTACTTTTTTAATATTTAGAGAAAACCAGAAGCCCAGTGATTTTACGTTACAAGCGAGTTTACGTTTTTTAAGTGCAAAGATCACTGGACTATCAGCATCACTAGGGCTCTGATGCTGATACAGCAAATGGACACTTCTTTGCCAGTGATTACTCTGGGGGTGTCCAAACACCAAAGGTTCCCACTTTCAGAACTACTGTGAAGTTTTCTCTTTTTACAGTGATTGCAACAGGAATGTTCTCAATAAAGTAAAACTGAGAAAACTGGCTAAAAATATTCCATTTTTCATATTTTTCTACCTTCCAGAAGTTTTTGTTCCTGCTGCTCAGTAAGTCTATGGAGAAGAAGAAATATTTGAAGTAGCCTAGTGTATTTACATTTTAGAATCAGATGTAAATGTTGCCCAGAATTTCACCACCAGTATTTATTTAAAGCTTCTTCATATTTCGTTGCCTTTATTTTGCCCTCCTCCTTCATGTTTTTCTAATAAGAACATAATTCACAGATTCCATCAAATCTTAAGCTACTTACAAGTCCCCTTTCATTGTCTAAAAATAATGGCAATACCAGCAGACTTCCAGTAGAATTGTCTTTTACAATTACTTGTAATTATTATTTTTGCAAGCATCAGTTTTAAATTAACACATTGCCTTTATTACTTTAAAATTGGTACTTACCTCAGTTTTCTGTGCAATGTCATTCATGGTTACTGTATTGTGCTCTGCACCTGGTAGGTTTAAGATGGCTTTCAGTTTCTACCTGAAAGAAACAGTTGTAGTTATATTCCTTTCTTTTCCTTTTAAATGATGCTTTAGCCATCTTCCTGTAAATAAGTTTGCATAGGCTGAAATTGATGTATCACAATTTCACTTGGTCCTCTGAGGCTTTTGAAGACATGAATAGGTTCTAAGTATGCCACAGTAATTAAAAGAACAAGCCTATGATTCACTATTCATGCTCATAACTCCTCTATATAGTCCTAGATATTGGGTTTTAATTTCCATTTTAAAAAACTACCACCTTGGAGCCAAACCCTGGCTGCCCTGGCTGGCTGTTGCAAAACTGCTGTTCGCGGTGCTCACGGCAGCAGAAGGAATGTCCCCGCAGCTCCGGGCCGAGCTGGGAGCCGGGGCTGCGGCCGCAGGAGCTTTGCCAGAGCTCAGACCAAGAACCCCCGGCCTCCCCGCGCTGGTGCTTTGCCTTTGTGCGGCTGCGGGGGGAGAGATGGGCTGGGGGAGCCACCTGCGTGTCACAGGTGCAGCTGCATCCCCGGCCCCGGGAAGGCTCTGCCCTTCACCCAACGCACGACTACAAAGTAATGCTTTCCCTTCTCCTAGGGCTGTTCTCCAGGGAAAAGCAGTGCTAAAAACTATGAAATGGGATAGTTAAGCCACATACAGATAATTTCTATAATTTGTGATCTGGAAATTGCATAGCATTTTTTAAAGGAAAATTGTTAGAAATTTTAAAGTGCACCATTTACTAGGAAACTAACAGAAAGGCACTTTTTCTTCTTTTTTCTTTTCTTCTAAACTTCAGATTCTGTCAGAGCTTGTGGGAGGAAGGAAATCATGATGAGACTCCAGTGCTACTGCTGTCTGTATTGTATCGATCCTCTGAGTCCCAGGAAAGCCTAAAAACTCAGTGTGCCAAACGTGGTGCAAATAAGGGCTCAAAGATTTGAAGTAAAAATGCTGGAAAAGTAGCTTACCACTGGAAGGGACTTCCCACTTGTGGCTTAGAGGAACTGAAGTCAGGGATTTTCATGGTATGGAAAGTTAAGCTCTTATTCCTCAAATTCTCTAATTCTTAATTGCAAACAGATGATAAACACAGAAACATTTATGTGGTTTTAAAAATAATTAATATTAAGAGTTGTTTTCATGTAAACTCTTCAAAAATACACCAACATCACCAACGCTCACCGGCACTGCTGTAGCTTCACAGATGGAATGGGATTCAAAGATATCTTGGGATGTTTTTCCCAATGAAAGCAGTCACAACATATGCAAGAAGAGCACTTAGCTACCAACGCTTGCCCTGATTTACAAATTCTAAACTCTTCAAATTTGGCTTCAGCAGAGATGTTCTGGAGACCACTTTGGTGTTCCCTTTCAACAAGTTAGTATGGAAAGCCACACCACCCCCACCCCATTCCCTCATTTGTAGACTGATAGGAATCCAAGGCATTTCAGTTTCTCACTTGTGAACACATGAACATATAATCACTAAGTGGCAGTTCCCATTGAGATTGCAATGGTCAGCAATGGCATGTTAGAATTGTGTGGAGTCTAGAAAGGCAGATAATTGCATCAGCATGCTGTAGCCTCAGGGTCCCTATGGGCTTTACCACACACTTGTACACTGTGCAGGATTTGCACGTCTTTGTAAGCTTTAGCTGACTTCTGTGCATGGAAGTAAAATCCCCACTGTGATCAGTATAACCTAAAAACTATTTAAAATCTTTTGACTTCCTTATTTTTATAAACAGGTCTTAGAGAAAGTTCTCTGTTTTCTTCTTTTGCCAGTCTGCTCTTTTAATGGCTCCTTCCCCACTTGGGGCTGGCGACGTTTAGCCTTGTACTTAACAAGCAGCAGCTGACTCAAAGGTTTACTGCAGGAACCCATCAGAAAACAAAGGATTGTCATGAATTGGTGCAATCCTTGCACAGAAGTAGTCTGGGACATAGAGACCTTTTACCCTTGACTTGGGGCTGGAGCAGAGAAGGAAGACTCAAAGATAATCTGTGACAAGAAATTCTGTTTCACCTCAACACCTCAAGGTAAGGTTACCACTAATCTTGACTGCAGCAATATACCCCATGGATAGGGCTTCATCCTAAAGTCATTTGAAAACTGACTATTCCAAAGTCTGGTTTATTCTGTGCAATTAATTATAAGAAGAAGATGTTCATGAGTCAAGACTTTCTTGAACCTTTCTGATAGCTCCAATTACCTGAACCTCTTGACAGTGAGATAACAAATCTCAAATTTTCCCTAAAAGTGTGAATGTTGGAAGAAATTTTCTTTGCAAATTCCTGCTCTCTGAACTTCCAAAATAGTGCCAGTCCAACAGGTTGTGGGCCTTCAAGATGGCAGATATGTTTCTGCCATTTGGAATACTGCCATATCTGCTATTACTTTAGGCTACTTTCCAGTTCATTGGCATCACTAACTCTTAGTATGTTTGAAGGTTAGCCAGCTGGCTCTAAGGCATTTTGCCTCTACAAGTCATCCTACCTCCACCTCTGATGCTAAAAGATATTGATACAAAGCACCAGTGCATTGCTAAACCTGAAACCACCCCTGTTTGCACTTTCATACCTCTCCATGGCCATTAACACTCGAGCAGGACCGGCAGCTGGACGCTGCCTCGGGCACCCCTCAGGGCGGATGAGTCATTTCCGATAAAGATATACAAAATCTTTAAGAAAAAAAGAAGCACTCCTTGAGTTTTTGGTTGGGTCTGTGATGCAGTGACCACGGCTTCAGGAGCAACCACTGTGGACTGAAGCTCCTTTGTATCTGCTTCACCATCAGGAGAGGATCACAGTCAAGGAATCGTTGCTGAGAAAACCCAGGTGGCTACATCAGAAGTCCTGACACCTACAGATCGTGGAAGAGCAGTGCCTTCCTCATCTGCCAATAGCTTTGCAAAAGTATGCAGTAATAGATTTTCCAGCTCAAGAAACCTTGACCTACTAATTCCCTGTTAGATGAACTAGTTATATTTTTAAGTTGTACATTTATACATATGTATTCTTGTTTTGTATTTTCCCGGAGTTCATCTAATAAAAGCAATTCTTATTTTTTGAGATAACACGAGTCTTCCTGTTTAGTTGCTTACTTCAGAAACTCTTTCTCCTATTACAAAGCTGTCCAATCTTAATATTCAGTCTCATCTTTTATTTCCCAAGATCAACATACCTCAGCAGAAGCTGTAAGAGCTCCTCACTGAAGCTTCCCACTCAAAAAAAATCCCGGATTATAATTTTGAACATAACCTTGATCAAAAAATGAGTTCGGCTTGTTACCCTTTGCACACCCGGTCTCATCACTCCAGCATTCACCTAATGATAATGTAATTTCTTTTCTCTCCACATTTTACCTTTCCTATGATTAAATGACCTATCTTTGATATGTTGATAATGTTAGTCTGGTGTTAAAATGTTTCTACTGAAAGTACCAGACTACAGGGCCCCTTTGAAAGGTCCACTCCTCAAGAAAAATTTAACCTGCATCCAGTGATCGATGATTGTACCTCTGGAATTAGAAGGAAGAGAAAGTGCTGTTAGACTTGACTGGCTGTAATGCAGAGAGGGATCTCTAAATTCAAGTGAAAATTTAATACAAACCAATAATAGGAAACTAGGCAGCAGATTAGAAATATTCTATAAAAAAATAAATTACTGTTTTCAAACATCTTATTTACTGTAAATGGACAAGCGATCACCTCTGATACACCTCGACCTGTTTTGATCATAGCACTTTTTCAACTTTACATGCAGCCTCCCTAAAATCTTACTTCAGGCAAAAAAAAAGTCAAAAAAGAAAACCATTCAGGGGACACAGAAAGTTTGATGGCTCAGAAGTCCCAAAATCCATCTCCTTAAATTTAATTAATTTCCATTTCTGAAAGCAGGTCAGAGTCCTCAATTGATCAAAAAAAGTTGTGCAGCTTTAACCAGATTAAAAAAAACCCCTTCCCATAAACAATAAAATTCCCTTTCTTTAAAAATATTCTTGTTTTTCAGGGGCATGATAAACATCCTCACATGAGACACGAAAAATACCAGCACTTCCCTGAACTGAACACCACTCTTTACAACAGGAGTATGAAGTCAGGACTTTAAAAAAAGGTCCTGTTCCTCTGTGATTTCTCCTTTCGGGAGGCCCCCTGCTCTCCTACTGGGTACTGTGAGTTATAAATAAGCCCTCCATGGCACAGTCTAAGTTACATTTACCATCTGTCTCCTCTTTGTGATCTACTTGCAGGGAAGACTCCATTATATAAGAAAACCATACTGTGAGAGTTGGAAACTCACTACTTGCAGCCAAAGCACCAAGGAGGGGCAAACACAGTCCACAGCATTGAAATATTTAACAAATATTAAATATTTGTTATAAAATATTAAACAGAACTGGAAAGAGGAGGGGAAATGGTCATCACTTATATCCTGCCTGTAACTGGTCTGGAATGACACTGCCAGTTGTTGTACCAAATTACAGATACTGAAGTAGATACTAAAATTATCATGCATAGGGGAAGATCCTGAGCTGGCATCACCATCAGCTCCACTGAAGCCACTGAGTTATGACAATTAATACCAGCTGTCTAAATTTCACATTTTGTATAAATACAAAATGCAAAACTACTTCCACTCACTTGTATTTCCTTCATTAAGTCTTTATAATTGAAGACCAGAATGCTTCCCAACAAGTGACCTAGATAATTTAATTTCAAACACAATCTTTTCCTCAGTCTTTGAATTCATGACACTTCAATATTTATCGAGAGTCCCATTTTGTTGTAGAATAATCCTTGCAGGTAGGGTGTCATTTATAAATACATACTTATTATAAAGGATGTCTTATATAAGTTTTATATAGCTATAAACAATCCTAATGCAACAGTGCCATTCAACCCAACTGTTAAAAAAATGTAATCACCCTTCTCTGTACAAAAGGTTTGTTGATTCCTTACTCTTTTCACATGCTATTATGGGGTACCCAAGCTCCAGAGCAAATGTAGTGGGGGTTCAGGGACTGCTCTGGTAATGGGGAAGTCCTGCTGGGATCTTCTGGCCCATGATTTCATGTTCCATGGTATCTGCTGATCCTAATTGCAAGTGGCAGTAAATTGTGAACTGAGGTCCCCAAGAGAAAAGTTGGTATATTTTGCAATCCCAGACAGTTCCTCCATTCCCCGCTGTGTCACAGCAGCTGAAGATGAACCATACGCTTTGTTGACTTCACTGATGGGACTTCAAAGATCAAGGTAATCCAAATACTGGACATGAGGCGCTATTGCAATTTGTGTCTTCCGTGCTGACAGGACACAGCCTTTCTGCCTCTTCTCGGAAGTGCTCTTGGCCAACCCAGACTGAAGCAGTGGTGGTCACCCACAGTGGTCATGACCTGAGCTCTGCCTCTGCCACAAAGGAGAGGTCTCCAGGGCTTCCTGGAGATACGCTGCTGCTTCCCCTTGAGCAACCCTACCCTGCTGGTGGTGCCGATGCCTGTAAAAGCTGGATCGTGTGCCACCTTCACCTGAGCAGGTACGGGTGCCTTTGGCGCAGGGGTCACTTCCATTGCCTCCTGCACTGCTCTCCCAATGCCAGGAGCTTTCCCTGCTGCCTCCCCACAGCCAATCTGACCACGGCACTGGTGCTCCTTAAAGAGGTTTCAAAGCTGGATAACCACGTAAATGCTTGCCTGACTTCTTTCACTGAGAAAACTACTCATCTACTATATTCCAAATGCAGTTAGAGAAAGTATTCCTCCTTACTAATGTCTTAAACCATCTACCCAGCTTTTGTAGTTCACCAGACTCTGCTTCTACATATACCAGTCATATTCTCATACTTCTGCATGCTCCTTAATTGATACAGTTGGCCCTCCTATAAGACTAATTATAATTCATCATTTCATTTCATTGCACAATTTTCTAGGAGATCTAATGTCTCTTAAGACCTGAGATCTAATGTTAAGAGTACAATGTTTTCTACCATACAGCTATTTAGTGATTAATTTTTTTCAATTCCAACATGCTTCATTAAACATGCTTTTTTCGACATTTGTTGGCTTAAAAGAAGCCCTTATTTACCGAAAACAAGCGTGATAATAAATAGTTTGCAAGCTGTCACGGAAGCCAAATATTTTCTTCCAAGCCACTCTGTTTTACCGCCATCACTTCAGGGTGAAGCAGAACCAATGGACGCACTCAGTGTGCCCTCGCTGCTGAAGACCACACCGACAGAACTGAACTCCTCCGCATGCAGACACGCGGTTTATAAAAACCGGAGATTTATGGGGTTTTTAACTAACTTTTATGAGCCGCACATCACCCACCACGGGTCCCTCACGGCAGGGCGGGACGGCCCTCCCGGGCTCCGCGTCCCCCGGGCCCCCTCAGCGGGGCAGCGGCGGCGGGCAGAGCCCCGCGCACGGCGGCGACTTCGGTTAAACCGCTGCGGCCGC